>JAMGZF010000002.1:2115856-2821141 GCA_024713925.1 Morchella sp. 2016-103
GTCTCCGATTATGTTGGCCTTTCCGAGCCGGACTTAAAACGTGTAGCATCGTGCGCTGTTGCTATTATTGAATCGATATCATGTAGCAGTATATGGTTGCGCGAATGATTTGATTCTATCAAATGCCACGGTTTGAAAATAAGAAGTCTGAATTTGAATTGTCGAGTGATAATGCATGAACGGCAAGAGGCTTGGCATTCGATACATACATGTAACATAAAAGTCTTGGCTTCATGTGGCTAAGCAAATAACCACAAACACTGAGTCAACACCAACATCGAGCCTTTATTCATCTTCTAACCTACACCTTCAGAACCTTTGATTTAAAAAAGATCTAACTAACTTAGACCTTCAAACATGGGTGGTGTAAGTTACCCCCCCCTTTTTCTTCCCATGTACATCAATTGACACATCCAGCTAACACCTCATCGCCGCCTTTGTAGGACCTTAATTTGAAAAAATCGTGGCATCCCCATCTACTTAAGAACCAAGAGCGCGTCTGGCAAGAGGAAAATAAAGCGCTCGAAGAACGCAAGCGAACCGAGCAATGGCGTAAAGAAAGAGAAGAGGAGCGACAGCTCCAAGAGCTCCGACAGCTACAGGAGGCCGCCGGGGGAAAGAAGGTGCTAGACCGTGTCGAGTTCTTGTATAGTGGACCCTCACAGGGGATGGACCGAACTACGGATGAGATGGAGGCATATCTGCTCGGAAAACGCAGGATTGACTCACTATTAAAGGGGAGCGATAATGAAAAGCTGAGCAAGCAAGCGTCTGAGACGTCCTTTATGGCTATCCAGAATGCCAATACCGTGAGGGATACGGCAAACAAAATCAGAGAGGATCCCCTGTTGGCTATTAAGAAACAGGAGCAGGCTGCTTATGAGGCTATCATGAAGGATCCTGCAAAAAGGAGGCAGTTGAAGGAGGCCGCGGAGGGTGGCAAGGAGAGGAGCAGAGATAGCCGTGACAAAGAAAGGGACAGGAAACACAGGAGCCATCGGCACCGCGATGATGATAGGAGTTCACGAAGAAGTGGCCATCGTGATGACGACCGCAGCCGAAGGAGTAGTCGGAGAGATGACGATAAGAGGCACCATCACCGTCGCAGACACTCCTCCTCGCGCTCCCGCTCTCGCTCTCGATCATCGACGCCACCTCGTCGTAGGGCAACATCAAAATCGCGAGCGCCGTCCCGATCAAGATCACCTCGCCGCGAGGGCCGCGATTACCGTCGCCGTAGCTCTCCTGATTACGAGCGTAGACGCACTAGATCGCCACCAACTGGTCACCGCAACGGATCGAGCTCTCACCGGCATCCACCTTCCCGTTCCCCACGCCGGCGCTCTCCAGTCCCTCCACCACGTGATAGCGGGGATTATAGATCAAGGTCTCAACAACAGCCTTACGTAAATCGTCCCAACGGAAATGGCCACGAGAACAGAAGCAGAAACGGAAATGGGAATGGGAATGGGAATGGGAATATTGAGGAGGAAAGGGCAAGAAAATTAGCAGCCATGCAGAGTAACGCAGACCAAATGAACGCAGAGCGTGTGAAGCGCTTGGCGGAGATTTCAGAGAAAGAGAAGGCTGAGCATGAGAAAGAGGAAGCTGCGAGGATGCGAAATAGCAAATACGGAGGCAAGGGCGAATTTTTGACCGGAGTCAATAGGAAAGCTGGAAATCTAGACTTGGGAGAGAGAGTGAGGAGAGGACGACAAACTCTGATGAAGGAGGCATCTGATGATTAGAAACAATGGGATCCAATAGCTCGATTGGGCACTTTAAGTTTGACAGGGCTAATTTCTTTCTCTTTCTTTTTCTCTTCCAATTAATGCCTTATGTTTTCTTTTCTTTTCTTTTCTTGCAATCTTTGGCTCTCTTGGAATGTTTTCAGCCTGGAACATGGGTAGGCGATTCGTGTATACCAGATAGTCTAATAATGACTCCGTGCACCATCCACTTCTACTTTCAGGCGGGTATCTAAAAAAAGAAAGAAAGAAAGAAAGAAAAAAGAGGGAAGGTCGTAAAACTCGCTGTGATCAACTTGACCCTCCATCCATTTGTATGATGCCTAGACTGTCCCAAATATTCAATAGCAGGGCAAGCCAATAAGAGTGGCATGGGTCCTAAAACGAAACGGACGAGTGATGAAGTATGAAGACAAACAGAACGCTTTGCCAACACTAATCAGGCTAAAGCCCCATGCATGGCTCTCAACAGCAAACACTTGTACTGTGGGCTCTATTAAAATGTGGATAAGACTCAGTTGCTCCTGCACCGGAAACGAAGCCGAAGCGGGTTTTACCAAACCCGTATCCACTTTATGGCCCCACCATAATCGGTGGAGTTGTGGAACGGCAAGTAAGCAGTCGTTTCCATACCATATAGTTTTTTTAAAAGTAGGATTAGGGTACTTTTGTGACCAAGAGTGCCTTTGGTAGTACGGTTAGAGCGTAATAATAAATATCCACCGATATGGGTTCGATGGCAGAAGACCGATCAGGTACATACATGTATGTCGGTATATACATGTACTTATAGCCTAGCACGAGGACCTTTGAGATAACGATAAGAGGCGTCTTGTGATGCAAGATAAAACAAATATAGGGCCAGCAACGCCGTTCTGATAAATGCGTGGAATTGAGCCATATTCTGTGAACCTAGACCCATAGTTCTTAGTGAGGGCGTGAAGGCGTGGAAAGTGAAGTGAGATTTATGCCAGAATTTCAATCACATGTCCATACGTGCATTGAATACATAATACAACCAAGCAAGAAAAAAAAAAAAACCTCCCCCGAGAAATTAGTAAAGTTTCTACACCTAAATATCTCAGCCCGACGTACATATCTTCGGATTCCCCGAGGTTCCCCGTTAGTTCCATGTGTCACCCCCGAGATTTCAGCTCTCTCGGATTTCTTTCTGGTCCAAACAATATATTAAACCATAGTTCCGGTGTGGAGATGTCTTCCGGATTAGACCGGATGGATGATAAGACGTGATTGGATAGTCAATCTAGAGATCTAAAGTTTTTTTTTTTGTCTCCCATAATAGACCTTTATGTCAGCCTTTTCTATAGTGAGGCTGATTAGATACTCTTGAACCCTGCTGTCGATTTCCCAATAACGTGGTGTACCCTGAGAGAAAACCCCTCTTGCCAAGCGCGCAAAGTGCGGGTGGCTTCGATGGATAAGATACATACATCTCAACCTTGTGGTAAAGGTTACATAAAAAAAATGCTATTGCGATTATGAATCCCAACCAATATGATACATTTCAACATCCAGATTTCAATTTGTCCTTTGTTTTTGTTTTTTTAGCTACTTTCTTTGAGCACCAATTAAGAAGCCTGCCTCGTTTTTCTATTTTCCAAATCCATCCACCAACATCGCCGCAGCGACCTGAGCGCCTGTTCGCTCAGTTGCGAGGAGATTGTATTGGGCAGCTGCACTGCGAGTGGACATGACGTCAAGCCGTATTCCCAGCTCACTGATTCTAGCCTTCGATTTTGGCGAGAGAAGGAGCGTCCTGCGTCCAGTTCCGAGGATCAATAGTTCTATGTCTTGAGTGTCAGCAAATTGTGTGTTTTAGTTGTTTGGGGCTGTAACGTGACAAAGAGACTGTTGGTCATGTATACAGAAGCAGTGAAGTAAGAATCAAAGGAAGAGGAGTAAGAGGAAATGAAAGCCGAAGAAAATAGCAGCCACGTGGTTAATATAAAATAGATTGAGATCTAGTGATGTCGGGGAAGAGGGTGTAATGTAGACCAACCAGGCTTCGGGTAAACAACATCCAAGAGACCCCAAGCTTCCTCTGCCAGCTCTAACACGCCCTTTTTTGCTTTGATCTCTTCAGGACCACCCTGTGCAATTGGCTTCCACACAAATACTTCGTTGTTCAACAACATGACACCGTCATTAATCCGAGTCCCGTTGTTTAGCAGAAACCCATCGGCGTAGGTGGCATCAACCGCTGACGGCGGCGCCGGGATTGATCCAAGGACATCAAGTGTTGAAAGCATTTCACCCGGGTTGGTAGAATCCTCCTGAAAAGGCATACCCGTAGTCTCGGGGGTGTCGATTGGTTCGCTAGCCTTTCGGAGGTGGCTAGAGCTCGTGTTGAACGCAGCTCGGCGAGAAATTGAAAGGTGCCGTATCACTGAGACGGCATTGGGACGGCGTAAGGCATGCATACTTTCAACTATTGTGTCTCACTATTTCGAGCGTACAACACTGGTGCTGGGTGTTGTGGGCGTTGTAAAACCGCGGATGGCGGGGTGAATTGGAGGGGTAAACCGTGGAACTGGGTGATGCACCCACTGAACGGATGGGCGGATGGATTAATATCTAACACGACAGAAGCACGAGTATGTGATCTGAGACGCACTGCCTACAGGTGCTCTGGAGTAGAGTACTCTAGCTATGCGATGCAATGTGGTGGGGTGGGGTGAGATCCGTGATATGAGGACGTCCTGGGTTGAAATGTGGTTAGTATTTTACTTGTTTATGTGACGCTTTTCCATACGTGGAGATATCACTTATGCAAGTACCTGGATGATTGTATATTTTCAGTTCAATTCTGCATTGACAGCCCTATCCCGAATCTGCGTGATTGAGAATGCAGAACTAGTGCCTGGTGGAGCTGTTGTGCGGTGGTGAAAACTGTTGAATTGCAAAGGAAGCAGAACCTAGTGTTGCGTTGGCCTGGCCGTAAGCAGGCACATAACTGTTGGTGACGCAACCCCGAAAATACTCCACGGTATACTGCCGGCTGGGCAGTCCAATCTATACAGCAGCGGTCTTTCATAAGTACTACATGTATTTTATATACATACATGTACATGTATATACAGTATATTTACTTATCGCTTCATACATGTACATGTATTTACACTCATTTCATACCTTCTGCTACTACATACATACATGTAGGTATACCTATAGTATTTCTGCCGGCACATCCACTGGCGTGTGTATGCAACTTTCATTAGTTGTAATACCTCATCTAATAGCATTGGAAAGGAGTTTTAGGGCCTTCGTGCATATCAAAATGGCAACTTGTCGGTACTTATGGGCCCTCTCTAGGATATCCATCTGGCCCAAAGTCCTTCTACGCCGCCACCTTAAACAGCATCTCCAGTTAGAGTGCCCCAGGTACCCCAACTAATGCTTTAGTGCAGAGGGGCGCCTGCATGTCAGTTGCATGACGGACAGGGAAGTGTTGAAAATGCGGGGAATCCAGGCTCCTCCCCTGAATGTTTTCCCCACCACCCGTTTATTTTTTATTTTTTTTTATTTTTTTGATTACTTTTAAGAAAATCCCTATGCTATGTAAAACATCACGGAGTAGTAATCCCACAATTGCAAACCACCATTGTATGTTTAGGTAGGTACGCTTGTTTCATCTACTTAACCACATGTGTATTACATGTAGTTGTGAAATACAGATGAATTGGAGAGACAGAAAGAAATTTCGTGCAATTATGTACCTATACCAAGTAGGTACTTAAGTACATTCTACAGGCTTGTTGGCAGAGCCTCAACCTCACAACCATGGAGAATTATGACC
Organism: Morchella sp. 2016-103; assembly: GCA_024713925.1. Classification (NCBI taxonomy): domain Eukaryota; kingdom Fungi; phylum Ascomycota; class Pezizomycetes; order Pezizales; family Morchellaceae; genus Morchella; species Morchella sp. 2016-103. The sequence continues at coordinate 2,121,422 of JAMGZF010000002.1, forward strand.
TCAGGTTTAAAGGGCTCCGGTAATAATTCCTCATGTTGGCTTATGTACCTTGCTTGAGGGTCAACGACATTGGTCTTGATCTTCAGGTTTTTGACTCTAACAGGTTAGCACATAACGGAAAGTATGCCACTCCACCAATCAATAAGTCGATATGCAGATCCCAGATCCTGAACCACCCCACGAGCCACAAGCTTGGTCTCACAGTTTAGTTTCTTTTTTTTTCTCTCCCCCTTCTCTTCTTGCCTTGCTGCCTGGACCCTTGGGTTGGTGCAGCAACTCTACATACTCCTCAACTTCCCTGAACACGCATTTTCCTGCTCCGATTATTCCCGTAATATTTTTTTGTCTGTTTGCTACTGTCATTGAAACTATCACCTCGTTGTCGACTGCATAGATCCTCTTGCTTGCTTAGACATAGATAGTTACTGCTCTACGTAGAGTGTACCCAGGGTGTCGGAAAGTGATGCATATTCAACCGTGACGAACCAAGTCAATATTTTGTCATGCCACCTTGGGCTTTAATTACAGCTTGTATCCGATATGGCATTGTCCTAATTAAAGAATGCAACCTTGTCTTCCCAATATTCTCCCATGCTTCTACTATTGCAGCCTTTAACTTTTCCACCTCTTTGATCCTGCCATACCTTCGTCCCAGGTACCTTTCCATATCATTCCATATCTGCTCGATAAGATTGAGGTCTGGTGACTGTGCAGGCCAGTCAAATACATCAAGGCTGTTTTTTTCTCGGCAGCTAAATAGAGGTTAGTGCATTTATTAAAAGATATTGGCAATAACTCACTTTATAGCAAACCGCTTATGCCCAGGAGCATTATCCTCTACTACCCGAACCCATCCATATATTTCACACATTTTATGCCAAAATGGAATTAATGCGGGATCAAGGATTGTTGTCGTATATGAGATAGAGTCAATAGATGACTTGGGGGGTACAAAAAATATATCGGATTTGTGTTCTCCACAAAAAGCTCCCCATACCATAATAGTTTTTCTTCCAGACTCCCACTGTTCATCAACACAATCAGGATTGTTTGCTTCTTCTTCTCCGTCTCTTCGTATTACTAGTGGACGATAACCAAATCCTGCTGTTGAAAACTGTGATTCATCAGTCCATACAACACGTAACCAGTCATCAAATCGCCAGTGTTGATGTGCAAGAGCCCAAGCCAGTCGTTTAGGTTTTGAGGATTCTCGTAGACCAGGCTTTCTTCGTGGTTTTCTCTTGTGAAATCCGAGTTTTTTGGCGGTTTTTTGAACATTACGGACTGCGCATTTTAAGCCTAGTTCATCACGAATATTTTCCCAAGGTAATCGCCGGGTTCGTTTATCGGTTGTAATAAAATCTTCCAGCTCTTTCAGTTGTTCTGGTTCGTGGAAAAATGTAGGCCGACCGCTGCGTTTACGATTACTTGGTGTTCCTGTCTCCTTCATCCTTTTATAAATGCGCCCACATGTAGAAACATCAATATCCAACTCCAGTTTTTCCACAATTGTTTTAAAAGTAAATTTTGCAACTTCATGAAGGACGGCAATGCGGATCCGATCATCTCTTGTAGTTTCTACCCGACCATGTTCAAGAACCTTTTGAGCCTTTTTGGTATAGGCTCTCGTCTTGTATCTTGTATTGTTGTTCATTTTCTCAAACCTTTCCCGCTCTAAAAGAAGTCAGATCTATTTTCAGTCCAGACATAGATTACTACTCACTTCTATCACTTTGCGTTCCCTTTACCCGCATTTTCACAATTCTGTTGTTGAAAGTTGTGTTGTGTTGCGTCCGTTTGCTCTCAAGCTCGTAGGGTTTGGTCATGGTTGCGACCTCATACCTTGCAGCCTCAAAATGTGCATTACTTTCCGACACCCTGGGTACATACTGTCTGTTGACCTTTACCTGTCAGGCATCTGCATCCTTACCGCATAATATTAGCTCCCGCAATAGGTATTTGGACTAAAGGGACGTGCCACAGGAAAGATAAGTCTTTGTCCCTTTAAGTAAAATAACAGAGGGAGGATCCTGCTCTAGACTCCATATCTTACTCCATATCTTACGCCTTGCCGTTTTCAATCCCTTGCCAGCCAAAAAAAGACGGGACGGAAACGCCGCCCAGACTTTCCTTTCCCCAGAAAAAAAAAGGACATCCGTCCACCGTGTCAAAGATTACCGCGGAATATTTTCCTCTCCCCTCGTGCCTGGTATCGTTCGAGTTCGTCGTCATTTCTGGTGTCCCTGCCAGTGCTTTTGCCGATTCCCTTCCCCTGGTGGTGATGTTGGTGGATCTTTGAAGCTATCATACGTCTTAGATCAAAGTTCTCTCAACGCCCAGCAAGAAAAAAAAAATCGTTCCCCTCTGCCATCATTCAATATTTCTTGTTTATTCGTGTAAATATCACACGATACCTCTCTATAACCAATTATTTCATCTGACGGCAAGCCGAGTGGCAGTTTGATCCGATCATATCCTTTTACATACCCATCTCGTGAACCCCCCCCCAGGCCCATCTCGCTTCACCCGATTCGATTTTAGTTTCTTTGTACTCTAGGTAGCGGCTCTTTCTTTCTTTTTTCCTTTCCTTCTTTCTTTTCTTGTCGTCATTGTCCCGCAGCCCTTACAGCAGGGAAACTCGGCTTGTGTAGCGGATTACTACGAATCGTCTATTACGGGACAAGCCATCTCTATCTATCTGCTCGGCGCTAGATCCCCCCAGCTACTACATACCCACATACATACCCGGTGTTTTTCGATCGAGCTACAGCTTATCTTTGGACTCTCAAATTACCTATTCGTTTCCTTCCCCATCCTCATTCCTTATCCGCCGTAGCAGTCCCGTAGGAAGATTTCGGAACTCCTAACAAACAATCGACGTTTTGTCTCAAAAAAAAATATCACTCGAAACTCTTTGAATTCTCTCACAGCTCCGAGACGAGCTCGCTAGCTTTCTTGGTCAACTTATGCCAATTCCTTGTTACAACCACATTTGTCCAACACCATCCTCACATTTCTACCAAGGTTTCAACATCCCTATTTTCAGTGAAATTACAGGCGACATTTGGAGGTTACGTAGGGTTACGTGGGACTCTGCCGGAAGCGAGTAGACGGAAATCTTAAGTAACCTCTGAGGTTTATTTGGTTGAAACGGGCATGGGGGGAGAGAAGAGCGGACCTAGGCTCGGTAAACTACCCCCTCTGTAATTAGGACTTTCCTAGACTGACTTTTTTTTCTCCTTTCAGAAACGGCCAACACATTCCGTCACGGTCTATTCAATTGCTTCTTCGACGAAGAACCACCGATACGTTCTAGTGCTCTAAAAACTCTTGGACATGTCGTGGACTATTGGACAAGTGGGTGGCAGGATTATCTCAGGACTTCCTGGACACCGTTATCACCACATTTGAATAGACCCCCCATTGCACGTCAGTCAAGTAATGGCTCTGGTATATCACCCGCCCCAAACGGTCAACGGGGCCTTCTTCGGAGAGATTCTAGTTTCAAGATGCATTTCGAAGATGTATTTGGACTTGATGTAGATGATTTGAGCATTGTGACGCCTAGGATACTAGAAGCACCATACAGCAACTTTCTGCCTTTAACTCCAGAAAAGGAAGATTGGACATCGATATCAGGGGTGGAGTACGCTGTGTCCCCTACAGAGGCTGGGTCGTTTACGGACGGCGCAGTAAGATTTTCGAATAGGGGACTGGGGGATTTTGAGTGTGCAAATAGAGATGTAGCGTGGGCTGGACGTCAAGTATCTGAGGAAATATGGGGATTGGAGGAAATGAAGACCAATCTAGAAAATTTTTATACTTGGTTGTTAAGGTTCTCACTCGATTGCCCTTTCAAGGATGTTAGAAAGGGATGCAGAGAAATACTTAAACGAGCGGAGGTAAATTTATCCACAACGTTCTTAATCTCTTACAAAACCATCTCTGTTGAAAGCTTCTAACACAATTCCGTATATTGTTAGAGAGCTGGGGCGCAAATACCCGAGGTACCCGTACGAGGGCCGTCGTTCTTTATCCCTTTAGGGGAAACCATTGGCCTCAACTACGGACCCTGGACGCCTGCTACACCAAACCCAAGATCTCCCAACCCCCTCGAGCTTTCTGAGGATGAGGAAGACGGAATAATGTTCTCTCCAAGGGAGGCGAGCGGGAACGGGAACTTGGCATCAGGAATAATGATTCCTGACCCTAATAAAACTATGAATGGAGATCGGACTCGTTCAACCTCCCGTGGTAGAACCCCAGTTGGGTCTCTTGGTCGAGGTAGTAGGCGAACGACCGTTTCTATGGTATCATCGCTTTTTCAAACACCGCCATCCCCACCAAATGGGCTAAATACATCCTACAAGTTCAAAAGGCGCAATCATCCCCGCCGGCGGGTTCCTGGGTTCCTGCCGAAACCGAAGCCTCCGAGTGATGACATGAGAAGTCTACAAGTAAACGCTTATATGCGTACAGGCAGGGTTGGGAATTTAAACAAGATCCTCTTCCATTTTCCAAGGTTTGCGGAGGTAAATAGAGAGGCTACTGATCTTTTTGTCTCGGACGACTCACCGAACGGGCCTTTGCCCCAAAAATGGAGGATCTACCTGGGGATTATTGCCGCTGCCGAGAAAAAGTGTCAATACTACCTTTCGCTACTTTCAGAGAAATTCTTAACCATACGAGGCGAAAAAGAATGGTTAAAGGGAATAGAGCATACGCCGCCAAAACTGCAGAGGATCTCAAAACTAAATATGCTACTTGCGCACCGCCCTTGGACCATCACACAAGACCATATCAAAGAACTTATTCGTGGAGACGAGTCGGAAGAACTAGACCCCGAACATAAGTGGACTACAGCAGAGGCTCTTCAAGCCATTATCATAATGAGTTTCTACCATGGAAAATCAGCAATGGCGCTTGCGTGGGGTATATTACCCGAGGCAGACCTGCTTGGTGGGACTGTGAAGACATTAGAAAAGTGCACGCCAGTAGCTCCCTTTGGAAGCTTTGCCCAATCTTCGTCCACAGATCCTCCAAGCGAAGGTTCGGGCGGTGTCAAGAGAGATGGGGATTCATTTAAGTCTACGTTGGGGCCCTCGAACAGGAAAAGATCGCAGGTAGCTGTTGGGCAAAACACCGAAGAGGTGCCGGAAAAGTGGAGAAAAACACCAACTGGCAGTGTCCCATTCGTGTCGAATCCAAGTAGTCCATCCAGTCCTGTCCTTGCGCCATCGGACCCTGTGGGTGTGCCGCCTCCGTCCTCGAAAAGCGAAGCCGTAACACTAGAAACTCCAAAGGAACATCACCATCGCATCAAGAGTCAGAAGCGCAGAAAATCCTTTGAAGAGTGTGCCACTAGCGAAGATGCCCCACCTCCACCAACTGCAGGGTTAGATAGGTTTTCACTTTCAGCTCCGAACAGCTATGTCCCATTCTCCAGTCTATCAAGTGCGAGGCAATTACCAGCTCGAGAATACCTTCTTTCGCCGTCAAGCTCAACAAGCTCGCTCTTTGATACGATGGGTTTACTTGGTGAGCAATTGCCTGTAAATGTTCTTGTTGAGGACTACACCCGTTTTCTACATCCAGAGAGCATAGATCGCCAGCACGAAGATTTCGATCCAAACTCGAGTGACTATGAGTTCTTACCTATGGAGGAATTTGAGTGGGAGCGTAACGCAAGCAGCATCATTTCAGACTATCTTGATATCGTCGTAGATGTCTTGGACCGTTACTTTAAAGAGGCTCAAGATGCGGATGCCGATGACGAAGTATACTTTGCCTCGGCGGTGGAAATGCTACCGCCAAGAAGACTTTTGACGGATGAATTCTCCAACGCGAGTAGAGTAGATAGTGGGGAATTTGAGGACTTTCTCGCATCACCACCAGATCGTCACGATCGCACTGGGAGATCGTTCATATCTTCGGGGCGTTCAGCCTCATCACCACCAAGATATGTCTTTGAACCGAAAAGCTTCAAAGAAGCAGCATGGTTCTACAGTCTAAGACTGCTCGGGATTCAGAAGGACGACTTCCGATACAGCGAGATCAAAGTACTCTTGGATAAAGGCTCAAGGAGGTATCTAAAAAGGGTTTGCGCCCAGCCTGATATGGTCAGCGTGGCGGACTGGGTCGGGGCGGGCCAAGGGATGGGCGGGCTGAGGAGTGAAGAGAAAAGTCTATTGGCACTATTAGCCTGTCAGGCTAGGTTCATGGGAGAGGTGTTATGGGGAGTCAGGGCTGTGAGTGAATACATTGGATAATGACCTATGGTTTTCTTTCTTGGTTTGGGTGGGGTTTGGTTAGATTTGACCATTTCTCAAGGCTCGGGCCTTAATTTATTTTTACGTTAATCTTTTTGAGAATTTTTGGGTAAGGAAAAACAGGTTTCTCAACGAGCACCTGGAGAATTCCCTCGCTTTCTTTTAGTTATACCTTCGTTTCCATCGTTTGAATAATTTTACGAAGAAAAAAAAGTCGCATCATACCACGGGGATAGTGTTGTGTATCTGGTGTTTAAGGTCGGGGCTATGCTTTAATTTCCATTATCTTCATTTCCTTTTAGTTTTCGGGACGGACGCACGGTGTTTATGAGGATTCTACGTAATCGCATCTTTTTTTTCCTTTCCTCTTTCCCTTTTTAACTTCCGTCATCTATCTATCTCTCCACATGCATTTCTAGGGTTTTTTTCTTTTTTCCCTTTTTACCTTTAATTTTCCTTCAGAAAGAGAAAGGGGAGGCGGGGGGGGGGGGGACATCTGTGGCCCTGGTCAAATCCTCCCCCACAACAAAATAGGCGGCGGTGGCGCGGGAGGGGGGGGTATGTATTCGATAAAAGAAAATCCAAAAACAAAAAAAGTCACTCCTCTGCTTAAATCCCCAATGTGAGAGAGGGTTGGTTCTCCAGCTTAGATATTTGTCATCATTACCATATGTGTCGACCCCCCGTAAAAGATACAATTGATGTAAACAAAAAAAAAGGACCCACCGTAAAAAAAAGACCCCAGGTTTCATCACAGCGAGTGACCATCCATGAAGGTAAAAAAAAATCTAGTCTTGCCCAAAATTCCCTCCCAACTGACTGACTGGCTGGCTGGCTGGCTGGCTGGCTGGCAAACACACACATACCACACCGTACCGTACGTCTATGTGCCTACATGTAGTCTGCGGGTATCTAGGCTATAGTAGACTTAGACTAGGAAGGTCTCTTTAACGAGGACCAGACATCTCAACCTCCTCCTCCCTCGACATTAGAAAGATGAAGCTGCGGCCGGGTTTCAATGCCCCCTCCTCTAATGTTGCCTGGGCCCGTGAAAAGGTCCCGTATATAAGATTAAATCACGGAGGCTACCATATCTAACTTCTAATAACGAGCGAATCCTTTCATTTGAACATTACAACAAGCACAGAAGGGGACAGTAAAAAAAAAAAAAAGGATTAGTGCAAAATTTCAATTCTTATCTCAAAGCACATTCCCCCATCACAGACAAGCCGAGTTTGTAAGATGTAGTATTTAGCTTATACAAACAATTCCATCCATAGAGGTAAGAGTAAATAAACAAACACAAGCACAAGCGCAAGCACAAAAACGCACAAGAAGGAGCAGAAGTAAGAAAGAAGAAAAAAAAACCCCAAACCAAGCCGCACCCAAACCAAAGCCACAAATATACCATATCGTACCCTCTTCTTCACTCTACCCCTGCCTCTACCTCTACCGACTACTATACTCTACTCTAGTGCTTGTGCTTAAAGTCCCCATGATAGCAATCCACCTGCGCCGTCTCAAAGCCCTCGCTCGCCAGCTCATGCAGACTCTTGCCCATCCACGGCCACTCCCGCACCTTCTTAACCTCCATCCCCTCACCCTCCACCACGACCCTATCCACTCCCTTCTCCTTCAGCTCCTCCGTCACCGCATCAACATCAATCTCCAAAAAGTCCTTGATGAAGTTGCCCACATCCGTGTTCTCGTGGTTCCCGTGCAGCCGCTCCGACCCTTTGCTGCCATAGATGTTCACGTCGACGCCCGAGTGTCCGTGAGTGCTCCAGCCCACCTGTGCCCGGCGCGACACAATGTCAGCGAGCACCCATGCGGCCCCCGACTTTGCCTCCTTCAGCGCCTCAATCTCGTCGTCGGAAGCGTCGTGGACGCCGAGACCGTCGGCGAGGATAGTCTTCTTGACAAACTTATCCTCTGAGGAGGAACCGCCGGCGAAGGAGGCGTACTTGGCAGCAAGGTACTCGGACGACGAGGAGGCGTTGGCGAGGACCTCAGGGTACCAGAGGTACTCGGGGTACGCGCTGTGGAGCTGGCGGGCGAGCGCTAGTCCACCGGTCTCGTGGTCACTGGTGGCGACGAGAACGCTGGGATTCTTGGCGGATGAGACGTACTCGAGGACTCGGTTGAACGCCTTGTCATAGGCGATGACCTCGCGGACCTGTGCGGCGGGGTCGTTGCCGTGGCCGGCGTGGTCGATGCGGCTGCCCTCGACCATGAGGAAGAATCCCTTGTCAGAGTCCTTTGTTGCGTCGGTGAGCGCACGGAGGGCGACCTCGGTCATCTCGTCAAGACTAGGGTATTCGGCGTCCTGGCGGTCGATCTCGAAGGGGATGTCGGTGGAGGCGAAGAGGCCGAGAGTGGGGAGCTTGACAGCGGCGCCCTTGGAGAGGGAGTCGAAGCCTTTGCGGCCGGAGACGTACTGAAAGCCGAATCTGTCCTGGGCTTCGGAGACGAGGTCGCGGGAGTCCTTGCGGCAGGAGCCTTCGGTGGTGTTGGGAAGGAAGTGGCAGGCACCGCCACCGAGCATGAGGTCGACGACACGGCCGAGTGGGTAGTCGCCAAGTTGCTGTTCGGCGATGCGGTCCTCCTCCATGCGCATGTTCACGTGGGCCGAGAAGCAGGCCGGTGTAGCACTGTATCAAAGTCAGCTCTAGTCCCAAGCTTCAGATAGCATCAATGAAGAAGGGGGGGGGCATACTCAGTAAGTCTAGTGGTCACCACCAGGCCGGTCATATAGCCCGCCTTCTTTGCTGCCTCCAAAACAGTTCCGCAGGGCGATCCATCCGGAAGCACGGAGATCGCGCCATTGTAACTCTTGATACCACACGAGAAGGCAGTTGCGCCGGCGGCCGAGTCTGTGACCAAGCTGTTTGAGGACCGAGTTCGGCTGGTCCCGATCAGGTGCTTATCGAGGGTGAGGGTGTCGTCCCACGGCAGCCCCTCCACGAGCTGGCGGTACTCTCGTGTGAGTGCGAGCGACGTCGGACCCATACCTATTCCACCAAGCAGCTACATTAACACCTTGTGTCCTCTCTCTTCAAAGCTAACTAAGCTGAGCCTCAAGGGGGCATACCGTCAGAGACCATAAACACAATATTCTTCTTCCCCGACGGCGGGAACTTTTCGAGGCCGCTGCCCGGAGCGGTGTCGGCATGAACCCACATAACCGCAATGACAACGATTCCTACATCACACAAGGGTCCATTCGTTAGCTATGTTGCTATACTCTGGAGGAAACCCTACAATCCCCACTTACCAACAGTGGCCACGGCGGCCCAAACACCCAGGCCGATCTGCATCCAGCCCTGCCACTTGCAGCGCTCACCGTGCTTGCGGGTCCGATGGCCGCCTAGCAGGGCGTCTTCAGGGCTCTGGCCGTCGTGTTCTGACATTGCTGCTGTGTGGTTGTACTTGTTTGGGAGTTGGGTGGGTGGGGGGGCGAAGGGACTTGGAGGTAAGGGGAAAAAGAGGAGTGGGTATCTAGAGAGAGGGGGGGGGGGAGGGAGAGAGAGAGCTGAGAGAGAGAGAGAGAGAGAGAGAGCAGAGAAGAAGGTATGTAGGTGTGTTCGTCGAGTCGAGCTGATATGATACGCAGCAATGCAGGATGAGGTGTTGTGTGTGTCTTTCTTCTTCTTCAGGGGGGGGGAAGAAAGTTGTTGGCTGTGGAGGATCAACCGGGGGAAGGACCAAAAGACAAAAGAAGGTGAGTGCTCGCGTGCCCGTCCCCGTCGTCCCCGTCCGTTTTCCTTTCCTTCTTTCTTTCTACCGGCCCGATTGTTGTGATGATCGTGCGCGATATTCCGTAAAGAGTGAAAGAAAAAAAATTCTACTCCATACTCTCACATTACCGGGTCAATTGGCAGTTGTGATTTTGATTTCTGATTTGCTTTTCCTTCTGTGCGACGGTGCGAGCCGGGAATGCTACTGAAAGCAAATCAGATCTGCTCTCGAGTAACTCTACATGCAATGGTGAATACATGTATGGATGTAGAGTGGAGTGGATGATTGCAGATGTTTAGCTAGCAAGGTGCCCATCTCATCATCATCATTGTCTGGGGTTCAGTGAGCTGCTTGTTCACGGAGAGGGTCATTGAGTGTGTGTTTACTGTACCCACAATTGTTTGCTTCTGCCCCCCCAATCCCACGAATCGAATCGAATCGCGGCCACTGCACTCTCCATCTTTTTCCCTCCACTTGTAGAGGATAAGCTTGCTCTCACGATATTCATTGCCAAGGCTCTGTATGTATTTCTACATATGTAGCTCAGGGGGGGTGGCTTGGGCCCCGAACCCTCGAAAGCCGCCAGTGGTCCACTCCCCGATAACAATGACAAACGCATGCACCTCCAAGAAAAAAGCAAAACACACACATCGGTAGAGATGTAGGTACTCTCTACCTACATGTAAAAAACTGCTTCGACAATAGAAGCCTTAAAGTACTGCAGAGTATGTACCTTCACGATTGTCTGCCCCTCGTTTTAGCCGAGGGCTGCGTGCAGGAATCACATCACGGGTAAATCTAGTGTGAGAGTGCAATGGTGATATGGTGGGTGTTTACAAGTCAGCTTCAATGATATTGCGCTGTTAGTGGTTGGCTGGTTGAGGGTGGAGGTATAGTATTACTATAATAGCAAGAAGTGTAGAGCTAGATTGTATGTGGAGGGGATTCACTTTGGATACGTTGAAACTGTCGGCGAGAGCTATTCCACTATTTCTAACGGAATTAACGTGTAAGTTAAGTAGATGTCAGAGATTGAAACGCGATGGTCAGCTCCCAGTTATGATACGCGAAGCTTACGGCTGGCGATACTCGAATCCACATTGCATTCTAAGGGGGAGGGAAGCATTTCATCTTTATACCTCTCCACGCAGCAGCGGATTGAACCATCTCTAAGCTCTTCTTGACCGTTACATATCCGCTGTCATATCGCCCCGGTGCTATTCGCTGCCTGGCTGGGTATTATCCAATTCCCAATATACAATTGCAAGTGTTGCTGGAAACGAAGAACTTGTGGAACAGCAGAGATAATAGCCCACCCCGATAATGACTAACATGCCCGAATTAAATCTCCTCCTCTCCCCCCTCCCTCATGCACTCTACCCCGCCATGCATCTTGAAGGGAAAGAAAAAAAAAGAAAAAAGCAATACCAAAGAAAGGGTAAAAAAAAAAAAAAAAAACTTAACCCCCCCACCCAGACCCCCGAGTACATACACATTTCTACCCACATGTGCTATATACCCCACACTATCTAATCTCCCCTCCGAATCCCCCCCACCATCATTGCGGATTAAAATGAGGCCCGCGTTTCACGGGAGAGGCTCGGATGTGTCGGTGCCCAATGGCAGTACCTACCTGTATGTACTCTAGTAAACGGTTGAGATTGTGGTGGCCCGCCAGCGCACTGGGAGTGGTACGATCAACTGCGCCGAGAGAGGGAGGAATTGTGTAGATTGCAGTTAAGCATAGTGCGGCTACATACTCTCCTTCAAACATACTTATATGAGCGTCGCGGATAGAGAGACGCCTTCCTCCTGCCCGGCCGGAACACGCGCATATATAGGATACATGTATTTTATGTAGGTCTAAAGTATAGTGGTGATCATGAGTGACCTGCATCAATACAATTATTAAATGATGTAAACAAAAATAAAGAACTGCATTAACGGAAGACGCTGCTAGAGACGAGTGACGTCCCATGATGCCCCCACTCACTCCTTCCTTAAAAACATGTATGTATCTATTTAGAAGCTTCCTCGGCTTCCAGCAGCCGAAATACCCTACATGCCCTACCTATTTATCTCTCTATGTAATCAATCAATATCATCATCATCGTATGCACGGTCGACCTCCATCTCGGTACCGACTACACTACACTACACTACACTAAGTAGCCACTGCAGAGTACATGTATTTAAAGCGCCGTTAGCTCCTCCCCCTGTGTATATGTAGATGCTCTTCCCGTGCCTTCTTCTTCTTCCGAGGCCCAGCCCCCAAAACTGGATGCCGGGGCGGCCGAGTATTCGATGAGCTTAAATAGTGTGTGCTGTACCCGAGCAGCCTCCCTTGTCGGGGATCCGCTAGGGGGGCGTGTGCGCCGCGGGATCTATCAATTCTACTTGGCTAGAGATTGGAGGGGATCTGATGGCCGTTTACGCTGGGCCGAACGCTTTTGTTGGGGTTCGGTCAATGATGATGTAGTTGTGATTAAGGGTCCAGTAGCTGTAGGGTCCAATGGCCCGTAGGACGGGGGTCGAGTGGACGGTTCGTATGATCTCCTTACACACATATATATAGACTGCGAGCCGTACGGTCTATCTAGACCAGGCTCTAGAGTTAAGAGTAGGTATTCCAGAGACATGTCACCAACCACGGCGGGCTAATCCAGGTGGCCACCGCCATTATCTCTCGGAGAAAGAAGGACTAATAGGAAGGCCATAGCAGAGGGAGCTCTAGGAATTGAGCTAGAAGGGCCCTGATCAAAACAGGCCGCGCTCGTATTGTACCTTACTTTTGTATCGTGTACTTACTTGCATCATATCCGGTTTAGTGGCCGACCGGGTGGGTGGGCGGGTTCATATCTAGAGACATCACAATACTTGCTACTAGACAGAACCTAATATAATCCGCACGAGATACCGGTGTGGTACAGATCAGGGCCTGCATAAAACCTCCGATGACGATACGGCGGAAGGTTAAACGGATTGAGCTGAATCTTGTGCTCTTTTGGGGAGGATTAATGATCACGAGAAGTGGTCAATGATATGAAAGATTAAGGCCAAAGTATTTTCCACGCTTAAACGATGGGTAATTTCGCGTGTGCTATTTATAACATGCGCACACACGCGCTAAACCAAGCGAGAGATCCGACATGACATCTGCCTGCCTGTCTGTCTGTCTGTCTGTCAGCAGAGCAAAGCAGCTCAATTTCCCCTGAGATACATAGGTGAGGGTGGAATTTAAATAATTTCTAGCTGTGAGGGCTCGTAGGAGACACTGATGTAGGTATGCTCTGCTCACTTCAACGCTGCGGGAGCCCCGGACCGTCAAGTCGTTCAGGGTCCGCACCGAGGCGAGTGCCGTATGTAAATTGGGTTAGGGGGTTTCTGTTTGAAGTATCACATACAGGGTTTTAATTTTTATCTATGCTGTATTTCACGGAACTAACCTTACCTGCTAACCTAATAACTAACCGGCCTTCCTCTTCCTTTCCCCTGCTGCTCCACAAACGCCACTGCAGCAGCAGCAGCAGCAGCAGGAAGGTCAGTTGGCAGCTGTGGATGGATGGCTGGATGGCTAGGGAAACCCCGGAGTAACGGTGTCCCGGAATTCGGATCGGGTGGAAATGTTGTAAGGGGGGGGGGTTGTTTTTACGGTTGCAGTTCTCGAACATTTCCTGGGAAGAGTTGGGGGAGAGAGAGAGAGAGAGGAGAGAAAGAGAAACACAGAGGGCTGTGCGCTGGATGATTTAATTTGTGTGCGCAAGAGAGAGAGACAGAGGTCATAATTGCACTTTGTAGTAATTACTGCACTTGCACTTTGCCTCTCAGGCACCACATACATACCTGTTCCTGTTCCTGTCCCTGTCCCTACATCCCATCCTCACATCCTCACATCATGTATGTACTCTAGATTCTCTGTACATACCTTCTTTCGGCGGACCGCCGCCGCCGCCGCCGTTGGACGAATGCTCTTCTGGCCCATATGATTCCCGCTGCACATAAGACATGTCAAAGTTGCACAGAAGGGGGGTGGCCGCGATAGATCCGCGTCGGGAAATGCGACGCATGGGCAGATTCCTATTGGGTAGATGCTCTCTGGGTGTGTGTGTGTTTTACCAAGTACGCACCCTACATCAGCTTCCCTGTGTAGGTACGTACTTACATGATCATGTAGGGACGTTGATTTGACATGGGGGGGGGGGGGAGCTCTTCTTACCATCTGGACCGGACATTTATCTCCTCGCATCATGATGTTTGGGGTCTGGATTGTATGCCATTGAAAAGAAGGAAGGAAGGAAAAAGATGGTAGGAGTGAGGGGGGGGGGACGCTTGGGTATGGGATTCAAGATTTTTTTTTTTTTTTAGCTTTAGCTTTAGTTTTGGTTCCTTCCTTCCTTCCCCCTTCCTTCTAGTCTACATGTTAGCTAGGACGACTTTACCCTCCCCCCTCCCCACACAGTCCGTTTTACCCACCTCCCCCCTCCCCCTACATGTCATGCCCAGCTATTCAGATATCCCATATATAAGATGGATTATTTTTGGGGGGGTTTCCCGGGGGTCTATTCTTATGTCCACTCATTTCAATTTCAAGAAAGCTAGCTGAACATACTTAGAGTACACACCTCCACTCTTTAATGATGGCAGTATAGTACCGGGTATACGTATATCTACATCTATGTAGATAGTAGGAATTAACGAATTGGTTTAGCTATCAATACCAATCAAAAAAATACTTTGTACCAAACACCCCTGGCCACCTCCCTCGCTATCTAAGTAAGTAAAGTTAGGAAGTTATGTACTTGGTATTCCAGCTCTCCTTCCTCAAAAGACCCAACTCCCAAGGCTATCGTTCCCCCCCCCCCCCTCTCTCTTCCCTTTTGCGACAAGCGTGAGTACGCGGATCAGTTTTTCTTTTCTTTTCCTCCCTTCTTTTCTTTTCTTGTCGTTTGTTTTTCTTTTCTTTTGGCCTTAGTACTCTCTACGTTATCTCGACCCCAAGTAGCTCCAAGACTTTGTGCCTGCTGCCCACCACCTGCTCATACGAGCGTGAGCGTAAGGGCCTACTGCTGCCTGCTCTATAACACATTACTTAGACAGGCGACTGCATTCGGTTGCGTCTTTCCATAAAGTTTACATTCCCGCCCTCGTCCTTTCCTTTCCCTTCCTTCCTCCCCTTCCCCTTCCCCTTCCCCCTCCTCTCTCCTCTCCTCTCCTCTCCCCACCCACCCCTCACCACCATCACCACCATCACCACCTCCTCCATCACCCCCTTCAGTTGAGATCCGTCCGTTCGTTTACGCTCGCTGCTTGCTCACCCTCGCTCATCACCCTCACTTGCTTCCCATCCCATCCCATCACCACCTATATCTGTCGTTTTAATCTAGCTCTCTCTCAGCTCTCACTCTCTTTTTTTAATTCTATTTTATTCGGAATATATAGCGGTTCTTTCCCTTTCTCTTTTTTTTTTCCTTTTTTTGTATACTATATCACTCGGTCTTTTTTTTTTCCTTTTTTTTTGATACCTTTTTCGATCCCCCCCCCCCCCCAGCAAGCTCAGTCGTTACTCCCAAACAAAAAAAAGGCCATACACATACCCACAAAAATGGTGCAACTATTCAACACCCTCGCCCTCACGGCCGCCGTCCTTGGCACCGCCGCCTACGCCCAGATCACCGCCGAGTGCGGCGCCGGCCTCGGCAGTTGTCCCTCCGATAAGCCCTGCTGCTCCCGTAAGCCCACTCTTTCCTCCCCCCACCCCCCGCCCACAAACTAACCTCAATTGGTGTTTGGCATACAGAATACGGAGTCTGCGGAGTTGGAGCCTACTGTCTCGGCGGGTGCGATCCAAAGCACTCGGCCACCATTGACTCGTGCGCGCCTGCGCCCATGTGCAAGAACATCGATAGCACCTTCACCAATCTTGACCGGATCGCAGACAAGACAAAGTACCTGGGAGACTCGACAAAGGCCGATTGGGTCGCCGACGGGCAGCCACTCATCTATGACAACCAGCTGCTGCTGACGATGGCGCCCGAGACGGTCGGCACCGTCCTGGCGAGCACGGCCTATGTCTGGTACGGGAAGATCTCGGCGACGCTCAAGTCGAGTAGGGGCCGGGGTGTGGTGTCGGCCTTCATCTTGCTCAGTGATATGAAGGACGAGATCGACTATGAGTGGGTTGGGGCGGATCTGGAGACTACGCAGACAAATTATTATTGGCAGGGGTTGCCGAATTGTGAGTTTTTCTCTCTTTGGGTTTGGGGGGGTTGGGTTGCGTTGTGGTTGTGGTTGGGAGCGAGGAATGGAGGAATGGGTTGCTGATGGATGGTTGTGGATGTCTAGATACCAACGGTGGAAACATCACCATGTCTGACGATACATACAACAACTACCACACCTACGAGATCGACTGGACCCCCGATACCGTCACCTGGTCCGTCGACGGACAGGTTGGCCGTGTGCTCAAGAAGTCCGACACCTACAACGCCACGACCAAGCAATACAACTACCCACAGACCCCCGCCCGCGTGCAGCTCTCCCTCTGGCCCGGTGGTCTGTCCACCAACTCCCCCGGTACCATTGCTTGGGCCGGTGGTGAGATTAACTGGGACTCACAGGATATCAAGGACAATGGCTACTACTACGTGACGTTCAAGGAGGTCAAGATCGAGTGCTACGATCCCCCATCAGACGCTCAGAAGAGCGGCAATGCTTCCGTCTCATACATCTACGACGATGCCGCTGGTTACGAGAGCAATGTCGTCATGACCGATAAGGGAACCGTCATGAAGAGCTTCCTTGGTACTGGAACAAACATGACTGCCGCGCTTCCGGCATCAAAAACCAGCAGTGGGTCATCTTCAAGCGCCACTGTGGAGACAATCCCCGGCTTGACTGGTGCTGGAACGGGCGCGAACGGGCTGAGGGATGATGATGAGGAGGAGGCTTCTACGACTACGGCGTCGGGGAGCAGCACGACTAGTACTGGGTCATCGGACTTTGTGCAGCAGGCCGGGTCCGGTGCGGGCAGCGTGAGGGTTGGTAGTGTAGTGGCCCTTATGGCCACTGTATTTGTTGGCGCATTGGCGTTGTAGACGGCTTGCTTGTGGATTGTTAGGGCCTGTCTGTTGTTATAGTTGTGTGTTTTTTTTTTTGCGCTTTTATTTTTTTCTATTGTCCATTTTTATTTTTATTTTTATTGCCCGTTACGTGCTTCCTCTGGGGGAAGCGGCGGCGGGGGAGGGGGGAGAACAAAGGACTAGATATAATTGGTCTTTTTCTCCTCTCCGCCCCCATTCATACTTACCCCCAGGCTGTAATCTTTAGTTTTTTGTTTTTGCTTTTGTGTGTGTGCGCGCGTGTATACCTATGTGTGTTGAGGGGGTTCGACGGCTGTTTTGTACTTAGTTATTCGTCGGCCGCTGCCTTTTTTTTCTTTCTTTCTTCTTATTTTACGGTAGAAGGAGAATAAGAGAAGAAATAAGGAAGGAAGGATGGATGGAAGGATGGAAAGGAATTGACACTGACTGACGCTTATGTCATGTTGTTTATTGAATTTTCTGGCTGTGTACTGTGCGGTAGGTGGTTGGCAAATATCTATACGTATGTTTGTTAACTTGGCCCTCATTGGTTGATCTGTGTGCGAGTGATGTTTCGTGAGGCTTGGTTTTGGGCCGCGGAGGTAGGGGAGGGCAGGGGTTGGGGTTGGGAGGCTTGTTATTCGTATTGATGATTGTGAGGGGTAGGGTTGGGGTCTGCGATAAGATGGAGGGGAGGGAGGGAGTAAAATCTAGACACCATGAGAGTGGGACTGAGATCAGGGTTTGAGCATCTTCTAGTTCTGCACTGCCGAACTAGAAGAAATACCCCCCCTCCCCCGTCAGAGTATACCGGGACGAGATACATGTAACCCACGTCTCGTTCCAGCCCACGCGTGTAGAGCGGTAAATGTGTCAGAAGTAACTATATACCTTACAATGGAAGCCCTCCCGTGGATATTCTAAAGGCGAGCCCTGAAGATAAATTATAGAAAGGGCTCACAGAAGCCCCGGGGGGGATCTAGGTCTACAGACTACATTTGAATGGGCTGTATAGTGCTATTATATGGGCGTTGTTCACCAGCCAGCCAGCCTGGCACGAGGGCTGGCGTTTAGTACTATGCATGCCACTGGTGGTAGGTGCAAGCCGCATAGGTACCGGGAGTACCCTGATGGGCGGATATTCCTCTTAAGCTTTCGCCCCTTCCCCTGTAGGGCCGGGCCCCGGGCTCCCGTACTTCCCAGGCTTAATGGGTGCAGTGGGGTAATTATAATGCGGCGGACAGGGAGGACAAGGGAGGACAAGAGAGCACATTGGATACAGCCGTGCTCTCTTTCTCTCTCTCTCTCTCTCTGTGTGCGTGGGTTAGTTTCCAGCAGGCAGGCAGGCATCGACAGCTAGCAGCAATTAACTGAATGAAACCCCAATATTCGTGAGGTCTCTCCGTCCCGATAGAAGAGTAGCTAACTAACATGATAGTCCAATCTCAGATTGCGAGCCCCCGAGTACCCAACCCAACCCATGCATGTATTCTACATATGCAGGTACATACAGTCCCCCTTTATCCATAATTACCGAGACCAATCATGCAACCAAGCAACCAGTCGACTCTAACCTGTTTGAGATGATCGCTCGTTCGCTAATATCTTAGCTCTGGGCTAGCAAAACATCAGTAGTGCCCCACAAAATTTCGGGAGAAGGCAGGCATCTCCAGCCAGCCATAGTGTATACCAAGCATTCCATTGTGGCTAGGATACCATTTGGCATGGATGAGGGTTTTGCAATTGGCTCACATCACCCACCTCATGCCCCCAAGCCTACCCAGCTTACCCCAGCCTGTTCGTTCGACCAGAGCGCGTGTGGGAGGCGAGAGGCTATGGTGGTTATTGTCATCATTCCTGCCAAGGACCGCTGCGGATCAGGTCAAGCTTATTTTATCAATACGGCACAGACAGGAGGTGGTACAGCTACCAGTAACCCAGCAGATTATCATAGTTGTAGTAAGGGGTGGGATGGATCGAGTATGATATAGGGGAGATGGAGAGAGAGAGGGGGGGAAAGGGTATATAAGAAGAGGGGGCTTCGGCCATTCATCAGTGTCAATGTCAGTGGCGCCAGTAAGCTTTTCTTCTTCATTTCTTTTCAATATCAACTATTAATACTTTTAGTAGTAGTCACTCCTTCACCCTTTCTCACTCCCCCGCCCTCCTATCACCACCACCATGCACCTCTCACAGGCCGCCCTCCTCGCCCTCCCCGCGCTCGCCCACGCCACAATAACCCTCAACACCACCATCGAGACCGAAAGCGACACATACTGGTCCGCGCCCCTCCTCCCCTCGGCGCCAGTCAGCAGCGCCTGCTCCGCCGCCTACGCGCGCGAAATCCCCTGCGACGACTGGCTGCTCAGGTTCCAGGGCATCTCTCTCGGCGGCGCCTCGTATAACCAGACCGACATCGACCAGTCCCTCCTATCCGGTCTATGCACCGATGCCTGTATCGCCGGCCTCCAGTCGTACCGCGACGGCCTTCGCTCCGCGTGCACGCCCGGTGATAAGGCCGCTGCCGCGCCCGCTCTCGATATCGCTTCCGAGGACGCTGAGCAGGGCTCGGTGGGTGGCTGGGATGGCTCGGAGAGGGGGAGGTACTACATGGCCATGTTCCTCAACGAGAGCAGGCACATGACTGAGTACCTCTACTACATGCCATGCATGACGGACCTGTAAGTCCCTCCCCTCATATATGAAAAGACAGAAGAAAAAAGAAAGAAAAACTAACAACCACAAACAGTCCATCAGGGGATTACTGCCTAACCCTCCCCGATGACGACTACTACAATTCAGGCCCCGGCATCGACAACACCACCTCCCCCACCTCCCCCGAAGGCCAAGCCTTCTGCAACAGCACCTGCTACACGCAGCAGTACGCCTTCATGCTCGACATCGCTGCGCCCACGTTCCCCGAGCTCATCGACCAGACCGACATTGTCAACGTCACGCAGTTCTGCCCGGGCCTCGACACGAGCGAGTACGCCTTCCTCCCGCAGAACTCTGGAAGTGGCAGCAGCAGCAGCAGCTCCTCCTCCTCTTCATCCGACTCTGGCAGTGCGTCGGGGAATAGCACACAGGAAGGCGCGGCGGCGGCCGTGGGGACTGGGGGCGCTGTGTGGGGTCTTGTGGCGGTGCTCGGCGCGGTGGTTGTTGGGGTTAATGGGTTGTAGGTTTTCGTTTTGTGTAGATAGTTTTTTTTTTTAGTTCTTGGGAGTCTGGTGGGGGTGGGGAGAGGGGGGGGGGCGAGCATTGTTTATTAATCGAATCATAGATGGTGATAATATTACCGAGTGAGAAGCTGTGATTGAATGAAATATGGGAGATGTACTAACCTTTCTTTGGCTGGCTGGCGTGCACAGAGTGGGGCCTAAAGTTTGACTTCTTCCATGAGAGTACCAACAGGTCTATATACCATTTTTTCCCCCTCCCAGTTGAAGCCGGGCCAGTATTCAATAAAAGCAATATTGTGCATCAAGGTAATAATAATAATAATAGGTTTTTTTTTTCTTGGCAACGGTGTCTCAAGATTGTTACATACAGCCGTGCAGTGCAGTCACAAAGGGGGGACCGAATTAATAATCAACAGCCGACAGACGGGAAAAAAAAAAAAAAAGAAAGAAAGAATCGGGTACAAATACTACTGTATGTATGCCAGCCATGTAGTTAGTCAGTTACACATTATTCAGCCTCCTTCATATTATAGAAATACAACTCCCCCCCCCCTCCATATGCATGTCATCCCGCAATAAATAATTTTTTTTTTAAAAAAAAAAGGCTACCACCAAGCAGGTTACAAATAAAAGTGTCTATAACAAGAGTAACGATAATAGATGGTGCCAGATACTCAGGGGCTCATCGCAATCAATATGCCTGACCAATCCAATCACTGGTAGACAGGTTCATGCCCAAAGTACCCCCAGTCGCCCAACCACTGTGGTTGAATATAGTTGTAGCTGCATAAATCTTGTGCATAATAAGGCATACTAGTGCCACCAGTCATATCCGGCATAGGTCCAAAGTTCACAATCATTGTCGGATTGCCTTGTTGGGGAAGTCCTTCATAGAACTTCCATTGTGAGTATGGTAGATCATGGAACGAGAGGAGTCCCCTCCCTTCAAGCGCACGTTGCGTGGGCTGGTACTCTTTTGCTTCCGGGTTGAAGTAGTGCATTGTTCCCAAGCCCAGCGGCGCTATTACTTCAAGTGGCTGAGGAGAGGTAGGAGAGCTAGTGCCAGTGATCATTGACTCTCCAATATTATAGGTACGGCTTGGAACCTTACACATCCCCAGACGCCTTTTAGCGGTCTTTCTCCGTCTACGCTCCAGGATCTCAGGCAATATACGCCTCCGAAACTCCTCTGTTGAAACGTAATAAGTGGTTCCATCGTATTCCACGGGTCCCGCCCCCACTTCGGGTCCCGCCTGTACAAGCTGAGCGGGTATGATGGGTATGGGTATGGGCAGTGTTGCCGGATCGATGATCAGCGGGAACACTGCTGCTGCTTCGGCGCCATAGCCATATGGTGTAGATTTCGCTTCGTTCCAGAGCTCTCCCCCGTCTCCGAAAGACATGTACCTGCACCAATCACAGACGGACGGGTGCCCACAGGGGCTGGCTTGTCTAACGTGTTTTTGTCTCAGATTAACTACCATACATCGATGCCCTGGCCCTTTGGCACGGCGACAAAGATGGGTGAGATAATATATGAAGGTGTCGCAGGGCGAGATGTGGTGAGAAACATCGTATTGACACATTTTCTCTCTTTGCTGCGCCCGTACCTGTGCTTATTTGTGAGGGTTGTGAATATGGGTAGTTGCAGAAAGTGAAATCCTAGCTGGAACGTAGAGGGAGAGGGGTGCAGAGGAAAAGGCCTTCCAGGAATCTTCTGCTTATTCTTCTTCTTGATAGAACACTAATAACCTGCAGTAGTTTCAGTCAGGATGTAGAGAGTGGAATGGAGGTTTTGGGCAGGCTTGTTCGGCAGGTACAGTAATTTTGAGGGAATTGTTGATGTGTGTGCGCCTGGTGTGATGTGCAAGGCAAGACAGGGTAGAGTAAGGGAGAAAGGTAGCAGCATTGGAGAGAATACGTTTACAGCCGTTAGGTAGCTTGCATTCTATGTATCCCGATCCATCTCCATAGAATCGTACACGTGAGGGAAACCACAGGTTGCAAGCCGATTTGCTGGCAGAATTGTATTCGACGAACGCACGCAATAAATGTCGCTTTCCGTTGATTGGCTAGGAATTATATTTATTGCGCTGTCTCCGGTCCCAGACGGGCGGAAACTCTTCTATGGATGGATGTACGGACACTGCTACTGCTGACTGTCTGACTGACCATACTATACCCATAATTTGATCCTGAGATCCAAGAGTGGTGGCCGGCGCAGAAAATACCGCATGAATGAGCTCTATATGCTCGCCGAAGAATTCGAACCTCCTTGCTGGTTGGCCATAGTCCATGCGGATGAACGAAGATGGGGAAGGTCATGCAGGAAACCTTTTTGCCTATTTTTTTTTATCTATCTACCATCAATTAGTCTAGATCTGCCGAGGTGGAGAAAGGTGCGGGGTGGTGGTGAAGGTTGATGAAGAGTATTTACTGGTTCATGTACTAGTTAGCTTTCGGATGAACGCTTCTGCGTGCTGTTGGTTATCACCAGCATGAGGAAGGATGAAAATGGAGAAGGGCTAATCTGGGCCTGATGGGATGATATGGGTATTTAGAATTCTGGGAAAAAAAGAAAAGAAAAAAAGTGGGCATATTCATGCGTTCAACCATGGGCTAAGACATGTAGGAAGGAGAAAAAAAAAAGAAAGGGCAGAGTTCCCAGATGCGCTGGAAGCCGTGGTCTTAGTCAATGGGGCTAGCCTGGGTCTGGCCGAATCCCTAGTTTGAACAGCTCTCATCTCAATTGTTTGGTAGGTGTGTGCATATCTGAGAATATGTCTTACACACGGCCAACGGCAATGTGTGTGGCCCGAGTGATAAATTGTGATAGGTGCACGCATGGGTTAGTCAGCACCACAACGCTCTGACATATGCTTGTTTTGACCTCACTCCTCCACCACCTCTGCCACCACCACCACCTAAGTCTCCTAACATACGCGCGATGCACAAGAATAAACCAAAACGGGTGAAGAAACCGTACGACATCAAGAAGGCAGATCTTGATCTTCCTGGCTTCAGAAAAGAGCTAGAAGATCGATCACCAGCGCATCTTTTCCAACGGGCAGTAACTTCTCTGCGTGAATCTCGGCAGTTCCATCTGTATCTGTTTCTTCAAGCTGTCGCTGTGCTCTTCGGGTACGGGCAGTTTGTGTTCTGCATAGGTTCGTCTAACTCTTAATTATATTTAGCATCTACAACTCAGGGTTAGTAGGCTTGAGGTGTCCTGATGCGTTGAAAGTCGAACGACTACTAAATGAACGGCAACCAGGGATTTTATGGATGTGCTATGCGAATACTGGCACGAGAAAGGACGGGGAAAAAAGCGCCTATTCAGTCTTTAATAAAAACATAGAAGCGTATGATTTATATATATATATATATATTGTCGATATTTTTTGACAGACGCTAATCTGGCATTTAGCATTGATGGGGCAACAAACTTGGAATACCTTGATCGGGAGATTAGAAGGCAGATTTATTAGGAATCCTTTTTTCATAGTAATGATTGTTTTTGCGCAGCGCAACATGGGGACAATTTACGGGAAAAGCTCCGACGCGGCGCGTGAATCGGCAAGCGTATCCCAGAAAATTTCATATGTTCGACGTTGAACGAATGCGCATACAACAGACCGGGCGTGACGTGACAGACATGACAGTTAAAAAACCTAGTTTATTGCTCAGTTAAATTAATTGTGGCGTCCCACCCACTATTTAGACTAGCTGAAAGGGCTAGTGTGCTTGTGTCACCCTAGCTGCAGCAGAGGTTCACTCTGGTTTCTTGTGATCCAGCTGTTCATAGATCCGTGTTTGGCCATCGTGTATATCACCTATTAGAAAATTTCATGGGTCACAAACTACTAAAAGCAAAAGCTGAAATCTGCTGCAAGAAATATGTGCCGGAAGGTTCCGATGAGGTGAAACATTTATTAGAACAGGACTGAGGCCAGAAACTTCACAAGTTTGTATACATCGTTAGATTTTGCAGTCCAAACTCTAGATCGTGCGCTTAATCGGTATACATATGTATATACCTTCTAACCTACTTGTACTTACATATATATGAATACTCAACGAATTCTTGGCCCCAATATGTGTCAAGAAGGCGAGTTTAAACGACTCTGAAGGTCGACCTTCAAGGTTCAATTGCAAATAAAATAAAATAGTAATAATAATTTGAGTGGACATACTATCGGGTTCGTTGAAGAAATGTGATAGTAATTATGAACGAAGGACTGCGTATCCAAATTGAGAGCAATATGAAACAAATCTGATTCAATGTACGAGTACATACATGTAGTAAGAATCTCTTCACTGTTCATAATGATATCATGAAGAGTTCTGGTAGCAAATACGTGTAGTTCGTCAAATGTTTAAGAAACATCTAGAGCTCTGTACTGATGATATCAATATACCTAAAGTCAGTTATTTTGGAAAATGCATACTAACTTAAAAGCGATTGTGATAGGATGTATACATGTATGTAGATGTAACCAATCACATTGTTTAGCTACATGTATGTAAGGAGGGGGGCGCCCATTAGTGTTGCAGCATTCCCTAACTAACGCACGGACTGTCGCAATTGTTTCCCACCTTCCGCCACTGTTGACATCTCCCGTGCCCACGGACTGGAGATACCGCTGCCGCTGCGGAACTGGTCATTGCAGGCTTAACATAACTACATGTACATTTATGTAGAAGAAGAAAGCCGAGGATATTGTTGAGCTAGTGAGGGGGGGGGGGGATCATATGTAGGTTGGCCGAACACCTACCTTCCCGTATGCCCGTATGTCAAAAAATTGAACGGCTGGATAGCTATGTCCGTTTGCACGGTTCTAATCCCACGAGTACATGTATGTAATAACAAATGTGACGAATAGGGATGAGGGAGGCTGAGCTACACTGCAAACTCCCGTTGGCTGAGAGGGGGTTCTTTGTTCTCCAGGAAAGTACATACCAACATGCAGCACGTGCATTCCCACTTTATTTCCACCCAATCGATCTACGGAAGGGGCCTCCTCTATGTGTAGAAAGTACGTATATCCTTAGGGGAACATACTATGTTATCCAGTGCCGCCCAAAGGGTGCCTGATAACGTGGCGGTACTCTAATTACATGTAGTTCAAGTAGGTGAGTGCCTGCATACGCTGTCAGTTGCATAATCAGTACCAAGTAAAGATTATCTTCCCCCACACCACTACATGTATACATGTATGTAGTTCTTTCACCTTAATGAGAATATTGGTAACAGGCGTTCGATACATATAGTAGTACATGTGTGTATCATTATAGATCAACTGATATTTGTGATATTGATAACTTGTTATTAAAAAGAGATCGATCTATACTGCATGACGTTATTAAGTTATCTCTGGTAGGTTTGTGTGGTGTTAGAGATCCACGATCGATACCCACGCTTCCGGCACCATTGGGTCGATGTGTACATTTATTGATCTGTGACTTCAAACACCTACAAATGTACTTACTAGATATATCTAAGACATCTCTAAGTCGACCATCTCCCAATAATTGATATTGTTTTTCCCTTTAGGTGTGCTGCAGCTGCCCGAAAGTCCATCTGCTTGCACCCTAACCTTTCCCCCTAGTGTGCAAGCTTGTAGTATCATTTCATCCTACCCTATTGTACATGTATGTGCGCCCATAAACCACAAGACCTTTTTCTCTCCTCCACCCAAGTTGAAAAAAAAAATTTATGCCAGTCACTCCTTATTTTTACTTAAGTCCTCTAGAGACCTTTGTCGATAGTTCCTTCTGGGGAACCTAGCCATTGTAGCACATAGCTCCCTACATAATTTCAGTATCTATACCATTCAATATTGTACAGGTCAGTCTGTCATCTAGACACTCCATCTTCATTGACTCTGCAGTGATGTTCGTTTCCGTTAGAGAGTTGGCAAAGCAAATTGTTCTGAGTTGGCAAGAATAGAGCAGCTGACTCTTAATAAGAACCTTTGATTCCCCCCCCTAAATAGCTGCTAGGGGTAAGAGCTTGACGCTCTATTGAAGAAAGAAATTCAATATCAGGATCGATATCCACATCACATCACATATCCCACTCATCACAGACATGACCGTCTCCTACAGCCAAATGATCAAGTACGAAATGGACCCCGCCGAGGAATCCCTACCAACCCTGAGGGACTGGGATTTCGGAGAAATTTCAGAGGCCCATTCCTGCACCATTTGCAGTTTTCGTTCAGCCCTTTCCGAATCAATAGCCCAATACTGTCCGCATATGGTCAGTAATACAAATCATATTGATAGCGTGTTTCATGAGCAACTATATACACCCAACTCCGCACAGGCCTTTCAGGAACCGCGAATGCCATATCAATACCAGATCAATCAAATCCTCCAACCCTCTCCCTCATCAACTTCATGTAGTCAATACAGCGACTACAAGATATCTTCACACCCAATATCTCCTGTTTCAGAGTATGGACCTAGCACCACCGCTTCAAAATCTGCTGATGTAGATCAAGAGGGGTATATCCATCTCCCACCAGATTTAGGTGGTACGCATCGAATTCAAAATACTCCTTCGAAGGAGACTTATTTTCCTCCAAATAATTTTGTCTTAACATCTTCGTCTTCCGTTCCCAGCTTCCTGTCCATGTCCTTTGACAGTCCTATTTCCACGCCATATCAGTCACCCGTTAAGAATGAGGAAGAGGAGTATCTCGATGCAAGTGCTACGGAAGCATACGCACCGGATATGATAACTGAACAACCTGCTGGTACCGATGATTTCATGTCCCAGGACACAGAAATCGATGAAGACCCGCAAGACCTCGGCTCGGAGGAGATGGTGGGTAACAGGAGCCTCCAGGAGGATAACCAAAACGCGCAGAAGGGTACAGGACCTGAACTGCAGGATATTGGAGAGCAAGCACCAGACGCCCCCCCAATCGTTTCCATTTACAGCGACACCGATCCGGAGATGGATAAAGCTGCACCATACGCTGTTTTAATTCACCGCGCCCTCATGAGCTCTCCTGAAAAGAAGATGGTACTCGCAGACATATACGACTACTTCAGGGAGAAGATTCCTCGATTCAAGAGAGTTAAGGGCCGCGGGTGGATGAATTCGATTCGACACAACTTGTCAATGAATGGGGTAAGTGTTCCCAACCCGCTTCGGCTGTAGGAATATCTTCTAATAACAAAATAGGCATTTCTAAAGCAGGACCGCCCACCCGATGACCCAGGGAAAGGCTATATATGGGTTCTATCGGACGAAGCAATCAAAGGCGGTGTCAAATCGACAACCCGGTACAGAAAGAGTCCTCCAGGTAGCAAGAAGAGAACAGCAGATGAGATGTTTCCGAGAAGTGGTACTATTGGGAGGCGGCGGCGTAAATCGGCAAGGAATAAATGGTCCACACAGACAGGGAGGAATCGCACAGGACTTGGGCAGTCGCTGAATAGCGAGATAGAGACTCCACATACTCCAGTTTTTCGTTATGAGAATGCAACGTCACCTGATGGAGTAGAGGAGCCAATGGTAGAATATGGTCTGGCTAGCCACGAACATCACCCGAACACTCACAGCGCTATCACCCACGACTACTTTGAGCCCATGACAATTAAAGATTATCCCAATTGCTATGCTAGCTTCTCACACCCCGGGATGTCGAATAGACTGTATATTCACGAGAGTGATGATGATTTAGGCCTAGAGGGGCCTCATGGGTTCGCGAATCAATTTCGTGATCAGTATGCACTGGTAACTAGTTCTCAGATAACCAGTTGTCAGAGCACTAGCTAATCGGTACTGGAATTTCTTCTTTTCGCTTTTTCTGCACTTTTGTTCTACTTTTGATTGTCGTCCTCTTATATTAGGGGGGGGGGGTTCTTTGATTGTTCAACACTGATAAGACTGTTTTAGATTGACTTTTGTACCATCTTATGTTTACTCACTTGGGTTTGCAGTTTTGACTGTGGATATTACTATCTTCCTTTGCAAAAAATTTGTGTTTTTATCTGATATGAAGTCATTTCTTTATACCCTCTATAGCTACCATCTACTTGATCTGTTATTACTTGTCAAGGCCTATTTCAAACATGACAAGATGGTTCATAGATACCAGCGGAGGTGAATAGAACCTGGCGCAAGATTAACTGATTCTTATTGGGTAGTAAAATACCTCTACATTAATGTACACTTGAAACAGCAGCTAAGTGTGGTTAATATGATCGATCGTATGTATGTATTTTACTAGTCGGTCAGCAGAACATATTTTAAGAATATTTCTTCTCCTTGAATTGAGGTTCCTATAACTAAGCTTTTATCCCCTCATAATATCGCTTTTTATAGTACATCTAGTAGTTCTAGATCGACTATCAACGATAGTTGTATGCACCAGGGTAGCCACATGTGCTCCTTGTTAGAAATGAGAGTTTGGTAAATATAATCAAGGGAATGGCAACAATAAGGCTATTAGGATTGAGACTAGATCAACCCAAAGACCATCGCCTTAAGCGCGTCAAACAAATCATTCTGGCCGCTCTCCCGAGGATCAACTCCCCTGCAGCTGATATCGCAGAAACCTCCCCAATCTCACTGGGCCAAAGCGCCATCTGTGGAATTGTATCCGCTGTAAAACTCGCGAATGGATCTCTTGCGGGAGCCCAAGCCACCTGCGTACACTGACATATATCCGCCCTTCAGCCTTCCCGGGTGTATCACTTTGACTGTGTTGCGTGTGCAGTGCGTATTGCAGAAGCCGTAACCTACTCCCGCAAACCATCAACACGAAATTGCACTGGCACTGAGAAGGTGTGAGGAAAGACATGCATGTATGAAGTACCAATCTCTCTCTCTCAGACTCTTTCTATAGAATCGGCACGTGATTGCAAAATTTTAATATTCTATCAGGACGAATGAGACTTACAAGAGGTACCGCTCCATCGAGATTAACTAACATAATGTACAGAGCGGGCATCAAGGGACCCTTAAAATACCCAACTGTATTTGAATACATACATACATAGGGTACAGCGAACTAGCCTTGCGGCGTCAAAGGCTCCTGTCGATATCCTAACTGGCTTGGAAACCTTTCCCTTAAGATGGGCGTCCGGTATTTTTGCTAGTTCCTCAAAAAGAAAAGAGAGATGAGGATGAGGGCTAGGGAGTTGCGTGCGGGCTCGTACTGGCTCATATGCCCTCATGGCTTAGCCAAAAGCCTCCCCCCTATCAAATTTCCGACCCAAAGAGTATCTAAAACTCTATGTTAGAAATGACAATGCAGCTACACGATTACGCACCCAGGGCAAGGCAGAGCAGTGTGAGAGGTAGGGAATCGGAATATGCTCATTAAGAGCACATTATACCTTTTTGGTCTTGTGGACTGCATGGGAGGGTGTCACAGATCTGCCATATGCTGGATAGCTACCGCGACCAGGCCAGCTTACATGCAATTAATAATTATTTGCTACATGTCTACTACTATAGGAGGTCCAAGTAGTTCAGGCTCTGGGTTACATTCTTCTATATCAGACCTCAGCTATACATCTGTTGCCTTGCAAATGTGTGGAGATCCCGCCGGAAACGCGAATTGCAGCCCGCTTTATGAGATCAGATCAGACTGGGTATAGATACAGCGGTGGGGAAAATTATTGTAGAAACAGGGGCCTAAAAACAGGGTTTAGGTGGCTGCCCCAGCCAATAGGACTCGCACCATACTTCTACAATAATTTTCCCCATCGCTGTACGTGCGATGAGACACGCTAAGGTCACAAACAATCACTCGACTTATTTAAGGTCCCCTGAGATACAAATCATTTAGTAGATGTGCATGTAAAGTATGTGTATGATCATCCGATACGGGGAAGATTCCCTCAATATCAATATCTATCGTCTCAGAAGCTGATCAAGTTTCTCAATTCCCTTCTTCCCAATTCCCTTCCGGGAGCATTCCTTGTGCGTTGGGGGGTTATAGCACGTGAATCGAGAGGTTTGTATGTGGGGTGCCAAGATCCTTAAACTCTTCTAGTGTAGGCCCAGCATATGCAGACGTTAATTGTGACAGAACGTACGGGCCGAGCCGAGTTCGGGCGAAAATATCTAATCTGTATCCAGTACAAATGCCAACACTTTGATGCATCCATCTACTCGCTATCCACCATAAGAACTTGAAAATGCAAGTGACAAAGACAGGGATAATTTGCATGGAGAATCGTCTTGGCCATACAGATATTGGCACCTGCATTTTCAGGTTCTTATGGTGGATAGCGAGTACTTGTAATTGAATGTTTTACTTTTGCATGTGCCCATGTGTTGGGCCAGCTGACGGTACTTCTGACATTCTCTGGAGGGAATACAAACCCGGTTACTTCTATACAGACCTACAAATCAATTCGATGGACTTTCCCAGTGGCCACGTCGGGTTCTATTTGATGAAATTATGCTTTGCCACTAATTGTAGAGCTCGCGTTAGGTATCTATGGCCCATTAATTTTCCGATTTCCTCTCAACCACTATGAGGTTAGTACGTTGCTTGCCTGATTTTGAATAGTATACTGGATATCATGAGGTACATGAGAACCGGATAACTGGCTGATATGCACTTTTCTAGTCTGGAATGTATGTCTCAGTCCCAATTCGACTGGATGTCAAAGTAATTAACTGGTACATACATAACTGTTATTTCTCCGGCTATACATGTAGTTACAATCCCGAGAGCTCAATAGGTCAACGAGTTTTTCTGTGGGAGGAACGGCGCTTGGATATATATTCCGTCCGTAGGATGTAGGGTAGAGTAAAGATTGGATGGTTAGGCATCCCTTCATGCTGCCTGATGCATCGCATCGACGTTGATCGGGGTTTAACTTCATGTACAAGTCCCAGGATAGGCCCCGGGATAGGCCCTATATAATGACCGGTTAACGTTTATATATAGGGCTATACACGATGTCGCATACCACCTCTGTGTCGGTATTTTATGCCAATATTGTATCTCAAAAATCCACCAATATTTGTGTGACCAACCTTTTGTTTCCTTTATTAAAGCATTATATGTACACCTAGCCTCTAGTACTGTTCTTTAAAAAAAAAAAAAGAAAAAAAAATCTTCAAGTGCAGATGCCCAATAACTTTGATCCGAGAAATTCTGTTGACCCCAGACCTGATACCGAAGCTTAAGGCTAGCCTGGGCCCACTCTTTCTGCATCGCAGTTACCAGGTCTGAATTGCGGTTTCTAGGCTTGCATGTTGTATATAGCGCAGCTAGTGTAAAGGGATATCTCGAAGAGTGTCCATCAGCAAGACTTCGTTTGTCTCCTGATCTCTCCTGAACCTCAGGAGACTCAAAAGTTATCTAAGATCCTCAGGAGATTCTCAGGAGACCCGGGAGACTGTTGGGAGACTGCATACACAAGTAGTAGTTTGCTGATGTCACTTGAGATACGGCTTTTGCTAAGCAATAGTTCTGTAGCGTTTAAACTTGTAATATTGTAGGCAGTTCCGTTTGATGAGAAGACCACTCGCCGATCTCGCGTCAATGAAACTTCGTTGTCTCCTGATGTCTCTCGCCGGAGGCTCAAAAATATCAAGTCTCGGGAGATTCAGGAGGCGGAGACTGTTGGGAGGCTGCGTTCAAGTAGTAGTTTCTTTGATGCGGTGGTCAGTATCTGTTATACGTGATTGGAGCCGTAGGGACAACTACGCAGTCATTTCGCTTAGATAATCACTGTCACTGTCAATCCAACCTGGCAGCAATCCGTAGCAGCTACATTGACAAACTACTCTTGTGTATGCGATCTCCCAAGCTATAAGATTGCGAGAGTCTCACGAGACTCACGGATATTTTTAGTCTCACGAACAGGAGGCGTCGGGAGACAAATGAAGTCTTCTTTGATGTCTTTCACTCCATGCGGCGTCGCCGATCGTTAAAAAACCTCCAGTGGTAAGCGCGTGGAAAAACCTGTCTCGGGGGAAAGGTATCGCGTAGATTTCATGCTCGTCGGCGTTTCTTTTCGAAGGGCCAGCTTAGATGTCATTTCTCAGATCGCGGCTGCGGCGTATGGGTTTCGTGGATATAAGGGATGCGAGGATGGGCGGAATGGGGCTGGGCCAGTTGGGATTATTGTGCGTTCGGGAAGAAGGATTTGTCGAGAAGAGGTTACATGAGGTTACATTCTGCGAAGGGTGAGTCGTAGTTGGGTTATGCGGATGGCGTAGTCGTATTTAGTGAGGGTTGTTGGATATATAAGGGAAGCGGCGAGGCTCTTGTTTAGTTCTTTTCATTTCTTTCTTCTTGCATGACGTCTTACGTAATTATCGATACATTATAGTTTCTCTTCAAAAACTATATTTATTCTATAACGTATTTCATGCTCGCTTTATATTATCGGAGTTATCATTCTTCATGCGCGCGGGCAGAGTCTATCTGCGCCTTTTGTAGTATACTACTTGTGTATTGGAGTCTCGCGATCTCGCAGGGTCTCACGGTCTCGCGAGACTTCTGGATTTTGAGTCTCACGAGGCTCGGGAGGCGTCGAGACAAATGAAGTCTTCTTGATGGCGTGAGATTACGTTGCGTCATCATCCATGCGCGTCTTATTCTGTAATAACAACGCATGCTCACGCATTCTTAGGGCGGTTGATGGGAGTCAGCCTCGACGGAAGTTATCAGTTCACGGCTCTGAGTTTCAAGCCGTTGAGGATTCTGCTATCATTTATATTGCTCTACGTCTGACATTGTTGGGAAGGAGATCGGTGGAAAAGCGAGCGAGATCTGGCCGCCTCGTCTTCTTCTGCAGAATGAGCTTACATAATGAAAACGATTGGAATCTAGTAATATAATCACCGTCGGGCGCGAGTTCGTATGAGTTAGCTTACATGCTGGCCGAACCACGCGCGCCTTGCTTTGAATCGCTCCTCGCGTTCAGCTCGAAAAGTTCCCGTCACGAAATTTAATGGAAACAGAAAGGAGCCTACCTGGCTCTCAACCTCCTCCGCACCAAACTCGTGCTAACCACGACAGGTTCCTCGAACGGCGAGTGCCACGCCTTTACTCTGCTACGGCTGGAGGAAGGCATAGATCAGGTCCATCCCCACGCCGCAGTGAGACGCCCTCCATTTGTCTCAAATGACTACCTGTTGAATTTCTGCCTCTTCGTAATCCAGACCGCTCGCACGGCCAGAAGGGATCTCCAGAACCTGCGACAAGGCAAAAGAGACTTCGCGACCTACCTTACACAATTTTTACGCATCACGGCCGACGACTATAACGGCGAAGTTGTTACGATGCCCTGAAACATGCGACTGTCCGACGACTCGCGATGCGATGATATATCGCGACACCGCAACGGAAGGGTTTGACGCCATGTTAGGAGCGCTGACGACTACGACAACAGAATCGCGCTGCATGACGCCATCGAACAAATAGAAACCCTATGAGACAGTTTGCTGCCCAACCTGCTGCCCCCCACCCATCATATACTCCCGAGGCCAGACCTACGGGACCTTTACCATGCCCGCTCGACCCCACGCCCACCGTATGAAGATACACATTTGCTAACGGCCGCTGCATTTCCCCGCCGAAAGAAATGAGAACTGAGAATGGCCACGCGCTTATCGCTGCCCCGATCATGTTTTTTGCCCAATATCCCTGGAATCGCCCACGCGCCTCCGCTGTAAGAGGCGCTGCCCTCTCTGCCCCGCCGCTCCTCTCGCCCCGCTTCTTCTTCTTCTTCTTCTTCACCGACGCTGGTTCTTTCTTCTTCTTCACGCGAACGAATGCTTTCACTAGTCCCTGTCAAGATCACACTCGCCAGGGACCCTCAAAGGAATTTTCTTTATCTGCATTTTCTATTTCAGGTTTTTCAGTTTCAGTTGTAGCGGAGAGAGAAATGACTGGAGATCATTTAGTTGTTGCTTGTAATATTGTAAACAATAAAGACTCCATCTCTACCTATGCTATGATTGATACTGGTGCCTCGGGATTTGCATTTATTGATGAAACCTTTGCGCGCCATCATCAACTTCCTATTTCTCCCCTTAAAACACCCAGAGTACTTGAAGTAATCGACGGACGACCTATTTCCTCGGGACAAATTACTTCTATATGCCAGGTTACTCTTCAGACCGGATCACATCAAGAACGAATTCCCCTTTTTGTTACCAAGCTTGGGCAATACCCTCTGGTTCTCAGTATACCATGGCTACAACATCATGATGCCACCCTAAGATTTAAGGATAATACGGTAGCCTTTGAATCAGATTTCTGCAAAAAGAATTGTAATACCAGAAAAGATATTGCCAAAATCCCGGGAATAAAACCCCAAGCATATATGATAGGACCGGTACCGTTTAGCCGCCTTGCCCGAAAAAAGGGGCTACAAATTTATAGCGCATCCCTCCGCGATATCG
This sequence comes from Morchella sp. 2016-103, assembly GCA_024713925.1. NCBI lineage: Eukaryota > Fungi > Ascomycota > Pezizomycetes > Pezizales > Morchellaceae > Morchella > Morchella sp. 2016-103. Next base: position 2,156,085 of record JAMGZF010000002.1, read on the forward strand.
AACAAACTCTTAACGAAGTTCTGGACGCCGAATGGAAACACAAATTCCTAAACAATATCACCATCGACCAAACGCTTGACGGCGCTCGCGATCTTCCTCCCGACGCCTCAGACGATCATAAGATTCCGCTGAGCAAGGATGAACCCCATTCGACCTCTTTACTAACGCCTGCGACGAAATGGCGCCACGATTATATTTGAGAAACCTTTCCAGCGATTCATCCGCCCTTCAATACCCAGCCATATTTGTTAAAAAGTTCGATGATCACTACGCTCAGCGGACATCGGCGACTTAACGAATCGACTATTAAAACCGATACCCTCTACCTCTTATTCGGTAAACGCCAGACGCCATCGTCAAGCCAGATACTAAGCGATCACGCCGCGTTATAATCAACCAGATTACGGCGAAGAGCTAAGACAGCATTTCGGACCCGCTATGGCCACTTCGAATACACAGTTATGCCCTTCGGACTAACCAATGCCCCCGCCACATTTCAACACTTTATTAATGATTGTCTCCGAGAACATCTGGATCAATTCTGTACAGCATACCTGGATGATATTCTGATATACACATCAGCAAGACTTCATTTGTCTCCTGATGTCTCCTGAGCCTCAGGAGACTCAAAAAATATCCAGGAGCCTCAGGAGACTCTCAGGAGACCTGGGAGACTGTTGGGAGACTGCATACATAAGTAGTAGTTTGCTGATGCAGCGATACCCTCGAAGAACATGAAGAACATGTGGAAAAGATACTCGGATTGCTGCAGAAACACGGCATTTTACTAAAGCCAGAGAAGTGCGAATTTCATACGCAAAATACTACCTACCTCGGCCTAATAATCGAACCCGACGGCATCCGGATGGATCCTCATGCGATCTCATAGACAGGAATGATCACGCCTAACGCTACGATATATGTCATGCGTTCGCCAATTTTACGCGCGCTTTATCCTCGGCTTGGCTGCCCTCACAAAATTTACCAAAAAGGAAAGAGTTTTCAAATGGTCGCTGTAAGTAGCATGCTTTCCAATTACTAAAGCCTTTACTACCGCTTCGCCCCGATTCATTTTGACCTAAAACCGACATACGAAATTGACGTCAGACATGTCGCTCTAGTGTCTCTATCCCAACACGATAGACAGGGAAACTTCACTCGCGCTTTTCTCAAAAGACACACTGCGAATGCAATTACGAGATATATGACAAAGAAGTATTTGCGATTATTCACGTTTTCAAGAATTACGCTTGAGTTGGAGGGAAATAAACACCCTATCGGCGTTATATCTGATCACAAAATCTCGAATATTTTAAGGCCCACCAAGAACTCAATAGTGACAGCAAGGCTGAATATCTCTCCCGCTTCAACTTTATTATCAAATATGCGCAGAAACAAAGCCGTAAACCGGATGCATTGACTAGAGATCGTGAGATCTCCTGAGGAAGCGAGATCATCAAGAAACTACTACTAGATGCAGCCTCCCAACAGCCTCCCGGCCTTCTCTGAGACCTCCGGCGATCTTAGATATTTTTTGAGCCTCCGATGCTCGTGAGAGATCGAGACAAATGAAGTTTCACACGATGAAAGGTTATTGCACCAGAGTCGACGGTACTAAAAAGGAAAATTTGATCCAAAGTTTGTTTGTTATGGCTTCTTAGCAAACGAACCGGCTGAAAAGAACGCCTCCTACAAAAGCTTATTCGACAGCGATATTCGATCGACCCATTTCCACAAAAGATATTAAATCTCGACAAACAGATACGAAGAACGCAAGGAAATCTCGGCAGAACGCACCAAGTCGACGCCGTCACATCGTATCGCGAACGCCTCTACGCCCCGCACGCCTCTACGACTGGAAATTTAAACAATATCACGACGCCTTCTGCAGCCATCCCAGAGAAAAGACTTTTGAATCGGTTAAGAGGACTACCATCGCCAAATACGCGAGACTATATCGGCCAAGATATCCGAATTGTCACACCGCCAACGGCAGTTTCAACAACTCACGGCAGTTCTGAGCTTCTTCGACCATTACCTATCCCCCAACAACCCTGGAGAGAAATTTCCGACTTTGTTACATGCGCCACCGAAAGCGGGCGATACGACGCCAGACATTAGTAATGGTGACCGATTGACTAAGATGCGCCATTTATTACCTCGCAATACTACTAAGCACGCTAAGATACAAAGAAATCTCTACTGCAATATATTTGAAACTACATACCGCCAACACATATTACTCCGACAGAGGGACTCAGTTTACAGCCAAATTCTGGAAGTCTCTTTCAAACAACTTAAAATCGGCGTAAGAACGTCGACTGCTCCACCCGTAAACCGATTTAAGAAACGGAGCGCTTAACGCAGCTTACGAACAATATCTACGAAGATACGCTTTCTTACCAGCAGGATGACGAAATAAATGGCTACCTACATGGAGTTTGCAAATAATCAAGTGTCCGCTTACAAAAGTTAACGCCTTTCATAATTACGCTATCATCCCCGATTTACGATCGATCTTCAGAAACCCGAAAAGTCTCCTCCCAGTTTTGATGCTTATGACTTCGCCGGAAAGATGAAGGAGTTACATGATTATTTACGAACTCAATTACGAACGGCTCAAGACTAACAGTGAGTAGCCGCTTAACGCCAAACGCACTCCGCCCTGCGATGGCCGGAGATATGGTTTTCGGCCTGGCAGTTAATATTCGCATTCACACGCAATCTGGGCTTAAGCTCGACCGAAAAGGTTAGACCATTCCCAATCCGGAAGCGGTTTCTACGCCTATCGCCTAAATCTCCTCACTGACGAAGATGCATCATCAAGAAGACTTCATTTGTCTCCCCGACGCCTCCCGGCTCGTGAGACTAAAATATCCGTGAGTCTCGGAGACTCTCGCGAGACCCGAGACATCGAGATCGCATACACAAGTAGTAGTTTGCTGACGATCCTGTCTTCCATGTTTCACTTCGACCGCGGCAACAGATCCAAGATAAAGCGACAACATACTTCCACCACCCCCACCCTGCTATTGTCGAATGTTATGGCGAATATCGCGTCGAGCGAAATCTTTGACTTCGATACCACGGAAAAACAAGCGCATACAGTATACGTTAAGAGTACAGGTTACTGATCCTACGCGAATCCCACGAAGATTACCTACACCAAACCACCATTGCCGATATCTTTCATACACGCTTACCCCAAGAAACCGGCATCGCAGAGATTAAGGCGCAGGAGCTCGCTTTAAAGCGCTACTTTCATTGATACAAGGACGATGCAGGATGGGCGGAATCGACTGGACGGATTGACGATTATCGCGTCGGCCGATTTGATTAAGATGGTCGCATGGCGCTCATTTACATCAAGCTGAGTCGAAATTTACGCATAGCATGATAAGATGTTTCACAACGCTTAATGGCGGTCATGGATATATAAGAGAAAGAACGGCGCTACACTGGCGTCGTTTCTTTTCGTTTCTTTCTTCTTCACGCAACGTCTTCTGTAATTATCAATACATTATAGTTTTCTCTTCAAAAAACTATCGCTGTTCCTATAACATATTTCATAACTCCTTTATATTATCGGAGTTATCGCTGCTACCCCACCCGCAATTATGAACAAAGTTCATACCACACCGCCTCGGTAACGTGACGCGCGCGATTTCCGCACTATCGCTTCCCGCCGGAGCGACTAGTCGCTCGACTCGCCTGGCTGAACGTCCGGCTTTCTCGAGCAGGCCAAGAAAGATCTCGCGAATACGCATGATCCTCCACCATGAAATCTAGCCGAGCAGCCGCTGCCGATTACAAGACTTCAAAGCGCCCGTAAACTTATCCGACCATTTATTATACCCGCCTAGATTCCGAGTATCCAGGAGAACCTTCTGTCCGGAGTTGAACTGCTGTGCCGCAGGTCCTGTTCGCGACGCCATTTTATCGAACGTCTGCTGTAAGCGCTCGGTACCACATCAAGAAGCATTTCATTTATCTCCCGAGGCTCCTGAGCCTCGTGAGACTAAAATATCAAAGATTTCGTGAGCCTCGTGAGACCCGAGATCATGGGAGACTGCATACACAAGTAGTAGTTTGCTTGACGCAGTTCATGAAGCCTGCTAGAACGCTTCTGCGCGATTATTCCTCGATCGCCCAAATTTTCTCCATCTCAACATCCGTAGGCCAATCTGTGCGAGGGTGAAACCCATAATTGCAGTAGCGATCGCCTGGAGGAACGTTTGGCGCATTATAGTGCTGCATCGCGCAGGGGCGAGATCTCTCCACTTCTTACCCGCTCCGCCAGAACGCCTTAGGTGAGACTCCACGCGCATGGTTCGCCCTTTCCGTCGACCATCTGTCTGTGAAACAAGCGCCGGTAGCCTTCTACGAATCCCTGGGCCGCCCGTAATTACCGGCCCAGCACGCGGATACGAACCGCGTTTCCTGGTCCGATACTATTGATCATGCGGAGTCCGCGAAAACGCCAGACGCCTTCGACGGCGCCAGACGGCTTTGCTTCCGCTAAGCACTCCTGTCATTGAACGGTTGAGCCATCTTCGTAAAACGGTCCACTACTACCAACACGTTACGGAATCCCGACCTCTCTCGCAACTCTACTACAAAATCCACGAGATATCGCACTGCGATCGCTGCTAACTCTGCGCTGTGGAAGATATATACGCCGCCGCTGTTTCTTTCAAGACACGCCGCACGCCACGACATATTTACTACATCCGCGGCCATTCCCGCCACCAATAGTTCCGGCTGATCAATTCCTGCCGCTTTATCTCTCCTGCGCGCTACTGCCGCGGCCTGTCATACGATTCCAACGACCGCGACAAGCATGCCTGCGCAAGACTACCCAACGCCCTTCGCGACCAGATTCGATCGGGATCTCATTTTACCGACGCTCTCGAGCGATCGGCTGCCCACGCGCCCTTCCTGACTCCGTTATTGGAAAGTTCATCCGAACTATCCTCCGCCCATCGACCTCTTCTTCATACCGCTTCGCAGGCCGCAGACTCCCACTCCTGCAGACGCTGCATCCACCGATCCAACTGACGACTTCACGACATCAGCAAGCACTTGATTTGTCTCACGATTTGTCTCCGATGCCTCTAGAGCCTCGTGAGACTCAAAATATCCGCGGCCTCGTGAGACTCTGCACACGTGAGATCGCGAGACTCCATACACAAATAGTAATTTGATGGAGCATTACAGAGGATTTCTTCCCGGCGCTCTATTCTTATTGAGTCCTTCTGCAAATCGTAGTGGAGGAGTGCTGCTTCCGCAAAGTTTTCGCAGAGAGCAATTTTACAGACTGCTTCGCCACTCCCTTCCATCGCATCCGGCGCTCTTACACGATCTGGCTTTCCGCTCTCTTCGCCTCGGAAATGGATCTTGAAGTGCTTATCTTTTCCGCCATCGCCTGTCTTCTCGACAGCTTCTTGGCCGCGCGAACATCAAGGTTCACGATCGAATATATCCTGATACGTTGTTCTCAGACCTTCCACCAACGTCTCCAAATAAGGAGCGGAAACTATCGCGAAAGATCTCTTTCATTATGATCTCGTAGTTTACTTCCGCCATTAAATTTATGGTAGACGCGATCGGACAGAAGATACCATCTTCGAACGCTCATGCGATAAAGACCGCAGCCTCGCCCGCCTGGGCCACAGATCTGTTTCAAGAACTGCCATACGACGTTTCGCTATAGCTACGATAGGAAAGAGCAGGAACAGCGCTTCAATCTCGAAAGCCTCCCGACGCTCGCACCCCACTTCCATTCTAAGACCCTTTCTTCAACAGACGGCCATCGACTTACACACTTCTGAAAGAAATTTCTCACGAACCGGGCGCAGAAAGTAACCCTAAGAAGACCGCAGCTGACTTTGGTGGGCTCCAATCATTCTACGGCTTTCACCTTGTCGTGATATAGAGGTTCCTGCTCCTGAGAGCTGGTACGGGCGAATTCTACCTCCTTCTGGTATCACCGCTGCCTTTTCAGGTTACCGAACGCGTTCTTTCAGAGCCTTTTCCAACACTTCTCTCACGGCGATCACGCCCTCCTTCGTCTTCGAGTAAATCAGGATATCGTCTAGGTAAACTACAAGGCCTTGATCTAACAGGTCCTTAAAGATTGTGTTTACCATGGCCTGAAATGTTGCCGGGGCGTTGGTTAACCCAAACGGCATTACCTGATACTCGAAGTGACCATACTTGGTCCTAAACGCCGTCTTCCATTCTTCTCCTTCCGCAATTCTTACCAAGTTATAACCGTTTTTCAGGTCGATTTTGGTAAAGAATTGGGCTCCCTTCGTTGCATCGGCTAGGTCATTCATGAGTGGAGAGCAGACTGATTCTAGATCACATGTCGTTGAGCCTCAGAGTCCACACACAACCTGAGCCTCTGCTTTCAACAAAGAAAGATAGGCTACAGCGGGGCTGGAAGATGGACTTATCTTTCCTGCGGCTACATCAGCAAGACTTCATTTGTCTCTTGAGGTCTCCTGAGCCTCAGGAGACTCAAAAAATATCCAGGAGTCTCAGGAGACTCTCAGGAGACCCGGGAGACTGTTGGGAGACTGCATACACAAGTAGTAGTTTGCTGATGTAGCATCTCATCGAGGTATTCTTGGAGGGCCTTCTGTTCCGGTGGTGACAAGGAGTAGATGGGCCCCGCGTGCCATGACATCCGCCTCGGCGGAATCAGATACCCCATTCATCTGCTCCTGAGGCCCCGCCTCCTTCTTTAGAATACGCCAGTCGCGGGAATTCCATCGATAAAGACTAGCGCTTCCTCGCTTTCCGACGCTCTTGCCCAGAAAGCGCGACTTATCGATCTTCCGGTCTTCGCTGACGGAGCCTTCTAACGACCTTCTCTCGCCACCCTTCTTCATAAAGAGCTTCCGCTCATAGCGCAACTTAATCTTAAGATCGCCATCACGTCAAACGCCACAGCATTTGACCCCCAGAGTATTCGCTGTTGGTGCTCTTCGAGCCACCGCGAGACAACTAAATCCTCTCCAAAGAAAGCCGCCCCTATCTCGCAGCGACTAACCTGTTTGATGGCTTCCAATGCGAGAGCCGGAGCGCGATGTGGTTCGGAGCGAGATCCGCAGCCATCGACTGTCTGACGCAGGCGATCGCCGCTGGTCCTGACGATTGCAGCTTTCTTCACGCATTCCCAAAACATAATTCAGGTTTCGCCACTGCCTACTGCGCTGTGACGCTTGCAGATAAAGAATCTGATTGGTTTCAGCCAAGATACTTCCACCTGCGCGGCCTCGGGAGCGACGTCGAATAACTTCACAACTTCAGAATGACATAATTTTGTATGTTTTTTCCCTTATCAATTTTCGGGGTTTATATATACTTTTCCTGTAAAGATTTCGGGCAGTTGGGACAAGGTTGCAAAGATATCGACATGGCTATAAGTGCTTCTTTCGGCCTTTAAGATTCATGCGCCACGCCATCATTGCCAGATAATGGCCGGTACCGCCTCGGATTCATTTCCTCTGTTATCCTTGAACCCAACCCCCAGTCTCCCATGTCTTTCAGGAGGCGTCCTATTTGTGCGATTTTTCAGCCGTTCGGACTTCCTCCCTATTGGCACGTGGGGTCTCTACCACTGCGTCTGTCACATTTTATTCCCATTTCTTACAAGGGCTTATACTGTCCTTATCTCAATTGGTAAGCCGTTATGCAGTGTGAATCGTATATATATTTTTTATCATAAAAAATTGAAATCCCTCAACATCAGCAAACTACTACTTGTGAATGCAGTCTCCCAACAGTCTCTTGGGTCTCCTGAGAGTCTCCTTAGACTCCTGGATATTTTTTGAGTCTCCTGAGGCTCAAGAGACATCAGGAGACAAATGAAGTTCACACGTAAGCCCTTTCATTTACTCCCTCAATCGCCCCGCAGGACTCGCGATCCTGACCAAATTCCTCCGCCACGCCTTCTGTTTTTTCCCCGCATTTTCTTCATCCCCGTCTCTTCCGATTCCTAGATCGATCGACTTCTGCCCTCTTCGCCATCCGACTCAGAGTAGAAAGTTCTGGCCGCTCCGCCACAAATACAGGCATTTTCCTCGCTTTTCCCACCTCTCTGCTTCCCTGTAGCTGCCTGCCGGTATTTCATGGCGCTGAGGAATCTTCACGCCCTTTACTTTATACGGATTAGAGGCGACCGACTCTTCTCCTTTACGGAAATGCTCATGCATGAGACGCAGGTTGTCTCACCTCGCAATATCTCTATGCGCTTTTACCTCAAGGCCTTTTCGCCCTACCTTCCTAACCTGTGATAGCGGGAAATCCTCCTTCCTCGATCGCGGAGAGTAGCTTGTTCATCAAAGAAACTACTACTTGCGTATGCAGTCTCCCAACAGCCTCCCGGGCCTCCTGAGAGTCTCCTGAGGCTCCTGGATATTTTTGAGCCTCCTGAGGCCAGGAGACCTCAGGAGACAAACGTGTTCTGATGCTCCAACCAGGAGCTTTATTCCTCACAGTGATCATGGACTTCATTACGACAGGTCCGACTCAAGACCCCATTCCAAATTCTGCATTTCATCGACGAATCGCATGGAGCCACCGCTTGACTGAGCCTTATCCATCTTCTGCTACCGCTTCACGCAATTGCCGTATGGATCCGAGTTCACGCTGAAATGACCAAGATCGAGCTCGTTACGCTGTCCTTTCCTTAAAGTTCCTCCAGAACTTAGCCGCGCTATTCTTCAATTCCAGGGATGCCCACTGTATTTTGGTGAGGTCATCTCATTCCACCCTGGGTTGGAGGTTGATCAGAGTTTCCATGTGATCGATCCAATGACGGACGTCTTCATTGGTCTTTCCAGAGAAAGGGATCTTCGCCTGCTTCAGGGCATCTCCTTTTCTGGATCACCTGACATCTGGGGAGGCAGATCTTCTCCTGTGTCGGCGATTTCCTCTTCCTCTTCTTCTCCTCAGCCGACTGGATATCATCTCCGCCACCCTACCGCTTCCACCCGTGCCTCCCACCGCCTCCTGTTCTCACGGGCCTGTCCAGGCCTCCTCCTTCCACGCCATTTACTCGGGATCTTCTGCATGGAGAGGGTTTTATTCTTCTCTCCGTCATTCGCGCGCATGACGCATGGCGCTTTTCCTCTTCCGCTGCACTTTGTTCCGCCTTGTCCTCCGATTCCACCCGGGGCTGCTTCCCCTTGTCCTTCGACGTTCTTTTTACCGAACGAATCAGAACGAAAAAGTGGTTTCGAGGCCGCCTCCCGCCTGCCTGATCAAGTTTCGAATCCGTAGCGGATGATCACCGCCTTCTTTTCTCGACTCTGATATACTGAGCCTGCGCCAGATGCCGCCATCTGCTTCCATGGCCGCTGGGTTAACGCAGAGAACCGTGGCTCCATCTGCATCAGCAACTACTATTTGTATACGAGCCCCAGCAGCTTCCTGGCCCCGAGAGTCTTCTGAGACTCCTGGATATTTTTTGAGTCTCCTGAGGCTCAGGAGACATCAGGAGACAAACCAAGTCTTGCTGATGTGGTTTTGCAGCGCCTGGGCGTAGCCGTGGAGTTGCTGGTCTACATCAGCAAACTACTACTTGTATATACAGTCTCCCAACAGTCTCCCGGGTCTCCTGAGAGTCTCCTGAGGCTCCGGGATATTTTTTGAGTCTCATGAGGTTCAGGAGACATCAGGAGACAAATGAAGTCTTGCTGATGAGGGTCGGCGCGCGATTATTCCCCTACCCTACTACCTACCTAATTTCTCCCGCAGTCTCCTACGAACGGCCGACCTTCCTGAACGACGCGACCTTGCTGTTGTTCGCGCGGTTGCATTTGCTTCGGGCGGTAAGAGTTTGGAGCGCCAACCTCCATTTGCCCAAGAGAGTTGTCTAGCACCGGGTCCGAAAGAAATTTCCTCGTAGACGGATCGCGATAGGTTATACGGAGGCCACTGCTGAAATTGCCGTCCGAGTCTTCCACGCCATCGACTTTTGAGCGTGTCGCTCTGACGATGAGCCTTCTTTTTGCGCTGCATCAGAAGACTTCATTTGTCTCGACGTCTCCGGCCTCGTGAGACTCTCAGGAGACGAGATTGTTGGGACTGCATACACAAGTAGTAGTTTGTCACGCGGCGCGAGTGCCAGTTTCCTTCGGCAGGCCTTAGCTTCGCATAAGATCTCTGCGGTTGTGTTGAGGATGGCTCTGCCACGACTGTCTGACACCCCAGATTGTCGCTTCCGACATTTCCATGTCGCTGAGCCGATTCACGGAGTCACACGCGAAATGCCATCATGATAGAGAAGAGAGTGTTTTTTAGAGAAGAAGAAGTATGGGACAATATGTTCAGAGGCGTTCTCGGATTTCGACGTGCAAACGAAGCAACCAGTAGATAGCCTCGTCGATTTCCATATAGTGAAAGATAGTGTAAAGGGATATCTCGAAGAGTCTCACTTGAGATACGGCTTTTGCTAAGCAATAGTTCTGTAGCGTTTAAACTTGTAATATTGTAGACCGGATTCCGTTCACTGATGAGAGAAGACCACTCCTCAGTCTCCCGGTGGTCTAGCTATCTATTTATACATGATTGGAGCCGCCAAGGGACAACTACCCTGGTCGACTCCTTAGATAATCCCCTAACCCCCTATCAATCCAACCCTAACCCAGCAATCCCGTAACAGCTAGCTATAGAGTAGAAGCCTGTACTAGTTAATTGTGCTTCCAGCACATGCACGTTTGGATGTACTTTAGATACATCATACCTTGATACAAATAACGAGTGATTTCGCATGCTTAACCGGCCGTGGATAACTAGCGCCCAGGACTACATGTACCCTAAAGAAAGGTACGTGTATGTACAATGCTAAGTACATAATATTGCGCGTAGTGTGCACTCCTTGCCATCACACACCTCTCGCTTAGAGACTTTCAAATATAGAAATGTCATTGCCACTGATATATGCAATTAACTCCTTACCTTACATGTTGACGAATAAAGGGCCAGGCTCACAGATCTGAGACAAAAATTTCTCTACTACGAGGACGATCGACTAAACCAAAGACGTTATGAGGGGTGGCTTGACTGATTACTCGTAGTGTCCTGACGTTTTTGAACTGGGCCACTATTGCATACACCAAAAACCAGGAGCTTGGCATATTTTTGTATGGTATGCAATATCAGTCGCGTTCAAAAACGTCAGGACACTACGAGTAGACGGCGATGGCAGACCCGTGCCCTAATAAGTACCTCTTAAGAGGTTATTATTATTGGAGAAGGGGAATTTGCCGCTGCAATCGGTCTGAACTTAGGGTTACGCTACATATGAAACCGTGGACTCTGGACCATCCCCCCGCACCCCACCTACGCTTACATCGCGATCCCTGGACGGTAGCACACTGCCCTGGTGCATTTTGTGTAAGACAGTTACACCACAGACATGGCGGCGCTGTTTTGCGCCCTAGAGACGTCTGATGTGTAATTGAATCGCTTGCTAGAGCTTTATGAGGGTATCGGTATAAAAGTTGACCTAGTGTGGCTTTACACCTTCATGCGGCAAGGATATTTAGCACGATATTCCGAACAAAAGACGGACCTACTATACTAGCTGGTGAAAAGACGATACATATCCTTGGAAAAAGCCGTTTGTCGGGGTGATGGGTCCCGAGTGCAGCTTCTTGGTCTTGCCACTTTCATCTTCAATAATCATTGTGGTTGTGGTTGGGACTATGAGAAGCCAGATCACTCGCTTAGGGCTCTCAGTAATAATAAGAAAGCATATACATATAGATCAGTGGTTAGCACAGAACATTTATGCGTGAAGCCAGGATCAATTATTGATAAACTCTAGGCCTAGATATATATAACACAGGTGCACGGAGCTAGCAAGATCGTCCCTCTAACTCTTAATCACCAGTACTCGCCTTTCCTCGAATCGTGCCATAGCTGCACCAACTTACAGTTCCATTTGAATTTGCTTATATGTCCTTTGTCACCGCCCTTTTCTATAAGTGGCTTGTGAAATTTTGTGTTGTATGTTCACAGCATGAGCATGTTAGTTGGAAGTCGATCCATAACGGTCGAGAGTCGATGAAGAAATCAAGTGATTTGTTAGGTTAAAAGGGGAGAGAAAAAGACCAGAAATCATCTTACCTCTGCGGAAAAGTTTGATATTTGGGCCCTGATTTAAGAGATATAGGCTATCTACATCGATTATATATGGCTATACTACAACAGGTAGCTAAGAAACTAATTGAGTATAAGTCCAAATCCTAGTAAAAATTATAAAACCTGTTCAAGGTAGTACAGTGCAGCCCCGATAGTGGCATCTGGTCCGGAATGGAAATTCCTATGTCACTATCGCGAGTATACCTGTATCGAGAACAGATTTGCCTGTGCCAATTCGTTCGGGATTGGGCTAACCACATGCTACTATTGAGAATATGCTACTATCGAGAATATGCTACTATCGAGTATGCCACTATCGGAGCTCTGCTGTAAAAAGTTATAACCAAAAGCTCTCGTAGATACATGTATGATTATATTTAATCTTAGTTGCTGGAAATAGATTGTTTCCGCCGAAATCGCGGGCCTGGGGAGCTATAATCTCGGTATTACCATTGATAACTAAAATACTACAAAACCTCAAGATATCCCATCTTCTTCCGCTCCTGGTAATCCCCAAAGACATCTCCTAATATAGTATTCCCACGAAAATACGACTTCTACTCCGCTTTTTCTCGGGAGGATTCGATGCACTTGGTTATCGCCGTGACCCGGAAATCATACCAAGTAAAGGCTTCAAACACCTCACATACCCTACGCCTGGGCACTAGGAGTTTAATAAAAGCGTGAGATATACGGCATGAGTTATGTGGTACTGGCTAGACCTGGGAACTAGCCAGCAGGGTAAATGAACGAGTGATATCCTATGATTAATGTAGGTCACTTTTTTCTTATATTTATATGATCATTGAGAGAATATTATTTCTATAACCAGATATGGGAAAGTAGTTTAGTTAATTTCATACTCTGACAAGGAATGCTTCATCTAAATCACATAGCCATCTCGTCACCATATCACCTTCTCGACTCAAGAATCGAGGCTTTTCGGGCAATAGCTTGAGATCTTTCCACACCACCTGCAAACTTCGACGAGCCCAAGCCCGTTATCCTTTTCTCTCGCTGGGATGAATCTCGAGCAAATGCCGCATCTGCACCTCGAACCTGGCCCGGTTTCGTTTTCATCGATATTCTTGAGGCGCGGCTCTTTGGCCTTGATGCGCTGTGTTTGTTCTGCTCGGGCACATCTTTGGCAAAGAAACCTGTACTTTATGCTCCTGTCGCATTTACAACATTCGCTAGTTGTGCTTTCAGGAAGTTTGGGATGGCAGTTCCAACAGATGCGAGCTATCCTCCTGGCTGTTTCGTGCACCTGCTTGACTTCGTATTTCCCGGGCTAGAGTCGGGATTATTATTAAAAGTAGCAACCATATTGAGATTGTACTTACATGGAAATCAAAATTGCACCCAGTGCAGAACAAAACTTCTGTACCGCAGAACTCACATATCGTCTTAACAGGGTGGATAGCTTGATTTTGCATGTTCTTAAGCGCAGCTTTATCGCCGGCTATAAGACCAGAGATAGTCTTACACGTGAGAGTCAGGTTAAGAAGCTCGGCCTGCTCAAGCTGTTCCACTACCGAAACTAACACTGGATACACTCCCAGGAAGTTGAAAAGGGCAGTTTCGGATCGCGCTCCAATTGGATGCTTAGGACAATAACCTTCCACGGGTGTAATCCGCACTGAAGGAAGCGCTGATGCAGGCGTTGAGGCAGAACCCATTTCTCGGACGGGTCTATGTTGAGGATGAGAGTTGGTTCAATATGCTGGGTAACGTGGGTAACCCTTCGTGCATGAGGTGGCTAGTTAAGGCACTATTAAACGAGGGTTCTTTGGTAGAGGACATGGGGCGCGACTGGAGCCAGGGCTAGGTTTTCCATGGTAGGTGTTGCTACTTCAAGATTTGGAAAGATCAATTAAGGAATTTCGGGACCACAAAAAAAAAAAAAAATTATTATACACGTGCTCGTATGGGTCCGTGAAGCACCTCAAGACGAGACCTAGGATATCTACCGGGTTACATTCGCTCTATCTGGATATATGTAGTCAAAGCTTACTATAAGGGTATCTCCTAGCTGTATGGGGCATCTCCTAGCTCTCTAGAATGGTATATACCACGCGTCGGTCGGCTTCCTTCTATTTGTGTACTGGCACCTTCTATATAAGGGTAATCCCGCTATAAGGGTACCAAACTTCGGTCCTGGGCGTACATGAAAATTAGAATTGAGAGCAAAACATAGTAAGCTGTGAAAGAAGCGGAAGTGGGGGGGGGGGGTAAAAACTACAACGGCAGAACATTAACATCTACTCCAATGCCTCTCAAGTCGATGATGATGATTATGATGCAATGTATCAATTCATGGGTTATCTCGGGTTATGTCCATGCCTCACAATCTCGGCTGCAGGTTCATTTATACATCCTCAACAATATAAGACCTAGCCTATATACATGTATACTCGTAGTGTCCTGACGTTTTTGAACTGTGCTACTATTGCATACACCAAAAACTAGGAGCTTGGCATATTTTTGTATGGTATGCAATATTAGTCGCGTTCAAAAACATCAGGACACTACGAGTATACTCCAAGGCCAGCTGCAGATAAAGCACCCTTTGTTACCCCTCCTGGAATAACCGCTCATGAAAGCCGTCTCAATTCCCTAGTAGACCTATAGGAAAAGATGTATGACATATGAAAGCCAAAGAAGCTCGATATCATCAAGAGAGTGCATAATGAAACACATAGAAAAAACAAACAATGAACTTTTTTTTTACCGAGTAATCCGCTCTCCTATTTTCCACTTTATATAAACCTACTTCAATGTTGGGTCTTCTCTTTCTCTCTCTTCCCCTACTTCTACAGCTCTTGCAGCTGCCTCCTTGTCCCCAGCAAAGCCCTCACCTTCAACCAGAAGAAGCACAGGCATCGCCCCAATAAGTGATGCTAATGAAAGAGCCCACCATGGGAGAATGATGTAGCCGATTCTTTGGCCCAGACTGAACATGAATCCTCCAACCTAGTTTTTTATAGTTAGTACAAGAGCAAGAATCTCGAATCTCATAATAGTCAAAACTTACAGCTGGACCAATACCCCTCCCCATAGCAGCTAAAGTTACGGCAACCCCATTAAGTGTCCCGAGAAGGCGTAATGTTGGGGAAGAGTTTGTCAACATCATTGTGCTGCAGGGAAACGCAAATATTCCCGCCATGAGCCTAAAAGTCAACAGTGTGAAGATTACTGGCTGTCGTATGCTCTCGGGGACAAGCACAAGAAAAGGAGTGAGAAGGTAGATAATCGGGAACATAAAAGAGACAATCCTTAGGCAGCGAAGGGCTCCTAGTCTATTTGTCACTAGGGGGAATAAAAAGATCTAGAACAAATCACAAGTCAGCAAAAACTCGGAGCGGGCTTTGGGGGTTCAAGCTTACCTGCAGCAGCATACCGGTAACCCCATATATTGAGAAAAAGAACCCAACCTGAGAAGAAGGCATACCAAAGCCGCCGGAAAATTTGAAGGGCAGATGCCTATTTTCAGGACTTTCGGGTGGGAATGCCAGGAACACAGGAAAAATTTGATCAAAGGTGATTGTATGCAAAGACAAAAGGGAGTAGGCTAGCAGGTTCATCGTAGACTGGAAAGTAAAGGCATCACGTATAGGTGGGGCAGTTTGGGGTTTGGTGACTTGTTTTATATGTGCGGTAGCAATCTCCTCATCTGATATAGACGAGCTCTCGCTTTGGAGCAAAGAGGTGGTTTCGTCTACAATATTCTTACGATGACGAGACCTTGACTTGAAGTAGTTAATAATCTTATCTCCAATTCTCCGGCCTACATCAGGCTTATCCGATTTCATGGTTTCAAGTGTTTCCTAGATATTGTAAGTACATCAATCGATAATTAGTCGCCCAGAAAAAAATGTCCTTACATCTAGAAAAAGGAATCCTATGGATAAGCTGATAACGAAAAACATCGAAGCAACAATATTCGGGAGAGCAAATGGGAACCTTTTGAAAAAGGCAGGAGGCTCCCCGCTGAACCAGCTTGGGTGGTTTGTGATCGGGTCCGCCAAAAGCCCACCGAGTATGGGGCCAACGACTGTCCCAGCAGTCCACTAATAATGGCTGTTAGCTCCGAAAAAATGTGGGCAGCCATAATATATCGGTTATCAAGGAGTGTGCTTACTATAAGAGGCATTGTAGAAAATGCGCGGGGTTGTAACTAATAGTTAGGTTAATAACAACTCGAAACTTGTCTTTTCTTCCCAGAGCTGACTATAAATACCTCTTTTTCAGGAACCATTTCTGCAATCATAGTCCGTACAATCCCCACCTATATCGCGTTCGTACCATCAGGAATAAACTCTTAGCACCTTTCTAAACTCGGGTTCCATACATTTCCATTCACTAGCCCGGACAAACATCTTGCAGCAATGGCCATTTTGACGCTCGTCGAAAAGCCAAACATCATCATCGAGAGTAGTGTTCCAGTTAGACCAAACAAAATTATTGGTTTTCTCCCAACCCTATCGCTCGCCCTTCCCCACCAGATACCGGTGAAGAACTGACAGAAGGAAAAGCTAGCAAAGGTTATCCCCACATACTTGGCGATCTCATTTTGTGGGACTCCAAAGTGAGCGATCATGTAGTACTGCTAAGATATTAGACAGATCGTCATATCAAAGCTTGAATGATGGATATAAGTACTAACGAGATATGGGGTAACGGAGGTCATCGCTACTGGTTCTGCGAAACGACATATCCCTGATTCAAGAAGTAGCAATTAGCTTCTCTCCCATACTCAAAGAAAACCAGTAAAACTAGCTCACCAAGTAAGGTCATTTGGGCAATAACCCGTGGGGAAAACTGGGCGCGTTTTCGACTCATTGCTCTTTGATTAGTATACTCTGTGTGGCTGTGGAGGTCGAGTAATAGTTGCAAAGAACGATGATATGAAACAATAACTTCAAAGAGAGATTTCTGAAGAGCTCAGGGAAGAGCGCTGTGAGAATCTGTCGGATAGTGGTGGCCACGGCGGAGCTCGCTCGGAAGAAGAGAGAGTTCGATTATAAAGAAAGTGGTTGTAGTGGTGGTGGTGGTGCACTGGTGGTGGTGGTGGTGGTGATGCACTGGTGGTCGTGCACTGGTGGAAGTCTAGGGATATGATTATATATTCTACCCAGCTGTGCTGGTGAGAATCCACTACGACGCATCACCTAGACCTACGGGGCAAAATGCCGCTTCGGCACGGCCCACCCAGTTAGAGTGACTACATTCTTCTATGCTGTAGAGTAAGCCAGGAGCCTGCATACGGCCCTGTACCTACACTGGTATTCTCACCGCGATCTACACCCATATATTTGGGTGTAGCAATAAGGGCCAGAAAATGCAAGTGAAGAGACAGGGTTTATTTGTATGGAGTGGCGCCGCTCTACCATATAAACAATTCTAACCCTCGTACCCGAGTATTACTTGCAAGCGCCAAATAGTAGCCCCAAATATTAACCGATGATTTTGGGTGTTGGATTCCCTATTAATTCGCTAAATACACAGTGCAACGGGTCTCTACCAATTACGCAGTTAAGGGAGAGAAAAAATAACGCTTGTGATTTGAATTCAATTAATGCATATGCCACCATATACATACATACCAAAGCTAGAAAACCTGGCGTTTATTTCAAAGCACTACGGGCCTATCCCTTGATCTGGGGAGACTCGGATATCGGAGAGGTGATGCAGGCCCCATGCTCATGCATGTCGGAAGGCTTAAATTGCTGCCGGGGACACAAGTGTACCACTGCCTGGAATCGATAGAGGCCTACAAGTACCGTGTAAACAACAATCGACACTTGTTTTCCCACTTTGCGTCCATGGGAACAGCGATCCGAGCCAACCAATTGGTCCTTGATCTGGAAACACAGATAAAGCACGTATCTTGTACCGGCATATGCGCTTTCGGCGACCAGATCTGGGCCTGTAGCCAAGCCGGGAAACACCCAGTGGCGCAATTACGACGATGTCTCTGATGGCCGAAGTGATTCAGCGCGTGGAGTGCCCTGCGTGGGGTGATCACCACCATGGATGTCAAGGATCGATTGCCACTTTTGTAGAGCAGCACCGGTTGTAGAGCACAAGCCCATGGTTTGAGCAACAGTAATATTCAACCACTCTAAATTTATAAGTCTTGTGTTCTCCAGAGGTAAACCCTGACTATTGTTCTAATGACGCTCGAGCCGAACTGAAGGTGCCCTAATCTGAAGCTTCTCCTTTAGTTATGTACTGAGTACCTACATCATGTATAAGTATGTACTTGGCTACTTGCTGGAAAATGATAGCAACCGGGGACCATACTTTAGTAAAGTTTCATGGAATATAAACTTTCACTAACCTTATGCACGTGCCCAGTTGTGTCTCCCGACATGTCGAACTTTTATGGTCTGGGAAAATCAGAAGGCCGAGCTCGGCAAGACTAGGCACTTGCCATTGGCCTGGGAACTGAAACTGATCCCGGGAGTGAGACAGCAAAGATTCAGGGAAGAAACCTAAGCAACCTCCAGCCTATGTAGAGTACTAGATTCCTGAGCCACACCCACAGATCCCACCCCCGCTGTGATTCCCATTGATCGATGATATGACCAGCTGCAGGCCATGCAGCTACAGTACTGTGTTCCCTCAGATCACTCCCCAATTACCTGTACAATATCAATTGGCCAATAATAATCCATCACTCTTTATGTTCCTGCTTGTTAAAGCTCAAGGTAAGCGGGCCAATACGTACTAAGGTCTACATACATTTTTTGTTAGTTTTGATGGGTCTATGGTCCAGTCCTCACCCCAACTCCGATGTATACTGGCCGGGCAGGCAACAAGTACCAACAATGCAGCTGCATTGTATTCCCTTTTGCCCCTCCGGACTTGCATTTTCAGGTAATTCATACCCGCTCCGAGTACATACATTCCATAGATGACACAATTAGGTTATCTCGATTATGCGGATACACATCTAGGTAAAGTCCAGTGATGCCGAAATCATCTATATAGCTATGCTGAGAATTATGCACCCCAGAGCCATGGCCAAACCTAATCGATCTTTGCTCGCAACGATCTGCCGGCCCTAAATCTGATATTACCGCTACTATTAGAGTAGGTACAATATTCAGAGTGGAAGCGTGACTTTTTTTTTTCTTTCCCCGGATTAGCAGCCCTAGTAAGACTTTTGTTAGAATCATGTGCTACATAGATCGATCTACCCTCAAATTTATCAAAACTGCAGTGTCGAGAGTGGTAGTAATGCACAGTTCCGGGTGTAGGAGCCCAACTCTAGGGTGTAATGATGATCAGTGCGATCCCTAAGCTGAGATCACTATCTATAGTATCAATATAGTTCTAACGAAGGTACTTTGAGCTCAATAATTCCATGAATTAACAAAAAAAAAACTCTTACATCCTCCCACACCTCTGCTAAAACATTAGCCACTCTACAGGGTAATGGAGGGTTCATGTCTCACTTTGTGACCAATTACGTCCCCTTTGGAGAGTAGCTTCACGTAAAGCAATTCGATGATCATGTTCATTAATATGGTTCTAGAATTAAAATGCCGTCGACTAGCGCCAACTAAGCATGATATGGTGAGAAATGACTATAAACCGAGGCAAAAATATTAATAAATACTCGGCAAGCTGTAATCTAACTCTGATAGAGTGATTAGAGCGCCTTTAAAAGCGAGAGGGATCGGCTATTGAGGGGGGGGTACTTAGAAGAATTCTTTTGCACAGAGCTCGGAAGAGGGTTGACCAACCTGGACCCGGCAAAAGCTTGCGATAACCATGATTTTCCGATAAATCATATCATGCCCCCAGAATATCAATAACATAGGAGATAAAACAATTATCTCTTAGGCTGCCAAATGCTGCCCCCCCCCCCAACAGCGAGACCCATTATTTTATAAGGGCAAAGCCTGACGCTTGGCGCCAGCTTAAAGGTGAGGGGGAGTGAAAGACATACGCTTATCTAGAGGTATTATTGGTCGCTATTCCGGCGGTCTTCCTAGATACAGAAACAGGAGGTAAAGTGCAACAGAGGATCGAGATTTGCCGACTTAGACAATTCGTCTAAAGTCGAAGTTAGTAGTCGTTGCTATTGGTACCTAGTACTACAGAGCTTTGGGTAGCTTTGTGTGTGATGAAGTAGCACTGGTGTCGATCCTTGCTACAGCTATACCTGCGATGCACTAGTCCATGACCAGGACCTGTCAAGGAGGGGTTTGGCGCTGGGCGATGAGTTGAGGTTATTGGTAAGTATAATGTGTATATATACATGCGCTTCGTGAAGTTTATAATAAAATTAAACTGGGCATACGCTTATTTTGGATTGGTTGCCTGATTTACATACATACACTTTAGCCACACGGTATGTGCCGCAATGAGGGGAATACATGTATGTAGGACGAGGAGGTGCTTGTTTGCCCCAAGCTCTGCTCACCTACCCCTGACACCGTAGTATATACGTCCAAATACATGTAGGTTACGTACCTCTATTGGTATATTATGGCGCCGGTGGAATTACGCCTAGATGAATGCTAAATGTACATGTACCTATGAAGTATAAATATGTAAATAAATACATGTAAATATGCTGGCTGCATGCATGTATGAAGTATCAATCAATGTAAATATGCTAATGTACCTACCGGTCGAGTGATACTTCATGAATAAAATGAACATACATATATGTAGGGTACATGTAGTCATGTAGCTACATGTGCATCATGCGCGGACTTACGCACATGTTAGCCGATTTCAACCCAAAACTTAAACTACCGTCATATAATATCATAATATCAGAAAAAACGGCACACGGTACTCTTCTATCACCACGCGCCAGTATCCTCCCTCATCAGCAAATTCCCCCGCA
Organism: Morchella sp. 2016-103; assembly: GCA_024713925.1. NCBI lineage: Eukaryota > Fungi > Ascomycota > Pezizomycetes > Pezizales > Morchellaceae > Morchella > Morchella sp. 2016-103. Next base: position 2,177,113 of record JAMGZF010000002.1, read on the forward strand.
AACTACCACCTAGGTAAGAATCAATCCAGCTATCCCTATTGGAGTCCCCTCTAGACTAGACTTTATTAACAATCCCTACAGGTTGGACCCCCAAAAATATCAAGATGGAAGACCACAGACAATCGGTCTGCCACAGCATCGAATCCCTCATCTTAGGCCAGGTTTACACTGCGTCTGTGTCCATCGAAACTGTCCTTGCTCAATGGATTGCCAACACGAAATTTCGTCTCAGCCCTCAAGAGGCACCTTGCTTGAAGGGACCCAAAGGCCTGCGGGTTGATTTCGAGCTCCCCTTTGACAAAAGCGCTAGAGACCGACCGATAATATGCTACTCCGTAAACTCTGCTGCTAGCACATGGGCTGGCTGTATATTTTATACCTTGGAGGAAATCCGCCATAGTGGGAAGGTAGTCAAGCGGTTGGGACTACGGGTGAGAGACTTCAAAAAACTTTTAGCACGAACCAAGACCAGCCAAAGCATCCAATTCGCTGACCTTCTGATTAACGTTGAACACCACCCCAAAAACCTTTGGCAAAACCACCAAGGATTCAACGGTAAAGAGGGGAGCTCTGGCTTTTATATGTTTTGTCTACCGGCTGTCCTTTCATTCCCTCAGAACAGCGGGTTGAAACTTTACCTCCCGCAGATAGCGAGCAATTCCAATGATTCACCAGCTTATCCGTGCCCCAGTTTCGTTGTCGATCCAACCACATTCGGGAATATTTGCACCTATGTTTCAAAAGCCAGGGAACTCCTGGAAGAAATAATCAAATCGTCACTTTCGAAGAAAGTCGGTGGTCCCTGTGCGGAGGGAGCTAGGGATAGAGGGATTTTTGAGGGTAGCGGAAGCGGGGAGGAAATGGAGATTGATAGTAACGAGGAAATAGGAGGAGGAATTACTTGCGCAGGAAAGAGAAAGCGGGAGGACAGTGGTGGAGAATCGCCAAAAAGGAAGATCAATCGCTGTTGATATGTAAAAATCACGCAGTGGGTCACCTCGGTATGGTTCCTGGTCTAGGTCGAGCCAAAACGAAAACTGAAGATAGCTAAAATCCCGACCTTGGAAACATACTTAAGTACGATTGGGTCTCAAACAGAAGACATCTAAGCCTTTCCCAATTTACTCATCATTCATCCACTTACCCAGAGGCGCATGTGATATTTAGCTATAATTTAAGCGGTTGAATGAAAGTAGGTACCCGTGTTTGATCAATGTTTGTAAAGCTGATGGCTTGCAAAGTTTCTTGTTCACTGTTCGAACAAGTGTGTCTGTCTTGATCCTATAACACGTATACGTATGCGGCTATCTACATAGGATAACCTGAGAGGGGGTATATGCCTTGTCCATCGAGTATACAATAGCGTACATGCATGCTTAAAAGTCGGAGTTTTTAGTAGGCATTTGATTGCAACAATATCCGACTACTTAGTTAACGCATCTGTACTTCTTTTACTCATTGAATTTTTTTTTTTTTTTGGGGGGGGGAGGGGAGTGATTCGTATATACATGTACTGAGTGATTGTTTATGATTCTAGACTGGATGACATGCCATGATTGACCCCCTCTTTGAATCTCCCCATCCCAGGACATGATAGATGTACATAACTGAATTGTTTCATATACAGAGGCCATTTCCGTAGTGAAATTTAATATAGTCAAAATAAAGCACTACATGTATCTCTAGCTCCATTCCACTTAAAACCTTTTTAGCTTGAGTATGAGTTAATTGCATGTATACATGTACATACTCTACTCGCAATTCCATAGCGTTTCCGAACCCAAAAACCGCCAAGATTGACTGTTTGTATGGCATGCAATAGGTAGCGGTCGTGTTCGGAAACGTCATAGACCGCGAGTACATGATGTATGTACTAGCTGGAATCATTGTAATAATAATTACATGTACTCGGGCTATAGCACGTACTTACAGCACATGTAGTTGCCTGGACTGGAACCTGCATGTACTCTACCTTAGATTTATAGATAGAATGCATCTTTTAGGAGCAGTAGCTACAGTACCGGAAAAGGGGGACTTAATAGGTACTAGCTGTAGCAATACGGTATCGTAAAGATACGGTACTGGATACACCCGATTTTCTCTGCACTGTATATACATCAATATTGTCCGGTTTGTATATAATCTGCATATAAAGTACATTTATCAATTAGATGCATATATATAATTATATGTAGTAATCAAATAAACGTCTCCGGAGTTATAGATGGGTAATTGAAGTGAACAAAGATCTGTAAAGAATCTCACGATAATTGAACGATAGCTAAGATTGGCCTCGACTTAAGCTTTGTTGACGCATGTTCGTTGGCACAGCAACGGATATCTGTCACGCGAGGAATTGCACGCGTCCGCTCTTGAACCTCCCCTAACCATTGAATTGAAAGAAAAAGCAATCACGATGTCAATCCTTCTACACACGTGTAGGTGACTATCCTCCAACTTGTCGACATTTCTACCGCCGCTTAGGAGTAATAGCGAAATCGTTTCAATGTCGATAAAAACACCTGTGCCCTTAAAACAGGTCATAGACCTCATCTCCCCCTCACCACCCCAGCGAAAGCCATCTCCGAGCAATGACCCGGTGTCATCCCCTCTGCCTTCGCCGAGCACAATGTTGAAGCAGTTCAGCATGATTACAGCTTCAGCAACGGCAGACATGGCTCAGCCTCCGAGTAAAAGAAGCGCTGGGAAGCCCTCGATTTGGGATGCACCCGATGATGCGGTGGAAGGCCGAGAAAATGTTTCGCCACCAAAGTTACCTCCAGCGAGGAAGAAACGTGCGGTCAAGACTATAGCGGATCTAGTTATAGCGAAAAGTCCTCAGGCATCTCGCAAAACTGGAGGTACTTGCAAAGCCGAGAAGAAGAAGAAAGCGCCGCTGAAAGATGGGAAGTTGAAAGGAAGAGTTGTTAAGAGTATGACAGGTCCCTCAAAGTCAAAGTACTTTGTTGTGCAGCCAGAGAGGGGGGTTGGCGCACCTGGACCGTCTGTAAATGGTTCGAATACTCTCCCGGATAATCCAGCTCTACAGGATGCTTCTAGTAAGCAAAGTACACTTGCACAAGAATCACCTAATCAACAATCGGCTCTTGATCTTCCCGTACCTGTAATACGAAGGCAATGGACACCTGTTAAAGATACAACCCCAAGCCTGGGTAGCTCGTTGACGGGAGGTGAGATCAGAAAGTCCAAAAGGTTTGCCTTCGATGATATGGTAGGAGTTATGAGATATACAACAAATTCTCTCCAGAACTTTCAAGAAACTCTAGTCAGTAAAGAAGATACCACCATTGCTAACGCCCTAAGAAATAAAAGGCCATTAGAGGTGAGAGAACCCGAGAGCGAGTCTAAGCCTATGTTTCAAGTAGGGCGAGCTTCGGTTTTCAGTAACTTGATTAGTGCCGATCCTTTTATCGTCCTACCAGATTACAGAAAGCCGGGGCTGGTCCTGTTTGCGCGAGGGACCCGTTGCTTTCTTTGAACTTATTCTAATCTAACGGACGCCTCACAGATAATTGGCCTCCCAAGTAACACTCTAATAACTAAAGAAAAACCGATCAAGTTACCTAAACAAAAACAACCAAAGAAGAAAGCGAAAACAATTACCGAACAGGCTACAGCTCAGTTCCGTGAACCCGTAGATTCTCCGGTAATAGCTTACTTCTCAATGAGTGAAAGCGAGGGCATGGATCCACAAAGTTTCTTACGGAAACGTGGACCCCCAGCAAAGAAGAAAAGAAGATCTAGCCCGGAAGTAATTATTCTTCTAAGCCCAACTAGTGCCAGAGAAAGATTCGATTCCCAGGGTTTCGTATTTGGGACCTCCTCGCAGTTGGAGCAGACAGGTGATAATAAGGAAAGCTACGATAACCAACTCCAAATCGGACTTGATGATCATAACGATGATCATAATCTTCCTCCACCCTCCACGTCAGTCCCTCGAAAGGGTTCCCTAAATTCACTTGCAAAAGAAAGGAAGGGTGGGTGTATCTTCAGAGGAAATAACGCAAGAAGTAACAATGCCGGAGATGATGGAAGCGGGGCGAACATAACAACCAGTGGTGTGCGAGAGCAACCCCATCAAAATGCACTTGGGGAAAGGAGTCAGTTAGGTAAAATGCGCCAAACGGCTAGTGGGCTGTGGGAGGCTGCAGCAAGGGATCATCACGGCGAGCTGATGCCTGTGGAGGTTATCGACATGACTGGTATCGATAACAATCACCCAGAATCGGGAAGCGGTGGGTGGAACGAAGCACGCACAGTTCGCGAGCTGTCAGGAGATGAAAATGTGACCACGGGGTCGAACACCACTGGAAGGCCGGTGTCCCAGAACGCCCTAGATTCGTGTCAGGGTCTTCACCGCGAGCCCTTACTTGTTCAGCAGGAGAGCAATGGAATTCAGATGATAGAGAGCTTGAAGGAAGCCCCGCATACAACAATCTCAAGTTCCCGAGGTGTTACTGCATCTGCTGAAAAGTCAACCAAATCAGCAGGGAGGATTACTAGTGCTTCAGTCGGAACCAAGACGACTGCTATTGAAAAATTGAAGTCTTTATCTCTCATGCCTGATTTTCAGTCATATCCAACGGCTAGGCTCAAATTAGATGTAGCTAAGAATGGCTACAAGGATATGAAGACGCGAGACAAAATGATTTCATGCCTTAAAACCTGCTGGGAGGCAAAGAGCAAGGCCGCGACAGGACAAATTGTGCTACAGCAGCTCGATACCAACGCAAGACCAGTTCAAAACATTGCTGAATTTTCTGAAAATGGTCTCGGTGGGGAAGAAGCAGCACTGGTCTTGCAGGATGCAGTATCAACTGCATCCAAAAGCAAAAATCCTTCAAAGGTTTCGTCACATGATAGTGGAGAACCAGACTCTGTTAATCCCTTGGCAAGCGATATTCACCGTCTCATTTCTGAAGCGGTTCGGGAGTCCGGAAAGGTGGATTCTGAATTTTCGTTCCATCATGCAATATTGATGTATGATCCCATTACTCTAGAGGATCTGACATTATGGTTAAATGAGAAAGAGGAGTTTAAGGGTTTGGGTATTGATGAAGATGTAGTGAAGGCCTGGTGTGAGGCTAAAGGGGTTTGTTGTGTATGGAGCGAAACTCAGGCCGGCAAAGAGAGAACTAGAAAATAACTTTGGGTATTCTCCGGGATAAATGGGTGTTATCATTGGGGGTTCTCCTTTTCTTCTTTCTTTCTCTTTTCTCTTTAAAACTCTGTACCTACTTACATGTATGTGTATTGCGATAATGGGGACGAGAATATGGTGTCTATCCTTATATCAGTGACATCAATTACAAAGCTTGTACGCCGATGCTCTAAGCATGCTATTAAAATGGAGACAGAGACATTCTCGTTATAAGCATGATACTATCAGGGCACTGCCACCTCTTCAAGCACACATCCTCTCTCTCTCTCTCTCTCAAAAAAAAAAGAATAAATGTCCAGATGTCCTCCAGACCTGGTATTAGGAATTTAGGATCCGTGCCAATCTGTTGGCCAATCCCCATCCTTGGCAACCAGGCGCCTGCTGTTGCAACCCCTGGCGGTGGCCATTTTTGACCAGTTAGAAGACTTGCCACTACTTTGTCGGGCTCTAGATCTTACCAATATTCGCAATGGTAATTCTACTGGTCCTGCACAGAATACAGAACACAGTAACTTAACTGTTACTCAAGCCAGCCACTATTTGTGAGACCGAGTCCAAGTGGTACAAGGGGCAAAGATCGAGAGACCTTACGTTATATGTCACAAGTGCATAGAATAGATATAGCCATGCATGGTTAGTATTTTTGCCTTCTGATGAGACCCAATCACAGCCCAAAGAACTGGGGAGACAAAGAGATGTTTGGGTCGGGGGAGGGCGGTTGGTGTAGAAGAGGTTATCGTCACACAGTAAGCGGTACCAAACAGTAGACGTCAGATCGCTACGAGACCTAAGGCGCTTTACCGGTCCCTGACGAAGCTATGAAGGTCTTTGTGGGCGTTATTGGCTGCCGTTCTGTTCAGGGCCCTAGGGCAAAGTTAGTTGACATAAATCACGTTATCTGCGTGTACATGTAGCTACATATATACAAGATTCTATGGGTGCCTAAGATTATACAAAGTACATGTACTTGTATGTACGACACTAGCACTATTGGGTACATGTACATGTAGTAATAATATACATAGTACGGTACACAGCACTCTACAAATTTGTATTACCTTACACTACCCCAAGCATTGCGGCTCTGCGGGTACCTGCAGTGGCACCTCGCTTGGGTCTCCCCTTGCCGGATACACAACCAGTCTCGGCTGCTCTGCGTTGACCTGTGGTTGGTTAATTGGGAGATTAGCTTTCGCCTCTACTAAGTTCCAACAAACCACAACCACAAGCACTGTTCACTGTCGATCACGATCAACAGCTCCTTTCCTCGCATGTTATTCTTGCGTGATATTGGTAGATCCATGGCTAGGGTAGGGAGGAGTTATTGTTGGGCTCTCAATCCTCGTAGATGGATAAGAAGGGGGGGAAAGAAAAGAAGGGAAAAAAAAGGGAAGTCGTCAGTGTTTCGTAAGTCTACTATAGCAGGTATATACGCACATACTATGCAGATACTAATAAGTTTGAAGTGCAGGCCTACTTGTGGTTTACGTGTCTATCTAGTTATCAAACATTGAAGGTTCGTATTCATCCCTTTAGATCTCCAAGCTGCAGATTCATTAAACAGTCAATCCGAGACTCAACGCTTTGTACACCTTAGGATATCAATATTACATGTAGTTCTACATGCCCAGTGAGAAACATACATGTAGTCATGTGGGGGCACTGCTGAACAACGATGTATGGTATGTTTCCTTTTTTCCCCCACTATAGGCAGCTAACAGATCTACTGCCACCTCCGGAACCGTATGTATGTTCTTTAATCAGGCGAGTACATACATATCTAATTTCTGCAGATCTCCTTTCTCTCGCCCCCCACATATGTCCTGATTCAGAGAAATCGCTCCCGATCATTGATCTGATCACTCGCTATCTCTGGGCAAGTGGTAGGTGATAGGTTTGCGCCATAGACCTATCGTTGCCATCAAACACCTTGAGGCATCAATTCCAAGTGTCTCACTTGGCCCAGTACCGGGGGCCCAGACCCCCAGTCACTACCGAGAAAAGCTCTCCAATGATGATTTTTGAAGGCTATTATCGGCTAGCCAAAGCATCGCATATGTAGACGCCAACATGAGTGGGGATGTAAGTCAATTGTTGGACCTTCGATTACAGGACGAGTACATCTAGCTCCTGGCCTGTTGGGAGTTGGTGAAGACAATGGGTCCTCGAATTAACTTTCCGCTGACCGCCTGAACTGACACTATCAAAATTAAGATCATCTATCAGCCAGTAGAGTCCTTTGACACTTCCTCTCCTGTCTTTAGAATATAACGTAACTAACTACCGAAACATCAGGTTATCGTACATAGTGTCACTGCGCGCAAAGGCACAGTCCATTCATACTGTCTTGTCAGGTGACAGTGCGGACTGTTTGTGATGTTTGTGCAAGCGCGTCATCTGAAAGAAAAAAGGAAGGAGAAAAAAACGGGTGGCCCAAGTTCACTAGATAGATGTGATGTGAACTGCACAGGTGGTAAGGTAGGACGAGACGAACGTGACCTTATGAGACAAGATTAATATTATGAATCTTTCGATTCCATCGATCTACTGTCTAACGGTGAAATCACACCCCATTTTTCTATTACCCTCTAATTATAACTACAGATATCAAATAAACCCGGGTAGTTCTGTATCAACACCAACGGGACAAACGGCTCAATGTTCTTTCTCCTAGGAAAAAAAACTAACCGCCTGTTCTTTGAGCGGGACAGATCCTTTTGGATCATTTTTCTCCCCAGGCATTCGTTCAACTTCCAGCGCGCAAGTGAGCTTAGGCGTATCTAGGAAGCCAAATTGGCCTGGGTTCAACTTTCTGAGGAAGAAAGAGGAGTCGGAGAGAATTGCACAATTTAAAGCCAGATCGCCAAGCCAAGGCGGTGAATTATGAGCGTTCTAAAAACGGAGAACCAATGAGAATAATCCAAATGTGCTAGGGAATAGGGCCTCTACTTGCCAGATTTTTTATTCTGTCCGATTCCTCATTCGGTTGGCCAATTGGAGTTGGGAAAAGGCTGCTTTTCAACGGACTTCGCACACTTTCCGGATTCGGATCGGACAGAATAAAAAATTTGGCAAGTAGTCTCTGATCCTGGAAACACTTCCAATTCGCGCCATCTTCATTCATGAGCGACCACAATACCTATTCATAATTATATACCTACATAGATACATGTAGGCACAGTGGCGGACCAGTTAAGTTGTTCTAGAGGCTATGGGGAAGTGGTTTTTTATTTATTTCGAAATCCCTTCTGTAGGGCTGTTGGGGTATACCAGTACGTAACAGAACTATTTTACAGAAGGGCTTTCTCCCTGGACAAGTGTTGTGGTGCTGAAAGTCAGTGTGTGAAGGATAGTTTGATGGCCGGTTCTGCACTGTACTTTTGTTTAATACATGTCAGAACACTCTTAAGAGGAATTCCGGGAGTGTATAATAGGAGCCTGAAGTCTCACTTGACGCAACCGTTAAAAGTCGGGCTTGGGCCATGCGCTTTCCTATTTTGAGTTAGAATTAAATCCAAAGACATCCTCCCATTCAGCCAAGGGGCCCTGGGCGTGTGTAAATTCCTCATTAAAGTGTTTGGCTCTAATTTTGTCAACTTTTCCGCCAGAGTTTCAAGGTAGATTTTATTGAAACATATCCCGATAGTTATGCTGTAACTGCCAAAGGTCATGTCTTGGCTAGAGTCGAATGCTTGGTGTCTTGACTACAAGCTGCACAAGGGAGCCTTAGGAGGTGAGGGGTCTAGTTAACGGGGTCCCGCAGCTACGGGCCCCAACTTCCCTTTTACCCCACTCTCCTGAGGTACGGCGGGCAACGTGGGCTGGATAAACAGTTGCAAGTATGCCCCATCAAGTAAAGTGCCGCGCACGGGCAAGCCTACATATTCTGACATCGAGTTAGGCTCAATGTCGTCAATTCCAATTGACCTGGTATTCACCCCATTCACCCAATAGTAGCTAAGCAAGGACTTGTTTCTCCATAAGGCGCAACTGAACTAAGTCAGTCCTTGCTCGAATCAAATTAAATTTCGGGACTCCTTTAAATAACCGATAACTTTATCTCAATTAGGGGATGTCAAGAAACTTGGTTAACCTCCATGGAAAATCCGTTGAGGAAGGAATAAATTGTATTGCCGGCATAGGTACCTACCTTCTTGCAACGCTTAATGGTGGGAAAGGGGACGAGCCATTCTACTTGCCAAATTTTTATCAATAGGACGGGAGTAGGTAAAGGCTGTAGCAACCGAAGTCCTATTGATAAAAACTTGACTAGTAGACCTGACAGATCAAGTTTAACTGGGAAAAGAAGTGAGTAGTAAAGGGTCACTATCATTATCCAGTTGAAGGCTTGCATGCACAGGTTGATCTTAGTATCCTTTAAAGTTAGGTACATACATAGAGTATGCATGAGCAGTTTAGAGACATACAGGTACTCGCTGGGTCAGACCCATATATTCCACAGAACCACTTGACGATTTTTTTGGTCCTTATTTCTTTTGAATTAATTTAAACCGGATTAAGATGTGGTGTGTTTTTCTGTATCCCAATGTTTAGGTAACGATAACGTAGGAGAGAAAGATCAGCGGGAAGCACTTGCATCGATTTAAGGGGCTTTGTTTTAATTTTGTGATCCGAGTTCGAAGTACTGAAAAGCCGCTTAAACCTACCCGCTCATGTCTTCGGAGCACTGCCGAAGATCTCAGATTTGTCGTCGGGCCCACATGATGATATATGTATTGTACATATATTCCTACTCTTGTGAATCTAGCGGATCATGGGGCCTTTAACCATAACTCAAAATTGGATCGACTCAATTGTGTTACCCAATTAGAGAGGGGATCACATAGTTCTTTGCAAGAACATACCCGCTTTGACCAAGCGGGTAAATGTGAGTGATTTTTGATGATCCCTATGCGTGAGGTGTCTCCCCCTGATCCAAAAAAGTAATAAAAAAAAAAAACTAAAAAGTTCAGCGAATGAAGGAAAGGACTGTGGATGTGTTAATCCCCTAGCACACGGAAAGTTGAAATTCGTTCGAGGAAGTACATGGTCGAAATATCTGCAACGGTTACAATGCCGAAGCCCCCGCTGACCGCTTAAGATTTAAGCCACACGGTCTTAGAGCAGTTCCGCGGAGATCTTACTTTTGACCCATCCCGCAGTGACCTCAGTATGATCATAATGCTCGGTGACTGGGCACCAAGCTTCAGCTCCCAAGAGACCGTAAGATCTCCAAGTATTTTCGGCCCAGTAACCATTCGGGTGGGCGGTATGTATGGTGTGTGCGACTGTCGTTGAGATAGGCTTCCAAATGAGAGCATGGGGGGGGGGGGTCGTAGATTATTCCGTGAGATAATATGAACATAGCTCTTTTTTTTTATTTTTTATTTTTTATTTTTTTCCCCTATGTTGGTAACTCACCGAGGGGCTGGTTGGTCCCAACCCCTGTTTTTAATTCCAGCTCTTTATATAAGCTCAACGCGTATTTGGTAAAGACCCATTAGATGCGTGTAAATATGTATGTATTATGTAGAGGGTGTATGTACATGTGTGTACCTTAAAGTACGTCTTCCTGCAGGGTACTGGTTATTGGGTGGGTGGGTTGGATATACTGGTCTTATAAAAAGCACCACCGACGCAAGGCTTGAGAAATCCCAGTAAGGAAACCTGAATAGACAGGTAACGCATTTAAAAAAGAAAAGAATATGACCGCATCGGGATGATTGTTGGGAGGGTGTGAGAGAGAGTACTCCAGAGGTAGAAACCTGCAGTACTAATGGGTAGAGTACAGTCGTTCACAGGGTTTTGACGAACACGGGGTTTTGGCGAATCTCTCCATAGCAACGCCGTAGCAACGCCTAAACTAGCGAGTTTGTCTAATAATAACAGTTTTTATTGGCCCCAACCCCCTGTTCGCCAAAACCCCGTGTTCGCCAAAACCCTGTGAACGGCTGTAGAACAAGAACAGGATTTTAGTGGTTTGGGGGGGGGGGGGGTACACATGTGTAGGCAGCTTGCCTCTTAGGAAATGGATGGATGAGAAACACACGTCAAACCATCTTCCGGGGAGCAGATCAAGGCCAATAGATTATATGCAAACCGCTGAAAAGGAGAAAGCGTTTTGTCCCAGAACGCGGGAGTGACGAGACCTTAGACCTGTTGCTGCTGCGGGTGACTGTCGCTGGGGGGCCCTGTGTGGGTGGTGGTTTAAAGCAGAATACCGCGCCCAGCCGCCATCATCTTGCAATTTCGTCCCCCAAGGACAAGAAGAGTAGGGGGCTGCTGACTGGTAAGCAGCACTCCCTTCCCTCTTCCTACAATATTCTATCGAACACGGAAATCGCCGTCCCTCGCCTCTGCCCGCCTGCAGCTTTTCCGACCTCAGTACAGAGCTGTACCTAGCATCATCATCAGCGCCTTACGCATAGTAAACTTCTGCGCGACGACGACGGAGAAGAAGAGAAGGAGAAGGCGAAGAAGGAGAAGGGGAAGACGAGAACGATAGAAAGAATATTTTACAGTACATAGTGACAATTTCTGGTATGTGACCCGCGATTTTAGATTCTAGCCAGCGCTGCTTAGAAGAATTGGTATTTGCGGTTTTTTGTTACATACATCCATTCCTATTGAATCGCCAGTGGTACATACATGTACTACTACTACTACATACTACTACTACACACTACTACTATTACTACATACCACAACTCTACCACCACCACTGGCTGTACCCTACTCTCACGACTTTTTTCTCAATCCCACTTACCCTCACTCATTCTCTCGTTCATTCCCTCTAACTCTCTAACTCACTCACTCGCTCGCTCCCAGTCACGTCGTCGTCATTCACTCACAACCTACCATTCGCTTTTTTTTTTTTTTGCGCTTCCATTGCTCACCTGTAAACTTTACAGCGCCTCCTTCGACCCGGTCCAGCGCCGCCGCTCTGTGTCAGCCATCCGCTCGTTCAACCGTAGGTACTAATATCTTTTTTTGTCCCTTTGTGCCCTGCCCGCCCGCCGCGTCACCCTCATCCATCCTCAGTCGCGGTCGGGGACTTGAATGCGTTGCGACTGCGACTGCGTCTCTCCTCTCACACGCTCTCACTTACTCCCCAAAGCGGCTCTTCAGTCGCCCTAACGTAGTTGTCCCCTCCCCCACACGTCTTTCATATTCACATCCCCCCCCTCTCCACCTTTCACCCCCATCTCCCAAACAGACGTGCTCCCTAAGTGGTGGTTCAGTATTAGGCTGGGGCATGCATTCTGGTGCCTCTAAGTCATAGCCACGACGATAGAACCTCCCAAACTTTCAACCCCCCGTACACCCCCCCCCCCACACACGCACACGCACAAGCACAGGCAAGATTAGCCCTTGTTCTTCTCATATACCCACCCCTCTCATCTTCCTCAGTGTTTTCGACTAGCTCAAGTTTTGCTCACCATTATCAAAACATATCCAACGAAATAGGAAATCGCCCATTATATACATATATGCTTAAATAAGATATCACGAAAGGAATTACCCCCATTCAAATACTGGGTCCGAGTCCATTCTTCCGTTCTTTCATCGCCACATATAAAGAAAGAAAGAAAAAAAGTGAAGAAAGCCAAAAGAAAAAAAAAAAAAAGGAAAGAGCTTTTATACAGAACTTGCATTCATCATCTCTAGCGGGTATCTAGTTGAGTTTTTCCACCACCACCACTCCCAACCATCAACCTTCCATACTCGTGAATTGGTGCTTGTTGGAGCCCACCCCCACACATCTTTACGCACAGAAGGAACATGCCGCCTAAACGTCAGTCGTCAGCATCGTCTACAAACTCCACCACAGCTGCCCCTGGCGCTGGATCATCCGGTGATTTTTACGCAGCGGATGAGTTTACTAGGACAGTAAAGAAACGATTGGCAACCGCCACAAGGACAGGTCAAGCCTGCGACCGCTGCAAGGTGTGTGATGTTTACTTCTTTATTGAGCGTCCCAACTTCGCGATTCGGTGAGAGGGCGGTCAAGCATCGGGAATTGCCGTGGCTGATGTTATTCAATTCGTAGGTTCGCAAAATACGATGTGACGGATTACCAGGAGGATGCTCGCCATGTATGCAGAACCGTACCGAGTGCAAAACCACGGATCGAATTTCCCAAAAAGCTGTGCCACGGGGGTATCTAGAAGCTTTGGAAGCTAAATGTGCACTGCTTGAGCAAAAGAACAAGGACATGGAGAATACGTTGGCGAGGATGGGAATGGAGAATAGGAATAACGGTTACCAGCCTCGAAACAACAACACAAGTACGGACTGGTCTTTGAATGGAAGTCGACCTGTGGTCAATGACCGATGGGGGAACAACCGAAAGGAATTTCAGGCAACGCCCGCGGCCTATTCCACCACCCCCAGTAATGGGTGCTGCACTGCTACAACGAACGATAGGCTCTGTAATTCTATAAGGACAGCAAGTTTTCGACCAGGAAGCACTAGCTCGCATTATCTTGGAATATCTTCTGGGTCTTCGTATTTGAGTACTATTAAAGCATCTGCTTTGTCACTTCTTGGTATCGACATTGATCTGTCAGACCTAGACCCCAACGAGCCGAATCATCCTTCGAATGCCAATGATGAGACATTCAGCAGCTGTCTATCAACTATTTTCAATGTTAATCCAAATGTCCCCAAGGTTGAATTACCCCCTAAAGAGAAGGCATATGAATATGTGAATTGGTTCTTTGCAGTCTCTCATCCTTACCTTCCTATCCTACATCAGCCAACGTTTTTGAAAATGGTAATATTTTAGTACTTCCCACCATAAATGAGCCAATCTGTGTGTTACAAGTACTGACAAACAACCGGCTTGCAGCTAGAGAGAATATATACGGACAAGACTTACGAACCGAGCCCCGCCCAACTTGTAATGGTCCACATGATCTTTGCAATTGTGGATTTCCAAAATGCGTCACAGGAGCGCATGGTTAATCGTGGTCATAACACGCCATTATCAGCTGAAACAATGCAGCGTTCAAGAATGAATTACCATTATGCGCTTTCTTTTTTTTACGGGCTTTTAAATGGGTCCGGTCTTGAGGACCTCCAAGCCATTGGCTTAATTTTACAGCATATCAGGGGGTTCCCAAAGCCTGGCGGAAGCTGGCTTCTCTCCCGAATTGCTATCTCTATGTGCTTTGAACTTGGTCTTCATCGTTCGCCTAAGAAGTGGGCATACTCAGGGTCGACCAACCCAATCGACATAGAGCTCCGGAAACGTGTGTTTTGGTCTATTCTCACACTAGAGGTTTCATTGAGCGCTAGACTAGGCAGGCCAATGTGCATCAGAGAAACTGATTTTGACGTGGAATATCCGGAGCGGCTTGATGACGAGTTTATCACAGAAACCGGGTATATCAAACGAGAGGGCAACAGTGAAGACTGCGCGTTTGATGTTTCTATTGAAATGTTTAAGTTTACATCTCTTTATATTGAAATGCTTGGTAAACTATATGCTCCTGCGAGGCCCTCAACAGAGAAATATGTTTCCTTAGTTGAGGACCTTGAAGGTAAGCTTTTGAAGTGGAAGGAACAGGCCCCCAAGAGTTTGAGTGAGTTTTACCCGTTAACGCCCCTTTTTGTACTATTGCCGCTGACAACTTGAAGCTCTTGATTCTCCAAAAACTGAAAAGCGCTTCCAGGCAGCCCATCTCCATTCATGGTTCCATGAGTAAGCCCTCCAATCGGAAATTTTTTAATTAAAAGAAACATTATTAACTTGGCACAGATGCCGCATTCTTATGCGTCATCCCTCGTTGAGCCTTTCACCGTCCCCATCATTTACTAACGACTGTATTCGTATTTGCGTTGATTCGTCCCGACAAATTCTGCATCTAACCGACGAGCTGCGCAAGGGTAGTCACTACCTTGACACTACATGGTCTGGTGCTACCATACAGTTATTGGCAACATTGACGATTTTGTTCTCGGTATGGGAGAAGAGGGATATTGTAACTCCGGAGGAAGTTATTCAAGTCAAAACAGATATGGATCTTTGCATGGATATTATGGGCGATGTCGGAAGCTTGCTTGGTAGGACAATCACTCCACATACCGGTAATGATGCATGATGCTAAGCGATTATACTAGGTTCGCCGAACAAGCTTAGGGAAGTCGTGCAAGTCTTGACGCATGGTACAATGGAACTCCTTAATCGCAAAAGAAGTGAACAGGATCAGCGAACACAGCCGGCTTCACGAGGTAGTCACAGTTCTCCATATCCCCCATTTACTGCCGGTCCACCCCCTCCGGGATTTGTTCCATCATCTACCGGAACATCAAAGATACCTCCGACCTCACACATTGCATCCGAACAGTATCCTGCAGTTTACAACACAGTCCATGATCTTCGAACAGGCCACATTCCCATATTTACCGATGCCGCAAATATGGGGTCACTGCCAGAAGACCAAGGTTTTGGTCATGTTGCTACAATGGGTCCGGCCCCATACAATAACTTCACTCAACCCTCAGTTTCTTTTGCTTCAACAACTGAGCCCCCGACTGCATCTGCCTTTGGTTGGTGGTCCGGCAACGAGTCATGGCGGGAGTATGCGCAATGCATAAGCACAATGGCTGGAGAATTGGACCCAACGGAGACATATTCAGCTTCGGCGCTCATCGCCTTAGGTCGGGATTGTGATAACGGCAACATATTGCGTGCTGACGCAAATTCACATAATGGAACACCTAATACTAGCGGTATCAGTCTGGGCACAGTTAACGCGACAGGGAGTCCAGGTGCATCTATCTCAACATCACGTAATCCTTATCCCCCACAAGAGGCAGCCAGTGCTTCTTGGCCGATACTAGCCGGGAACTATGGGTATGCAGACAGCTCAGCCCTGAGGGGAGTCGGTGGTGATACCGGGAATAATGGGTCCTAAAATTCATGGTGCTTTTGCCTTGCTTTTGCTTTTGATTTTTTTTTTTTTAACATAGGGGTTTTGCTTATTTTTCCCTTTCGGTTGCTTTTTGCTCCATTTTTCTTTTTTTTGTTTCTTTTTTTGTTTTTTCTTCTCTCCATCTGTCGTGCCTCACATGTCACCTTAATTCCAAAGGCATGTTTGAGCACCACCGCTAGCCACTGTGGTGTAGGATTTTTGCCGACCCTGGGACCCTGCCATAACAGGGTGGTATTGTACCAGAGTGGATTCATTTTATGTTTATGGCTCACACACACACCACATTAAAGCTCTTTCGGACGGGTCTCCAATTTTCCCCTCCTCCTTTCTGCTCCTTCGGGAAAAAAAAACATACCCCCTCTCATCATTTATTTTTATCACATTTTTGCTATTTCCTCAAATGTTTATTTTCATTTTCTATTTCGTATTCTATTCACTGTAACTATTGGACCACTGTATGTATCCTCTATTTTCCTTAGGAGTCTCTTCTGTTTTTTTGTTTTTCTTTTTCTTTTTCATTTTTTATTTCTTTGCGTCAAACCTGTAAAGAAAGATTGATTGAATGAGCATGTCTTAGAGCTAGGACAGAAGAAAAGATCGAAGGGATAGCGTATGAGAAATGGTGCCACATCATGTTTTTTTTTTAAAAAAAAAAAAAAAAAAAAAAAACCGCGGAAATAATAAGAAATTCCAACGGTATATAACTTTACTATCACTTTACCAGAACTCGCGGCAGCACATTGACGTAAATGAATACGGCAAAGCAAATCAAGAAACCACTCTAGCCCAAAGTGACACAATATGTCAATTCCAAGGAAGAGAGTCGGTCACATGCGATGCCAGAAGTGTGAATAAGGTTGCAGGTCGAGGAGGACCGAGTCGGGATTTGGCAGATAAGCTTTTTCAGGTGCTGAGCTGACCCAATCGGGACTGGGCGAGGGATGGGGCGCGTGAGAACATTGGGTCAAGGTTGAGGAAGAAGGGGGAGGGGGGGGGGGAGATGATCTACCTAGGAGTAGACTCTATTCGACCCACGATACTTGCCATGGCTTGATTACCGTTGTTTCGAACACAGTACTCCTCAGATTCACCCAAATACTTTAAAAAAAAAAATAAAAAACCAGAGTAGGTATACCTACTCTACAAAGTAAGTTATATTGCCAGTACGCGCCATAGCTAACCACGGCAAACAGTTAAATGCAAATACGGGTTGTGCAATGCAGCCTCTCTCTCTTTTTTTTTTTTTTTTCCCTGCGTGGTCCTCCCCCCCCCCCTCCCCTTTCATCCCATCCGAGAGCTATGATATTATCTATTATGCGTAGCACGGCCGGCATCATGGGAGGAGTTGGTAATAATAGGGCCAGTTTGCAATGGACGATGGGGTGGTTGTAGCGGGTACCTACTTGTGGGAAAAATCCCTTTCTTGTCTGTATTTCCTTTTTCGCCCCCTCCCCCCTCCCCTTCTTCTTCCGTTGGGGTTGGGAGAGATGCAGGTAGGACCGACCATGTAAGGTAAGTCAAGGTACCCTACGTAGGTGGGTGCGGTCAGGCTGATCCTATCGTTGTAGTATGTACTACGGGGGGGGGTTGTTTAAAGCTGGAATCCAGTATGAGATGCCCGCACCCCCCCCCTCCCTCCAAACCCTGTTGTGATCTGTGGAATCGAGGGTAGATCCTAATTTCAATCCTGTACACGGGAACGTCTATAGGGCGAGGATCTTGTTATGATTGCGTATGTCCGATTGTAGATACTCTCGGGGGTCTGTAAATGGGGGGGGGGGCTCATCTCTGTGAATCCTTGTCACCGGAACGGGACACAAATCTGTTTAACCGTGTCCTATCGTGGCTTCATTTTATTATTTAGACTTTAGTGGATACATGTATTTACAATTATCCTTATTCCACGTCCCACATGCGAGAAACGGCACTGGCAGAGTAATCTATCTATGTGTGGCCCAACCCCTGTTGTGGGTTCATAACCTTATTCATTGCCAAGACCTGACGACGGATCAAATATAAAACAGAAAAAATAAAAAATAAAAAATAAAATAACCTGATCCAAAGGATGCAGAATATCACGCTCAACGTGTGCACGTAACAGACGTAACAGACAGGAGATCATGGTACTTGAAACAGATGAAGCCCGCAGACGAAAAAGCAAACAAGAGAATATAGCAGACTAAAACCAGTACCAAACAGCAAAAGTCAATCCAAACCGAAACCAACCGTTGTGTAAGATGAATGCTGAATACATGTAAAACTAAAAACAACCGGGTATGAAATAAAATTAAAGAAAATAACCAAGAAATTGCTATCCCTTAGCCTTCCAAATTCCAGGGTCATGAAAATGCCACATCAAATCCACCTCAATCGTTCCTTTCTCACTTTCCGAGAAATCGATGCAAGTTTATTCATAAATAGGGAGCTCTATAAAATATACTCCCAAAAGTGCATATCTACGCTACCATTTATGCCTGCACCGTCCCATCCTTTTTCCTTCTACCCAAGAGTGTAGCATTGTCTAGACTCAATTCGAATCCACCAGGCTTCCTCTTCGTAGATCTAACATGTCCGCCTGTGTTGGCCTTTGGCGTTGTGGGTGACATTGGAGCCGTCGCTCCGGCCCCCCGAGCCGCGGCAATAGCACCGGCGTATGTGCTTCCGGAGTTCAAATTGGTCTTTTTCAATGTTGCTTCCATCCTCGCAACATCATCGGTCTCATTATCCTTGGGAATTTTGACAGATTCTGCTACATCATCGTCATCGGAATCGAGTTCGTCTTCCTCATTCAACGGCTGAGCACCTCTGTAACCTTGCTTCCAATTCTTGCGGCGTTTGCCCTCCTCCTCCATACGATGCACGGCATATCCAACATCGAATACTTCTCTTAAACTGACTACACCAGGGGATCTGAAATCCATCCGCTTGTTTGCTCCAGGCATTCCGGAGTCGGGGGTGAAGTCGGGCTCGATAGCCATTGGTGTGAACTGCATGTTTTGTTTGTGAACAGCAGGAGTGGCCAGGGGAGGCGCGTCCAGTGCAGCCACTGTAGCTTCATTGGTATTCTTAATCCATGGATGATTCATGAACTCCACGATAGTGTACCTCTTTACAGGGTCGACGGTCAAAAGATGCGAAACAAGATCCTGAGCCGATTTTGAAATATCATCCCACCACGGGGAAAGGAAAGTATATTGCCCTTTCGCAACCTTTTCCGTAAGGACTGATATGCTTTCATCATAAAATGGCGGGAATCCGCACAACAAGGTGTAGAGCACACACCCCAAAGCCCACATATCGACACTCTTAGAGTAACGTTCATCCTTGACGATTTCTGGCGCGGTATATCCCACCGTGCCGCAAGGAGTCATTGTCTGGGTATCCCATACAACCTTCGAGAGTCCAAAGTCGGCGACCTTTATCCGCCCGATGCCACCACCGCCAACCCCAGGAATGAACTCGCCCTCATCTTCTTTATCTTCATCTCCTGGTGCTTGATGCTTAGGACTCTTTGTTGGAATGAAAGGGATGGGCTCGAAAAGAAGATTTTCTGGTTTGATATCCCTTGTGGAAGCGCTGATGTTAGCCAATGATCAAAATTGCAGAATTTGAGAAAAGGGGACAATTACCTGTGCACGACGCCTTTTTCCTCGTGGAGATATCTTAGGGCCTCCGCAACTTGCACGATGACATGCCTACTCAGATCCTCCGAGAAGTATGTAAGACGCACTATTTGGTGAAATAATTCTCCTCCGGGGCAGAGTTCTAATATAAGATAGTAATAACTTCGAGATTCCGAGAACGAGATCAGAGAGACAATATTTTCGTGGTTAAGACCACGCATTATTTGGACCTCTTTGAGAATGTTTGCTCGCTATATAAATGTTAGCTTATTACCAAGAATATAATATGAGATATTGTTTTTTTATAGAGCTCTTGAAGAAATATGAAATGTAACCCCCCCCAAAGAAAAAACAGAAGCATATTTTTTCTTCTTTCAAAAATGAACCAGAGATAAGATAATGGGATAGTGATATTTAGAAGATATTTACGGAATATATCGCACCTCAACTGTTTTCGGTATCTTCTTGAAATCCGGATGGAGGTGATCATTACCCTACGAAAGAAATTCCCAAAAGAAGTTGGCCAAAAGGTTCCCGGAAACTCCGTTTGGAGATATTTAAACCGGCTTGAAGTAAGGAAATAAAATCAAGAATAACAAAAGAAAGCGTTGTCCACATACCTGAGCTGCGTTGAGTTCATATTTCCGGACGACTTTGATAGCAACTTGATCGTACTCTCCAGAACTATCTCTCGCACGGTAGACATTACTGAATGCCCCATCCCCCATCTTTTCCAGAAGTACCCATCTTTCGAGGCCAGGATATTTTGGTAACCGCTCTCGAGTCTCCCTTTCCTCGGCGACGATCCGTGCAAGCACATTCTCATCATAATTCTTCCCTCCTTGTCCGCCAATACCGCCAGCAGACACTCCTGCGCCAATCTGAGAGGGCACTACACCAGGATCATTGGCAGGGGGCTTTTGGTGGGCGGCTGTAACATTCGCTGCGGCATTGGCAGCTTGAGCGGCTACATTACGGTTTCCATCAGGAGCTACTGAAAAGTCTTGTTTTTGCTGATACTTCTTTTGGGATTCGGCCTTCGAGTGGGTTGGGTCTGAGTGGGCGTGGCTCTGAGGAGCCGGCACTGATTGAGGCGAGCTATCGTGGTTATTTCGCGCTTGTTTTCCGTGGCGGATGAAGTTTTTTAGGTTCTGAAATTGCGAAGCCATCAGTAACGTATTTCGTCCAAATCAGTTTTGGCCAAACGGTCTATAGCTAAAGGGGCTCAAGATAAAGTAATATAGAGTGTGGAAATATCAATAGATGGATGGGATTTTCAAAGATTATGATGGAGGAAGATAGTATCGAATTAATCGATCGGAATGCGGAATGCAACGGAGCTTTGACAGTGGTAATGAGGGGGAACTAAGAAGCGGAGTCTTAGGTTGACTTGGAGGTCAAACAAGGACGGACGAGGTGTTGCATGCAGCAAGCACAAGCACGATGACATGCCCCTCCCTCGCCCCACAAACGTCGTCATTCCTCCCGGCAAGGAAAATATAGGACATGGTCAACGACCAACTTCCAGCCTCAGAAATCCCAGATCACCTTATGATCTTGAAAGTAATAGAAAAAGAACGAATATGGGAATGCGGGAATAGTAGAAAAGCATCAGACAGGCGCTGTCCTATGCAAGTATTGCTTACCTCTATGACAGGCATGACAGGCTCGGGAAGGGTGGGGAGGTGTTTCCTAAAGAGTTGGGATACCGATGAAACTTGCAGGTTGCAGTCAATGGCCTAGGATACCCGAGGGGGTGTAAACGGATACTAGGTCAAATGGTGACGGGCCTGGGAATGCGTCAATTGAAAGAACAAAAGTATGGAGGAAAGAGTTTGTGATAAAAAAAAGGATTGCGTTGTGAAGGTGATAAAGGATTGAGGTAGAGGCTTTCGGCAGCCGGGTAGAGGGGTTTCGTCACTCGGATTGTCACTCGGCGTTTTGGTTTGCTTTTGTTGGAATTGCAGCTGGAGCTACGAGTTCAAGTTAATAGGACAAAAAAACTCGCCCAAGTTGATTTCATATCCTATCATAAATACATGTACAGTAACGCATAAGGGTTAATTACTGATTCTTTAGCCATCTATTTGTCTCTTCAAGTCTACTATTTCCACCAACAAGAGGAACCTCTGCATCTTTTTTCTTGATCACTTGCAGATGTTGCGCTGGTGTCTAAATACATGTATCATGTATTAATGCTAGGGAATCCCAGCTGGAATCAGCATCGTCACCAACGCCACAAGCGGCCGAGAGTTGAGAGAGAGAGGGAGAGAGGGAGAGAAAAGTTCTTAGAAAGACAAGAATTTAAGAAGAGACAGGGTCTTAGCCTAAGAGTGATGAGTCGATCCAGCATTCTTTGTCCAAAGGAGCCAAGATCGGTGTCCCAGCCGCCTGGCTCAGTCTTTGTTTTGCACGCGGCGGGGTCTCATGATGCACGATGACGACGAAGATTGATACGACAGGGTGTTTGATACAACAACGTCATGCCTTGCTTTGGGTCTTTCTTGGCTTGGCTCACTCTCTTGTCCGTCATCTCTTCACGACAGCAGCTACATGTAATTTAAAGTAGAATAATCTTGTTTTAATCTCAATGACCAAAATAGCAGCTAAAACTTACAGTGGTTAAAAAGACTGCAGGGACACTTTCCTGTGTGCAAAGCATACAAGATGTATGTTATATGCATGTATGTACCCACGGTACCGCAACGATCTACAAGTATCTAGAATAGCTCTGAAGTTGACTGCTATTTTCTCCGCCTGCTTAAATAATTATAAGGATACGAAATGGGTAGGTGTTAATATTATTCAGGAAACCGACAAACCATCACCCTCTCGTAGCTTTTGTTGTGTGATATCTTATCAAAGTGGAGCTCGAGCTCTGGGCCTAAACCGCCAATGGAGTGTGATATCTTCCCCCCCGCACCCGCCCCGCGAGCCTGGTGCATGCACGTGGTGGATCTCTACCATAGAGCCGCATGTGGGGTGTAGATTTTACCAAGCTTCCGGGTACCTGGCAAGAAAATAGTATCTAAGTACATGTAAGTAACTACATGTAATCGATCTCAAGCGATTTATGATTGAACTATTAGGAATCACATGATCTACCCTACCTTCCAACTACATAACTGAATTATCGCTCGGCGGCAATACATACATGTATACTAAGTACATGTAGCTCTGGCGGTAAACAATACATGTAGTTGCTCATATGAGTGCATACATGTAGAGTATAGTACACAAACGAGAACTAGCAGAATTAGATTTCAGCGTGCTGCAGTCAAGTACATACTTTAACGCCCGATCGGATATTCCTATGGGCCTGATTTCAGCCTTAAAAAAGGCTTAGTGAAAAGTTAGTCTAATAAAGACCTTATTCAAGAATTTTCAGGAGTGATTTGAGGAATATATAAGGTCTTTATTAGACTAACTTTTGACTAAGGCTTATAGGAATATCCGATCGGGCGTTAAAGTATATATAACTGCATATAACGCGCCAAAACACACTTGGCAGTGATTTCTCAAAGGTTCAGGTCTCTTAATACTGGCTATATAACCTAGGATTTTACCAACTGGGTCATCAAGACAAGCTTTTATCGGCTAGTTAGCGCTGAATAATACAGGATTTTATGGATCAGCGCGGTTAGATGTATCTTTCTACACATTTTTTGTGCGGGAGGTAATGCAGGAAATGCAGAAAGTGCAGGAACAAGGTATTAGGTTCTTTTTTTTTTTAAACAAGTTATGCATAGCTCTCAAAACAAACAGAATCTCAAGCATGATTCGAAGCCCACTGTGCTATGCGCGCATGCAGTTGGATCGAAACTTAGTAGATCATACTTACTTTAACGCCCGATCGGATATTCCTATAAGCCTTAGTCAAAAGTTAGTCTAATAAAGACCTTATATATTCCTCAAATCACTCCTGAAAATTCTTGAATAAGGTCTTTATTAGACTAACTTTTCACTAAGCCTTTTTTAAGGCTGAAATCAGGCCCATAGGAATATCCGATCGGGCGTTAAAGTAGTTATGGCTGTCAAAAACGCAGATCCTATAGACTCTCGTATGCTGCATTTAATTAATATTACGGGCGCACCATAAAATAAAATTAGAACATGAAAATTCTATTGTAAACGAGAAGCTGTTTACCACGGAGCTGTATAGGTAAATACATGTAATATACAGTCGGACCTTGCTGTGGCGGAACTCAATATGCCTGATTTCTCGCTGTCTCGTACGGATTCTGTTTTTCCTACTGTAAAATCAATTTGCTATCCCGTACAATATTTGGTTAATCTTAGCCATCTGGCGGGGTGCGACTGTACTCCGGACCGGACTCCTTTAGATATTCTGCGATGCGTGCCACACATCATGAATCCAATTTTCTTGCCCCACATTCCCGATACACTGAGCTGCGGCCGAAAATCATTTCCTCAACTTCGCTTTCATCTAATGAGGCAGACAACCTCTGAATCTAAATATTTGGTTCTTGGCGATTGTTTTTGACGTGAAAATCCCGCCAAGAGCTCAAAATTTGAAAAACAGGGACTAGCCAAATCGCTCTTCAAGATTTATGAGCCAAGTTTTTGTTACTTTAATTAATTCCGTGATGCTCGAGCTCGGGGGGTTTGTACGACGTTACCGTTTGCCAATAGATAAAGGCCACACCAGCGTTTCCGTCTGCGCATGAAAAATTGAGGAGCCTCTTCAATTTATATGATAGGAAGCCTCAAAACAGGACTACCCTTGACTATATGTATGTAATTTACTACTACGTACATGTATGTACTAAGTAGGTACAGTCTCTGGTAGAATTATTGTAGAAACAGGGGTCTAAAAACAGGGTTTAGGTAGCTGGCCCAGCCAATAGAAATCCTGTCACACTTCTACAATAATTCTACCAGAGGCTGTACATGTACTCAAAGTAGGACCCTGTATAAATTTGCAGGGAAAGCCTTGAGGTTAAGAAATCCCAGGGTCCAATGACAAATCACCAACCAGGTCCTTCATCTCGATGATATCGTTTTTTCGCCACTGACTATCATCATTAGGCATGCTTCTGCACTGTGCTAGAAGGATTTGTATTGATTGGTATGGATTCGACCGGCGCGTACTTTGGTGTTGAAAACCCCACCTCTGCCACCACTCGTCCCCTCTCATTCGTGTATCTTCATACACGCTGAGATATCTTTGGGCATACTCCCTACAAAACTGTGCTCCAGCTGTTTCCATCGTGATTCAATGCAACCAATCATTGTGTGACTGTGAGTGATAACAGCACTCATCCCCATCCACTGGCCATTGCTTACATCTTCAAATCACCTGCAGAAGTTTCACTTGACGGTTGGGCTCGGCTCATGGTTTCTTTGGTTGGAGCTTCGACATACCATAAAGACCTACCAGGCTTTTCCATTGACAGGGAAAGCACTTTTCCACCAATCAGAGCAAAAAGCAAGTGATCTGGTTGTACCGTACCCATATTGAATATAGCCAACCAATCAATCACCCACCAGCGGTGCAACTTTGGTGTCATACAGTCCGTGTATACGAGCATGCAGCTCGAGGTGCTAAAGTACTTTAAGTGTCTACATGGTCGTGCGGAAGACGCAGACAACCATGCTCCAGCCTTGATGGCTCAAATATCACGATGGATTACTGTAGCGTTAGTATGTAAACTACATACCTATATACCTATTTGGAGGCCCTCTCAACAATATAGAGAACCGTATCAATGCTGCTGATCTCGTACTCACAACCACATATGGACATGTAAACGTGGGTTGCCTTCCACACGGCAATGGGGGTCCGTTTTCCCTGCTTTTGCTGTACTGCGTGTGCTACGCTGCGCTACCCAAAATAAAATAGGATAGTTCTCATACAACAATTTTTTTTTTTTGCTTCAACGTTTCAATTTTACTTCACCTCCGCATCTTTGGAAATCTCGTTTTACCTTACGGCCTGAAATATACCGTTGGTACCCTGCTTTATGGAGAAAATCGTCGTCTACTCTAACAAAAGAGGAAGCGCCTAACAGCACCTGTTTCCAGTTAACACGACGCAACACGACACAGCGCATCGCAACGCAGGAGAGCGAGAGGGAAAACAAGAGCTGAAGAACAATATAATTGCTTTGAAATTCTTCATTGGGAGGGAAGGCAGAAAATAATAGAAAACAACAACAACTTTACGGTCTATTACTTGTACCTACATAAATCACAGGCATACCACGCGCAGGTGTATCCTAGACTTCTGTAGGCACTATACCCAACTACAGGTTTCGGTTCAGCCACCCCCCCCCCCCCAGCAACAGCAGCAGTTCCACACCCTTAGAGAGTGCCTTGTCCTGCAAAGAAGAGAAAAGAAGCAAAATAAATCCAGGGTTTTCTCGTCCTCGCCCTCGGCCTACAGAAAAATAAAATAAAATAAAATAAAATCCATAATATCTAAACCCGGGGTTTCCTTCCCAATTTACCGGCCGAGGAAGTCATAGCACTACTGATAGGCCGGACTCAGAGTGTGAAGAGCTTCTGCAGTGCATTGCGCCGGATCGCCCTGGACTTCTTTTCGGGGCCCGCCGTTCTTCTATTTTGGGGACACGATTATCTTCAGCTTCTCCTCCAGCTTCTCCTCTTTTCCCATTCTTTTTTGTGGGCAGGCTTGTTTGTCATTTCTGTTCTTTCCCGGTAGAGACGTAGTACTTAGGTTCGGCTGTCACACTTTATTATCAGTCTGACTTCCTACCCCGCCATGTCGCTCTCAGCAGCTCCCCGGTTAACTGCAACAACTTCTGCGGACTCAACTTCGCCTCCAAACATCACCCCGCACCGAAGGCTTTCGCGTAAAAGAATTCCCTCACCCCCTCGCAATGTCGATTTTGCTACCTTTGAAAGTTCTCGTGTGCCACAGCTTTCATTGCACACTTACCCGAGCGCAAACTCGTTAGCTGATCTTTATGCTTCTCATGGACGAATGACACCGGGTAGGCGTTCTCCGGTTGGCTCGCGTTGCTCCTCACGCGGTGGTGCCAAAATTGGGTTCGACAGCGGGGATGAATTGCAGATGTTTACTGCCGTTATTCCAGCTTCGCAAACAAATATCAATCTCCCACCAACACCACCATCAGGAAGTGGAGGGGAAGGTGATGATGATGAGGGCGGTGTGCCACTATCTCTTGACTTCGATGGAGTCTTTGGGACATCCCCAAGGAACCGTAGGGTGTTAAGAAGAGTTAAAGCAAACATTCACGATGTTTCCCCGTCACTATCCGGTTCAGCCCCCATGTCAGCTGCATCTGATTCTACCACAACCCTAAACACACCACCAACACCGCCGAAGGAGCAAGCCGTAATGGCTTTGCACCATCCAAGACCTCTATCAAAGAGTCCGAAGAGCGCCTATTTCCAAGACAGTTTACTCGTATCGGCGCATATGCATCAAGATGTGGAAAGCGATCTAGATGGATACTATCGTGGAGTCGGCGGGATTGGAGAACATGCTACAGATCGACCTGATCCACGCTTCGAAAGTGACGAAAGGGATGAGGAACCATTTGAGGTCAGGAGAGCGGAGTCTATCAAGGTTACCAAAGCAGAGTCAATCAAGGTTAGAAAGGTTGAAGAGCTCGAGATGAAGAAGGCAGAGGAAATTGATGCTGGGACTATAAAGATGGAGGGATCCGATACTGCCAGGATATATGTGCAGCTTGAACCAAACATGCCAGAACAGCTTGATGCTGATAGAGCTAATGCACAGGTTCAGGCTAGCACAACGCCAGATCCAGTTGAACCTATCAAGACTGAAGTGGGGGTACGAGCACGGCGATCATCGAGGCAAAGTCGTATTTTGGAGCCCGGAGAGCAACTCCGATTAATAGCATCAACTCCCACGCTAGAGGCAGTTGTCTTTTCTGAATCAGAATTTGACACAGCTACGGAAGGAGACGATGATGACGATTATACATATGGCGGTTCCGATGCAGGGACTATAGTTATAAAGCTCCAAACAACTGTCCAGGAACAACAATTACGGGAAGAAGAAGAGATCAGAAGGCAGGAGGACGCTACTAAAAGACAAGAGGCCGAGGAGGCCAACCGCCGAAAGGAGGAAGCTAACAGGTTAGAAGAAATCGCTAGGCGGGAGGAGCTCGATAGGCAAGAGGGACTTGCTGGGCAAGAGGGAGAACAGAATGCGGATGAAAGTGAAGATGAAGAGCTAGCCCAACACCCAACCACCGGCAAAGAAAGACGGAAGCCCACACCCTGGCCAACCCCACGAGTCAATTCCTATGCGTCATCTTTGGAAATAGACAGAAGAGCGGGGACAGCCTCTCCACTTAGTGAAGATGGAGACCTGGAGTTTCATGATGCTCTCTCCTCTCCTCTTGCTTCTCCTGTAATAACTCCCCGTGAAGAGGAACTGTCGCTTCCAAGCTTGACGCCTCAGGTCACACCGAAAAAGAAGAGTGAATTCATGATATCATTTGGTCCTACGCCAACACGTTCTAATCCTGGGGATCCATCACCATCAACCAACTCAGAACCTCCAAAGCCCCCCCAGAATCCCTCTCCGCCTGGTCCACCAGTGCTAAATGTCATTCCTGCAACCCCCATGCCACTCATGACGCCTGGTGCCATGCAGGAGAAACAGCTAGGTCACTCGATGCCACTTCTGGAGCGAAGGCCAACAGAAATTCCCACACTTATCACTACCGCACCGACCCTCCCCCTTGCGGCCCCACTAGTGCCACCAAGGCTCAAGAAAGCTCAACGTCCATCGCTGCTGTCCCAGCCAAAACGTATGCGGGAATCTAAATTACACCCCTGGTGGCGCCCTCGCCTTGAGGGTGCTGAAGATGAAGGATTGTCCCGATCATTCACTGCACCGGCGCAAGCTTCCGAATACTCGGTCTCTAATAGTGGTATCCCTGGGAAGCCTGATGGGGGACGTGGGGGAAGAGTTACGAAGAATATTAAGGGAACAAAGTTTCAAATCGAATTTATTGGTCTGGGGACTTTGAGGGATAAGGTTAAAGTTGCTGGAGAGAAAACTAGCGGGCTGGGGAGAAGAATATCATTGAGGAAAAAGGCATAGTATATTGGCTTTGATGCTTGTTACGAGGTTGTTGATGATTTGATATGACACATGATACTTGATACGATACGATGCGATACGACGCAATATTGATACAGTTTCTTCTTCCATTTTTTCTTTCTCTTTGAGACTAGCGCAGTAAACTGATTTAGCGGCAGAGTTTTGGTTTTAGCAAGGTGTAATATATATTGGCGAGCTCTGTTCTTTGGGGGGGGGGGTTGTTTTTTTGTTGATATTTTCCCCAACTAATTTCCTTCATTTTGTTACTCGCCGAGATTGCTGGTCATTCGTAGCGTTTATTATGTTTAGCCTTGCTAGTTTATCTATGGAGTTAAGTTATCATGGTTTCATGCAGTAACTTAATCACCACATATCCCGGTTCTTAAACGATCGTAAAATCAGATACTCATGCGATGGTAGATAGATATCATGGATGTTATTGTACATTTGCGGGCGGGTGGTCGTAATTTGATCCTATCTAATCCTCCTCCATGGACTCAATCCTACCCTCTGCCTTTGCACCGTCGGCCGAGAAACTGGCTTCTTTGTCTACCATCTCCACAAGCACACTAACAATATTCTCCTCTATACCTCTCTTTCCAAGCTCCTCCAAATGTTTCTTTGGATCTAGCTTTCCAACATATCGTGTCTTCAACTCGTCCTTGCTCAAGTCATTTTCCTCTTTAACACGTTTCTCGTAGGCTTCAGCGAGACCGACCATCTTCTCAAGACGCTCCTGGTTCTCTTTTGCCGAGGACTTGAAATCTTTCATTGTAAGCCCCTCGGTCCAAACAGTTTTGTGGAGATTCATCAACATGTTTTCCTCCAAATGAGTCTTTCGGTAGTTAATGGCAATGGAATAATAATGTCTATTAAGACCATGGATGAGAGCTTGAATTGAAGGTTTGTTAAGGTGCCCTAAGTTGGAAGTCGTCTGGCGGGGCTCCTGGCCAAGCATTAGGGACTGAGGGTTGATGAGTCGGAAAGCGTCGATGACGACTTTACCCTTGACCGACTGGATAGGATCGATAACAACGGCGACGGCACGCGGTGTAAGCTGTTCGAAAGATTGTTGGGTGTTGATATCGACACTGGATAGCCAACAGCCAAATCCAGGATGGGAGTGGTACCAGCCAACGACTGTTTCGGGCCTAGTTACTGATAATCAGTACTGGGCTCTAATTATTGGGTTTCATCACTTTCACCTTCCAGTTTGTCTCAGCATATCCATCATCTTAGTCTGGAACACAGGGTCGACAGCTTCGACAGACACACCGGTCCCGCTCTGCGGCATCGCAAATACATCTACTACACGAACGGTGTAATCATCTACAAATTCCCCAAGCATAAGTCCCATGACTTCCATAGGTACACCTAGTGTTTATAGTGGTCAGTATTGGCCATTCCGAAAGCCGTTTTATTTGACAAAGCTATGGGAACAAACCAGCTCGGCCATGTCTAAGCATCTTCAATAGTGCTAGCGAGGAAATATAGACCGTCTCGGAGTTATCAATCACTGGAGTATCCTGAAAGAATTGAAATCAAGATTAATTTTACTACACTCAAGAAAAGCATGGGAAATATTTGACTTAGAGGGCGGTGAGATTAGAACATACCACCCCAGGTGGAGCGCCGCCCATAGAACCCATTCCTTGAGCAGCTGCGAGTACGCGGTTTAATCTGTCCATGCAGAAGGTGTATTAACAGCGGTATGTGTGATAATCTAAATCCGAGCGATGATACTGACGATGATATTGACGATGGATAACGTATTGATGGCGATGATAGTATTCGCCCGGGTATAAAGATAGAGAGTGAGATGGAGGGGTTGGTAGAGAGCTTGTGTAAAGTGTTGACCTACATGTACTTTCCTCAGGGTAACGTAGTTTCGCCTGCAGGGAGCATATGTCAGAACGCCCACATGCAGTAAGGCTAGATAGAAGGCAATCAAGCTCCCCCGCATTTCTCCTTCACAAATCCGCACTCGTCTCTGACGACATCGATCTTTTATCTCGGTATCTAAAAGCTTCGTTTTCAGTATTATAGTCCTTAAACTATTCTCTTTTGTTTGGCCGACTGCAACAATAAATGGCTCAGAAAGCAGATGACGATTATCTGAAGCTCTTCGAGGGCATTGAGGAGCAACCAGATACTACTCCTAAACTATCTACCGAGAATATTACGACCCAGCAATCCGAACAAGATTTACTTGCTGAACTTGACTATCTCACCGCAGAACGCCCCAAAGTTGCAGTTTCTAGACCTCACACCCCGCGTCTCGCCCCGTCACCGAGCACAAAGAGCTTCGAACGCAGCAGGACTCCCGCTGGCAGGAACAGTGGTGAGGGCTATGGTTACGGCCTACCGCCTAGCAAGCGAGATAGTGGAGATGTTGGTATGAAAAAAGCTGAAAGAGCTTCTTTAGATATTGTCTCCCCTGCCACTCCTAATACCGGGAAAGAGGCAAGGCAGGTTACTGCTTCTGGGAGTAACGCAGGTGATAGTGTTAGTGGGAAAACCGGTGATGCTAGTTCTAATTCTACCGCTACCGCTACTGGCGATCCTGCCAACAGCGGGTGGGGCTGGGGCTCAATCTGGTCAACGGCGACAGCAGCGGTTAAGACTGCCGAAGGAATGGTCAAGGAGATCCAGCAGTCGGAGGAAGGAAAGAAATGGGCCAGTCAAGTCAAGGGAAATGCTGAAGCATTGCGTGGTTTAGGTTTGTTAAAGCTAGGATTTAGTTAAAGGAAGTAGCTAATATGTCGATGTAGCTGGAGACGTTCGCTCCCGCGCACTCCCCACGTTCACCACACTTCTTCACACTATTGCCCCCCCGATTTCGTCTCATGAGCAACTACGTATTCATATTACTCATGACCTAGAGAATTATCCTTTCATCGACAATGTTGTATATGGGGTATTTGACCGGGTTATGCAACAAGTAGAAGGTGGTGATTTACTCGTTGTACAGCGGGGTGGGGGCTCTAAGCCTCGCTCTTCATTGGACACAGCATTTAGCGGCGGGCCTTGGTGGAAGGGAATGGAAAAGGTAGAATTATGTGATCCCCAATAACGTAAACACCCACACTTCTAACTTCATTTCTTCTAGAGGAATCTAAATGCTACCCTGGGCCTCGAAGAAGGTGTCAAGCTTGCTCGTGCAGCAGCAGATTCATATGCCCAGGAGTTTGCCTCAAAATCCGGCATCACTCCTAGTGATCAACCTAAAGATAATCCAACTCGAAAGTCGAACATCTTCCTTGCAATTCAGCCCACTATCTATACGCAACAGAATACCGGAAACCCTAGTGTTACGGGTGATCAGGAAGAAAAAGAGCAGGTTACTGTATTTGCTATTCATCTATATGATCCTGTAAATTCACTATCGTTTTCTACTGTTTCACAGGCACTTCCGGCTATGTGGCTGGAGTGGTTGGATGCCCCTGCACCGAAAGATACTAGGCCTGGCGATTGGGCACTTCCTGAGGTTATCCGTAATATGGTGGATATGGGGGGCATTGATCCTCGAGAATGGATAGTAGAGTGGGTCGAGGAGGCGGTTGGGTTAGCTGTAGGTGTTGTAGCACAAAAATACGTTGCCAAGAGGATGAGAGTAGGAGACTCGATTGGCGAAACGATGAACGAGAAAGAAGTCGGGGGAGGGGACGTTACAAGGGCCATCGGATTATAGTAGGTCCAACCTTAGCTATCTAAGCTGGCACATATCCTACTCTTGAAGCTGAGATTGGGGAAATTTTCAAACTCCCCCTCTCCTTTTTATTATTTATGTCACGAAACGTGGGAAATTTCCCTATGACGTCTATCATTCTATCATACTATCTTCCGCGTATCCTTTATAGTATATTTTGTGGAGGGTTGAAGTGCTTTGTATTTATAGGCCGGTTTTCTTTATCGAGTGATTGTTTTTTTTTTTTTTTTTTTTGCGCTTTAGGAACCCATGAACCTATAGTTAATCAGACTGTGAAATAACCCACAATAAGTCAACTAATCCTGCGCTCCTTTAATTACTTGTATGAATTTAATCTATTGTGATCATATATGTGCAGTAGAGCCCGAGCAGGAAGGCGTCCACTACATCATAAAATGTATGCATTGCAGCTGTTTGCATAATATCAAGCCCAGCTGAGATACATAACACATAGTGCAATCTTTCCTTATAACTTCATCAGGAAAAATCTAACTTAGGATAAATACCCGAGGGAGCATCTTAAGTTCTTTAACAGGGTAGATTTGCTCAGCTTTGCAAAAATCCTTCCTTTACGAGGCTACATGGCAGGTATGTAATACATGTATTTTAAAGTCTCATGAGCATTTACTTGCTCGTGTACCCGGTATATAACATGTATCTACGGGCCGGAATAAGGTTGTACCACTTAAAAATACGTGTACCATGTATTCACATAAGCTAATGTATTCATATAAACTACGCAAACACCTTACGGGAATACATGAACATAAGATTCCCTAGGTTCCTAGATTTAGTACAGAGAGTTGGAATGCCTACACGCACAAGAAATATAACCTGGATCCCATAATTTTTAAACCTTAGTGATAAGAGCAAATATAGGCTTTACCAATTGTAGATATATACTTATGTATGTATATATATTTTAACATAGTCGCTTTTAGACGCCGAGTTACTATTAATAAGAGGAAGAACATGAGGAAGAAAAGAAAGAAAGTTGAGAAGCTGAATCCAAGATCATCAGCCTATTTTTTTCCCTCGGCCATCTTTTTTTTGTCCCTTTTCCCGCCTGCCAGCAGCTCCAAATGACCTGCTTTCTGTGCAAGATGTCGCTCGGTACCGGCAGCAAGTTGTGCGCCCAGTTTCTGCTCAATGTTAAGATTAAAAACAATGGAGCAATGGAGGGGAGAGATAGTGACCTTATTGAGGTTGTTGGCCTTCACGAGGGATGCACGTTTAGGCGCAATCTCTAGTCGACCTTTTTTCATGATGCCAGCATTTGTTCTGTCAAAACGTTGATTATCAGTAATAGAAAAAATACGGATGCTCACGAAGAGTTAAATAAAACCTTTTCCCAGACTTGGCCGCGACGGGCTTTGACAACTTCTTTGTTCCTTGGGCCATTTTTTTTTTTCGTTCCTGGACGTTGAGTGTCTTGGATCTTAAAAAAATCGGGTAGTACGCAGCTGTGGACAGTGGTGGCGCTGGTGGTGCGAAGGATTTAGGTTACCCGGCTACTCAGGCCAGCAGTGACGCGCCCAATTTAGCTGTGCATAATACCAAATTTACTGGTGAGAAATTTAGGACGACGAATCATTAGGGCCAGGTGTACTTTGCTAAGAAACTTGTGTTTAAGTTGCTTAATATGAGGATCTTAATAGTCAATTTAAAGGTTAACTACATGTATCAACGTCTGCACTGGCTTTTGTAGAACAATATCCGTCGTTCCACCAGCACATGGCGCATTGAAGAGTTAACCAGAAAGGGAACAACCCTTGCTCTCCTTATGATCTGGGGAGGTAACGTACTTACCTACTCTTACACATATCTGGTTCACCGTTCACATTCCCATCCTGTCGCAACACTTCTTCATCTTCTGCACTTTTGGTACGGATGACAGCCATGGGCTTTTAAAACCCACCTTGATATCCTTTCATCGGGCACCATTCTGTAATCTCAAACTGATCTATTTTTCCCTGGCTTGTTCAGGACGTAAGTAAGATTTATTTTTTTGTTGGCTTTTTGCAGTTGCTCTTCTTTCTTCACCAGCCCTCTTCTTGCGACGAGCTATTTCCCTCATATACATGTGCAAGATTTGGTGCGCTCAATTACATTGACTCAGCATCCCTTAACCTGTATTTTGCTTCCTCCGAGATGTTCCCATCCTTTTGATCGCGTTTCAAAGTTCGAATCTTTTTTCATTCTTCATAACCCCCCTTGTATCTGGTCTTGCACTGCTGGCTTCCAATTATCGCTTGGACAACTTAGCACCCCTCTCTTCCACACCGTGCACCTAGTTTTTCTTTGGATATTTATCAGATCTCATCACCCCTCCAAACTTTACTGCCAACAGAGCACTGTGTTAACCCAGTTTATCTGTGGCGCAATCCAGACCAAGTTCAACCCAAGAATCTCAGCGAGTATTTACAAAGTTTGAGGTGAGTTGGTTTTACTTTGTACACTTCCATCAATCTTGCAGTTACATGTACCCCGTCCTATTTATATGGAACTCCATGTTACGCGAGTTTATCTACCTCTTGATCAAACAAGCTTCTCCCGGTCTCCATCCTGTCTCTTCCTTCATTTTTTTCTGCTTCCACCTACATTAAGTTTACGCCAGGATTTCTAATTTAATTTAGCGCACGACTTGGCAGCTCTTTGCTGCTTCTTGAACATACTCTTTTGATAACCTTGAGGCGGCGCTGAAAGTGTGAATACCCGGCCTTGTTCCTTATTGACTGTCGCCACAAAAAGGTATGTAAATGTGGTTTTTGTTTTACACATTCTATTTAAATTCCTCTGATTTTCTCCATTTAATTCCCCTTCATTCTGTTTATTCTGGTTATTTGCAATCTCGCTCTTCTTGAGCAGCAGCAGTCGTCGCTTGATGTCATGTGAGACGCGCTTCGGGAGCTCGGTTTGCACGCAACCAACCGCATTCCGTCGTTCCTTTCTACATATATCCTACTCTTCACTTATACACCTGCTATCCCATTTTCTTGAAGTCCCCTGAAATTGTTTCTTTCCCCATTAAACCTATTCACATTTATTCGGAATTGCTTTGATACAACTCTAAACAATATCAAATTATAGCGATACCTTTCTCTACATAGTTACTCTGCAGAGCATCTACATTTGTATCTCCATACCCTGCCACTTTACTTAAGTTTTTTTTTTTTTTTAAAAAAAATTAATTTTAATTTTGAATTTTTTTTTTACATACACTATTCACGGACCCTCTAGCTTACATCTATTTTTGCTAACTTAGGTTCTTCTGTCGCATAAATCCCAAGTATGCCACCTCGCCGACGAGCAAAATCTATTCAGGACCAGCCCTCGTCTTCTTCGCCCCCGCCTCCCAATAACTCTTCAGCTGTTCCTGTGGGAATTACACCTCGTACAACCCGTTCAAGAAAGAGCCAATCTTCCTTGACAATCGAGCCTCCAAAACAGCAGTTAACTACCCGTGCACCGCTATCTGCACCATCCACGGGCATCAATTCATCGTGGACTTTGGCTCAAACCTCACCACAATTAGAATCACAGCGCCGATCGTCAAGGGTGACAGCTGTAAAGGCTAGAGAAACTATAAGGGAAGCTATACTTCCTCCTAGTCAATATAATTCTACCACCGGGCGAACAAGAAGAGCTAGCATAAATTCTACGAATAATAATCCGACAATGAGGATAGATAATACATTATCTTCTGCTGGAGTAACGCCCGGTGTAGGCCCTATATTTACAGCAGCGTCTCCGGGATTTAGCCCGAAAAAAAGGACACCGTCGGGGTTTAAACAAGAAATGCCAGACACAAAATTACTAGAAACAGTATTCCAAAACGGGGGGGTCAACGATCCCCAGAGAGGCGGAAGAAAGGAATCATTATTAAACTCAATCACATCCGGAAATGAGATGGATAAATCTGTTGACTCGGCTAATGGCACTCTACCTCAAAAATTGGATTTTATCTCCAGCACAGAAACAAATACCTTCGGGAAAGAAACAAATCTGGAGAAGGGAGGAACCGGGGGGTTCAATGAGGAAGCAATCATAGGGAACCCAGATATTGATATCCACATGCAAGACATACAGGTGGGGGATGAGCAGACGCAAGGTGGCCTTCGTTTGACTGAGTCTACCGATGCTGAAAATCGGTAAGTTGAGGCCTCCAACGAATGCATATATACTGATAGAACGCAACGCGATGATATTGATTTAGAATTGGAATGTTTAGGGATCTTAATATACCCGAAACCGATATAGGGCGAATTGAAGCGTCCCAAGAAGATATACGCATAGCTAGTTTATCACCTCAGCATCACGGTCATCATTCGTCACCAAAGTCATCAGAAGGGGGTAGGGAGTCACGTGATACATCGCCTAGCGCAAGCCAAAAAGGTAAACATGAGCTATCATCGTCAGCAAAAATGCTTTCGAAGACACGACGCAAGAAGCCCCGGAATATATATATCAGTCCACAGAAACAACGACTTTTACGTCAGAAGCAGCGGGAACGGGAAGAATATAAGAGAAAGGTTGGGCTTTCGGATGCTATGGCCGGCAATGGTATTAAATTCGACTCTGCCATCCGAGACCAGGTTAATAATGCCTTTGAAGAAGACTTCGGGCCACTCCTACGCGGAGAAGTTGTTGTTGTGGACGGTGCGCAAGCACCAGTAAACTTGGTTGAAGCAGCAGTGGACCTGCTTCTTGGGACTGCGATGGGTGGTATAGAAATTGAAGATATCAAAAAGGAGGACGAGGAAGAGGATGAGATAATGATGCTCGAAATTGATGCAGAGGAAGAAGGAAGCGACCCCAAGTTCTCAACCCATGTTGACGAGTCCTTATCTACAGCAACTGTTACACAGAGTTTCACTGCCGATTCATCCCTTCAACCTCCAAATAGCAATGAAGATAGGGCCAAGGGTGGCTCTCCATCGTATCAACTGCTTGCAGAGGCTGAGAAAGATAGTGAGCAGCACGATCAGACTAACGAGGCCGAAACCACTAGTGATAGCGATCTCAAAGTGCGAAGGACTACGCCTTTAATTAAAGAATCGGTTAGGCAAGTGCCAATTAATAACCCCGAGCAGACCGATGATGAGGATGGAACATCGTGCTCCGAGTCTCAATCAACAGCTAGCTTCACAGATGAACTGGAAGCTTCCGATCACTCGGAGCTCCTTGCAGTTGCAGAGGCGTACCCAAGTATTGGAAGACGCTTATCTTTAGGCCCGGACGGTGAATTGCAAAAACAGGTTGCAAGAGGGAATTCCAGTATTCCTAACCGGGAAGAAGATATTATTATGGTAAGTCTTATCAATAGAAATGTGAATGTGTCATTTAACAGATACTTTTAGGGTGATTTCAATGAAAGTTCGAATGATTTAAATGTTGAATTCCAATTGGTTGTTGGTGATAGTCCTCCGATACACGATGGGGAAACCACGACCGAGGAAGCCGCCGCGAAGGAAACCACCGCGAAGGAAACTACCGCGAAGGAAACCACCGCGAAGGAAACCACCGCGAAGGAAACCACCGCGAAGGAAACCACCGCGGGTAAAAGCGTTGTAGAGGAACCCCTTGTGGAGGAACCCCTTGTGGAGGAACCCCTTGTGGAGGAGTCCCTTGTGGAGGAACCCCTTGTGGAGGAACCCCTTGTGGAGGAACCTGTGGAGGAACCTGTGGAGGAACCCCTTGTGGAGGAACCCCTTGTGGAGGGGCCACTTGTGGAGGAGCCTGTTGTGGAAGAAACTGTTGTGGAAGAACCTGTTATGGAGCCTCTTGTGGAGGAACCGCTTGTGGAAGAACCTGTCGTGGAAGAACCTACCGTGGAGGAACCTGTCTTGGAGGAACCTGCCGTGGAGGGACTTGTTAAGGAGCCCATTGCAGAGGAGTCTATCACGGGGGGACCCGTTTTAGAGGAACCCGTTGTGGGGAAGCCTATCTTGGAGGGGCCTGTTGTGGAGGGGCCTGTTGTGGAGGAATCTGTTGAGGGGTCTGCTGTGGACGTAGTGAACGCTCAATTGGAGCCGCAAAAAACTATTGCTGATAACGTTGAGGATGATAAACTTAAGGATATTGAGACGTTGGACGTTATATCAGAAGGCGTTACTGCAGCCGTCAGGACAACCGGCGAACAAACTCCAGACCATATTCAGGACGCTACAACGAACTGCGAAGAGGATCACCTAACACTAATTGACGTTAAGTCCCGCCAAACACTTACAGCGGCCGAACCTCGGGGAACTCTTGGAGAGTTTTCGCTGATAAAGGTCCATCCATCGTCCCCTTTGAAATTGCTTAGCTGTTACTTACGGGTGCATAGGAACCGAATCCGATTGAAAGTGAAATTTACCAAGCTGCTGTTCGGCTAATCGGTTTTGGCTCGGTCCCTGCGGTTACAACTACAAAAAAACGAACCTATTCTCAATTTGCCAACATAGAAAGCAGGTATGTTAACCAGTACCATGTACATCTGTAGATCACCTAATGATGTGATTAGTGGTCCGTCGAACCCCCTACAAAGGGGTGTGGCCCAGACCCATGAGTGTCCAATATGTCAAACTACCCTTGCCGATATTCTTACAATACGCAAAGCGATGGGCTTAGAGCAAAGTCTTAGTGGTATTGAAATCATGAAAAAACACTTGGAGTTATGCACTAAAGTATATCCGGAGGGCGATGAGGATGATGAGGACAGAATTGAGGACGAGGAGGAAGAGGAGGAAGCTGCAATTGATATGGATATTGATGAGGCAGAGTCAGAGGAAATCGAGGGACAGGGTGATGAGGAGGATGAAGAGGACGAAGAGGACGAAGAGGAGGACGAAGGGGATGAAGAGGATGAAGAGAAATGGGAAGATGAAGACGCAATGGAGGATGCCATTGATGGAGGGGGTGATGCTACTTTGGATCCGGAGTTGCAAGATTCTTTGAGGTTTCACAGATCCGTACAGAATCGGAAAGACCTTCCGGCTTATATCGTCTGTGACCCGGAAACCGTTGAAAGGGAGCTCGCGTCTATGGAGGCAACTCTTTTATCTGGACAATTTCCATCAAGCACCACTATCCAAGAACTTTTGTTTTCTAAACTTACCGATGTTTCAGAATTCCAGAGAAGTCTTGACAATGCTAAAGACGAGAATGAGAGGTTCCATGCAGAGGAAAATATTGTCTGGGCTTTGGAAGCGATGCAAAAGGAGTATTTACTTCTAGAGGAGGTCATCAGGCAGAAAGAGGCTGAAGAAGAAGCCTCTGCAACCTTTAGTGGTGAGACTACGACCAATGGGAGGGGAAGGGGGAGGGGGAGGGGGAGGGGGAGAGGTGGCGTACAAAGAGGAAGGATTAGATCCCATTACAAAGATCCTCTTGGGCCTGATGACCGTGTCGTCTGGGAAGACAAAAAGGAGGCGGAACTTTACGGTTTCGCGTATGACCCTGCCCCCGATAAACGCGGTAAACAGGATGCAGATGGACAACAATCTGGTAAATACTCGATCAGAGGCAGGGAATTGCGGAGCCGTGATAAAGCCGCCGAGTATGTTATCATGCCTGGATACGAATTCAAGGACCCCCGAGTCCATACTTTGCAGCCTAAACTCACAAGACGCCGAAGATTGGCGGAAGACAAGAATAAGGAAAAGGATTCAGGTAAGGAGAACGGGAGAGCGGAATCAGCGCCTGTTCAATTACCACCTGGCATCGACCCTTTAATGCCTCCTGTCAAAAAGAGGGTTGGTAGACCGCCAAAAAATCCTAACGCTCATGCTTTGGCTCTTGCAGCGGCCCAAGCACAGCCTAGAGAGCTGCTTGCGGCGGTTCCGCTTTCCCGTACTCACTCAGCAGATAATTTTAGCCGAGTCCGAGGCTCGCCGCTCTCAAATCGGAGAAGTGGGCGGCTCAGTAATTTCGGACCAGGACAGTCGGCTGGGGATTCTAGAGGTGATGATATAGTTGAATCTTCTGTAGCGGAGCCAACAGATCAATCCTATAGCGAACTTCGGATTAAGTTTAGTGCTGACGGTCGCGAGAAATTGAGGGACATTCTTTCAAAAGATCCAAACCCTATTGAAACACCCGATACCATACCATTACCGCGTTTGCTCAGTATTCCTGTTACACAGTCGGAGCCTGTATCTCCTATGAGGTTCTACCGTGTTAGAAAGCAAATCCATCAAAATGAAGATTTGCTCACATTGATGACTGATACGGTTGGAATGGATGAGGATCGAGTATCTCCTGTCTACGATTCCGCCCCGGAAGGAGCGACTACTCCGACGAGGGGCAGAGGTAGGGGGAGAGGGCGGGGGAGGGGGCGGGGGAGGGGACGAGGACGAGGACGAGGCGTGCCCACGAGCAGAGGTAGAGGAAGGGGGAGAGGAAGGGGGGCTGCAGTGACAGCTTCATCTGGACTGCGTATTGAGACTGCGAGTTCAGTGGATGATGATGAGGCAAGAATAGAAGACGAGGACACCGATGCCTTTGATTTTAATGGACGTTTTAATTCCCCACCTGAGTATAGCCGCAACGGAGAATCAACTGATGCCGATGACCATATTGTTAGCGGCGATGTGTCAGTTACCTCCAATGGGAACCATGATTTTAAGTTTCATTCCAATTCGTTCACGGTCCCAAACAAAACCCCTGTAGGAAAGAGCACTTCAGTTCCGCCGACCGCGGCCATGCGATTTAATGGCAACAGTACGGCATCAACTCCTTCCCAAATGTTTGGTGTCTTTCCAAGCCGCCCAAGCCCAGCTTCACTACCAGCAATATCCGGTAGCAGCCCTACCGAACCGAGCCCTCAAGATGGGCTGGAGGATGGAAAAACAAGACAGCGCGTCAGAGGGAAAACTTATAAGACCCCCACTTTTGTCTCAACAACAGAGGCTGATCCAAGGGCTACAAAAGAAGAAGAATTCATTGAGGCGCAAAATGGAAACCTCGGGAAACGTAAGAGGACTCGAACAGCACTTGCATATGACGCTCCAAAGAGAAAATCTAGAGGAAGACAAACTGAGGGTGGTTCACGTTCAGGTGGCAGCCACGATTCGAGGGACGGGTCACAGGAGGCAGATGTAGAGATGAGCGATGACGATGAGAGCGATGAAGGTAATATGAGTACTTATGGGGGCCCAGGTGCATAGGTGTCTTCTTATGTACCATTGTGAGACAGGGTATCATCACTAGCCTACTTTTTTCCTAACCATTTTACATCTAAATTAATCTTCATACCTTTCTTTGGGTTGATTATCTCATCCTTTTTTATTTCATTTTTTTCTAATTTCTGTAACCTGTGAGACTGTTTGGTTCTCTCTATCTCTCTCTTTTTTCACGTGCCAAGTCAGTTGTATTATTATTTTTTGATGAGCCGTGGGAGGGATGTAGCTCCGAGTATGGGTGTTGATTCCCAAAATTTAGTGGGTCCGGTGGGTAAATGAATAGACGGCGTTTGTGATTTTATTTTATTTTCTAGTCTTTGTAGCTACATAGGTGATTTATAGTCAATCTCACATCCCTAATAGGCTTAGCTAAACCCTACCCAAATCACGCTTAATATTTAATATCTGCGCCGAGCAAGTCATGCCGTATCACTCGCCGAATATAACTAAATGGCGGTGGTCTTGGCAAGGACTATTCTTGGCCCCTGCAGATAGTAACCGGCGGGGGCAGTTACTATTTTTCTACGCGCTAACATTAACACTACCGAATGGTACCGGCGCTATTGATGTTCCAGATCGGTTAGCCATTGGCGATTTCCTTTTCCTTTTTCTTTTTCTTCTTTTCTTCCTTTGATAAACATATCGTTAAAAAAACCTTTCCTGGAGAAGAAGATTTTGGGGCTCTATTTCCCCAACTATCCTTATTTCTCTGGTTTGTAGTAATAAGTTAATAGGCGACAGTTGTGTAGAAGAAGTAAGTACAAGGAATCGACCCTGCCAGTCACGTGCCCTGACGACTTGACTGACTGACTCATTACCTCTTGGCACACACACGATCGTACAACAACTGCGAGCTGCACGATGCAGGCAGGCAGGACAAGGGGGGTGGGGAAGATTATTATTACATATTGTAAATCAAGAAAAAAATGCCGCAAGGATACTGTATATATGGGCAAATGTTGTATAAGTGAGGGTTCCCCCCGAGGTAGGGGTTTTTTTGTTTTTCTTTATATATATATCTCTATCGTTGCGCTGCGATCCTACTACTACAACTACTACATACTATACCTGCTACTACCAATTACACTGAAACCTTTTCAAAAGATTCTCTTGAGTTCTACGATACTAGATATTATGGCTTCCGAAGATGTACTGAACTATGTAAAAGCCGTCGGCCTCTTCACCGCCGGTATCGCTACTGGTAGAGTCCCCGTTTCTTCTTACCCCTCCCCCTCCCCATCACCCATCCCCATGAACCAGACAAACTTTTGTCAATATGCAGTGGTAAAATCGGGATATATATGTATTTCTAACACATGAATTGCCAGGCACGAACTTCTGTGCCTCCTACCTCGCCATGCCAGCCCTTCTCTCGCCGCGCTCGGCGCCACCAAGGGAGCTCCAAGCCCAATGGAACCATCTCTACGACCGCGGCAAGTTCACGCTCCCGCCGCTCTCCATTATTGCCGGGGCGGCGTTCTCGTACGTGGCCTACCACGACGAGAGCCTGCGCACACCGTACACGGTTGCGGCCGTGTCGGTGGTGGGCATCATCCCGTTCACCGTCGTGGGCATGAGGGCAAATCTGCGCGCGCTCCTGGAGAAGAGGGCGT
The DNA here is from genome assembly GCA_024713925.1 of Morchella sp. 2016-103. Lineage (NCBI taxonomy): Eukaryota > Fungi > Ascomycota > Pezizomycetes > Pezizales > Morchellaceae > Morchella > Morchella sp. 2016-103. Next base: position 2,220,432 of record JAMGZF010000002.1, read on the forward strand.
GGGTGGAGGTTGATAGGCAGCGTTTGAGGCAGCTGCTGCGTGAGTGGACGGTGCTCAACTGGGTTAGGGTCACCATGCTGGGGGTGGGGTTTGGAACGGCATTGGTGAAGGCGATTTGTTGAGTTTGGGGGTCGGTCGGGTTTGTATTTATCTACATAGCCCTGTATTCTAGGCCATTACTTGATCTGGGTGACTGTCTTGGGGGTCTGAAAATAGGTTTCCCTGTATATATATGGAGGTAGCCTAAGTGATGCAAAGCAGAAAGTCTCCATTCAATCATAAAAATGCGCGTAAGGTCGATGACGAGTGATTGCGTATGATCCACGTTTTCATATGTCCTGTCATAAGTTATCTACATTCTAGGCGGTGGTTCTCTTTTTACCGGGAGCCAATGGTCCTGGACAGTGTCGTCATCTCGCCGGATATATGCCATCCGTCGGTCGCAGTGTTGCCCCGCTGTTCGCTTCGACATACAGATCAACCGCTAGGGATGGAATTCGCCCGACCGCTTAGGCGAGCCGGCCTAGGGGAGAGAAAACCTCCGACCGACCGACAGGTACCCCCCGGGTGTCATGTCATGCCCGCCGGAGGCCGTGGGAGATGGTGCGGGACAGGGTGCTGATAATGACGTCGTTGACACGTGAGGTTCCGCTTCGTGCGGGGGCGGGTAAACACCCCACCCCGCTGCTATTCTTATCCCACGAGTGATAATCCATGACCCGATACAGCTGTTGATTAGCTTATCGATTGATAGAGAGTGCTGTTAAACTGTCAATTCCAAACAGAAACTAGAGATATCAATTTTGGGTTCCAGTGGGGCAGTTGTGCTGTGGGACGTGCCAGGAGTATCACAGATGCAGCTTATTTGTCATATTAACTTTGGCCGCTGAGCTAGGCGAGCTGTCAACCCCGCCTCAAGTAACTATCAAGCTTGAAGTATCCATAGTGGGGTTAATTGACGGTTGGGGTACTCTCTAACCCGTTGAGACGTAATGGAACCCCCCCCACAGAGCTTGATTGGTTTGGAGATGGCTGGCGGGGCGTAGGTACCATGGCTGGTGAAAACAACGGTAATCACTTCCTCCTCCCCCCCTCCCCCTCATTGGCCGCACGGAGGGAATGACCCACTCATACTTAGGCCAGCGTGCCAGTAACACGTCGCTTATATGTATACAGAGAAAGGAGGAGACTCGCCGGGAAACCTTTTGCCATTGGCCGCTTCACGCATGCATGCATGCGTGCATCAATCGAATCAGTCCCGCTATTGGCCCAGCGAGATTGTGAGTGATATTCCATGATCCCACTTGGTTGTTTGTTGTTTACAAAGACGAGAAACGCCCATGATACAACAGCTGATCTACCGGCCAACACAGTGGAGCCGTCTCTAAACGCCCCTCCTTGTGAAGTCATCTGCACCAAGGCTAATTCACCCATTAAGTAGATAGACGGGTTCGCGGCATGACAGCCTGCTCAGTCATAGAGAGAGGGAGGGTGATAGTTGGAACCTTTTTGCTATAGGGATTGCGTCCACTGTTCATAAAGCTACCTAACAGCCCATCTCTCTTGTGTTGAGGTGAGAGTACATGTGCCCTTCTAGCTGTCACTAGCCATAGCTGCATGTAGAAAACCTCGAGCAGGTACCCGCCCATCTGGGCAATCTAAGATTCAATTGACACCCACGAGCTAACCTAGATCGAGCCACATTAGTAGGCCTCCTTAAGTAAGCCTTACCCGATCCGTTAGGTCTGTAAATACCGAGCCAATACCAAAATTCTTTAGGGTAAAAGCACTAACACACCCCTACATATATAGACCTGGGCATCAGAATATCAATATATCATTTAGTTCCGACTTATTCTCTCCAATATAACAAACTCCCGAGTTTTCAAAAGATATTTACAAGAAATACGCCGCAAAAGCAGGATGAAAATATGAAAGAATAAAAACAAAAACAAAAACAATAAAGGTATCATTAGAAGGCCCATCAAAATCAAATAAATCATTCAAACTTAACCTGGCACGCCCCCATGATTTCGCCCTGACAGACCACCTCCGCGCTAAATTCAGACCCGTCAAGGGTCAAGTATATGTCAAAGTAGACCTTGTAAAAGATGCCTTGCGGCGTCGCCACCGTCTGGAAATCACGCTCCAGCGACTTCCGAGTGAGGTCCGACGTCAGTGTTACCAGCGGTCTGATACCTATTCCAAAAGTTTAGCCAAAGACGTGAGAGTGAAAGAAATCAAGACAAGACTAACCAGGATCCGTTATATATTCCGGGCATTGTTCCATATCACACACATATAAGATGTCGCTGTAGGTCAGCGATGAACCAGCTGCCACCTGCCTAAAAAACGAGATTTTGACGGGCTCCCCGATCGCTATACGCTGCCCCTTGGTGACGAATACATGCCGCGTGAATTTGCATCGGTCATTACCATCCAAGCTGGGGACTCGATACTCTTCTCGGTGGTACCCCTCTTTGAACGGTGTCAAGGTCGCCATGAGGTAGTGCCTTCGCGCGACCCGGGCCGTCACTAAGCTCTGGCTCACACCGGCAGTAACAGCCCCCTTTACCACCGCCGCAACTGCGTCCATAGGCCGTACGACACCATGCTGATACTGCTGCGGAACATTCTCCTTAATCTGCTGGAAGAGAAACTCGGATCCGCCGAAGCCCCCTACAACCAGGACATTCTGATAACAGCTCACAGGTTAGCAGAGCCAAACAATAACCACAGTGGACAAGGAAGAAAAGAAAGAAAGAAAAGCTGTTATTACCTGCAAGTGGCGGTTCTGCGTCTGGATCGCGGTAATCTGGTTCTTTACAAGTTCCAATATCCGATTAATGACTGGTCTATAGCACGCCAGGATCTCTTCGTCCGTGAACGTCATATACCCCTCTTCTACACCCGCCTCGGGATAGTCCGTCTCCACGCCGATGTCCACTGCCCACACCTGCCCATTATTTCTAAAGTCCGCCTTGATGCGGTTCTCAAACTCCGTCAGACACTTTGCGTATATCTTGGGCCCCGTCTTCGTCCCCGCCGGAAGATTCATTATGTCAATCCTTCGCCTTAGCAGCCCCGAGAAATTCCGGTTTACTGCCGTAGACCCGCACGAGTCGCCCGATCCCGTCGTGGCCTCGACCAACGTCAGCGGCTCCTCCTGCATAACCTCATACGCGATCAAGTCCACAGTCCCACCTCCACAGTCCACCACCAGCACTGCATCCATGATCTTCAGATTCAGAAGCCCCGTTTTCGAGCAAAACTGCGCCGCGGCTTCGGGTTCGGATATCAGGGTGACTCTGGATTCGCCTTCGGGTCGCACAAAGCCCGCCTGGATAGCGGCCCGCTTTGTGGCCGCTTTGCCGGCGTCGTTCCAGATTGCGGGGACGGTGAGGTAGTAGTGGATGCTTTCCTCGTGGCGGTTGTAGACGGCTTCGCCTAGGATCTTTTGCAGCTGGATTCGCAGGGCTTTGCGGAGCTGGATGAGGTAGTCTGCAGTGACATCGACGGGCGACTTTCCGGAGGGGAGTGGGGGTAGTTTGTCGTTCTTTAGATAGGTGTCGTCGGACTGCATGAGCTGCATTTTGAACCATTCGACCTGTGTGTGGAGACCGACTCAACATCTTAGTGACCCAATGCTCTAGAATTGGAGAGACCAGGGTAGAAACCCATTAGAAAAAACACCGACCTTCTGTACGCCTGGCTTTGGATACCCGCTAGGGGCTAAAGCTGCTGCATACTCCAATCCCCAACCAAGTATGCTTTGTTCTTTGTCATAGTACAGTATAGTCGGCACCTAATTGCACTGAGATATTAAGAACCGCCCTGCAAACAAAACCCATCAGATAGAAACGGATGGAAAGCGGTACCTTATTCCTCGACTGATTACCGGCACCTGGCCATTCTGTGATAATCCCCTCCTTCACCCCCGCATCCGTTGTAAACGCGAACGCGACACCGCTGAACGTTGTCCCCTAGCCCAATCCAATCAGCAAAGCTCCACACAGCCAGCCCAGCCCAACCACACCCACCCAACCACCCAGCAAAAAAAAAAAGAGAAAAAAAAAAAACTCACAAAATCAATCCCAATAATCAACTTTGGCTTCCTGACCCTCTCCAGCGCTGCCAGTGGTGGGGGCGGGGGCGGGGGCGGGGGCAGGGGTGGTGGTAGTTGGTACCGCAGTGGGGTCGTCCTCGGATTCTCGAAGCTCGCTCCCCTCCCGGAGTCAAATGACTGCTGCTGCAGCGGCGGCCTGTCTCCAATATCTGAGGCCCGTCCAGAGGGAAACGGCCCTGTCGCGGGCGTGGGTACTGATAGAGCTGTCGATGGGCGTAGAGGTGCCGACACGTTCAGGGCGGACTTGTTCTTACTGCCGAAGCTGCCGAAAAACGAGCGGATGGAGGAGCCATGTTTTCCCTCCCGGGTGCTATTACTCATTATTGCTGATGATTAGATTGGGGGGTGAGTGATCGATTCTTTCCTTTCAGTTTTGTGTGTGTCTATGCTAGCTATGTAGCTAGCTGGAGTTGTTAGAAGGTTTATAGTCACTATTTTGGGTTTTGGGGGGGGGGGGGCTGTGGGGGTTAGGGTTTTGTATTGTATTTTTTGCTTGTTTCACGTTTCACCGTGGGGACGTGTGCCAAGCATGCGTTTTCATTATTTTTAGGAATTAATACATGTAATTATAGAGAAGAGACCCGTAGCAGAGTAGACAGCCTTACGTACTCCAGAGTTCTGGGATTTGATAAGAGAGAGGCGTGGAAGAGCCGGTGTCGGTATTTCGTGACGGGAATGTTGGAGGCAATGCTCTGAACTTAGGAAGGAAGCTCTTTAGCTTGTACGGTTAATACCCTACCGTGCCATCTTACCCCGAACAAGGGAATAAAGTCCTTTAATATGCAAGCATGCATAGAGTAACTCGGTCGAAGCACGTACATACAAAAGAAATGCACTAAGAGCAGACCATTCCGGGGTATCGACATGTAGCTATAATTTCCCCAGAAGAAGAGTTATCGAGATTGACTAGCTATAGACATGTCACAGTGGGTGGTGGCTTATAATAGCCTTAGCGGTAATAATCTTATCGTGACACTCGGTTCCAGTGGTGTGGGTGGGTGTGGCTTATCTCATCAACATTTCTTTGGTTATTCTGGAAGGGGATCAGTGTTTTTTTAAAAAAGTAGCGGTTGTTTAAATCTACGGGTATTAAGCTTGTCCGCCCGAATAACACACAGAATGCCTGCCATGAGGCTCAAGGTTTACTACTCGCGTTTTTGAACCCGACTAATATTGCATACACAAAAAACCGCCAAGACTACGAGGTTGCTCGACATGTGAATCTACTCAACAAACTTCCCAGTTCCCATCCATGCCGAGTGGCGAGAGCAAGCCCATCTATCGCTCTCACGGATGAAATTTGTCAAATTCGCGACCTGGTCCGTGCCACCCCTGCCGCCCAACCTCAGCTGAGCTAGCGAGTTCTTCCTATGGTTGGGGACACCTTGAACCGGAGTGTCAAAGTTGCCGAACTTTGAGACTTAATGGCTAACCACCACAACACATTGAAATTAAAACAGTTCTGTAGGGTGATAGAGTAAGAGGTGAATAGCACTGTAACAGAGCCTGATTAATTTTATGTGTTGTGGTTGTTGAGCTATTGAATTTCTAAAAGTTGGGTTTTTGGTGAGAGGGTGATTGAATGTCGCCCATAATTACCTTTCCAGGCCAATAATTACCCAATTAGGAATTCACTATTGGTACATGACCGATATTTTAGCATAAATGTGCTATCTTGGCATTTTTGAGCGAAGTAATGTCAAGTAATTACTAAATTAGGAAGGTGATCTTCACCTGGGGAATGTCGCGCACTGTCTACAGGTATGCGGCCAAATGCAGGTAAGTAATTCATTTCTGAAGTCGATGTCGGGAATCGATTATTTTAATAACTATCGATTAAATGCGTATCGAACTACATTTGGGAGAACTATGGCTCGATTAAAAGAGGTGTCGTAGAATAGCGAGTCTTGATAAGTCCGTCTGAAAGTCTTTCAACAATAGAAGTGAAAGACAAGCAAATGGCCTCTTGGCGTTCACGCAGAAAGTATCGTGATTAGGTGTTGTTGCGGAAGGAATGGCAAGTAAGCAATGCGTTCTTTAGTGATTATTGATGCAATAGGAATTTAGGAGGATTGCGAGCAGCCTCTTGATTTGTTTGAGCTTTTTGGGCCGATGAAGTGATAGAGCGTTATCGCGAGCAGCCATGCGTCTCTGCGAGGAGCGAATCTCTCTGTTAATCAGCCTTTAGGAGAGATGGAAGCGCAACAATGAAATTCGGATTTTTTTAGCGATCTTAATCGCTATGGGTGTATTTAGGTGCAAGTCACCTTCAGATATTTGGAAGCGGCAGGGTGGTGTTAGGATAAATGTGAACAGGTGGCGGAACGATGATCTGAGTCCAATATCCAAATCTATGTCCAATAACCGGTTCTTTCAAATCAAACGATACTTCCACATCTCACCCCCAAAGGAGGAAATCAACGCTGATAATTGGTGGGAAAAGTTGGAGCCGTTAAATAGTATGTTAAGGGAGAGTTGCAGGAAATCTTCTTTGCCATCTAGCGATATGTAACGATTGTGAGATGATGATTCGGTTCGATGGGCGCGTAACACACGATCGCGTATCTGTAATAACCAATAAAGGAAGGATATAAAGTTTTTGCAATCAGCAACCATGGATATCTGATAGGCTAGCGATATCGGCTCGAGAATTAAAGGTATTGCGTTTCTACTTCATGTCGAGTCTATCGGTTTATCGCTCTGATTTGCGATTGTCTATCGATTAGCGAAACGAGCATTCTGCTGCTCAACAATAGCGATTTTATCGTATATATGAACCTTTTTAATCTTGTACTATTTTGAACTACGGAACATGCTATAAGCGCGCAATGGGCTATGAGTTCAATCGGGCGATTTCTGGGAATACAATAATGAATCGAAGGATATCCCTTGGAATTCCATTTCAGGTGGACCTGTTACCAGCAGCGATGGTAAAGTGTTAGCCGTCTGATAGCGGGATAACAATCGTGTTCGCGTCTTGCTCGACAATTCGCGTCTTATCTCTTGAAGTCTGGCATTGCGTAAGCGTCCAGAAATTACGAGTCTGTGGACGATTAGTTAGAACAGCATTTGGCAACAACTACACGATGAGTATTGAGATACCTAAGATTATTGATGACTACAATTATAATAAGGGTGGAGTTGATCTAGCAGATCAATACCGTAGTTATTTCTTTACTCAATTGATTTCACGCCGGAATTGGCTTCCTTTCTTTTTTTGGTTACTCGATACCACTACAGTCAATGTATTTCTTATGTATAGATCATTGGAATCGGGTAAGCGGCGTTAAAAAGCAGCGCCGCGAGGCTTGGGTTGAACTGCTGGTCGAACTTGTTGAGCGTTACGCCAAATTCTCGGCAACGCAAGAACTGTGATGCAGGAGAAAAACAACGGTTCTCCGCTACAGCAGAATTTATGGGGTTTTAGATTTACCTTCACTGGCAACTCCCTTTACGCCTTTACTAGCACCCTCACATACCAAAGTCCATATTGCCAAAAGAAAAGAATGTGAAAGGTGTCGCATGAGGTTTAGAAGGGAAGGACTCAAAGGGAAGCGAGCTCCTACATCATCTTTTGCATGTAGTATATGCAATTTTGTCCTCTGCAGCGCATGCTTTGTAGATTATCATGACCTTCGCTAAAATCTGATATCACATGACTTCCAAAAACAGCTGGAACTGTTGGCACGGACCAGGTCGCGAATTTGACAAATTTCATCCGTGAGAGCGATAGATGATCGATAAGAGCTCCCAAAATTAGAGGCCCATCCCTCCTGAAAAAGCCTTACTTCTGCAAGGTACACACCCAAACACGTGGATCTACTGCCCCTGGATGACGTCCTTAACGCAAACAATCAGGCGCATAGTCGAATCAACTTGAATGCCTCTCCCCCACTATATATCAGTGGAGTTCTGTCAGCTCAATGTATTTTTGTAGGAAACATGGTGGCTTGCAGGATCATATGGACACACACTCCAGCCAATGAAGAGGGGCTAACATATATGATGAACTCTCAGTGGATCTCACCACTACTCTACTCTAAATTTCTTTGCATACAACTATTTCCATAAAGATGCATCGGGGCCGAAGGCTGGCACCCTTATAGGGGGTTTACCCTCACAACAGGGGTCAAATATATACCTACGAAGCTCTAAAGGCCCGTAATACATACACTTCTACTAGGCGCCTATACTCATAGTGAGTGCCAATTGGGGAAGATCAGTTAGCTGGTGAAATCGACTGAACGTAGCATCTCATCTGTCAACTAGAAATTCACCAACGGACAGAACATGCCCCGTAACACACAGGGAGAGTCGCCTCTATATCGGAGACGCTATATCAAGGGTTAACGTACCCATACACACCCTCCATATATCTCACCGCCAGACTACAATCTCTCTATGTAGTATACATATCTCTGCGTGTAGTTAGCCACAGCACAGTCGGTAGTGCAAGCTCGACCAATATATATTTATGTAGTCATCACCATCCACCTTTCTCGACTTCACAGCCCATCACTCGGGTCGAAGCTCGGCACATACTCCACCCCCTCCTCAAACCTCACCATCTCCGCCTTGCCTGGAAAGATATCCTCATATTCTGCCACCCTCGTCCCCGGGTCTTTTGCGTCAGCAAACATCTGCCTATCGAGCTCCAGTAGCACCGGGTCCTTCCACATCGTGACGATCCACTCCCTCGCCGCCGGCGACGCAGCACTCAGGTCAAAGCCGTATGTGCGCAGCCTCTATACTCCCATTAGCCCCTATGTACCCTCCAGCGCCCCAAATAGACAGAAGACCCACCCAAAGCACCGGCCAATAAAACGCATCTGCCGCTCCAAACTCCCCAAACAGATACGGCCCCTTGACGCCCACCTCCGCCGTCACCCTCCGCGCCAGATCCACACACTCCAGGAACCTCGCGACTTCCTTCACGGCGCCAGGCATCATTGGCACGTTGCCGACATAGCGCACGACGTAGTTGGTGTGGTAGTTGTTTCGTAGCGTCATGAAGCCGGAGTGGAGCTCTGCCACGAGGCTTCGGGCGAGGGCGCGCAGGCGAGGAGAGGCGGGCCAGATACGGAGCGTGGGGTGCGACTCGGCGAGGTACTCGGTGATGGAGAGGGTGTCGTGGATGGGGAGGGGGCTGAGCGTGGGGACGGTAAGCGTGGGGACCAGGCTGGCGGGTTGGGAGCGGATCTGGCGGTGTTAGTGTCGGTATGGGGGGGATTGTTCAGGTTGGGGGTGTTTCTGGGGGGTGGGTGGGCCTGGAGGTATTTGGGGGGGATCCTGTGGTGGATTTGCGGTCAAGCTTGCAGATCCCGCCCATTAAGAGCATCTTGCAATCATAGTAGTAGGGTACTAGGAGGGGCTTGAGAGGAAGGTAGGTAACTACAGTCTGGAGCCCATTAGGATCGGCCTTATTATGGGGCGAGAAGCGGTACGGAATCTCGAAGTGCTCCAAGATGGCCACGATGCGAGCGGTCCAACCTGCGCAGCCGTGTCAATTATAATTTCTTGAAGTTCCAAACTCTTGATATTTTTGTCCCTGCTTACTGGAGTAGCGAATGTACGCTCCGACGAGGAGAAACTCGGCGTTGGGGTCGCGGGAAGAGACGGTTCCAGACATTTTTTTGAGTGGTAATGGGGGGTAGTAGTCGGGTTGGGGAGGAAGGGAATTGAGGTAGTGAAGAAAGAGAGATACTGAAGATATATAGATACGACAATAGTTGAAGACAGAGCTTAATGACTCATTGGCACCCAAGTGCCTGGTATAGGTATATTTGATTATACGAGGTTATGGGTGTCGTGCATGATGTGTGCAGGGGGTGGAAGTTTGTGCCTACTACTCTAATGTTTATTAGGTAGGTGCGTTTATATAGTACCATAGTAGCAAACGGTATGTAATTTGCAGTCGCAGTAAAGCTAAGGAAACGGCGCCCTGACTGGGCTGTTGAAGCTGGGTTAGGGTTCTTTTCAATGCTGTCGTCTCGGTATTAGCTCTGATGATGATGTAGCGAGTGCCACCAGCGCAGTGGAACACTAACTAGTATTTAACTCCCGAGCTGAGTGGTTGTTTCATATCGCGATGGTAGAGTAGATACAGTGAAAGCAAAGGCAAAGGTCGAAACAAGTATTTATGTCGCCACTACTTATTTGAATACAACTTCATATAAGCAAATATGGGGTTCCTCAGTGGTGCTCCCTAATCTGAATCCTCAAGCTGAAGCTGCTGATCCAACCAAACCAACCAACCAACCAGTCAGTCAGACTGCCTGTGGCCACCTCTCTCAAAACGTAAGGTCTTTCCCCTCCCCCGCCCTCAACGCTTTCCTCTCCATCGATCACATCACATCACACGCACCACGCAAACCACAAACCACAAACCACCACAACCACATAACTGATAGCTCACATCCTATCACCATCCTCCTCCTATCCTAGTATTGTAACCTACGGTCTCTCTACCCTTCTCATCTCTCCCCCCCGCCCCACGTTCCTCTGATCTGAATGTCCATGCGAGCGAATGCGCAAATGCGGGGGTGTGAGTGAGGGGTCTACTGCTGAGCCAGGCCCAGCTAGGTATGTAGGTTACATGGTACCTAAATGTAGTTGTGGTGCAGGGACTAACTGATGGCCAGGGCCCAGGGGCTGCAAGTATGTAAACAACAAAGTTCCCCACCACCACTACCACCGTCATCCGATGCGTGTGTATGTACTTGTGGTTTGGTATGGCTTTTTTGTGGTCACGGACACCTTGTGGACAGTCCTCTACATCAGACTACATGATGTATCCAAGTGGAGCAGAGTGGAGTGAGTGAGTGGAGTTATTCCCTCTACCTACACTTACTCCATGTCACTCTCGGTAGTGATTACAGGCCACAAGAAGCTCTCACTACATAGTTAGACTAAATAAACTACTGTACCTGTAGGTACTCATGCCTCTCTCTCTCTAGCTCTTTACTATTAGAGACTACTTTCTTTTTTCTTCGTGCACCAGTCAGTGTCTGAGATTCCCCCTCCTCATCTTAGCTTTTTTATCTCTGTCCCACTGAGGCGCCGTCGCCGCCGCCGCCCTCCCTCCCTCCATTTTACTACGCCCCCACGCCGTTCCGTCTGATTCTCACTCTGACTGAGTAGAGGCTCATCCTCCTCCTCCCTTCCCCCTCCTCGTTCTCCCCTACCTATTCCTCCTCCTCCCCCGTCTCTCCTCTCCTCCCCCTTCATGACCACCACACGCTCATCACTGCCATGCCCACGTTCTTCGACTTCCAGCAAGGCTCCGACACGCGCGCCCTCCCCCCACCCGACTCCGAGTCGCTCCGCTACGGGCGCTTCCGCGCGCTCCCCAACGACCTCTTCACCGCCCTTGGCATAACCCCGGGCTCGGAGGACCACAAGGGTGCCTACGGCTACGGCAGCATCAATGTCGAGTCCTACGCCGCCGCCGCCGACGATGAGGAGGAAGACCCAGAGGTGGAGGCGCGGAGGTGGTGGCTCGACAGGATGCTGATTAGCCCGCGTAGGCGCGTGGTGATACGGCTGGTGGGACAGTGGTGGAGTCGCATGGGGGTACTGGTGGTGCTGCCGGCGGCGATTGTGAGTAAATATAACTATGAATCCCTTTTTTTAATATCTGGATGTGTGGGTTCTGATGCGCGCGTAGGTTATTGCGTGGTGTGCGATACCGTGGCCGACGTATCCAATAGTAGGGAAGGAGCCGTCGGTGCTGCCAGTACAACCTTATTACGATCATTACCCCCGCGCTGAAACCATTTCTACTACTGTTGGGGGCCCGGCATCGATATTGGGCCTGCTGTGGCAGGCTGTCAAGAATGTCTTTGATGTCTCAGTAATCCGAGACATGATAGCTTCGTTCCTGCATAGACTCAACGACTCTGTCCCGCAACTCCCACTCCCGGATCCAGACCGCCCCAATAATGGCACCGGCGGAGGAGGAGGAGGAGGAGGAGGTGGCGGCCCCGGTCACGGCGAAGCACTCGTTACCCTCAATTTCTGGTTTTTCCTCACCGTCTACTACGGCTTCTACAACCTAGTTGGGCTGCTGTGGATCACCAAGCTCTTCAACCTCTACTCCCTCAACTGGTGGCCCGCACGCCTTGGCTTCCCGCACGCCTTCACACTCTTCAACCTTCTCCCCCTACTCTTCTCAATCCCCATGTACTACCTCCTCCCGGCACCAATCCTCAACCACAATCTCACCTGGATCCTTCTCACCTTCACGACCATGCTCAGCCCTCTTATAATCTCCTTCCTCGTCCTTCTTTTTGAGCGTCGCTCCGGCCACCTTGGCCGCCGCTCTGCCCTCTCTGACACCCAACTCCTCTTCAGCACCTCTCCTACCACTAGCCAGCGCCTCGACCCCTCCCCCCGCGCCTCAGCCTGGCGCACCCACCTCCACTTGCTGTCGCTCCCCGCCTCCTACATCCGCTTCATCTGGTTTGGCCTCGCCCTGCTTCTCTCCCTAATCGCGCTTGTCCTCGGGGAAGCTTACGCCGAGCTCTATCTCCGCACACTCCCGCACAACGCCCTCGAGACCGTCATCTACGTCTGGTCCTGGGTGCTGACTATCAACGTCCTCGACGGCCTGACCGGCTGGATCCTCGGCGCGCGCGTGGGCAGCTACCCGCTCGGTTGGGTTTTCAAGCTATATTTCGCCATCACGTACCAGACGTACGTTCGCGCGCTTTACGCGCGGCTGCGCAGCCCGAGCCAGTTTGTTGCGCTGCAGGTGTTGAGCTCGAGCATGGTGGTTGTGTGGCAGCCGTTGAGCATGACGAGGGCGGTGCATGGGGCGTATGTGTGGGCGGGATGGAACGGGCAGACGTATGCGGAGTATAGGAAGTTTATGGGTCGGTACTTTTATGTGAGAGGTCTTGCGGAGAATGTCAGTATGGTGGCGTGGCTGGGGTGGGTAGTGGGGCTACATTATGGGTGGAATACCAAAGTGAGTTTTTTTTTGTTATACTTATTTGCATCATGCGGTATCACTCGGCTAACTGTTATGTGGTAGGTGTATCCATATTTCTCGTTCAGTGATAAAGAGGACCCGTACACGTTCCGGCTGACTTTCTATGCGTCGCTGGGGACGTGGGCATGCGAGATGGTGGCGGCGTGGATCGTGAGGAGGTTGGTCCGGTATTGGTTCAAGTTCGATGTGACTGCCGAGGCTGTGGGCGACTTTATAAAATATCCGGAGCTAGTGCCTGCTTGTCTGTAAGTTTTTCCCCCCTCTCCACACAAATACCCTACCTATTTTCTGTAATGCTAATTATGCGGGTGTAGAGCGGTGATGGTACATGTTCTGCAGAACATGCTCTTCTCGATTATCAGATTGAGATTTTATTGAATTGGGTTGGAGCAGTCTTAGATGGGGTGGCATGGGATAGGGTGATACGATAGATGAGATAATTATATAATGTACCAACGAGTTCCTTTTTCTTCTTTTTTTTCCCTTTTTTTCGTTGTTAAAATTATTAGGACGAGTATTGTTTTTAATCCCGTGCGTTTGGACGGATGTAAAGTGGGGTTTAGGAAAGGGGGCGGGGGCGTAGCTTGTATATTCCTTTTTTTTAACTGCATATTTTCTATAGAGACGCATACCAATATCAAAGGAATGGGGGACCCAGGAATAGTGGCACAAGTGTTGACTGCAGCGTACCGAGTGTGAGCGCGGTTGCACGGGTCAATACATGTACGGGTTTGGGGCCAGGTCGCCCGCTCTCTGCCACTGCCGGGGTTTTAGGCTTGTCGATACCCGTGAAAGATCGCCCCCTCCCCTGTTCCAATTTCTTTCATGTTTAAGGTTACATAAACCGCTTCCCAGAACACGGATTCAAGTGTCTTCCGCTGGGTAGAATCGCCTCGGCATTAAAAAGGGCCAGTATAGGTCAGAACAACACGGCTTATATGCAAGCCCTGCCAGCATTGTATGTATCGGGGCCCTCATATACCCGTATCTACATGTATCCAGCGGGGCTGGAAGCCTGGAAGCCTGGGGCGCGGGGGGTAGTCACCAACCAATTGAAATGGCGCATTCTACTCTACATCTATACGCGCATCACCTCTAGTGGGGGGTTGGTCACAGATTCTCACTCGGTGCAGAGAAACATGCCGTTGCGTCTCTAGACTGGTGGAGGAAGCGCCAAAAGTACGTAGATGGGTGCCAATACTATTAAGCTGGGTAGAGTAAGTAATGTGATGTGCGGAGGTGTTTGCTCATTGGGGGGGGGGTTGGAAGAGGGTAGTCGTAATACAGCTTGGTGTTGGAAGGTAGTGTATTACCTACACTGTTTTGATCGCGCATGGCTCCACCTCTCTCTCTCTCTCTCTCTCTCTCTCTCTCTCTCTCTCAGGGCGGGTGTGGATAGCCAACTGGAAGACCTATCGGCCAATGAGACCCCCTGGTGTGGTGACTGGGGCGGAACATACTACAGTGACAAGAACCCTCAACGCATGGTGGTGGTAACCCTCTTTACTCTCTTAAGCTAGCTGATTTGCAATTAAGTATTTGAGGGGGAAAGAAAAAAAAGATGGATCTAATCTGGCCCTGAGAATTCCCAAACGATTAACATCTTATCCCTTACGCTGTCAATGCTGACCCCCTCAGTATCCCGTAGGCTGTCGATGCTGATACCCTCCATGTGAGATCGAGCAGCGCCAACAAGTATCATGGAATTTTATCAGCACTACATGTAACCACATGTTGGTGTTTTTTTTTTTTTGGGCCGGGGGGGGGGGTGTCAGCATTGTCTCGACGATGATAGAGGGTCAGGGTTTGTATAGAAGATCAGTTATCTGATAAGATTAAGTAAGTAGATAACATTGAAGCAAACACTACCAGCCACATACAATAGCGCACCGAACCCCTTTACCCTATGGTTGGCTGAGAACTTTTGTCATGTTTACTTTGTCTGCAGCATGCCCCATACAATAGCTGTGACTTTGCTTGACCCACTTGAGGCCGCGTCATTGTGACCTTGTCCCTAACTTATATCCTTCTTGGTATACTACTACAGTCTCAACGCTTAATTGCTTGCTTTATGGCTACAAGAAGTAAGGCATAATCCTGCAGTGGATGACTGCGGGGTGTGGCAGTGCCAGCTTATAAAGAAAGATTGAACCACTAGCCTCGGTAGTGCTTTATTCTATCTGAGGAGAGGGAGGCTCTAGTTTACAAGGAGACACTTCCAACTATTTAACAAGTACCTATACTGATATCTACGGAGGTGTTCATACTAGTGGTTAGACTTGTAAGAAACGCGTCGTTTGAGATGCTCCGGCATGAGGAAAGGTGCTTGAACTGTGGGACAGCAGGCCTATGTGGCTGCACCCGCATGTGAGGTGACCATCAGCCAGTCGATATTTGGAGCCGGAGTACACTGATTGTTGTTACTTAAAGATATATTCTGTTCTTTTCTTGAAAACTCTTGCCCTCTATCATGGAGTGGGAGCTTTTCGATCCATCTATCCCCATTAGTTACATACGCATTGCGTACCCCGTAAATTGGCATGACAGAAGGTAAAGGCAGAAAGCGCGAGGCTTCTCGACGTATTTAGATTTCTTTTTCTTTTTCCTATTAAGACTGTCAGTGCAATGTGATGCTGTAAGGGTGCTGTTGAATCCTTTACTTTACCTTTCCGATCATAAGGCCGTCTAGTGAAGACGAGAGTTCATAAGCCCATATCGTGCCTGGGCCGAGAATTATCCCGTTGCCCATAGAGAAGAAGACTGCCCTTATGCTGACGTTATCCTTGAGCGATCCAGTAAAGAAGTTGCTCATGTGCGAACTCTCATATTTCCTGGCTTTGCTGGCTGGTAGGTTAAAGGCGTAGCAGTTTGGCACTACAAACACAGAGAAGGCGCCTGACACTCGTTTCCTAGAAACACACACAACCTACACGGGGTGATATAGGTCCACGACCTATCTGTCAGCCCAACCCATCCTCCCCCTACCTCCATCTACCAGAAACCCCAAGCATCTGCAATAACCAGTCCCCGCTGTCCCCAACAGGAAACAGCCCCGGGCTAGATCCAAGCCAGATCAAAAAAAAAACCCTGCATATGTGGGGCAACGTCACGTCACCTATCGCGCCTATTGTCCCTCACCGCCGCCGCCGTGTTTCCCGGGAAAGGGCTTTTTTCTAGATGGTGGTTACCTGGGCGGACGCGGGGTCTTTTTGGCTTTTATCAGCTCGGTATTATGCGCTGGTTTAGTTTAGTTTAGTTTAGTTTAGTTTACTTGGAGAAGACGGGCTCTGATTGGTCGCAGGCGATATATTGAATCTAGATTAGGTTAAGATGATGTACTCCACAAGGTCGGAATTCGGAAGTGGGTGCAAGGATGTTTAAAACTGTAGAGTAGGGGAGTTGTAGTATGGGGAGGCATCAGTAAGAGTGTTGTGGAGAAGCTTAGTGGGCTCGGTAGAATGGATAAATCAAATCATACTTGCGAGCACGGAACAACGTTGCCAAGCAGGGGAAGCAATTTTTTTTTTTTTTCCCTAATGGTCACACGGCTTCACCAGGAGTGACGGCAGAGGCGGCGCCACCAAAAAAGCATCTGAACCACAACGCTGGGTAGTGGTATGTATGTGAGATGTGAGACCTGCGTCAGCATCAGCACTGCGGTACCTACATCTCCTCCAAATACTTTGGAACTGATCAGGTTTGCCTCATCTCCCGACATCCAGCTGAGCTGAAGTGAAATGAAGGTAAGGTGGTAAACTTACCTTGTTTTTGATACAAAGGACTTTTGCTTTAGATTTGGTCAACACCAAGAATACGCTCTAATTTGCACCGGACAGCCAGTAGGGTTCCTCCCTTTCCCTTCTCACCACCATCAACCAATTATTGGAAACCATAAACCCGAGGAACAAATAAATATACCCAATGCTCTCTAGAGCACTAATGTGGGTTCACAATTTGCACCTTGCCCAATATTGATATATATTACACTTATAAGGCCTGTCACGGCGGAGCCAAGCGGCCGGCCGGAATAATGTCACGGCCAGCTTCGTGACCAAGAGTAGAGTAGAGTAGAGTAGAGTAGGATGACTGCAGTCTAAAGAACCCTCTGGTGGATAAAAAGCAAATTCGCCCTTGCGCAATCCCCGCACTCGGCTATTGTGGGAGATCTCCATTTTAGGGAAGACACAACTTCCCCCCCCCCTGTCCCTGTAGGGTCCACTACGTGACATTCCTTAGTCGCCATGTACCTAAACCTGTACCTGAACCCCACATCACCCCAGCTTTTAATTTGGCTTTGAGGGGATCGTCATAAGAAATATCCTCATGAGAAGTTAGTTTTTCGTGGATCGGCTGGAAAAACTTTCTGACATGTGGATTCTTGAGCTCCGGCCGAGCGGTGTCACTTCCACGAAAGTTAGACTTGTAAGTGTTTTGGGTTTCGTTAAGTAACTTTTCCTGGTGCGTGATATCGCGGAGGAGTTTGAGTATATATACTTTGACTTTCCCTCCAGCTAATGACTTTCTCTCACCATCAACTTCACACCGTTCATAGTTGGTATAAGCAGTCATAAAACAGCACTCGGCACAATGAGGTTCACTTTCTCCATCTACCAGGCCATCGGCCTTCTGTCTCTGGCATCGGTTTCGTTCTCACGTTCCCTACCAGACAAGCGCCAGACCAGTGTCAGCTCATGGGTCTCGGCTGAGGAAAGCATTGCTTTGTCCAGTATTTTCCGCAACATCGGATCCTCTGGAGAGTTTGCAAAGAATGTTGATGCTGGTGCTGTGATTGCTTCCCCTTCAACCAGCAGCCCTGACTAGTAAGCTTTATTCCCCAATGGAGTTATATGGGAAGGATTTCATACTCACATATAGATAGCTACTACCAATGGACTCGTGATTCTGCAATGGTGTTCAAGGTGCTCCTCAACCAGTACATCAACGGGAACAGCTCCCTTGAGACCATGCTCAAGGAGTATGCCACCGAGAGTGCAAAGCTCCAAAAGGTTAGCAACCCTAGCGGTTCTTACACCACCGGTGGTATCGGCGAGCCCAAGTTCAACGTCGACGGCACTGCCTTCACTGGCAGCTGGGGCCGCCCCCAGCTCGACGGCCCAGCAATTCGGGCCACCGTCTTGACCAAGTTTGCCAACATGCTCCTTGATGCCGGTGAAACCTCCTATGTCACCTCGAACCTCTACGACGGTGCCTTTCCCACAAACTCCGTCATCAAAGCCGACCTCGAGTACGTCTCAAACTACTGGACCCAAAGCGGTTTCGACCTCTGGGAAGAGGTCAATGGTCAACACTTCTTCACCTACATCGTCCAGTACCGTGCCCTTATCGAGGGTGCCGAGCTCGCGAACAGGCTCGGTGACACCGGCGCCGGAACCTACTACACCACCCAGGCAGCCTCCATCAAGTCCAGGCTCTCTTCCTTCTGGAGCTCTAGCAAGGGCTACCTCCTTGCAACTCTCAACACTGGCCGCACTGGTCTCGACTGCGGAACCCTTCTAGGTTCCCTTCACGGTAACGGTGCAAGAGGCTTCGACGTCTACCCCGCATCCTCCCCTGAAGTTCTTGCTACCCTCAAGGCCCTTGTTGACTCAATGAAGACTCTCTACCCCATCAACACTGCCTCCAGCGCACCCGGAGTTGCCATTGGTCGTTACCCCGAGGATGCCTATGACGGTGTTGGCACTAGCGTTGCAAACCCATGGTTCATCTGTACCCTCACTACTGCCGAGGTTCTCTTCACGGCCGCCAAGGAATTCACTGAGGCAGGCTCGATCACCGTTTCGTCCATCAGCCAGAGCTTCTTCCAGCAATTCTTGAGTACCGCTAGCTCTGGATCAACCTACACCGCTGGATCAAGCGACTTCACAAACATCATTGCTGCCATCAACACCTACGCCGATACCTTTGTGGCGACTGCACAGCTCCATGCAGCGAACAACGGAAGTTTGAGTGAGCAGTTCTCGAGGACTGATGGTCTCCAGAAGGGAGCTAGGGATTTGACATGGAGTTACGCTAGTTTCTTGACTACTGCTGCGGCCAGGGCGGGAACTATTGCGTTCTAAGCGTCGAGTCTACTCGATGTTGTGTATTTGTTTTTACGCCGGAATGGCTTAGCTGAGAGAGGGATTGGCGGACTTGTATTTTAAAAATTCTATAGCGAGCTTTCAATTGATATGTATTCACAGTAAAAACGATAGGGTTCGCGTGATCTCACCTGCGTAAATTACAATATTACCATAAGTATTATATCCTCTTAAACTAGTCACATGCTAGACGAAAGGTTATGCTTGCAATGATAGGTAATAGTCTACATATAGTCAGGTGCCGTTCTCTTGAAGTTTAGGCGGGTTCTGTGGTGTGGCGTTCCGTCGTCATGAAATGTCACTCGGTTTGACTGCTGTTCTGCAAGAAGGCTTAAACCTGGGTTTGTCCGCGAGGTTGATAAGTAACAAATTTCCCGATTACTGATAGGTCTTTTGGTATGGTACGGCTCAATGTTTGCGGTGATAAGGCAGCTGCATATTGTGATAATAGGTACACTTAAGCCATATAACACTGGTATATACGTTTTTCCTGATAAGAGCCGCGTAATTAAGACGCCTTGTATAAAAGTTATGAGTAGGAGAGGCTTGCGGCTGAGGGTGCTCTAGAAAATACGAGTGAGTTTGTATGATCCTGCATGGATGTTGAGATATCTGACCGTTGATTGGTAGGAGGCTTATTGAAACATATAACTTCTCATCCTGGTCCGCTTTGTGCAGGTTTGAATTATCTTGACTCGTGTTAGATATGCAGGTATTTGTTTGTCACGTCTGGTACCCGACGTAGTTATAAACAATATCGGCTTGTAATTATCTCATGCGGATCACCAAGTACTAGTATACTGGCTGTACCGCATATTGTTTGCCTTCCACCAAGCAGCAAAATAGATAGTTGAAGATATAAGGTCCATCAAAGTGCGATGCTTAGTAGCTTCTTCAATTAAAACCCCCCCAAATTCATCTCTCTTTGAATCTTCCACATTTTGTGATTCGTCCAGAATTCATATATCGGTATAAATTCGCTTTTCGGCCCCGGAAAATAAGAGATATAGATCCTAAATGAGGAAGATCATCAGGCACCAACGTCCTGGGTTAATCGTAAAGGCAAATATATTGCCTAGAACCGCCAGGCCCACGCTAGCGCTCTCTGTATACAGATACAATCAGGGGCCGTTTACAAACCACCGCCTTCATGGTTGTGATAGGACGAAGCCTGTCCCCACCCAGCTCTCTCGCTCGTTGTACCATGCATCAAGTGATCCGCCTGAGTTCTCCTGGGAAGAAAGACTTAAAGAGTATCAGGCCCTGTTAGGTCGTTGTTGGAGCAGAGCATCTAGTATAAAGCGGGATAGGGAATTCAGCGACATGTCCGCACTAGACGAGATGTCAAAACTTGAGTGGGAGTTTGAAAATATGACAAGAAATCTTCTATGCGACTTGGGATTGCTGCCTCTAACTCCAGATACCAAAGGAGGCGATAAAGACCATATAGGAGGAGCCTTACCAACAATACTGCTCCCCCGAATCAGCGTGGGAGATATTTTCAACATAATTAGCGTCAATGACAATCTCCGTCCATTGAATGTTGACTTGCATGAACTTTTGTTACTTTTGGAGAATAAGTTTGGACCCTACAAAGTCGTCAGGAAGCTTGTTAGCCGCACACTATCACTGGGTTCAACCAAAGGTTCTTGGGCTTTTGCCGACTCTTCTCAGACCGAGGCCTCATCCTCTGTTTACCGGATTCTTACTGCGTACCTCTTCTACACTTCTCTTACACCACAAGACATTCGCAATATTTTGTCAACTCCATCGGTTATTGGCGGAATCTCGAAGATAGACGATGACTTGATTAAAGAGTATTTTTCATTCTTATTCCTATATCTTGAGATGTGTGAGGCGGACGATGATTTGCGTTTCAAGTATCCGAAGACTAAGAAAGGGTTGAAAGAGGCGTTGATAATCCAAGAGGATTCGGAGGATTTCTTTAGCCGCCATTCGAGAAGAGTTCTCTTGGGTCGACTAAAAAGCAGCTTGTTTCTCTACAACTTGAATAGGGGATCTGGTTCCGAAATTCCCCTAGCACCCAGTGATGGCCTAACTGCTGAACAGAGGGAAATAGTAAATTTGAACCTTGCTGTTGGTGAGATCCTTAGGGTTAAGGCTTTTGCCGGGACTGGGAAGACGACGGTCTTGACTGAGTACGCTAAAGCTCGGTATGTACACATCTTCAACTCCTACTCAGGATTAGTTCAAGAGCTGGATTTTGGGGCTTACTTATTAGACCGCAAGAGAAATGGTTATTCCTTACCTTTAACAACAGTATTCAAAAGGACGCTGAAAAGAAGTTCGGTCCAAATGTCGTTTGTGAGTTAGATTTCCCAACTATCCATCTTTCATCGTATCTAATCTGTGACCTTAGGTAGGACTATTCACTCCTTAACCCGTGAGACAATTCTTAGAATGCGGCCAAAACTGAAGACGCCAGAAAGCTCGGAAAATAACCTCATCCCCTATATCATTGACACTTTAACCCTAGGCGACAAAGAAATTCTCAAAACAGCACTTCTCGATCCATCAGAAAAAGCCCCATCACCATCAAAGGTAGCCAGAGTGATCAACGAGACTCTTCTTACATTCTTCACTTCGGCTGAGGTCGAGATCGATTACGCGTCCTTGCATTGGATGATGGCCGAAAAGCTTGGGTTGAGAAAGGATGTTATTCTGGAATGGACACGGGAAGTTTGGGAAGAATTACAGAAATTCCAGGGGTCGCGCTTTCCTCACGATGCATATTTGAAGATGATGCATCTTGATGGGGTTGGTGGCAGCAACAAAGAGGGCTTGAGGTGTAGAGCGGATACGTTGGCTTTCGGTCAATATGATGGGATCATGTTTGACGAGGCTCAGGTAAATTAAACCCCCCTATCTACGTCGAAGAATCTTCTAACTCGAATAGGATGCGGATTCAGTAATGGCAGAGATTATATTTAGACAACGCCCGTTTTCACGCCTAATCGTTGTCGGCGACCCTAACCAGATGATTTACGAATTTCGAGGAACAAATAACGAGTGCTTTGACGGAGATATCTATCCGGTAACCCATAACAAGTCACTGACATATTCATTCCGCTTCGGCCTGGGGATTGCTGCAGCTGCAACACTCTGTTTACGGGCTATACGAGAACCACTTACTATGAGAGCTATCGGAGATGTCGATGTGCTCAAGACAGATCTTCCAAAGCTCCCTGAGGTGGTAGATCCTCTAGAACTCCCAACGAGTATAATCAATCTATCGCCGGGCCCGTCTTCAGTTGGTGGGAGTGGGAAACATGTAGTGATTTGTCGAAAAAACAGCTGTAAGCCTCTAAATCCCACTACTCCTTATAAACGGAGTTTTTCTGACCATATGATACATTATAGCTCTAGTTTCAATTCTATTTTCGTATTGTCATTCACATCCAAAGCACCAGGTCTATATCAAGGCTCCATCCCACATGCAACCTCGGCCTCTGTTCTCATATCTTAGAGACGCGTATGAGTTGAAACGGGGCAATCCTTCAAAGTCCGGACCACTCAGAGGATTCAGATCAATAGAAGCAGTTGTAGCAAAAGTCACTTCCGAGGCTTCAATCAACGCAGGCGCCTCAAAGAAATGCAAATTACTTTACGAGGAGGCGGAGGAAGAGCTAGAGACCCTCGGCGTCGAAGTTCTTTTGAAGGATATGATACGGAAATATAAACTCAGCCGTCAGGATAAGAATCAAATACAACAGCTTATCAAAAGAAACCCTCCGCCAAACGCTAAAAAGTTTCTTCAAGCATTCATTTCGAGGGACGTCATAGCACGAATGTTTTCTCCTGAGCTTAAACTCATAGCGGGTCTGGAGAGGCAAAACCTATTATCGGACCCTGACTTCCTTGAGAAAGTCGATTTCTGTAGCGAAAGGATAGTAGATAATGCCGAACACGCAGATGCGATTCTGTGCAGCGCGCACCAGGCGAAGGGACTGGAATGGGATAATGTTGTAATGGCAGATGATTTTGCTGCTCTGCACATACACAGACATAGCAGTGGGGTGAGGGATTCCGAACTTGAAGGGGTTAGAATAATGTACGTGGCTAGTACGCGAGCCCGCAAAGAATTGCACATTGGACAAAATACGAGGTCTTCGTTGGTTTCTGAATCTGGCAGCTACAGGTGGTGTTTGAGCCCAAAAGGAGAGTGTCCTACGTGTTGGGACGGGGGAGCTGCAAATGGTCCTGCCAGAACGTGCGGTCATTTGATAGGATATGAGACAGTGATGGCAACAGCAAAGTTTGGGTCGAATCTAGTAATCAAGAAAATGGGGAAATTCCCTTTTGGTGATAGGGAAGGTGTCATTGGATGCCACAGATGTGTTGTTGGTTTTTATAAACCTTTATTGCGCGGCGTGGTAGATTCCCATACGGAATCCGAGTACGAAACGATCACGGAGCTAGAGAGGCTTGCGGATATCCTGAACAGAATTGAGGACGGTGATTTGGGTACACAAAGTGCAGTTGCGCGCGAACCACCGAGTAAGAGAGGCGGATGGCTTCGGAAGTTTGAGGATATGAATGCTGCAGATGAGATAAGGGTCCGGTCTTGGATGAGGAAGCATATAATGTATTCATGGGGTATCTTGTTCCAGCAGCCACGTATGAAGAGGTCGAACTAGAATGTCGGGATTTATATGGGTTTGGTAGGTGTATGTATCCTTACTCGGTTATTTCATTGGATAAGCAAATATTACTCTCAACCATGTTTATTAGAAATCGTAAATTAACAAATTATAACTACATGTATGATGATATGCTATAAAAAAATATTAGTGGTTTTTTGTTTGGTCTGTTGAGCCTAAGTATCGGGAGGAAACGGATCCTTCCACAAACGCTTTAAACCCGCCCCGGGGCCAGCAGGATACAACTGGTTGGTTGAATTTTGTCAAGATCTTGAAAGATTTTAAAATACAATAATCGTTCCATCGAGAGGGTAGCTAGAATACAGACTACGCAAATGGAAAATGACACTCTAGTCTAATCTAGTTCGCGTATTGGATATAGAATTACTTTACATGTGAGTGAATCACGCTTTATCACTCGGTGTTCGTCCACCACCACACACCCCTTTGTGGGCCCCTTCCCTTCCACAAGTAAACAGACCATAACGAGCAATTAGATTTCAACCCTCAAACTCCATATCAGATTTACTGTAAAGACGACGATAGACGGCGATGACGAAAAGAAATCCACCCCCGTCTGCCACGGGAGTACTTGTACTCCTTCCTTCAGATGGCAATCATCTTTTGCCACGTTCGACTCCTTACAAGGTTCCAACTGGCCCACTAGTAATTAACAAACCAGCGGCCAGAAAGAGGCCTACATCTGTAGAGGTATTTTGGGATCTCCATATTGTTAGGCCGTCGCGTGCTAACGAAACAAAGAAAAGCAAACCAAAGCGACGTGCAACTTTTTGCTTTGGCCAGCCCCTGTCATCTACGGCTGAAGCAGCCCTACCACAAGTAGTACCACCATCTATGGGAAAGTTCAGAGCTCGTGTGGAGCCCAGCGATGGATCCGAGCCGGTAAGTCCACACCGTACACTTTTCGATTGGTGAGCAAGAAAGACAAACCTAAACGCATCTCCCTAATAGAAACCAATCACAGCGGAAGACCTTGCTGAGCTTGAGTCCCAAGAAAGAGCCCTTTCGGACCTTCTATTCCAGCGCACTCAGTGGGAAGCTGCCACGGTCGAGAAGAACTGCGACAGTAAGGCCCTGTCGGAAATGCACCTCGGCCCTCCAAGCAAGAAAGGGAGCAAGACGGAGGCGACGCGCGTAACAACTCAACTCCAGGCGACTCGCATGGTGGCCAAGGAGGTTTATAAGGGGATTCCGGAGGAAGAATTCGATCCAGACCCGGAGAGCATTGCGTTCTATGAGTCTGACTAAGTGCTTAGGGTGTTTGAGATATTTACGAGCATAGGAGACTAGACAAAATGACCTCATGCATATTTATCTACTACACACTCTGTAATAGCAAGCTCAGCCCCTTCATAATATCATCATTGTCTTCTGATTTCTTGGTCATCGTTAGTCAGTTCTAAGGAATTGATTAACGTCTCAACATATTATCTGCTCGGAAAGAGGTCCGATATTGTACTAGGAAGACCTAATACATACCTCTATGTACCTTGCCAACTAACAAGTTACTAAATATTGTGCTCTATACACAGCCACCAAGTCGCCGCGCATATGTGGATAACTTTCCTATTACGTTAACCTTAGGTGAAAGGGCAAACGTTTCGCCAATGATTAGAGAGAAGGGCCGAGGATCGCGCGATACCCATAGGCAGAGATTTTCGGACGCTGCCGGCTCTCGGGGAGATATCCCAGCTCCTACGAGAAAGCGATTCTAATTTCTTCGTGTGGGGTCTGACTGTTCTCCACAACTAGAAAAACATTTCTTTCTGTCCCCCGGGTTTCCCCACGCAGAAGTTTGCACTTGTTACTCTTAGGTTGACAGACTATGTTCCTACTGGCCCTTCAATCACTAATCTGGTTTCTCTTTTTTTTTTTTTGAGGGGGCGGGTGGTACTTACAGACATGTGTTCGTGTGTTGGGGCTTCTTCTGCCGAGTCATTTCCTATGATGGCTAGCAAACGCCGCATCCGTACAGCAACACCACATGTCAGTATCCAGACGGTACCGAAGAAGAAAACTGCAACTGAAATATGGGTGAGTACATGTACTTAGAGTCCCATAGCCCCACTTCAAAGGTCTTAGAGAATGGGCCAATTTTTGTGGGGTTGGACGAGGATGTTCTCTCTTGGTCAAGGGCTCATCATGGCAACAGATCTGGACTGTCGGGTTCACGGCAAAACGTGGCCTCTCGATGTCAAAATAAGCTTTTACTTACTAGGATGAAAACTGCTTAGGTTTTTGTCTTCAACAAGGGCAGTTGTTAGTTTTTGGAGAATTAAGCGAGCTGTGATGAGATGAGATGACGGTAGGGCCACCCAGTGCCGATATATCCCCCTCTCCGTATCGGGGAATGTCGGGGGAGGGGGGGGGGGTCCGAGTAGAGCTTAGCAACACGCCCCCCAGAGGAGCACGTCCATGTACCTGCTTCAACCCCGGCAGAAGTTACAACCACGCAGCCAAGAGGTGCTACATGTATATACTAATGATGTTTTTGCCAGAGATATGGACAGACACTTTGATTTCAGCTGAATAAGAGGTATAAGTCACCCCACGTGCCTGACCAAAGGAATGACAAAACAGGGATTATTTGTGTGGAGTGGCGCCGCTTTCCCATACAAATGGATATTTGCATTTTTAGTTCTAAATGCTATGCCCGAGTACCACCATATAAAGGTCGGCAGTCTTGAGACACTCTTAGATTCAGAACTCAATACAGCAAGATTTTTTTACAATCAAAGGCCTTAAAAGGCCGGATAGCTTATAATTAAGTTGTCTAATCCGGTAGTCTATACAATAGCAACAGGAACACTAGGTATATACATGTATACATGTATATATATATGCATGCCATGTTCCGGAGGTGTTTCATTACCAAGAGCTTACTGGTCAAAGGCTACAGTGCTTAGAGGTTATAGTGATTACAAAAAACGATACTAACTGCGGGGTCGAACTTATCGCGATGCCATGATCATGGTGCACTGACACCCCAAAAAGTTTCTTGTTGTGGGGCCCAGTTACGCCTCTTGCACACATAAAACATTATAAAGGAGCCGAGTGTCAAGTGCAGAATGCCTTGCTCTGTCTCACGTTACACTGTGCGGAAAATTGCGGGTATATTGGCATCACATATATGAAGGTAGATGATATCTGTAAGTACATGTACTTCTACATGTACATACGCATGTAGTAAATGATGAACATAATGGTTTCAACCACCATATTTGCCTGAAGCCCAGTGCTTCCTGAGGTACATATTTCTCCTTTTTTTTTTACTATTATATCAGTAGGAATCGGCACGGCAAAACATTCATCCATGCATGAGCGAGGAATTCGAATAATGCATTTAATTTCTGCCCTCATGCTCAAGCAGTGAGGGGGCGGCGCCTGTCCCATAAACCAGGGTGCGAGTTTGTAAATCGATCAACGGAACTCTGCTGATGCGGAGATAGCGGAGGGAGGAGGAGGAGGGGTGTTGGAATACCGTCGTGTTATTAGCCTGGAGAAATCTTGCTAGTGATTCGGCGAGGTTTATATGATGTATGTAATTGTGTCATGTGTAGTAAATGTAGCCACCGCACTTAAAATCGAGCATCGAAGACAATTCGATAACCAGGTATGTACTAACTATGGCGTCTATGAAATCTATCCATTTTAGGATGGTGGCATAAGAGAAACAGACACAAACATTCCTTAGCCCCGGTCAGTAGACCCCTCATCTTTTTTCTTCTATCCCCGCTCCTCACTCACTCGCGCCATACCTAGCCGAAATCCGTTCCCAACAAACGAACATAGAGAGGTCCCTCGGTATTTACAAACCAGGGGGAAATTCCACTCAGTACTACTACATAATTGACGCCCGTGAAGGGGGGGTTAGCTCAATACAACTTTTCCTGTAGATAGCTAACCAAAAATGGACTGAAGTTATGCTACTGCATTTGGATTTAGTACAAGGGGAAGATCGAAGCCAAAAAAAGCGCCACTTCAAAACAAGTTTCAGCGATCCGTGATAAGAGTGACCTTATATGAAGATAACCAAATCAAGCTAGAGAAGTGGATAGATTTCCATTTCTGGTAGTCTAAACTGGACAGTTCAAACTTTATATCTTTCACTCTCCCCAATTCATAAAGTCCTGAGTTGCATATCTTGCATCTATCTGCCCCACTACTTTCTATATCAACTCTCACATCAAAGTAGCACTTCTTTTGTGACCCCTAAAGTCATCTTTCCATCAATTAGCCCATCCTCGACCCATCCCTCTCTCTCTCACACACACACCAAAGAACCATTTTCTCACACAATGCTTTCACTGAGGTTACCCATTCGCAACATTGCTGCTGCTACCAGCAAGAGGTCCGTTGTCATACCTACTACACAAAAGCCTGCTGGAGATATCTCTTCTGTGTTCCCATCGCTTTCTGGAATTGCATCGGCTCCACTCCAGCCAAGGTTTGCTACGCTCAAATCGAAATTCCTCAAAGGAAAGGAAGAGCAGTTGCAGGCTTCGTGGGATAGATTGGTCAAGGAACTCAAGCGTGAAGTCGAAGAGGTTAGCGCATTGGGGACTAAGGTTTGTTCTTCTTTATTCTTTGGTTGGCTTTTTTTTTTTTTATGGATGTTGGTGTTAATTATAGAATAGGTTATCCCGAGTATTGAGTACAAAGATATTGCAAACGCATCTCCAGCTGAGATTGCAGAGATCAAACGCCGCGGGACTGTGGTTATTCGTAATGTGGTTCCTGAGGAGGAAGCTCTTCAGTTGAAGGCAGATCTTAAGGATTACATTCGTCAAAATCCAAAGGCAAAAGGTACATACACCACATGTCAACCCTTTAAATCTTTATTGGCATAAACTAAGAAGCTTACCTTCCTTTTTATAGCGTTCCCTGCTGCCTCTCCAGCTGTCTATGAGCTGTACTGGTCACCCTCTCAAGTTCGCGCTCGCTCGAACCCATCGCTCCTCAAGGCCCAGAAGTTCCTCATGTCAATGTGGCACAGCTCTTCTCCTGCCACCCAGATTTCGCTCAAACATCCTCTTACCTATGCTGACCGGCTCCGTATCCGTCTTCCCGGCGATGCCGGGTTTGCGCTTGGGGCCCATGTCGATGGCGGCTCTTTGGAGCGCTGGGAGGACCCGGAGTACTCTGCCGTTTACAAAAAGATTTTTCAAGCCGACTGGGAGAACTATGATGCGTATGACGCGCGCCACCGTGTAAATGCCACCATGGATCTCTACAATGGAGCCGGGAGTTGTGCCATGTTCCGAATGTGGCAAGGCTGGGTAAGCTCCCCAAATAGTACCCTTTGCACAACGCAAGACCCTGATGACTAACTCTTTAATATAGCTGAGCATGTCAAACACTGGCCCAAATGAGGGCACCCTCCTCGTCAACCCCTTGCTCAAACACGCCACTGCTTACTTCCTCCTCCGCCCCTTTTTCGCTCCGTCTGCCTCCAACCCTAACTCCCTTTCGAACTGGCGCATCCCTGATACCCTCACCCCCGACTTCCCCGGAGCCGTCCCCGCCGCCTCCCAGGAATTTAACGACAAATGGCACCCCCACCTTAATCTTTCAAAGACCATGATCCATGTCCCCCGCGTTGCGCCGGGAGACTATGTTGCCTGGCACTGCGACACCATCCACTCTGTGGACCGTGTCCACAACGGCACTGGTGATAGCAGCGTTTTGTACATTCCCGCTGCGCCGCTTTGTAAATCGAGCGTTGAGTACGCGGTTCGCCAGCGTGACGCATTCTTGGCTGGTGTTCCGCCCCCAGATTTCCCCAGCGGTGATGGAGAGACCGGTGGTGGCATGGCAGGGCCCTCGGACACTCTCAGTGTCGAGGGAATGAGAGCTATGGGACTCGGAAACGACGGCTGGAGCCTAGAAGGGCTTCAGGCAGGTGAAAGAGATATCGTTGATATCTCCAACAACACCATGGGTTGGAACTGAAGAAACTAATTGTGGGTTCGCACACTACATGCTGGCATGATTCTTTCTCCTCTGGGGAGCACCGTAATTTCGCGGGTTATTTTTTTCCCTTCTTTTCTTCCTTTTCTCAGGAGGTTCTATTTAACAGGTTTCATTCTTTTACTTTCTTTCTTTCTAGGTTTCTATTTGGGTTAGTATGGTGTACAAAGCTTTAGTTTAGGTATCGCATGTTTCTCGCTTTTTCATTTGTTTTTTTACGGTGCGACAGGTGTCTATATCTTAATCACGAATCCTAAAATATTGTTGAGTTGATCTGAGCATAAATCCATGGTGACAAGGAATACCTTTGGTCAGGGTTAGGTTTATATATATGGACCCACATGCCTCAAACCTTTCTCCCTACTCCGAAGGACCCCAAATCTATGGATTACCATCAAGCATTTTCCCCCGAGGTATCTCACTCACCTTTGACGGCCCCCGTGATTAGCCAGCCAGCCAGCATCAGATGAAGTCCGTTAGATAGCCTTACATATGTTTGAGGTCGATCAGTTACAAGTATCATCCACTCGGGCCATGCAATGTTTGAAACCAATCTAGCTAGCCCCCCACAAAGCTTGGCGCCACCAATGTCGAAGCTAAAGTCTAGGCGCGTGCACGCCGGCGAGTGACCGCCGATGATGCACACCGGTTGCAAACTTATATCGTGGGCGAAAAAAAAAAAAAAAAAAAAAATCCGCCCCAGCCAACCCTCACCCGCAATCCCCCCCCCTCTCTCTCTCAGCACTGCTGGTTTATAATCCCTTCCATGCCCGAGATCTTTTTTTTTTTTTTGGGGGGGGGGCGGTGGGGAATCAATCGATGGCTGACGAGAGATTTCATTTTCTCCTTGTGTGAGGTGGGGGCCGGCGGAGGCTGGATCGGAAGGAAAGGAAAGGAAAGGTTGGGGGGGGGGGACGTGTGGAATTTGGTACCAGCTATTGGCTATTAATTGGTATCGGTATCGGTATCTACAGCTCTAGTCGTCGAGAAGGATTATATCGCCGCCGCCGGCCCCCTAGCTAGCTAGCTAGTTAGTTAGTTGGGTGGGTCACTGTGCTCCTGGCATGTGAGTCGAATATGGGTCTCGCTTTTTTTCCGGCCCCTAATAGCCCGATAGATGGAGGTTTTCTGGAGGGGTGGGTGGGGGGGGGACCCTTTTTATCCCCAGACATGTGGGATTAGATATGTAGCTGTGGGTATGTACTAGAATCAGCTGAATGGTGGGTGCGTTTACATGCGGCATCTGGTGTAGATATCAACACTTCTACTAACACGGATGTACGTGGTGAAGTCAAAGTATAGCACAAGGATATGTATATACAGCACAAAAGGGGGGTTGGTGGGGTCACTACATACTGTATTCCCGCCACTATACTAGCAGTGCGGTATTGGTACAGCTGAGTATCCCCCCCCCCCGGCCCCGCTCCGCCCGTCAGTGGCTGAGGACGGCCCGCGCCAGAGGCAAAATTAAAAACAAAGGGAGGGGCTTGCGCTAACTTCATTGTGTGGGCCAACATCCACGGCGGGTGCTGCACCGACGCTAGCAGCAGATTTGAACTTTGGCCCGGAGCTCATAGTTCTCTAATGCGCACCTACAAACAAGCCTCGGTGGTGTAGTGGTTATCACGCCTAGAAACTCGGCATGTAGTGTAAGAGCCGTGAGGGAGACTTGGGTTCGAATCCCAATTGGGGCATTATTTTTCTTTTTTATCACCTCACATCCCTCGTGGACCTCAACTGCCAGATCTCAACAACAATTACTCGCAATATTGGGTTTGGGAAATCCACCGTCCCCAGGGGGATGTACCGCAGTCTCCACTGAGGTGACGGCTTGCTACTAGTGCAAGCCTGCGCTAACCCACAGTTTGTTATACCCCATACCCGTAGTTATGGCATGTATTCATTCCCTTTCTAGTCCCCCCAACTCTGTTGCTGATTAATCTCGCCCTCACTTCCTACCAGTGTCTCGTTGCTCCCATAGGAAACAAACCTATCACAGTACTTACCCGGAATTAACTGTGATGATACGAACCACACAGTAGCGCATACTTACCGACTTACCAGGGGATCTTACCTGTGTTTCCTCGCCCCTCAATTGCTCAAGAACCCCCCTCGTCACTGCATACATGTATGTACATACATATAAAATATTCCGTAGTCCTAGTGATCTCACCCCCCCGGGACCCACCCACCCACACTCTTCCATCTACCTACATACATGTACTGATCGAGGTTTCGTTTCACAGCGGATACGACATTGGAGTACTACATGTAGAGCCCGCTGACAACCCCATATGTATGTATGTAAGCACATGTACATGTATGTACCTACTAGTATGTACATTGCAGCCCCGACGGGCCGGGGGGGGGGGGCAGGACCACAACGGCGGGGCACCTCAAGAGCTGAATTAATCCGCGCCGGGCCGGGATGCCCCCCCCGGCCCGAACACCTCCTTGGCGGGGAACAGAAGCAGTAATCACAGTCCATCACTCGGACATCCCACCCGCCTTGGTGGGCGGGCAGCAGTACCGGCACACTGATCTGCTCTGTTCGTGATATGTAGCCGCGCGCCCCCTACCTACGTGGGGGGGGGGGGGTTTACCCCACATATATATATGGCACCTGCGCATGTTGGTGTTGGCGCTGGTGGTCGCGTTTGGGGGGGAGATAGGTATGCGTCAGCTTAGAGTTGGACAGAATGCAATGCAGGGATGGATGATGAGGAGGGGGTGGGTTAGAGGCCGTGGATCCCGACTGGACGGGTCCCTTTTTTTTTTTTTTTGTAGAGCACGATGTAGGTGCAAAGAGCCTAAATCCTAATAATGTCTCATCTCAGCCCTCAGCCCAAGTTACCCCCGCGGTTGTTGATCTTTGTCACGGATCAGATCATGATCAATGTAAAGTAGATCTGATAGATCAGGGCAGCTATATTTAGGATTGGGATATTGATTGGCGCCGGCAGAGGCATTGACACTGGGCTTTGTCATCTTGGTTGTCAGGAGTATTGCAACAAACATGCACATACAAGAGGTACATGTATCTACATGTCTGTACTCTCGCAGAGGTCCAAACGTCGTTAACGCACAAACCACCCCGGGGCCCACCAGTCAGTGTTTGCTCGACCGGAAACTGGACATGACGCCATCTCGCCTACATGATGTGGTTACAAGTCAAGCAGTTACCAATAACGCTCTCAATTACCTACCTACAATCTCCTGTCACATCCCATTCCCATAGGGCACAACGCGTTCCCTGCGCGGCATTGCTGCCTACATGTATGTGCCCCCCCGCCAAGCCAAACAAGGCGAATCTGCATGCTGATATGTATAAAGCTCGCACAACCCTCCCCCACCCACCCGACAACATTCCATTCCATGCGGCACCCGCGACCTAATCTAGTCAATCAATCGCACTACTACTACTACTGATACTGCTACGAAAACTCCACCGATCCTAGGCTATCGGATACACCACCGGGAATTAACCAGGGAACATGTCAGGGACCGAGAGCGAGGCCATCGTTGTTGTCGCCGAGAGCATGGAGGTCGAGAAGAAGGATGAGGAGGGGGAGAAGGGGAAGGGGAAGGAGGGGGGGCAGGCCGCGGAGGAAGAGGAGAAGGAAAAGGGCGACGAGAAAAAGGATGATGGGAAGAAGCAGGATGGTGATAAAGAGGAGGAGAGGAAGAAGGAAGAGGCCGAGGCCGCTGCAGAGGATGAGGGGGAGGAGGGGGAGGAGGAGGGGGAGGAAGGGGAGGAAGGGGAAGAGGGGGAAGACGAACGACGGTGCTCAGGCTGCCGCACGATACGGCCCATTGAGCGGTTCCAGGGGACCGACAAGAACGCCGGCAAGACGATGCGGACGTGCCTGACGTGCCGGAGCAAGTACGAAAAACAGATTGGAGCCTCCCCCGCCATCGTTGAGAAGATCTGCTCCGACTGCCGCACGCAGAAGCCGATCAGCGAGTTTGAGGGGAAGGGGAAACGCTACGAGGGTAAGGAGATGCGGACGTGCTCGACGTGCCGCTCGAGGAGGGGGGATGCAAGCTTCATGAGCACCAGGGCGAGCATAGACCAGACGAAAGAGCTTGGGGGGGGACGGCGCAATAACAGTAATAATAATAATAGTAGTACTAGTACCAGTAATAGTAGGAGCGCCGCGGTTGTTGTTGGAGGTGGTGGTGGAGGTGGTGGGGAGAGCAGGAGTAGGAGCAGGAGGAGGAGGAGAATACTGGGTCAAATAGCTAAGCAGTGGGTTGATTCTGGAAAGACATTTACGGAGAAGGGCTGGAGAGAAGTTGTTGAGAGTCAGAAATTCGAAGCAGCGGAGATTCCACATGGCAAGGTAGGGGATATTTTTTTTATTATTTTTATTTTCATATCCTATTATTTCTATAGTTATTATTATTATTATTTTATTATTATTTTTATTATTATCCTTTATTACTTTTTTATATTATTTTTTTTATTATTCAAGATGTTGGTTGTTGGTTGTTGGTTGTGTTGTTGTGGTGTTTTGTTGGCCTCTTTGAACAACTTTTGCTGATCTTTTGACATTGGAGCGATAGAAGTATTTTGAAAGTGCAATTAATCAACTCGAGAAGAAGGTAGGAGATATTCCTCTTTTTCAATTTCTCTTCCCTTCCCTTTCCTATAATTCATCCATCCTACTCTACAGCAAGTGGTGGGCTCTGTTGTCTGCTGCTTGCTTGGCTTTGCAATTTGGATGAATTGAGCCGTAGCCCGGACCTATCGATTCCTTTTTAATTCTCATGAACCGTGGTGATTGATGATGGTGATGATGATTGTGATGATGATGATGATGATGATGATGATGATGATGATGATGATGATGATGATGATTATTATCTCTTGTTGGTGTGGTTCTTCCTCGACTCCTCCGTTTCCTCTTCATCTCTTACCCGACGAACTCTCTCCAGACGCGTCTTTCCTTTTCTTCCTTCCTTCCTTCCCTTCCTCCTCTCCTCTCGTATATTCGAGGAAGAATAACGGCCAATAATTTGTACTATTATTATCATCACCATCATCATCGTCGTCGTCGTCGCTTTCTTCTTGGATAGCGATTATTAATATTCCATCCATAATCACCGTTTGCTGTTCGCGACTCCTTCTTCTTCTTCCCGTCATTCGCGCCCCCCCTCCTCCCCACCTCCACCTCCACCTCCTCCCGATACCCGCACACACCATCACACCATCACCCGCACCCGCACCCGTAGCCACAAACCAAACCCCCACTCAATGGTTTAATTGACTAACATTTCCTGCCCCATTCCTGCTCTCCAGGCCGGGAATAAAAAGACGCCAGCATCCGCACCCACACCCTTCCTCCCTCCCGCCGGCCGCAGAACCGCAAACTCCCTCTCAGCCTCCTCCTCGTCGTCCTCCTCCTCCTCGTCGTCTCCCCAACCTGGCCCCCGCCGTCGCCGACGCCGTCCCAACCCCTCACCGCACCCGCGCCCGCAACCACCCACAATGTCAAAGGACGCCGCCCGCAGCAAGCCACAGACGCGCGGCCAAACCGAGCACGCAGCCGCCACCGCGCCCCCTCCCCCCCGCCGCAGACTCACAAATAACTCGAACCAGACCTCCGAGTTCCGGCAGACGACAGATCCTTCGTCCACGAGTCCCGTGCCCGCGGTTACGAAGGGCGGTAGCAGCAGCACCCGCAGCAAGAGCGCTAATGGCGCCAATGGCGGCGCCTCGGCTCAGACGTTCATAAAGATCGATGACGACACCGCGAGCGAGGGGGGCGCCGGGGAGCTAGAGTCGGATCTGGACGCGGTGCGGGAGCTCAGGAAGAGCAAGGCTGCCACTACCGCCACTGCTAAATCGCCGCCAAACACGCGCGCACAGAGTAAGCGCACGACTCCCGCGCCAGCGGTCCGCTCCTCTGCCGGCGCCAAAAAAAGGTCCACGCCGCCGCCCTCGTCGAGCAGTATAGACCCCGAGGACTCCTACCAGCACAAACGGCCCCGAACGCAGGAGGCAGACAAGGGGCGGGTGAGTGGAAAGAGGAGGGGGGGAGAAGGCGCAAAGGATGATGAAGAGGAAGCGGGGGAGGAGGAGGAGGAGGAGGGGGAGCCTAACCCCCGAGCCGACCTCGAGGCATTCGCAAACTCGCTGGAGCGGCTGAGTCGGCTGTTGTTCGCGGCGAGGGATAACCTGAGTAAAAAGCAGGTTACCGTGCTGGAGAACGACATCCACCACGACTGGAAGGTGGACGAGATGTCCACGTTTGTGGAGGGGTTTCTGAGGGGCGCTGATGCCCTGGATGGTCGATTAAAAGACTAACAGGGACATCGGGGGCAGATTCCCTCCTTTTCTCTCTCTTTCCCTTTCTCTCTTTGTGTTTTCTTTCCCAAGTAGCTAAAATAAACTTGTTTTCTTCTTTCTTCTTTCTCTTCTTTCTTCTTCTTTCTCTTCTTCTTCTTCTTCTTCTTCTTCTTCTTCTTCTTCTTCTTCTCGTTTTTATTTTTTTATTTTTTTATTTCCTCTTTTATGACCTCACCCCCGGCCATCATCACATTGTGGAAAAAAACGACCTTTTTTTTTTATTATCTTTCTTTCCCCCCGCGAGGAGTTCATGGATGGGTTATACGTATAAAACATATATCTAAAAAAGAAATAGGTCGCTTTACCTACATGTATGTATCGCATCGCACCGTATCATGGAGTTTGGAGCCTTACCATCATTGCCCCCCCCCCCCCTTTTTTTTAGAAGTTTAGGTTTCTTTATTTCCCCTTTCCCTTCCCCCCAGGGCGGTGAAGAGGGGCGTTTATTACATGCAGAGATTCTCACTCTTTTCTTCTTTCTTTTTCTTTTTATAATAACCTGAGCTGAGCTGGGCATACCACCACATGCACACTACGCACCACACCTGGTATGTACATGTAGTTTATAGCTAGCTAGCTAGTCGGCGCGCATGTATGATCTGTCTGTCTGGTGTATGTGGGTACATGTACTCTACCTATAGCTTTGCGAGGCGCGGCAGGGCGGGCAGGGCAGGGCAGCGTTATCTAAGTATATACAGGCAGCTATAGGTTTTTTTCCTCGTCGATGGTGATGGTGATGGTCTCGGTCAGCTTCTATCACTCGGTCACATGCGCGCACCACCCACCACCGCCGCCACCGCCAACTGTTGTCTGTATGTGGGGTTCGATGAAACGCCTTCTTTCCCCCCCCCCCCCCGGCCTGCCTGAAACGGGCTCTATATATGTGCTATAGAGATGCTTGGATACTATGGAGGTACATAATGTAAATATCAAAAAAACAAAAAAAGGGAAAAAAAACAGAGCGCCCGCTAATGCCGTTACTACATCATGTACCCCCCCCCCCGAGGATTCCTATACCACTGAGCTGATGATCTTCGTCACCCCCTCCCTTCTCTCCCTCCCTCCCCCTTCTTCTCCCGGCCTTTTTGTTTTTGTCGTCAACACATATCGTTACCCCGCCCACAATAAACTAAAACCTCCAGTTACAGGTTTTCTTTCTTTCCTTTTTTTTTTTTTGTACATACGGCTTATCGAATTGGTATGTACAATAAAGTTTTTCGATCCTTTCCGAAATGGGGGGTTTTTTTTTCCCACGAATACCCGTTAATTTTTTTTTTTTTTTTAAAAAAAAAACCCCTGGATATGACTGGCACAGACCACCCTCTCACGACCTCTAGCCATACTTGAACCATTTTTTGTAAAAGATTTTAATAACCAATAGTAACTACCCCATTTTTCCCTTTTTTTGCGCTGCCTGAAAAGCGAACTCAAAAAAAAAAAAAAAAAAAAAAAAAGATCGGTTTTTGTTTTAGGTTTTTTTTTTTTTTTAAGAAAAAGAAGGCATAAACACGTGAACTTACTTGTGCGAAGCTGCGAACAAAACCCGACACGAGATAATGACCGAAAAAAGAAAATAACCAAAATTCCAATCACGGGGGAGCGCATGAGTTTCTGTCTCAAGTCGGCTCACCCCCCAGCCCACGTTGACGAATTGCCATCGTTTCGGCTATTCCAGCTTTCTCCGAGTCCGTAGTTTGGTTGATGAAGTGCATCAGTGGGGTCTATCCAGATTGGACCCAAATCAAAACCGTCAAAATCTACTGGGTTACCCGGGTTTGAGAATTGGTCAAGTAGGAACGAATCCAAGTGACCGCCCGGGAAGGATTGCTCGGTGTAGAACTGGGGACTCGGCGTCACATAACCGCGTTGGTGCATTATTGGCGGTCCCATAGTCAGGGTAGAATCATAGGTTGTATAAGGTGAAAGCGGTATGTTTTCGATGATTGGGGACATCGACATTATCGGCGGCGTCCCTGCATATATCGGGTGACGTTTCGGTCCATGTGGGGGTGTTAACGCCGGTGATGTCAGTAGAGGTGATTTCGAAGGTGGCGATGATCTTGTGGACCCTTAGTAGCGTGAGCAGGTGAATGTTCCTTAAATTAAAGGATGTTCATGAGCGTACCTGGTGTGATAACTTTATGTGTAACTATCCTTTCTCGGTGTCCGCTGCCATACGTGTTCTTTGGGTCCTCTCCAGTGCTCTTCAGGCTTGATAGCACTGCAGCACATTCTTTTTCTTCCACTGCCCTTTTTTGATGCCCTGAATTACTGATCGCACGACTACCCAATTTTGCCATTGCGCCTGCGACCCACCACCATTCACTATAGTACGTGAGTTTCTCAATACAATAAGAATACTCTTCCATACATTTACCGCGACCTCCACGCACTTGTGCATAAAAGGTAGTCAAAGCGAGCGATAGCGCGTAAGGCAATATGGGTGTCGGAGGGAGTGGTATTTTGGTTTCGCGGAAAATCGTTATAACCTCCGTGGCAGCGTTTAGGCGGCGAATGTAGGAATTACTGTGGATTTGGTTCTGAGTACGTGTGCGGTGAGAGAGGATAGAAATAGCGCAATAAATCAATCTGAGAACCACTGCAACATTTTAGTTTACTGTAGTAGGTAGGACTGGGGACTGTCTGTAATCTACCTAGTTGACCTCCTTCTGGTACCTCTTCATCTTCTAAAAACTTCTGAAAGTCTGGAAACATTTTTTCCCAATCACTTTCATTCCCGGGGCGATACAGAGCAATAACTGACTCCAAAAGTCCAGCAAGTTTTACCATAATACGAAACCCTGCCCCCCGTCCGCCTTTAACCTTAGAGGGCCGATCAATACTGACGTCTTCCAATTTAACTAAGATGGGCCTTCCGTTCATTGCAGCCTGGAGTTTATCTAACGTCCATAGACACCACCATAACTCTTCGGCCTTGGAATTGCTGATATGCAGGCCCAGCGAGTGTGCATGGTGAATCGCCATAGCTAAGTTGCGACTCGATTCGTTCCCTCCGCCTAGAGATAATAGCGCATATACACGTATGAGGTTCATTCGATTGCGCTCATCATCCGCATATATAAGTGCTTTGATGCGTGTTTCAAGACGCTGTGAAAATTCACAAGGTTTCAGAAGTTCGCCAGACGCTGATAAGCGCAAATGTGCTGCCGCATCAGCGTGCCGAGAGGCAACAAGTAGTATACTCTGTAGTAGTACAATCGGAATCTTGTCCGGAGTTCTTTTAAATAATGCACAAGTCGCATCATCGATAATTGGAAATAAAGGATGGATTGAATTTTCATATATCCCGAGCAACAAATCCATACATGGCCGAGTCGGGAGTGCGTAGGCACTTAAAGAAGTAAGGTATGCGTTCAAGTGTTTTTCAGGCTCACCTTCTGCGGCCGGCGCTGCGGAAGTAGGCTTTTTAGAGCTCTCCTGGTCTTGAAAACGCGGCCGTTTCGCTCCCTTGTGCCTAGACAGGGGTTCAGGTGATTGTGAGACCCAAACGCCCACCTCGTTGCGGTCAGTTGCGACCTCGTGCGCCGACGCGGAATCACCGCTGACCGTCAGAAACACGGACTCTGGATTAAGATCACCAATAAAACGAGGATTCTTATCGGTGATTGAATTTTGTTCGACGGGATCATCGTTGTCGTTGCGGGATTCGTCTGGTGGCCTTGTCGTGGTTTGTGGTGCCTCGGAATCAATCAAAGCCAGACTATTACACAAGTGTTAATACAAGATTTTCTGGTGGATAGTAGCCATAACCTGCACTGAATGCCGTCCTGAGCACAGCTCGCACAACGCTCGTGGTTTTCGAATGGTGGAGGACATTTTCTCTGTATCTGTCAGATTGGCAACTATCAAAGGGTTACTTTCTTAGGTTGCGATATATACCCGTCTGCTCTTGCACTGTTCACATGCGCGATGTGCTCTTTTGCGCTTTCTATATGCGCTATTGTTGGCGGCAAATACCACTTGAACCGCCTTTCCTCCAGTCATAATGGCTGCCTTAAAGCAAGGCTACGTCGATAAAAGAAGAAGAAGGAGAGGATGATGAGACGGCGAGGACGAGAGGGTAGTGGTTGTTGTTGCTACTTTTAATGAGAGTATAGACGTAGACCTGTATAGTAGTATTGAATGGTGAATGTAAAAAGGTGAATGAGCGAGCGAGAGAAAGAGAGTTATAGTGGAAGAAGGTTGGGTGTGAAGATGATGACGGATGACAAGGTGTTTTTGACATGAAGATGTTTGACGTTGGAATCGGTTGGAGCGTTTTCGAGAGATCAGCCGCCGCGACCACGCTAATATTGATCCACGCAGAGCCTCAGAGACCCACTTAGAATCAAGTCCAATGTGCGCAGGTAAAAGGCTCCACGATATCGAAATAAAATAAAAATCTATTGACCTGTGTTAACATAGCAATCCGTTCCGTACATAACAATAAGTACAGGTAGCTGATAGACACACCCCGCAGGTCATACGTGCTGCTGTAACGGGCATAAGACGCACAGCAACGCACAGCAGAGAGTGAGGGAAGGAGGAGAGAGAGGGGGCGGTGAGGTTCACGATTGATGGCCGAGAAACTAGCTCAGTAATTGTGCTGAGTCCCTGACTGAGTAAGTAATAGAGTAATATATGCAGTCTATCCCTCTCCAGCATGAGATTGCTGAAGCAGTTCATCGTTCATATATGGCCCTGAGCTACATGTAGTTACATGAA
Organism: Morchella sp. 2016-103; assembly: GCA_024713925.1. Taxonomy (NCBI): domain Eukaryota; kingdom Fungi; phylum Ascomycota; class Pezizomycetes; order Pezizales; family Morchellaceae; genus Morchella; species Morchella sp. 2016-103. The sequence continues at coordinate 2,261,380 of JAMGZF010000002.1, forward strand.
GTACATGTAGTTACATACTACATGTAGTTAACGCCTGTGTGGGTTAGACTCGAATGGCGGTACACGAACCCAACTGATTTCAAACCAACTCATCCTGGTCCCCTGAAGTCTTGCAACAAGCTTTTTTGAACTTGGTCCGAATTGCAGCACACTAGGCTCCTGGTAGTTAAACTGATTGACAGGCATTATCATCACATCATCAGAATCACAAAGACATATCATTCGAAACCCCATTCCACATAACCCGCCTCAAAATACGTACGTAAATACACAGACAATCTGTTGCTACGAAATCAGCCAGCCTTAGCTAATTAAATACTGATTAAACTTCTACCAGTTTCTAGAGTTTGTAAGGGTTATAGTAGATACATGTACTCTACATATGAGTATATCGGTAGATCGATCTTGCAGGTCCAATTGAAACAGATACTTGAATCAAACATAGGCTGAGACATTCACTCAAGGCTCGTCTTTCCGTTTCAACTCTTCTGATCAGAATCTTTCTCTTACATTCCCTTGACACTAACTATGTAGGTATAATTAGGTAAGCCTGGAAACCGCAGTGGGATACTCCGTCTAAACAGGGAGTAATTCAAAGTGCGGGGTGCGGAACATCTGAAATATGGTAGACCTACGATGGTGAATCACCAGTTTATTTTCCCCTCGAGTCCCTATGTCCAAGGCTTACTAGATTGCAGCCGTTATTTTATCAGATACGCAAGCTGGATCTTCGTCTCGAGCCCGGGTCCATGTTTCGTTTTGGGAAAAACTTGCTGCAATTGCTATAATATATATATATTTATATGTATATATCTGGATTCTAAAGACAGAAATAGGCAATTGTAACCCGCTCAAACAGCGTGGACTATCCTCTGTTACTTTCTATATTCAGCTTTGTTAACATAACATCGATCAATTACGTTACATTAGCAACTTTCGTTATATGATTGGATCTCATCATAATCGTTGAATATCAAGGCTGATTTAGCTTACGGGAAAGAAATCCTCCCCCATCGTCTGTAAGTTGCCGTCCTACCACCCATACACCCAGGTACAATGGCTCTATACCCGTCCCAACAGAACCGACAAGAATAAATGGTTGTCGTTACTTTCATAAAGCGACCTTTGGAGGATGCAGTTGTAAAGACGAAATTGGTTGTATGGTATAGTTGGGGCCCTAAAGAGGGTGGCGGTGATGCCAGCCGCGGGAAGAGCTCACTATAACCTTGAAATATGCTTCCTGACCCAAACCCCTCCATTTCGCACTGAGCTCTTTGGGGTAGTAAGCTTAGAGTACAGAAGACCTAGGTAAGCGGCAGACGCCACCTGTAAATATCCTGGGCGTAGATTCAGGGTCGGAGGGATCCTAAAATACAATTATATCCCAACCTGTAGCGCAGATAACCGTGTCCATTTGGGCGTCGGTGCTGTCTGTCAATGTTATCTTTGACATTTGGTAGTGACTCTAACCTGCCCACTTTTTCGCCGTGGTGGTTTTATTGCCACGCAGGAATGTGTATTCTCCCAGAACACTGGTATCATCACGTCAGCCTAATTCATCAAAAGCAACCCAGATATACAAGTTACATTCCTTCGATCCAAAATATCTGGTCCCAATGTGCCCATATTTTGTTCCCGTACCCCATTGCCTTTATTGCAATGACGATACTAGTCCCAGTACACCCACCCGCTGCAGCCATTATCCACTATCTCTCACGATCGAATACATTAGGATGCCATTATGATGCGCTGCATTCTGCACAAGCAAATGGCTGGCCAGCTGGGCTTCAGCGCCGGACTCCTCTTTTATAATAACCCAATAGACTTGCTTCCCCAACTTTGCCAGCACAATTGCAAGTGCTCACTGCATTCAGTGCTGACTTACCCCACATATAATACTCGCCAAAATAAAGTCTATCGACACTTTAGGTGCGGTTGCCACAAAAATCACCAATAGATTTTTTTTTTTTTAGGGGGGGGGCGAGTTAGGACACTTTACCTCAGGTGCAGCGAGGCGCCCCTGTTGAGGCCCCAGGTTCTGCGAGTAGAACTTTAGGCCAGTAAACCCATTATCCTCTATATTTGGAACAAAAAGGCTGAGAAGTTGTCCCCGTTGCTAGAATCAGCTATCGCAACAACCTGACCGCCTATCAAGACCTTGATACTCTACACTCCATCCAGAACTTTCCTGGGCCCTGTCAATTGCCTGAATCTCATGTAAAAATCTAATACGATAAAGTAACTTGAACTTTCGCATGTAGCCTTCCATACAGTTGCACAGGGATAAAAGAGTCTGATGTCACACCCTCTATATAGGGATCAAGGCGAAGGTGAGGGAATTCAAGTATCCCGAAGGGCTGTTGGGAGGTGAGGCCAGGATAGATTCTGTCGCGGCTCCAGGGACCGCCAACGGTACTGGCCCGTTCGAAAATTATGAGCTCGATTGTGGGGGTCGATTTGGAGGTAGCTGTGAATGGCCCAAATAATCGATTAGGAGTCGCTTGAAAGGCACATGCTAGGATAGGGTATACTGACGTTTTTGCTGTAACCAATCCAAACAGCCTGAATATAAATGTAATTTGTAGAATATAGTATTGAATCTAGCTGTGAAGTTCCCCAGGTAATGATACCTGCGCCGGCAGTAACCACTTTTTGGTGTAATTGGAAACCTCAGAGAAATGGTGTAAGGACCAAACAGGAGGCTTTTGGCATGGATTTGAAGTAGGTAAGTAGGTACTGCTTAAAAGAACAAATACTAGCGGGGTAATCTAGGTAGTACCACACGTATAGGTATGTTATCACAAGCCCTACAAGTACATTTATGTACCTATATTCCCCGACAATGCAGCCCTATGCATTCTAAACACGTGTTTCTACACATTCTAGTGGGTGCACCGGTGTGGTTTTTAGTTTCCTTTCCTGGATTAAAGCTCCATCATTAATAAATTGTTAGTTCTAAGACACTGGAGAGCAGGGATGGGATAAATTGCCAGAGTAGGGAATCAGGCTCTCAACCTCGAGCTTAAACTTCAGTAAACTACATGTATAGAGTACTGACGGCGGGATGAACCTTACTCTAAACTCCGAGTCCAGATTTATGTACCTACATGTACATGTACCTCCATGTATGTATGTAGCCTTTCGTTCTGCGCTAACTCAACCTGCATTGACACGCCTTACTAGCTGGAGGAGAATCAGACTGAGAATCAGGCGGTAAGTTTTTTCGGCATAGGTACATGCGATTTCTCTCGAGAGTTGCTCCAAAGCATGTGGGTTAGCGTCGCAATTTGATACGCACTATTCAAGACTGAGTGATACAGGTGCAGATCTGGGAACAACCGGGGAATTTATGATCACGCAACCTCAGTGAACAAAAAAAAAAAACTGCGTGGAGCAATTGCAAGGCCGTGAGACATTCAATCATTTTTTTTGAAATATTAGCACGTTATAGGCTAGATTTACCACTAGCACGCCCGTCCTCCCATACTTCTAATATTTGTTACGGACTCTACAACTTCAATCCTAAGACCTCCAACCCACCTAATCAACTACCAAAGCAATGACGCCGTATTTAGTACCCATAAGCCCCGCCGATCTTCCTCAGCTCCTAGATGCTGATGCTTCTCTTTACCCCTCACCCTTGACCCTCTCTACCCTCTCCTCTTGGACCTCCGCAGTGCCATCCCTCTCTTTTAAGTACCTCTCCACGTCCGAAAATACATCGCCATGCGGAATATGCATAATTCTACCTGTCATTTCAAGCCACTGGGAAGAATTGATCAGAGGTGAGCTGAAAGAATGGGATATTACCCCAGCGCACCTCGGGGTAATAGGTGAGACGGTAGGGCTACATGTATGGCATATCGAACGCTTCGAGGCTTGGAGACAGGGTTGGGGCAGTTTCGGGGCATGGGTATGGAAAGATCTGAAAAGTTCTGTGGCAAAAATGCTAGCAGAAGGGTGCAAGGGCGTGGTTGGTTATTCAGGTAAGTACTTGTATAAATCAACATCGTGGAGCCGTGTTTGTGATGATGACTCTGTTGCAGCGCTTTGCGTAACACCTGCTGGGGAGCACCTGTTTCGTGAACTGCTAGGGTTCATGAACTCTCAGCACTACAGCGGTCAAGTCGTTGTTAGGGATACAGGCTCTGGCCAAACAGAAATTATAGAGCGGGAGATGTGGGAACGAACACCAAAAGAGGAGGGAAAGAGAGATATTGTGGCACAGTGCAGAATGTTGGTAAGATATTCTTAAGGCTGAACATTTAGATCTGTTCCCACAATCTTGCTTGCCATAAACATCGAAGAGAGCCACATGCATACGGCGAGTACTAGAGGATACGTTAGAGGTTTAAGGTACTTACTACCACATGGCCCCATAGAAAATGGGATTCGATTTACTCTAAAAATTAAATCTTTTCCCCCTCCAACCGGAGGATCGCCTCAGGGCATTTGAGGCTCCGTATGTTGGCTACGGCGCCCGGATATCTGAATTCTATGATAGCCTTGTTCTATGGAGCAAACCGCCGTTTCCTTGGATGCCATTGGAGAGCATTGCAGGTGTAGTAACAAACACAATGACTGGAGCAGGTTCCGTGCGCATGCGCAGTCGAACACAGACGCTCATTGGTGTTAAATTATCCGGCCTTCACAATAACTCCGAGGAGCAAGATTATACCGACCAGTGAAGGATTTTATATCGTAGCTAACATGGGTCGGTTAGACCTCAAAATTGAGGTCCGATCATTACCTCTCAATCCTGCGGAGTCCTCTCACATTCCTGGGCCGTCGATAACACACACTAGACCGTTTGGGCCTGTTCCTCGAATAGATGAACTACAACCGTTAGCCAAACCTATTTTCTTCAGGCCCTTATCCAGTGCAAGAGGGTTATTACTAGCAAGTCCTTGCAGAGATACTCGTTTTTTAAACAAAAGTCTCCTGCGGCCCTCCAATACAGTAGTCAAAAGAAGATTTCTATCTTGGAAGTCTAACAGTGATAAATACAATAATTGGTTGTCGGCCCGGCCAGTAAATTCTCTATGGCTATATATTTATTCAGGCTATTCCTGACTAATATCATATTCGATAATCCACTCGTCTTCTAGAAGATTCGACATTATTTTTCTACCTCTAGAGCTATTTTCATTCTGGTGAACTACGACACTGATATTTTCTTCATCTGTTGCAAAAGCTTCATCTCAAAAGCCGAGACATCAATAACGTTAGGTTGATGGGAATCAAAATCGTGTAAAAACGCATTTGCTGCGCCAAGCTTCATTCACGAACTCTTCCTACGATAATATAAGTCGGCTTTGATAATCGCTAGCCCAGTTGGTATAAACTCCTGGGTACGCACTAGTGGCAGCACTAACGTCATTCGAAATTTCACTCAGTATTCAAGGACAACAAAAGCTGATGAGCTCAGGGCTGAATCCTTAGCCTGTGCTCAAACTATATATGTATCCTTGGCCTAAATAAGGCATTGAGTAATACTCTACTCTACGGGCCCAAACCACACAATCGTGTGGTTTCCACATTGAGATAATGATCAAACACTTTTCTTTTAGTCTTTTAGTCATATTTAACACCTCAGCCTGATCTCTAGTAGAGTTGGCTATACATAACCACTCTTTTCTAGGGCCGTAGCTAGGTCTAGTGGTATGTATATGCCTTGAAAACAGCAACAGATAAACTAGTTAGCGGAAGTGAAAATTAAAATCGTTGAGGTGATCCATATACACAACAGAAACAAAAACGACAGCCGGCACAACCTATAAAATCGCAACCCCCCCCAATGCACGTGTAACGGAGTAGAATTGAGTCTTAGGCTTGATAGGACGGAAACTACAACAGGAAGAGCGAAATCCCTATGCCTATCTGTGACCGAGATTGATATCAATATGTAAATCCCCTTTACAATTACAACTTCATGACATAAACATCTTCTCACATTCACGTAATAAGGTACCAGTGTGAATTGAATTTCATAAGCTAATTTAGGCCTAGATGAAACAATTGATTTTGTCTATAGTACCAAAAAGGGGGGTGGGATCACTACGGTATTCCCGTCAATACGTCGCTAGCAATGCGGTAAGGATACGGTATTAGTACAGTACTTTTCCTCCGATGCCGGTTTGATTCGGTATTCAATACTAAATTCCGTAGTCCTATAGTGATTTCACCCCGTTTTTTCATACTGTAATTTTGTTGCAGACAAGTAACTCGATGACAATATCTTGGCACAATTTAATCATTGACCTAACAATGCTGCTTTTAGGTATATACAAATCTTGTTATGTGCGGTGTCTCAACAGAAATCTTTACTAGTGGGTATCAATGATCAAAGTGGAGCATTAATTTAAAAGGATATTGTACTTGCCGCGAGAATAGGTTTCTGCAGAAACTTATTCTCGCCGCAAGTATCTATAAGTGCAAGTTCATGCAACTGGGCATGCACACCATCAACAGCTACATATCCTTCAAGATCTAGAGTCTGCCCCCAAACCAGGGTAATTAGGGCCTAATAAACTAACTTATTACTCATCTTTAGCCTAGCTTGATAGCTGTTGAAGACGATTCACATCTTTTTGTATTATATCATACCATTACGTTATCTGATAGAGCGTTTGGCAACGACCACATTTGCTAAGAAACTGGTCGCCAAGAACTAAATATTTGAACCCTGAGGTCAGTCAATTGCCAAAACACTATCCCAAGCAATCATTTCGCACCCGTCTCCACAGATATTTTTGCACTTGTAAATCACCCATAGCCCGTCTGCGAGGATTATCACCGCTTAGATATTCCAGACTCAACAAGTCACGAGTTCTATCTGCTGTCTGCTAAAACAATTGACCCGCGACTTTCGGAAAGCTCATAGGTCAACTAATAAGGCCTTGCAGATCCCCGGTGTCAAAATAGTTCACCGCTTAGGCAGCGTAGATTGTGCTACATACGGCCTGGCATACCGTGTACGCAGTGGGAAACATCTGATTGGAGAGATGTTTGTTTTGCAACTCAGCATGGATAGTAGGCACCCCCCCAACAAGGTAAAATTACCCTTGGCCCAATTGCAAAGACTTAAAATAGGTAAGCAGCTCCCATGCCGGGTATTCATACACACTGCTTCACTGCACTGGCATCCTCTTTCCCTGTGGTCCACAATTCATCAGTGCCCATACATACGACCGGCTGTACTAGAATCATATCAAATGCACTCATGGGACAAGCCACCGCGTGATACCGATCAAGAATTTAAGGGCAGGATCACTGTGCAGTTGGTGGTCAGGGATAATGCGGAATTCTGCGTGCCTTATACCTAAATGTAGACCACAGTCTATTAGCTCTCTGTCTTCGCGTATAGGGCTCCCATAGAGGCCCAGCCTTGTATTCACTGTCCTAATGACGGAAGAAGTAGTGCTAAATGACAGTGGAAGAGGCAAGAACAGCCAGGTAGTCGTGAAAGTGCTGATATGGAGGTGATTTGGTGCAGATCTACCAGATGGACGACGTATGGCCACAAATCCCTTGCCTATTGGTATTAATTCCGAGGATCACACCACTCTGCCGCCGGCAGAGATTGACTGAAGCGAGAAACGGCAGCTTCCTTGATCTAGGGGAGGGGCCAAGCACTGTGTTTCCCAGACAAGATGCCAAATTTTTGTCCTTGAGTACAAATTTCAAAACCCTGCCGGTAGCAAAACAAAACATATATCATTTAACCGGCAAAAATATATGCTCCTATAGGTGAAACATGTTTGGTGCAACCTCTATTACTGCTCCAGTCTCGCTGATCTTTGCGATTTTATGAATGTCGATGTGCCGTGCAATTCTTGAATCTGCGATCCTTGCACGCCTCCGGCAGCAAAGTATCGTATCAACCCCAGGCCCGGACAATCTTCGGTGTGCCGTTAATACCTTGCAATTTTCCAAAGTGAACCCTCTACCTCTGGTTCTGCCTCCTCTCTCCTGGATCGATGGTATGCGGAACAAATAGCTACCTTCACACACATATATTGAATAGAGTTATTTCTCAACGAAAATTCCAAATTGTCATCTCGCCCTGAGAAGAAAAACTCACCCAATAATAAGGATTTGCAAAACCCGTCAACTCTCTTGTTTCAGCCCTATCCACTGCATTGGGGTCCAGAGTAGTCGCTTGAACCGCGGGCAGTGTTACAACTATCTACTACATACCCGCGGCTTTTATTCTCGTGAATTAGGAACTCCTGTAATTTCTTCATCATTCTTTGAAGAGGGGGAGGGGGTTATACTGCGCTAGTTATGTCTTACCAAGAAGCTCTCGAATTCCCCAAGTCATATATTATTACCTACTCCACCCCCGACATGCTTCCAGGTATACACTGAATTCCTTAATTTGTCTCGGCCGTAACGGCACATGAGCTCTAGCTCTAGCCCAAGTAGTAATCGAACCATCAATTATACTCACGCGGAAGTCCGCACGCTCCACTAGTTTATTTCAATACCCTCGTATCCGCAATAGGGAAAGGTATTCAAAACATTGAGCGCTGAATACGGTATGGTCGTAGAAATTACTTCTGTACCGGTGAATGCATGTAGTTACTGGGGGAGTTGTCGGTAAATATGCAGGGATTCGCAAAACACGGAAACCCATGAAGGTAGTTATCTGTATGTGGTGATTGGTTTTGTTTTTCTTTCTTTCTTTCTCGCCCAGCTTCGACCGTAATACTTACCTGCTACCCGCAGAGTATGAACACTTCGCGGGTTACAAATGCCTCTTTACTCGAGTTTCGGTATGATAGTCCCTTATCGTACATCCGATGCACTGACCCGAAAATGTGGGATCACCTTGATGACAACCTTCATGGCTTTAGAAAGTCCTGTAAATGCATCGTTGCGGTTTTAAGCCTTATGGCCTTGCAACGATACTTCACCCAGTTAGCTGGCTGGCTGGCAATGTTACACATGGGGTTCGAGGTTTCTCTTCGGACTCCTCAAATGATCATTAGCGCTCCAGGTCTATTTGAAATACGCATTACAATGTTTAGCTTTCCAAAAACACCTGCATATTGATACCCTGAAGAAAATGATTCTGGTCCACTGTGCCAAGCTAGATATATATTCTCCCTTGACGCACAACCTGTAGGGCTATTCAGTCTTTTCTAAGCGCCTTGCACCAGAATTATTCGCTTGTAGCTTTGACCTGATTCTCAACCGCACGGCAAGTTCCAGCGTGAATCACAGGACAGCACTCGGATACAGTCGTGGTCACCATTTGCATGCATCAGTGCACCCCTTTTGTATAAGCCTTTTTCTTCCTTATAATTCTATCTAGCTCGATTGTAGACGATCTGTATGAGTGAATATTGTCGCATGCGCACGACAAGGTCAGAGTAGCGCGTCTGTTTCAGCGAAGGATAGCTGCCTCGATCTATCCCCCTTTTTTTGTCTGGTCCATGTGCGCTTTGTCACTTATTTGTGGGATCGATACTGCGCTTCTAGCTGAACCTTAATCTCTTGAGTCTAGCGATTAATAATTATCTTTGATCTCGACGCGCGGGGCGCGGGGCGCGGGGGGGCGCACATCCGTACCCACTTAGATTGCGAGTGACTGTAGTCAGTAGGTAATAATTGCGATTCCTAGATCTATTGTCAGTTGTTATGGCCTTTACGATCGAAGTGACATAAATACCTAAGTTTGATACTGGTCTTAGACACAGCTTGAATCGGAGTGTTTAATAAGGACGATTTCGCGGAGGCTTCACTTATAATAGTGAATTCCTTAACTTAGTATATCGAGACGCTAGAGAGGTAATCTCTAAGAGCTATAATATAACGCTATGTGCATTCGAGCGTTGGATAATCCTGACGTGGAAGAACTAGTAGAATCAGACTTTCCATGGGAGACGAAAGGTGGTCAGTACTGATGAAGCTGGGCGAGAGGTCTATGCACATACCAATTAACTGTGATGTCTTTTGCAGTGTTGTAGCATGTAGCACTGTATTAAAATATAAATCTACTGCCAGTGATCCCTGGCGCAATTGAGTGCTACGTGTACGTAGCGTACTGTTTTTAATTACATACGTGTTGATTTGATTTCAAGAGAAATGTTGTTACGGAACTTTGGTGAGAGATATTATAACAACATTTTAAGTAGTTCTTTTTAGAACCACCAAAGACGATATGCATGTATTTTAGAGATGACATGTATTGTAGAGATGACATGTATTGTAGAGATGACATCTAGATGAGCTCCCGACCCCTAGTAATTCGTGGGGTTGGTTACATGTACTTTTATGTACATGTACTTACATGTACTTATATGTACATGTATTTATAGTTGTGCGTTTCAGGCTTACGTACCCTTCTGTCGAACACTCAACGTCAACCATCTTCCGGCTTTCTGGCTCTCTAGAAAAAGTTTCAAGGAAAATAAAAACAAACCCATAATTACACCCTATGTAGGTACATTTAGTACTTACAGTGTAGATAATGTTGCTTCAATCCATCGTTACACAACAGCTAGAGCTCCCCCGCAATCCCCTAACCCTTACGTGTCACCCCCTCCTCCTCCTACGTAGGCCAACCTCTGGGACCACATCACATTTTGATCAACCACCACCATCATCACCACCAAGTAAATTTCACATACCCCACTCAAAACTCAATTGTCCGTCTTCAAAGATGGTGTTCAATATCTTCCGTATCGCTGCGGATTTTACGCATGCGATATCGATACTAATCTTGATCTTTACAATCCATAGCCGTCGCAGCGCGGAGGGAATCTCGTTATTGACACAGCTACTTTACACGTTGGTATTCCTGACGCGATACCTTGATCTTCTGATATGGTCGGAGTTTGGTTATAATACCATCTTTAAGGTCTTCTACATCGCCAGCTCGCTGTATATCCTCTTCTTGATGGTCAAGGTGTACGCCCGGACGCGCGAAGAGGAAAAAGAGTGGAAGATTGCCGCAACCATATTAGCCGGAAGTACTATCGCAGCTCCAATCATGAAGGCGATTTTTGACGAGAGCAGGGACTGGTTCATAGAAGTATGCATCCCCTTCCTTCGCCTTTAATGCCAACTGAGGGAAGCAATTTGGCTAACATTTACTGTCCGTAGACATTCCGCACATTCTCCCTCATTCTCGAAGCATTCGCAGTGATCCCGCAGATCTCGCTCCTCCGCCATACCCAGATACCCACTGCGATAACATCTTATTACCTCCTCGCCCTCGGATTATACCGCGCCCTCTACATTCCAAATTGGATCATCCGCCTTACAGATAGTAAAGACCGCTTCTTCGACCCCAATGCCTTCATTTTCGGTGTTATTCAGACAGCTTTATACATTGACTTTGCCTGGATCTATTATCGGCGCCAGCGAGTCAAGATCCGGGAAAATGGCGCGATTCTCGATGGCGACGACTTTATCAGCGGTGGGTTGATACTCGGATGGTTGATTGGCAAGAAGGGAGGATCGGTGTCCGGAAGGACTACCGGCGGAGGATGGAGGGGCGGCGGCTTGAGCGTTAGTGCCGATGACGAAGTCTTAGTGGGGGGGAATATCGATAGTGGAGATGAACTTGAAGATGAGCTACAGGATGAGAGCGAGGACGACTTGGAAGTTGAGGGGCTGGGCTCACAGAGGAACTTGATCGATCCTACAAAGTGATTTAGCATCTGGGGGTGAAATTCTGCTTTCTCGGGAGTTGAGATTTATGGTAGGGAAGCTTTGTATGAGTTGAGATGAGTATACTAAGCAATTACTCTTGCTTGAGTGATTGGTTCTTTTTGCTGGTATGAGGTAGATGAAAAGCTTTGTTTTCTTGGCACACGGGCCCAGTTATCATTGGCCTGTAGAACTTGTTTCTCCCTTTGTTCCTTTTCTTTTTTGTTTCTTTTCTTCCTCTTTAGCCTGCGCAGTAGCTGAATATCCAAAGAGGGGTTATGAATGCGTACGATAGCCTTTTCAAACAAACATGGTGCCATTGCGTACTAAATGTAGTCCATGAACACTCGAAAATAAACAAGGTAAAAATACACATATCTCCTCGAGCTCGCCCTAGCCTGGAATCACACAGAGGTAGGTCAAACTTCTTTATCGAAACTAAAAGGCTCCCATGTGGACCTCAATGGGTGGGATTTAATAGCTTAATCCCCTCTTCGTTCGAACTTTCTCCACTATCCTTCATTCTCACATCTTTATGGCCGTAGGTAGGAGATTGTAGTATAAGGCCGGTGTATATGATGAGCTGTCTTAATGTAATTCCGAAGATCAGCCGCTCACCGTATGAATTGGCTGGCATTCTTGGGCCCCCATATATGCATATGAAATGAGGCTTGAGGGGGGGTGGGGAGTTATACAATGATTTATGTATTTGCTACAGCTGCTGGCTTGCAAGATGTGAGTGCGCAACGTATGGCATCGGCGGGTAACTTTGGCCAGTTTTAAAGGCGTCGTATCAGGGAGAGTGACCCGCTTTCCCATCTTCGTTGGTGGCTGCATACATACATGTACTTCTCACGCTGAAACCGTCGACGCACCTATACACGAAAATATACTCTGTTGCTCCTCCCGCATCTTGTCAATCACGCCTAAACTTTACGACTATATCTCCTGAGAGACAGCTATACATCATATAGCTGATAGCTATATAGCCTTACCAGATAGTTGTTAAATTAGTAAGGGCTTCCCACCCCACTATGTCTCCTGCGGGAGTAAAGTTCCATTAGTTATACACCCACATCATACTACAACAAACTGATCATGATAACTAATTAGTGAGTAACCGCCGATCCCCATCCTACTCGATCTATATTTGATGGTGGAAGAAGCCTATTTGTTAAGCGGGTGAATCTGGGTCAAAGCCCAGACTTTGTCTCAGACACGATATCGAGGTACGGGTGCGGTCAGCAAACATTTTCCCATCCGTTTAAGAATATTTGTTAGCACAATTCATCGTTTGTGGCTGCTAACCAGTTGAAAGTTAACATTGTGCGATCATAGGTTATGGTTCGCTCACTCAGGCTTGGCGACATTTCACTACTAGGCCATCTTGTTTCCTTCATATGATTTAATCTGCTAATCCGCTCTCAAGTCTTTCCTGAATTTTAGAATCCAATTTTCTAGATTGGTCCACCTTTCTACCCCTCCAGTGGTGTAGTGTACTCAAAAACCTGAGTGAGATTTGGTGAAGCAACTGAAGCTAAAATAACGCTATCTCGAATCTTTACACCTATAATTATGAAACCGCCAGCGGACGCATTTATTTTACGAAACTTTCGCTCTAGTCACTGAGCCTATGTTGTAGCTATCCCCTTTGCTTTGTCATATGTACTTCATGCGAGGCTTTTACTAATTATTCTAGGCCTAGGTTAATCGATACTTCTAGCTATCTAGGTCACATATAAGTAGGAGTATTTCGAGTCATATCACAATCTATGTAATAAGCAACCGCGTTTCAAGCCCTTACAGGAGTAGAAAAACTCCTAACCGGTCTACTAAATACATTTCAAGCTCATGATAGACGCTCGTGATTTGTGATTAGAGCTACCGGTTAGTCTGTGGCACTTGTTTCAAATGATTTTATCATCATGTACGTTCCACATTCTGCCTCCGTACCACGACGCCAAACAGTCCAGTAAGCTACAAATAGCAGTTCTAAAGATTCTCTTAAATAGTAGGTTTAGATTATGATTCGTCCTTCTTCTGGTCTCCGCGCATAACTAGTCCCCAGCAGACCTAGTGCTCCGTTTGCTATAATTAGCTATAACGCTCATCCTCAAGGGGCAATTTCAAAACCCTCAACGCATATGTGTATGGGAGAAACACTTCCCCTAGTCCCTGATGCAAACTACAATACGTTCCTACATCAGTTAATATCGCAAAACATGTGCCGAGACCTTTTTGCTAGGCGATCCACCTCAGATATTTTTTTGTTTTTCAAACAAGGCAAAATGAGGCAATCTCTAACGTTGCCGACACCATGGGGTCGAAAAAGAAGGCCCTATCTGCTCAAATATCGGTATTCCGCCCTGCCGTGTGAGGCGGGTGGTGCCTCTGAAGGCAAATGTTTTGTGAGCTTTGGGCATCTTTAGCTCTCCGGGGCCATGACCCGTTTTAAATCAAATCGACTCATTGGGCCAGGTACCCACCACACTCCGAAGCAAACAAATTTAAGATAACGGGTGCCCGGGGTGGGGGGTGGGGGGTGGGGGTGGGGGGGGGTGGGGGAAGATCGTATAATAGAGCCAATAAGAACGATATTGGCCATTATGTTTGGTCCCCCCAAGGCGGGATATCGGGGTCACTCGGAAACAAATTGGGGGGTGGTTTAGTGAGCGGGGGTATCCTAGGCACGCGGGGGACCGGTCTCGGAGACCTGGTCGAGATTTGCACAGGTGTAACTACAAGCCGAAAACGGTTTCGGTAAGCAAATGAAAGTATTTTCTGTTTTATACGAAAAATTGGCTGGGAACACCGTATGTACCGTCTCGCGTTTTTACGATTAATCAGCTCTTTATTATTGTATCGGTGGTTACAAAACTAATGCTAGCAGATTATGTGATTCAGCCGAAAAGGAGCCCTGTAGAATTGACATACGTAGATTGCAAGGTATATATCTTTCAAGGATCAGGAAATTCGTCCATCGCAGCTGGCAGGTAATCGAAAAATTGCCCACGTGTACATCTGTGGTGATCGCTGTTTCACCGCCAGGTTATTTGAATTCTAGCGAGTGATAAAACATGAATCATGATCATTGACTATTGGCCTGGTGGTGGATTAACCCTCAAACGAATATATGTGTGTAGCTCAGTAATAGAGTTTCATAGTATAGTGTGATTAATGACGGTACGTTCCTTGCCTATAATATTTTACAATACTTTCTAGATATAGAGTAATCGATAAAAATTAGAGCCCTAGCTATAACGGAAATCATTCAACGTCTTCATCAGTTATGACACAGGATCTCTCCCGGGATCCGACACCAAAAATGACCTATGATATTCGGCCTCTCGTTACTCATAATCATAACAACCATCTCAAGAAGAATGTTGGGGTTAGAAGCAAGGTTCGGTGGAACGGCCTGAAAAGCTCCGAGGGATCCTTCCCGGGTAGGTCAAAGTTCCAATTCCCAGCTAGGAACTATTAGAGTGACGGGATTTTACAGCTTTAGAAGTCAGGTCATCGAAACGTCAGATCCGAGTGTTTTGACAACTGCTACAGTCGCTAATGAACCGCTTTCGGTCCTAATAACGGCGTCATAGTTGGTACTAGGATCAGTCATAGGCTCATTATTGAGTCTGCCCGGACTCTACTACTAATTCCATGACGTTTCCGAACACGACCAATATTGCATACACACAAAAAAGTGCCAAGTCCCCCTGTTTGTATGGTATGCAATATTGGTCGTGTTCGGAAACGTCATGGAAGGACGAGTACATATATCTATCCACAAAGGGAGCTAGGTTCTGGGATAGACCTTGTTTATCTGCTCGCTTCGAAACGATCTTGGCGCCATGAATTTGAAGTAACCTCTCTGCTTTTCCCTCTTCAAGTTTTTAAGTGATCATGACCTCGATTGAGATACCAGGGCAAGGTGTTGGTTCGTGACCAGGAATGTTGAACACGGACCGGTGGCCGCCATGAGATGATAAGATCTAGCTTTGTCTATGAGGATCACAAATCGTAGAAAACTGACCAAAAGAACCACCCGCTCAATCTCTCGGGTCTCGGTTATAGATTGGAATAAATCATGTTTCTTAAGACCCAGCCTCATCTTCCAATTGTCTATAGCCGCGACACACGTACTTTTTGTGCTGGAGCCTCCTGCATGAAATATCACTCGGTATCAGAGTCTAGTCCCAACTTCTGAGCTGCTGGCCTATGAAATAATAACAACGCATTCCTTCCCCACAGTTATGTAGCTACCATACAGAGAGATGAGTCGGAGCCTCAGCATTTTATAATATACAGTGGGCAAATTGCCATCCCAATCGACAGCATAACTACCAAGTACTTAGCTATAGCAATAGCAGATCTTACCCCACCTTATAGACTTAAATGTCTTGACCAAAGCGGAAGAGTTGCCGCGGCTGTTTCCCTCTCGGAGCTTCCAAATGCGCTTCCACGAACGTTTGTCTTATTTCCAGGGCCTAACAAAAAGATACCCTGGGCGCGGGTTAATAGCCTGAAGGCAAGAAGGCATATTTCATAACGCTTTAACCCCATAAATCACATGAAGGCCCCCAATTATATACATAACGCATGTACATACGTTTAGTTTACCGAGTAACGATCGATTGATTCCCCCCCCCCCCCCACACACACACACGTTTGTATGAACCGGATAGATTCCCTACTTCTATCTACATGTATGTATGCACACGTCAGAAATGGGATCATACCGAATTAACCTTTCCTAATACCATCTCATATGCATGCCCGACATTGAAATGCACCCCTAATCTCGCTTCGCTAACTTTGGTTCATATCTTAGTGCACTCCGCCGCTGGAACATCCCGACCTTCTTCTTCTTCTTCTGATATACCGCAAAAACTCGAAAAATTGGCTATCTCCAGCCAGGAATTACCTCCTTCACAATTGGTTGAAGGGCGTAGATCAGGTCTGCTTATAGTAATTTCGACCTCATATGCATAGCCAATTTTTCGGCGGTATGTTTATATATAATTATGCCTGTGCCAAAATTAAAACGCCGCCGATCAACGCCTATTAAGCATTATCTGGTGGGAAAGACTCTAAAACTTGGTGAAAATATTAAGTAGGCGCATTTTAATTCTAGCAGAGTGGGTACTTGTATATATTCGGTATTAGCATCTATATCTAGTAATTAGGCCCTTTGCGCAAAAGACTCCAGAGTCTTTTTTCGGTAACCTTATTAGTACCTATCCTCCCATCAACCAGTCATGCAAGCAGAAGAAGACTCCGGAGTCTTTTACGCAAAGTCTCCATTCGCTGGTCATAATATTACACATATATGGATATGCGTCATATATGTATATTTCTCCATACACGGGCCTCCTCGGGCTCTTACACTCTCTTACACTAGCTAGCCCCTGGCCTGGTTTCGTTGCCTAGAAGGGGTGAGATTTGACCATTCTCATTGCTAAATTTCCTTGTTATTGGCCGTTGCACTTTCCTTCAGGGCAACAACTTCACCAAATCTGGGGGGTCCCGAATTTGCAGATTTCACCAGGCCAGGGAGTACTGAGTTTAATGGTAATCAGCAAGTTTGATCGATGGGTTTTGTCGAAAACTTTTCCATAGATTGGTTCTCATGCACATGCAAAATCACATGGTGACAATTATCGGACCCCTTAGTTTACATGTAGGTACTGCGGTACGGGCCGTACGGCTGAAAAGCTCGACCCCTGGCCATGGTACAAGGCCGTTTTCAACCTTTTCTCTTGATGACTGTTGTGGGAATATGGCATATGCATACATGTATACATGTATGTAGTAACAAGGAAAATAAAAGTAACGCATGGATGATCTGTCTCGTCCCCGTCTCTGTGCATACACGTACTATGACTACCGATCTCATCCGGGAATAATATCCTATCTAGATACATGTATATATTATAGACCACTATGTCTTTCTTAGTACCGCCTGGCGACTCGGTGTTCGTTGCGTGAAAGCTCACACAGGGTGCGAATAAAGAGTTCTGGGCCCGACTGGATGCTGGATATAAGACTTTGGGCGCTGAGACCAATGATCTGTAATTAGGTTACTAGAGAATCAATTCACAAACTAGGGTAAAACAAGCTAAACCATTTGTTATTGCGAATAATATTGCTCACATCGCCTTGGAATGGATACCTCGTATATGAAAATAGTTATACGGCCATCGAAGTACTACGGGTGTAGGGGCAAGTCTGTAGACACCTACTGCTGTTGCAACCACGTCCACTGTCTACAGACTTACCCCTATACATATAAGCAATACGTCAACTTGGTTAATGGTTGTACTCGGATCCGTATGTACATTTATGTTCAATTCCCCCATGTATACATTCATGATAGTATACATATACAAGTAGTGGACGGTATATACGTACATGCACGCGATACAGGATGCATATGGATCCAATTCTAGGGATTCCCGCCACACAAACACACCAACACCAATATTTACATATACTCGGGGCAGGTAAATAGTACCGGGCAATGTTTTTTTGCAGTAGTTCTCGCGCCCATTGGTGAACCAAAAACCCTTATTGTCCGGTACTTTTTACTTGCCCTGAGTATATCAAAGTTAACCGTTGATGGTATACTTGTATGTACATGTATGTAGGTTACGCTAATACATGTACATACTATTTGACACGTACATGAAAGCTCAACTTCTTATATCTGTCATTACATGTGGTAACTAAAAGCACGCTAGCCATGGATATGTGCATCTACATGTAGTAATTCTTTTATCCCTAAGACAGCATCGGCATCGTATTTCACTCTCCCCCACACTTACCAGAACCTCAACAATACCCAAGCACCGTATCATTTTTACGCCCCCCATATATGCACATGCAACTCAACGAATCGAGGATATGAGTAAACAGAGTCCCAACTACTCCGCCGCTGAGTTACAAGGCAAGAAACGCGAGGACGACTACCAAAAAGGAAATACCTCCTCGAACGATCCTCAAGACATACCATTACGGGTTTATTTTAAAGGACGTCACTGGCGAATGAATAAAAGGTGTATGTCGATCAATGTACGTTCTCCCCCTCCCCCCCCCAAAAAAAAAAAATAAGGGGGGATTTGAGTACATGTATGTATCTAGTTAACTGCCAAGCCAGGATCTTGCAGGTAAAGTTTTCCTTCTCTCTTGGGTATCCTTGTAAAAGGTCTTTGACATGATAGGATGCATGCTCCCGATACCCAGGTTCCATCCGTGCATCATGCTGCTGCATTAAATCCGTGCCTGCATGCATGCACCCGAGCCAGTTTCCAGCCCTATTCATGGTCGAAGCAACCCCACACAATTATGTTTTTCATCCGATATCTCGCGCTCTATGATATATAACGAGGCGGCAGTATATCCACCATCATCATCATCTTTATCATCAATAAAGTCATCGGAAACGTTCAGTTCGTTTTTACACAAGCACTAGCTTAGTCTGAAAGCTGTGTGCATGCCTTCAGCCGATTTATCCTTGCTCATACCTGCTACTGAGACATAAAATACGCTAAGATAGTTACAGTACAAACGTGAAAAAAAGTAACAACAAACCAAGGTTTACCCTACGTAATTGATTACCCGTCCGAGGGTTCCTTGCTCTGGACGGATCCACCTCCAACTCTCGAGCTCAAGAAGTTATGGTCGTTTCAGTATGAACCACCACGGCTTTTGCGTCGAGGTCTAGGCTAACTACCGGATTTACTAGTGGCAGATCAACCGACCCAAGAACAAGATGCGAACCTAAAATCTCTCCTTAAATTCTGAACATCTTTGGCCTCCAAGATATTGGTTTAAAAATCGTACGTAAGGATTGACTTAAGTTCATAATATCAAGTCCCGCTACTAATTATTAGACCTAGGGCTTTAACGCTTCATTATATATATATGCATATCTCTGGCATGATATAGTGGTAGTTTCCGATTTTAGATGGCCGTTGCACAAATGGTAGAGATATTATCACTAAATCCAGAACTACACCGGTAGTAAGGTAATTCCTTACTTTCAAGGCAGACGTTGAGACCTAAAAAGACAAGTTCGGTAGATTAACAATGTCTCATGCATTCAAGCATTGTTTCAGGCGACGTGAAGGAAACCAGAATTTGAGCTGACAATTAACGTGTTAGGACGAATGGATCGCTATTCCTACCGAAGCCCTAGATATGGATGAACCACTCAACGTGAATCAACATCTCCCTCGGGAGGGAAGCATGGCGCGCGACACGTTTTTGCCCACTTCGCTTATGGGGTAGCTCTTTGTTACACAAATGACGAGCGGGCGGAGCTGTTTCTGCAATTACGCACCCAATATGAAATTACAAAAAAACAGGGTACATGTCTGCACATATGTATATGAGCTGCGGGGGTAGCAGGCGCAACTCCCCACATACTAGACTCTTATAGATTACTGAAGAGTTTAGTGTCAGTCGGTAACCGCAAACCCGGAGGTCTTTATGTACTTACCTAACTACTTGCACCTTCTTTCCTTCTCAGACTGCGGCTATTATCTACCTGAATATCATATATCAAGACCTTATTAAGTTACGGGCGAGTCGTATTCGCGTCCACGCCCCCAGTGATCGTAATTTCAGCTACTGATCTATGTAGATTATAGGTGGTACAGGTTCAATGAACCTCTTCCCGGCAGGAACCTATGTACATAACCTCACCTACTAACGGACTCGGTAAAGATGAGGCGCCGTTTTTAAAGCATTTGGCGCTCCTCAGCATATTAGTTTACGGACAGAAAAGCTTGGTTACACCTCCGATGTGCTTGGACAACTAGCCCTGTGGCTAAATCCCCTTTTAAATAGAGAAGGTTCACGCGCAAAGTGGATGGAGGATAAACTCGCGAGTCATCCTAATACCCGTTTATTTAAATCTGTTTCTAGCTGTTAACGCGCATATAGGGTGATGGTTATGTTTTCTCGCTTCGGCAAAAGAAAAACATATGAGCGATGTTTTATGGGTCTAACCTAGTTAGATTAACCAAAATATCTTCTAAACAACACATTTATATCTACATTTCCATGGTCTCGGGTACGGCTTTATATCCTGGGTATTGCTTCCCTTCTTCCAGGGCCGGAAAGTACAGTCACATTGCGGCTAGAACAGGTATATCCTCTTCTTTGAGCCGGTAGAGCCTACGAGGGATGCGAATAGATAGTATGATGGATGGTATTCAATATATCACATCACTATCACTATCACATAGCAATCATTCGACTATCAATACTTCCTAAAAGATGGTCAATTGATGGCTATCCAGGGTCATTGGAATGTTCATACGTACTCTACATGAGATCAAGGAGGCCCTGGTAAAAAAGGCCTGCCTAAACTACATACCTACTCTCCTCTACCATTGGCGATGGTATAAATCTCGGAGATTTGTCAGGACATCCCCAGTACCTATATTCAGGTTTATCTAGCCAAGTAAATATGTAGAACTACCTGGTTAGCCCTAACCCTTTGAAATTCAGCCGAGATCGTAATGTATCGTAAGAGCCTGCGCAAGATTTGCACAATTTTCTTTTCACGGAGCGGAACGGGAACTGCATACCCCGCCTTCAACCAAAACAAAAAGTTAGCTCGCGGTTAGCGTTTTTTTTTTTTTTTTTTCATAGACCAAGCGCAGCGCTTAATGCTTTCTCAAGAGAGTAGACTCTCTGTCTTATATGTCTGGTGTTATTTCTCTATGAAGTAAGCTGTATTAGATCCCTTTTCCTACCTACGGAGGGGGTAGCCGAGGACCTAAGTACCAATTGATTAATTTACTGGGTAAGTGGTGACCCCTGAAGTTGACGTTTTCTGCCCATGGTTGAATGATAGCTAATATTGATAACTGGCGCAGGCACAGTCACGTTAGCACCACATGTAACCCCCCCATATAGAAACCCCCTATCTATATAAACAACAATCACATGATCAGATGGTGTTAGACCAGGGAGGGGGAGGGGGGGGCATACATATCTCAGCGATCCAACCTATTAAGCCAAGGGCCAATTAATACGATATCGATGAGTTGATCCCCTTTTCGTCCTTTCTCAAAAAAAGCAATCACAAAAAGAAAAAAAAAACTAACTCTCGAGCTATGTACTCCAGTAACTCACTGTACACTAATTGGAGAGCTCGGGAAGCTCCTGGAGATCTCCGTTGGTTCTCGGTGAGCCCTTCACTATACTAGACATACCCGTCGACCCCCGGCATTCAGCTGATCATCCTATCCTCCCTCCCATCCCGCGTTGGCCCGACCGCGCTGCTGCTGCTAGTTAGCGATTTTTTATTCTTTGAAATTTTCTCTCTCTCTAGCTACCATTTGCCATGTTTTACCAATTGAAGATCTTACAAAAAGGTAAAGCCTTGAGGCAAGGCCACGGACGGGCCGACACGACAGCGCTCCAGCCGCGGTTAACCTTGCCAGTGACCCTCTGACCGAGGGAAGTGTTTTCTTTTCTTTTCAAGTCCAAGGACTTCGAGTCAGTCGGTCAGTCGGTCAGTTCGGTCGGTCTAGCACGGTGGTCCATGGAGAAATGCGCACCTCTCATTGGTAATGAAGTACGTAATAAATCGTAGCTTTCGCCATTCATGTGATGGTTTTCTTTTTTTGTTTCTCGTGGGGTTGAAGAACTTTTTAATCTCGTTTATTCATTTGTTTACAGCCTATCATTAGCAGGTATATACGGTGCTGAATTTCGGCTCTCACGGCTAGTGGTGATCATGATCAACAAAACCAGCTATTCATAGTAGTAGGCTGTGGAGAGATGAAGGTCGAGAACCATACAACAGGCAAACAACAATAACAAACATACTGGTCAAGACTTCCCCTCAAAAATCTCGGGCCCTTCCAAGTCTCAATTCGTAACCAAGTAATCCATCCGTAGAGTGGCTCGTGTTGTGGTGAAGGAGGTGGTGTAGTGGTGTTCATCTGGTTTAGTCGTTTAGTGGTTGAGTGGGATGGCGGTCCGTGCTCGCCGGATTGTAAGGAATCTGGATTGGATTTTTTTTTTCTGCCTGATTTCTTACAAATAGGAAACGGTGAATTGGGGGGAAACGTTTATGAATGGCAGTGAGGTAAGTAGTACATCACTGGTGAGTGGGGAGAGTTATTTTAGTCATGAGAAAAGGGTAGGGGAAAGGAAATGAAATTCAAATTCAAATTCCTCATGGTAATTCATCCGACCATCGATTGAAGCTTTTCCCCCTTCTTCTTCGGTAGGGATCGATTGGGATGGGTGGGATGGCATAGGGGATCCCCCTCACTCCGAACTTCAACTTCAATTCCTACACAGTCTACTCACCTATCATCATCTCTAGATACTAAACAGCACCTACGCCATGTTCCACACCCGGTTCACCGAGTCCGAGCAAATATTCGCTAAAAAGTTAGCTCTTGCTGCCTTTCTGCCCTGGGGGGCATGCGCGCGCTTTTTTTGAGAGCAAGGCGCCTAGAGCAGCGTACGGCACCCCAGATTAAGCTAGTAGGTGTGCCTGTCTGTAGGTTGATCGACTCGGTTACTGGATGAGCCCTTGGTTGCACAACAGCTACTGCAGGGCTGGCCCGGCTTATCGACACCACCTCCACTCACTTATCTACCCTACATCTCGGCGTTCTGGGTGTAGGTGGTGCCTGCCATTCCAACCCCCGGCGAAACAAAGTCCGAGTGAGAGATGCTCCACCTTATACATACGTACTCTAGATGCCCATCGGCCCTAAGCCTGCGCCCCCATATCTTCCTCGCAATAATTTGGCCAACGGGTTTCTCCTCGGTCCTCTGGTTCTACTTCGGTCTTTATCGTAGTATCAATGATCGGAGGTTACCAGGATTTTATGGCCGGAGGTTAAACGTACGACATTGACATGGGAAAGGGGTAAGAAAAAGTGGACGGCGATAAGGGTGCATTGCATATGGATGGAATAAGAATAACTAACTGTATGGCCTGCTGGATTCGGTGGTGGGTAACATGGCAGACCATGGGAGACATGATCAATCCCTTTGCTGTCAATGATCCTGACATGGTACAGGCATATATGGTAACAGTACAAAAGGGATAAAACGTTTATGGTGAGTGAGATCGGTTCAAGGATTTCTACTAATTCTACTAATCAGTTACCACCTATTAATGTCTACATAGAGAGATACATAAGCGAATGGGAATGAAAGAAACTCTTAGATGTTTGAAGAAGAAAAAGGCCGAAGGGCTAATGTCGTAACTTCCAACCAATCCATCGATCAGATCTCCGACTGAGGAGTTGATGTCTGTCAGGCTGAAACGTGACATGTCAGGTAGGATGGCAGAGCAGGGTAGGATAGGGAAGGATATGGTAAGGAGAAGGTTATATGTATGGATACGAGAGAATGAAATCCTCAAACTTCTAGAGCTTTAGAAACATACTTCCATGTTCCTAGATGACTATTGAATGGCGTCAAACGACGAGGATAATGAACGCGATGATGAACATGGGGAAAATTAGGATTCAAGATTCTAGGGCGCTTCTAGACTCTGTCTGTCGTTTAATTGTCAGGACTTTGACAGCCATTGCCGCCCCGATGTATCATTTCCATAGGGCAGAAATGGGGAAAGAAACCTCTTCTCACTACCTTATCCGAAGAGCACCAGAAACTAGACCGCAGGACAATCCGGAGATAGGATGGGGTAGATACGCACTTATGTAAGTTGTTGCTTCCTAGTTTTGTTGGTAATTACTGCACTGCGCTGCAGTATTAGTGTCGGGGCGATTCGCGCGGAGTAAGCGGGCGGTTGTGATCTCGAGATCGACGGAGCTAGGCTTCTGACTGACTGGCTGGCCACACCTAACTGCAAAGGAGAGGAGAAGGAAAAAAAAAAAGACTGACTAGCAAAAAATTGGCTTGCAGATAAAGTATCTAGATTACATACCAAGGGAAATGCTAGCTAACAAGACCCAGGTTTTTGGCGAATCAAGACCAAATCAGGGCTGCAGTAATGGGGGGATAAACATGGGTTTGGTTCATTATCGCGCGCGGTTCCATTACCGATACCGAAAAGACCGTTGTGATATCATATAGTAATAGGATAATATATGGGTGTACCCTCTATTATAGCTTTGCCTTCTCTGTTCAGAATTCCTACTATGTCTGATATAGTCCCTATCGGATTAGGGGGATGTCTCGACCGAATCAGATACCCCTCATCTTCGCAAACACACTCCATCTCAAGAAATAGAATAACATTCGTTAGGCAAGGTACAGATACGCCAATAGGGTATGTAGAGACATTCAGCGGAAGAAAACCATACTTTCTCTCGATCCATGATCAGCGATTAGGCATAAGAAATCGATCTTATAGGATCAAGGACACGTGCCACATGAGTAAATGCTGACCCTCATGGGGCTCTTACTCTATTTCAGTCTAGCTACATAGTTTAGCTATTCAAAGGAAGTGAGAGCACGCACGCAATACACACACACACACGCACGCACACTCCGCCTTCGCTATATCTTTCCCTCCTGGAAATTGAAATCTAGGCCTGTGAGATTTTTTATTTAGAGGGAAAGGGGAAATGATAAAATAGAGGACTGAAGCAAAAGCAGGAAAAAAAAAAAAGAAAGAAGAGGGAGAGAGGGAGAGAAAAAAGAAACGAAACGAAAAGTGGAATCGAAAAAAGAAAGGAAAAAAGGAAACCCTAATATTGAGAATAAAGGGAGTGAGGGCATGGATGCAACCCTTGTGATCTATCGAGATGAGGGATCTAGAATTTCACGGATGTTTTGAACTGCCACATACCGTTGAGGTACGTTAGAAACAAAAAAAAAAAGGAAAAAACAAAAAAGAAAAAAGAAAAACTTGTTTTCGGAGTTCGTACTCCACTGCTTTTACCTACATTACATGATACCGGCGGCCGGAGAAGCAGCATGAAGTTTCACCTGACTTGGAAGTGAAATTTGCTGTTCCAGGCAGGTTACTTGCAGGAGAATACAAGTCTCGACAAGTCAACGGGGAGAGAGATAAAGATGGATTAGAAAAGTGGGAGTGTGGTTGGCCTGTCATTAACCCCAGGTACGCACATATACTTGCGTTCGTAACGGGTTCAATATCCGCCGTGCCTGGATCAGTAACAGTAGCACCATTGTTTTCAGAGCTGGTAATGTATAATCGGAACGGGGTGGCGGTGGTGGTAGTGGTGGTGGTTTTTGCACAATAAATTGATCTACTTTGATGCCGTTTCTGCTATAGCCTCTGTACTGTTTCCCCTTAGCTTTTCTTATTCCCTGATCCTGATCTGCCCTATTCTTCATCTACTGCAGCCACCCTGAGCACCCCAATTGTGTGCCGGCAGGCAGACGGGCGGGTGAGTACGCAGGGCAAAGGCAAAGGGAGAAAAAAAAGAAAGGCAAAGGCAAATAGCAGGGGGGGGGGAGAGAGGGAGATGGAGAGAAAGAATCCGGTGGTACTGTAGCCAAGTACCTACATAGCTATTATTGTATGCTGTAGCTTGTACCTCATACATGCAAAACACAATGTACTTAGATGAAGAATTAAGAAGAAAAATACAAAAACTTATTTAAACCCAAGTTTTCCGTCGATTGCAATCTATAGGCTCAGGGCTGGTTCCGCTTCGGTAAAACAGCCTGCATTACTTATTTCTCCGTAGTGCTGTAGCACGTCAGTAGCGGGGATTGTACATGCATATGGCAGAAGTCAGGTGGTCTTCGCCTAAACCCTTTTCTTCTGGGCAGCCGAGAGGGATGGAGTCGAAAGAGACAGGTACGGTATGTATGCGCAGTGATCACAGCCTCTTGCCTGCCAGTGGTACGCCAGCAATTTGTATGGTTGACGGCGTATGTAGGTACTCTACTCTACGTCTTTTCTACATACGGGCCGGGGATGGATTTGGGGGGGTGTATACCACCCTGCTAATCTGGAGGTGCTGTAGGGGTGCAGCATCTAGGTGTGTGGTTAATGGGGTTAGTGAACAGCCAATGGTCGCCCAGGGGGCAATCAGATATTGAACTGTACAAAATATGTACGCAACCAATTCTTGACTTGATTGACCCAAATAGTCGAAGGAGCAAAGTGGAAGAGTACTTTGGGAAAGTACTATACGAACTACTACAATTGGAAGTGATCTGTACACTTATCCACAGCCGCTTAACCCCCAGGCAACTTGTACGGGCGGACCTTGAACATTTACCAGATCAGAGGTTCTCTGTATAATTGTAATTATAAAGCGAAGTGAGTCCCCATGTACATACTCAAACTGGAACTTGCCTGCAGCTATCTAGATGGTGTTAAACAAATGATTCACTTGTAACAGAAATTTCCGACTGTCCCTCCGCGCGTAGGTATAGCATGGAAAATATGTCACGTACTTACTTCTTACCAGGAGGTCTAGGTTCATTAGATGTCTAGGTAAAGTGTCAAGGTGTGTCTAGATGGGGGAGGGGGGGAGTTAAGGGATTAAAAGACAGAGAGTCACTCACATTCATCACTTACTACTGGTAGCGAAGCTTGAAGAACAGTTAACTGACCTTCATCTCCCTGCAAGTGTGGTCATCGATTGTCTGCCAATCAATTCCTAAACTCTAGGGAAAAAATTATAGAATACAGAAGATCGTGCACACCCAGGGGCGCTTAGAGGGTGAGGCACATTGGCAGCCATTTGTGGCCTTGGCTTGCATATTGCCTAGTGCCTACCGAGCAAAGCTCAAGATCCCTATGAAACCTAGAAGTGCATTGGGTGGGTGGTGGTGGGTTGTGGTGGGGGGAGAGAGACGAGGGGCGTCCGCGAAGAGAGACGGGGAGAAGATTGAAAGTGTGGGAGGGAAGGGAAGGGAAGGGAGGGAGGGAGGAGGAGGCGTTTTTTGCGCCGCGGCCCCTGCAAAACTCTTGGAAGGGGTAGAGTCTAACTATTTTTTTTTTCTTGCTAGTCTTTAAAACAAATAAGAGAGAGACGTCTCCCCCTCCCGTTCAAATGCAGTGTCACCGCTTCGAGTCCAAGCTTAAATGAACTAGCGAAGCCCAAACTCTCTTCAACTTCCCAGGACCCCCAACTACATATTACTGCGTGTGCGTGTGTGTTAGCCTACTACAACCAGTCTTTGCTTTATCAATTCGCCCATATCCACCCACAAACCACTTCCGTCATACTTTTATCTTTCTACTTATTGTTGGATACCTTCTTTTCCAAGCTCCACCTACTACTATAAGAAGTAGTCAGCTCTACTTTCTTTTGATACCAACAGCAGCAACCAACCCCCAACAAGTATAATAGCATTAAGCTTAAAGCACTTAAGCTTACTGCTCTCTCTCCTACCAATCTCCTCCAGTTCCCTTCAACTCCTTCAAAATTCAGGACCTCGAAGTTATCCCACGGTCTTTACCGTGGACCTCACTTGTGGCTCCCAACTCGGCCCACAGCTACCCAGTGCTCTCATCACCGCCATTTATTGATTATATTGCACAAAGTCATTACCGAATGAATCAATACGACGATGAGGAATGGGTTATGCCAGTATGTCCCGAATTCCTGGTTCTGTCATGATGGTGGATTTGTTTGGTGTTTTGTACAAACATACACGTTTCTCTGCAAAGCAATCACTAACATGAATTTTTATCTTATAGTCCTCTCTAAACTACCACCCGCCATTGGATGCTCACCATTCCATAGAGCACCACACCTATCCTTCACAACACATTTCTCACCCAACAAGCGCAATATTAGAACAACCATTGACAGTATTATCGAGCCCATCATTTGGCCAAGATCGTGAGCGAGATCTACAAGACGAGGAAAACCATTCGGTACCAGTTCTGCCTTCCTATCAAATCAGTCATCAAATTACGCTTTCTCACATCCCACCAACCCCCCCACCACATACTCCTTCGAACCCTTTCAAGCGACCATATCAGCCAGACCCAACACCAGCATCTTCTCCAGGGCACCAAAACTCGCAAATTCCCAGCGCAAAGCGCCGGAAGTCGACTAGCAAGGAAGCTTGGACCATGACAGAAGATGACAATCTGCTTCTAAAGTTGAAGGATGAGGAGGGTCTCCCTTGGAAAGCAATTGCCCAGAAGTTCCGAGACATGAACAGAGGAGAATTCAGGGTACCGACATTACAAATGAGGTACAAACGACTCAAGGAGAAAATGCGGGTATGGGATCTCGAAGATGTAAGCCATCCTTCGTATATCTGGCCACTTCGGAGAGTATATTTGCTAACATTGAGTTTGATATTCAGGTTCAACTTTTGAAGGAAGCAAAGGAGCACCTAGAGAAGCAAAAATGGGAGCTTATTTCTCAGAAGATGGTAGAGCTGGGCTGTAAAAAGAAGATACCGGCATCAACCTGCGAGAAGAAGTGGAAGGAAATCGCACCACAGCAACCACAGGCACCACAGACACCTGTCCAATGCCACGAAATGAAGCGAGAACAATCACACTCAAGTGACGAGGGTTTTGACAGGGAATGATTGTAACCGGAAGTGACTTAAGGGTTCATTGGGGGCGGGTCGGGGGGGGGGGGGGGTCTTGGGAGGGGCATTTTGGGGTCATTTTGGGTCATCAGGGGTTAATCAAAGACGGTTCTTTTTTATTTATCGGGGACACTGGTGTTTGCTGGTTTTATTTCTTAATGTTTTTCTTTGTCTTTCCTTAAATACCTTTTTCTTATATTGATCTATCCTCAAGCTCCACTATATCTCTTTTCCTTTTATTTTCAACATTTAAATTTCCACGCTTTCGCAAGCCGGTATCATCATCGTTTTTCATTTCTTTTCTATTATTTATCTCTTATTTATTCCCTTTACTATTTATTTTTAGGGGGGGGGATCTATTCCTTTTTTTTTTTGTGTATTATTGACCCTTTTTATCTCCTTCTGTTCCCTTTCTAGTATTACAACTCTTCTTGTGACTATGTATGTCTATTATTTACACCCAAATGGGAATCAGGGGATGCTTTACTGAGCCTTCAAATTCCGCACACACACTCACACAGACACGCACCTGAAGCGCTACACTTGCTGCACTACCGCTCCTGTGACCAAACGTGTTCTTTTCCTGAAGCAGGTCGAAAAAGCAAAGCAGGGACTTGCCGTGAATAGATAGATAGTCAGTCCAGATCAACCTCCGAACGAATCACCATCACTTCTGCGATTGAACGCGACTAGAAAGTGGAAAATAAAAAATAAAAATAAAAATAAAAATAAGGCCATACTCTAATTACTTAAGACATGTTAAAATATTAAGCGGATGTGTGTAAAACCCGGTACGTGCGTCGTCTATGGCGTTAGCACAGCCGTCACTCACTCGATCGGTAGTATCCGAGTTAAACTTCACCACGTTTCCAGAAGCGAGTGGATTAGCCAAGAGCATCTACCACTTATTCGGCGAAAGCCGTTTGTTACTTAATCACAAAAGGGTTACGAGATTGGGAACCAGCAATGTTTCTTGTTCCTGACTGATGAGCGTCCCCTGAGTGCGCGGCGGACAGGTAAAGGGAAAAAACAAACCATAAGAAACAGAAGTGGAAAAAATGGAAAAAAAAGGAAAGAAAAAAGAAAAAAGAAAAAAAACGAGGAAAAACAGTGGTTTTACTCAGTAAGCAACTAGAGAAGTAGTGCTGTGTAGTGGTTGTTCTTGGTGTGTTGCCTTTACCTGGGTCTGGAATAGGTACTCTAAAAATTATGTAGGTACTCTAAGTTATGTCGCATGGCTTCCTGGATTTGCTTTTTTGTCCCGCGGCGCATGTAATGCATGCATGGGTTCGGAACTTCGCTACAGTCATCGAGTAGAGTAGAGTAGCTGTTAATACCCAGTCCTTTAATGGTACCACCAAACAAGGCGTCGATCAAGATCATTAAGATAAGTGGACCAATTGAAGGCCTTGGTGATCGTTATTATTAGGAAGGCAAAAAGGGTACGGTATTTTCCCCTAGATAGCTATGGCAGTTCCCACGAAATAAGGGGTCGAAAAAAGAAAAAAACCAGTCAATTGAAATCATTTCCATCCTCTGGCGTCATAGGGGTTCCATAGGCTTGGTTTGATGCAAAACGATAAGCACTTTGTGCTCGCTCAATGTGCAATGGGCTGTCATGTACAGATTTAGATCATAGAGTTTGTATTTGTGCATACGACCTCCCACCCGATCTAGAGTACAGCTATTGATTCCCTAATTAGCCAGCCATTGGAAAGTAAGAATTGGGGTTACGCAAATAGAAGCTTGCTCCATCATTAATGAGAGTTCTTGGACCCCTGGAATAGCCTGGCAAGTAGAAGGAAGGTATCTACATTGCTTTAAACTTATGATTATCCTTTCCGTGATATCACTTCCACAAAAGGATCCATGAATTGATCTATCAATCGCGAAATCGCATGGCCGACGGCCCTTTATTCCACCTTTTAGTAAAGCACCCGGCGGTTGACTAATTGAGCCATTCCGATTACGGCCTAGATCGGCTTGTAAAGTGCTGCTGCCGTGCCAATTCGAGCGTTTCACTGATAAGTCCTATTCGCCATATAATACCGTAATTAGTGGGTTGCGTGATTTATCGTTTCCTTCGTATTAAACATTTACCATCATCTTGCTTTCTTGCTCTACCATGCTGCTTTGTTTCCGACGGGATAAACAACCGACAAGGAAGAGGGCCACAATTAGCACAGCGAGGAATAATTAAAGAAAGGGTGATAAGAGAGGGCTGACGGCGGACGGTAATGCCTGTCTCAATTCGACATGAGGCCCGAAGGAGGTTGGCCAGGTAAGTACGAGGGGAGTACCTGAACTACTATAGGATATGTAGCAGTCTGCATACCTTGATCTGCAGCCAGACCCCAATTTTTCCCTCTCCTTCCCTCCCCCGCAAATCTTTTTTCGACCCTTCTCGGCCGTATGAGGGTCACGGCTTCTTACACTCCTTCTACGGAATGAACCGTATTCACCTTTTGTACCGGGAAAGAAAACGAAAGTACAATTACCTGCTTGCCTAACATACCCGCCGGGTCTTTACTCCGGGCTCGCGCTGACCCCTGATTCATACCATTGATCATTCGGCCAAATATCGCCCATGGGGCTGTGGAAAATCCCCTTGAGGGTGGTCATTCTTATCCAACGACGATCCTCCAAATCCTGAGCTGAAATTCCGATCATTAATCTTCAGATCATGCAGAGGGATCTCCGCCCCAATGCTTCTTGGTAGGGGGAACATTAGCGAAAGATTGGCGAAGGTTTCACGGCATGCGGGAACAGACGACAGTCCAATGAGGTGAATTGATTGTATGTACTGTCGCAACAACATGTGGTTAATAGGAATAGCGTACCAAAGACAGGTACACATACAGAGCTGGGAGAGGGAAACACCAAATCAATTTCGAGCAGACATTTGTCTATGCTGCAGTCCCCCGCATTATGACAAAGTTACCAGTATATGTAAGTACTTACATTCAAGGAAGGTACCCACCAGTTACTACTCTTGTAGCCACAGGCAGATGCATGGCATATGCTGTCTGTATCTAGATCTAGCAGTACACCAAAGTTACTTTTAAAGGACGGTCTTGGCTAACACCCAGAGCCTTTATCACAGATGGAGTCAATTCAGTTGAATCTGGCTATGCTATTGAGGATATTTTGTCGGGGTCTTACCGCCGAGGTTGCTGATTGATTGATTGTGAACGGAGAGTTAAATTGCTTTCACGCCTGACTTAATCTGTCGTTGTTGTCGCCGACGACGCTAAAGCCAACAAAGGCTTTACAGGGCCTGAGACACTCTAAGCTTGATGCACAGACCATATGTTCTCTCAACCTCAATTGCAATATGTACGCTCCAATGGATCCCCCCAAAATCACATCATCACCAAGCCTTTCGAGACAGGGCAGACAGGAGGGAGTCTGTGGCCTGAGTCTCTCCCACTTTACTCTCTACTCGCTATCCGATAGCTTATACTACGCACCACGGACTTCTCATGTACTATGCGTGGGTTCCAGCGGTTTATGCGTGGTGCAGATAGGGAGCACAGTTGATGTTTTTGGAAAGCATGCCGTTAAATTCAGGAGAACTTCGGATCAATTCCTCACTCCTCACTCATGTCAGCGCCAGTTAACAGGAAAAGATAAAAAATGATTACTTGTTCGACTGCTCATCAGAGGCTGCTGCATGTTCGGTTTGAGACATATTACCGTATTCCCGATTCTGAAGAAAAAGGACGGAAATCCTTCCCCAAGGAGTCATGTACGTCCTCTAACGCGTAATGCGCTCCACTGTATGTGAGAAGAACGAGAGAGGCGAAAAGCCAAGTACCTGATTCGCTGGCCACCAGTACACTAGATATGTACTCTTATGTACACCCCGAATTATTTAGCTGTCAATACCCATGGACAGTTGGACCAGATAGTTGAGGTACCCGCATCACCTCCACATCAGCGCTGGCATGATTGAGTGCCAGTTCCCCAATCGCGTAATTTCTTTCAAAGCAAGTCGAAAATCCCCCCACTGCTGGTAGAAGGTACGCATACCTGCCTGGGTGACAATATTTGGCATAAAACACTGACAAGAGAAAGAATTGTCGAGCTGTGCATGACGTTGCGATCGTGTAAAGTACCTAGGCAACCTACACCACAGCCGCAGCTTGGTTTACAAAGCGTTGTGCTGTTCACCAGTTTTACACGTTACTGAAACGACATCTCTCTCTCTCACAGTCAGTTCTGGGAAAAGATCAATTTAAAAAAAAAAAAAAAAAAAAAAAAAGAGAGAGAGAGGGAGAGTTCAGTCATCCTCACGTTCCACGTGGCATAATGCTCACAGTACAGCTAGGGCATTTATGTACGGTATTCTACAGATGATTCAGATTCTCTGAGTTGTTTGCCCAAATGGCTACTCAATTACTTATAATGGGTAGTATTATTATTATGAACTGTTGAAGATCACTCACTGAGTTATCAATGTATGATATGGCAAGTTTGCACCCTACTATTAAAACGAGGCCGCGGCGGCTTTGCATACAAGTAACTAACGATATAAAAAAATAAAATAAAAAAGTAACGTATCAGATATCAACGTCTAGAACAATACTCATGTTTTCCATACAATGTATGCCCTGGTCACAAAAGGGAAAAGGCTACGTGCCCATGATACAATCGAGTTTTAGCATCTCCCCCCCCCCCCTTCTTCTCAAGGCTAGAGGGAGAATATGCGTCACATGAGGCCTCAAAGTGGCGAACAGCTGAACAAGCCAAAAGCGTTGGTTTGCCTATTATCGTCGCCTTGGCGAACGGGTAGGCTTTTTTTCTGATAAATGATTAACCAAGATGTTCATATCCAGCCAAAGCGCTAAAAAAACGGCTTTCTATCCGTGCTCCCTTTTCTTTTTCTTTCTAGATCTACTCCACCATATCTAGCTTGTAGAAGGGGTAACGAAAAAAAAAAATCTAGTGAAATAAACGCGATGAGTGTGCCAAAGCATTGTCTTAGCCGCGATAAACCATCCACCAGCCAAGGACGCACACCCAACAAGGAATCCCAAAAGTGAATTATTATATGGAGAAGATACGAAACATGCAATTCTCCTCACGAATATTATTTGAGAGACAAGAAACATGATCTGAATCAATATTGCCATGTCAGTCGGGCCCAGACCATGGATACTAGATTTCAGGAGTCCTGGGGTTAAGCGCGTACGTTGGGCAATGGTCATGATATGATTCAGAAGCTATAGCATATATAACTCTGGATCATCTACCCCTTTGAAATATTTATATATGACGTTAATTAATAGGATAGGTTGCTTGAATCCCCTAGACAAAACGATGCGCCCCCTGATGAATAGTTAATTCTTATAATCTTCGCTATACGTTACGTATACTGATCAAGATCATCACTCTCTCCCAGCCCCGTATGTTTTGTTTTGACCGGACAAATGGAAAACAGGGTAATTGAACAGCATAGGTGTGCCCTTAATACGCATGTATGATTTACCTTATGTATGTGCCTCAGTTTTGTGCTGCTACAAAGGTGTACATCACTCGAAGATCGCATGTTTGAGGTACATACCGATCATGTCGATGTAGAACCAGGAAATATCGCTTGGGTTCCATCATGCGGCGAATTAAACATGATCTGATGAACTGTTAAATGATGCCAAGAATTATCTCCACCCCCGAGTGGCTAAGTACCCCCAAGGCTGAAAAATCACAAAAAATCACTCGAAGCATGTTTCATACCTAACAATGTAGCAGCACCGCAATCGAAAGTTCAAGCGTCCGCGTCGGTCGGGTGGTTGCCACCTCCACCCATCGAGTCGACGGCAGATCCTCTCCGAGGCCACACGGGTGTTTACGGTGCAATTGAGCACGGAGTAGTCTAAAAAAATGTGAGTTCACCCCCATATGCCACAGACCCCTGCCCGCCGCCGAACAGGAACCAGTCTTCACCGCATGAACGACTGCAAATAATCATTAAGGGGAGTTGAGCGGAGAGCAGTGGCTCCAAGCGAAGATGATATTTCTGCTGCTGTCTCGTGACAGACATGAGCTTCTTGCCTTATTCTTCCGCTCAGGCATATGAAAATAGCGTCTGCCCAGGCTCGATGCTATTAATATTAACAAATGGCTTCTGACCATCGTCTTCCTGAATCGGTAGCACAGGAAAGTATATGAGGGCATGGCGTGGGGTTTGTGCCCCGCCCAATAATTACTAGGTCCAGGTGCGAATCAATCAATCACCGGTACCTTGGCCTTTGCGTCTTCCACCGGTCTAGGATGCAGGGAAGCAATAACTTTCCTGTAACCAATGTATGCAGGAGAAATGTTAACCGGCTATCAATGATAAAGCGATGACAGCAGGATTGGTCGAAACTTGAAGATTGTTGATCTCCCTGCTTCCCTTCCTTGGTCGATACACTTCTACTCCTATGTGTGGGTCTTTCTGGAATATTGCAGTTCTTCTCACCCTTTACGCTTTAGATATTTTCTTCTTTCTGCATTTTTTTTTCTCTTTCTCTTAACCCTCTCCCAGCAAAAAGAAAAATGTCAGGCAAGCTGAATGTAGATTTGTCCCGTAGATGATCGCCGCATTTCTTCCAATTCATAGGTTTAATGCCCATGTAGACGCCGAACGATTGCCAGACTGGGCCTTGAATCTGCCTTTGGGGTTTGTGCGCATGCTGGCTGACAGGGAAGCTGTTCCCCAAAAAGCTCCGCGGAAAGGACATGCCCCGCCGCAGTCCGTGCTAGCCAGCTAATCCGAACCTCAATGAAATTCCCAGGTCAAGGAAGAAAAAAAAAATCTGATTAGCGAGGGGATACCGATTTTTCCCTTGTTCGTGCAGCAGTTTTATACACGTCTATCCATGAAGAAAGTCCCCTGATCTGATTTCGATCATGAGTGTTGTTGGACCTGTCTGTCCCTGTCTCGAAGAGGCCTTATGCATACAGGGAATCTTTGACAGCAACGTGTAGGTACATGGACAGACAGGTAAGACTGCAGGCAGCTAAACTATTGCGGTCTTATAGTTATAATTCAAAGATGATATTGAAGTGGAGAATAATACCTAGATGGACTCTTTTTGCCCGTACCATTGGTACGAAGTGGCGGCCCGTTCTTCGGGTAGCGCACGCACATGCTTTCGAGAAAATCCTAGTCGGGAAAGACATGGATATTGCTTGCTCGAAATGGCTCAGGCACAAAAAAGTTCCGAACCTCTTGAACGTCGTAGGAATTAAAATTCCCTTCGAACATGCCGTAAAAAGAGGTCCTCTAAGTGTAGTACACAAGGCACATACCGTCCGTCGGTACACGGAGCGGCACGGATATCAAGCTTGCAATTGTCAGCCACGAAATGCAGGTCTCGGCACATGGATTGATTATTATCATAACGCCACATGTTCCATGGGCGTATGTAGCTATTATGCCCTGGGGGCAGCAGCTTAGTGTGGGTAAGTAATTGAACACAATATCTCCGGTTATGGAAAATGAAAAAAACGTCCCCCAATAAACGTTTTTCATAATGTTACCTCATAATAAAATAAGCCACCACGGTCCCAAATGAACACTTTCAGCTCGGAGGACCGATTGGGAATCGGGAGCGAGGGCCATGGTTCATGGGATCGTACCGGAGCTGACTTCCGGGTAATTTTCTTTTTTTTTTTTTCCTTTCCTTCTTTTTTACTTAACATAACAGACGATCAGGCGTAAGCGAGGTGGAGATGGACCCTCTCTTTCTTTTCTTTTCTTTCCTTCATCAACGGCATATTCGAGCCCTCTCTCTTTCTCGCTAACGGACGGAGAAGAGGGTGGCGAGTGATGGTTCATGACAACCGGATCAAGTGTGGACGAGTATGGGGATTGAGCCTGCCGCGGACCTCGCGCGTAGGCATTTTCTTTAATATAGCCGGTACGTCCCCATGACTTTTGTTCGATAAACATCCGCTAAGACGTCTTGTGATCGATACCGAGCAAAAAATGTGCCGTCAGAAAAGGCCTCTAGATATAAATGTAGTTTAGTATCTAATGGTGAATGTGTAATTGAGTGTTTTAAACATTTGCCGAGATGGTCTTTGTACGATAATGATAGTTGGGATGCATTAAAGTACATGCAGGTAGGTATAGTTTCTCTATGGGGTGTATCGGTTCTTTTTGGGTGTAATTTCCTTAAAATATATAAGTTTTCATAAGATATAGAGATGCGCAATTGTATGTGATACCAGCCAAGGCCGCAATGAAATCAGCTGGGTTTCAGAACGCCGATCGAGTCTGTCCGTCGTGTACGCATTCAGAAAGATTTGCGAATGAACACTCTACTAACTGTTTCTTAATATCAACCCATCTTATTGCGCGCTCCGTAGCACAGGTCGAAACTTTTTTAGTAGAAATAATTATTGGGCTTCGAGGGCAATTCCCCCTCCCCACCTTTTGTCCGCTCTCGGAGAGAGAGACGATACTGCATCACTGGCTTTTGACGGGCATCCCTTCTCAGAGTAGTTGCAGGCTTGAAAGGTCTCGGTCAGACCTTGCAGAACTTTTCGGGGCAGTAACCCTCAGGACCTCTTAAAGTACCTGGAAGAGGTAAAGTTCAGTAAGGATAGTTCACCAAGGCAATCCATCCTATGTAGTTTCCCAAAACACAAGCACTGTTGTACCGGGTAGTTTTCAGGGACAGTAAACGTAATCTGGTGCCAGACCAATGCCTTGGAAAAACTAGCCTCGAGATATTAGATATTATCTTGTCTTGATGAATAAATTAACCAGCCTTGTTTTGTAGAAGAGGTCCACCTCGTAACAAGGTCTTGAGACTTTGTGCCTCTTGTGCAACGTATGAAACCGTCCTGAAAATATATGCAAAATGAAAGAAAAGAAGAGAGAAAGGATGCTGAAAGGAAAGGGTAATGGATGAGAATGTAACGTTGTGAGGTTGAGCTTAGATACTGATGGTGATGATGCCATGTATTGTAGTTGTTGTCAAAGGTCTTCAAGATCACTTAAACACCCCCCATCCAAATACACCTAACCCTGGGCCGCGAAACTACTAAATTACACCTGACCCTATCCATAGACGCATTCACAGCCATGCGCAGTGAACTTGGAGACCAAAAAAAAAAAAAAGAAAGAAGAAGAAGTCTGTAGATCATCATAGAATCATGCATGGCCTGCTTTAGATTTCAATGCAGTAAGGATTGTTGGGGAACGAGTCCCAATCAGATTCTCCGAGCTCGAGTGGAATCCATTATTGGCTCAGGGCAGTACTCGTCCAATTACAGCGCGGCACGCAAACTGCATCATACCTCATCACTCATCACTCGCCCTTCACTCTACTCCTCTTCTTTCCCTTCCTCTCTCTCCCCCTCCTCAAAACTCACCACTATCACCATATCCAAAAAAACAGAAAGAAAAAAAAAACACCAAAACCAAAACCAAAACCAAAACCAACGCCCAACGCCCTTCGCTCCTGCCCTCACTCACTCTTCTCTACAACCCCCAACTACCCCAACTACCCACTACAGCACCACCAAGTTCCCCACCAGCCCCCCCTTCACATAAGCCCTCCACCTCCACCTCACTCCCACAGCCCCCACCCGTCCCTCCAGTGCCTCCCTCACCCTCCCTGCCGCCACCATCACCACCGGTAATGCCCACCTCCTCTCCGCCTTCTCATCCAACAGCGGCCTCGACAGCTCGGCCTCGCTCTCCGCATCCGCGTCCACGACAACTAGCAGCTTCACACTCCGATTATCAGGCACATGACGTACCTTCTGCGAGAACGTGCACTCCCCGCGACGCACAAACACGATGCTGGCGCTCGGTGGCAGCGCCGGATCCGGAGTACAGCCCGTGCCCGGTGAGAAGTAGAGGTTTGTGAATGCCAGCTGGGGCGGGGTTGTCTTTGATGATGAGGGGGCATACGGTTTATCGGGGGGCGGGTAGGAGCTCTCGCCGGTGGCTAGGACAGCAGGGAGGGTCTTGTGCTTTTTTCTGGGTAGCGGCTTAGGGATGTTGGAGGCCGTCGTGAGTGGGTCGATGGCATATGTCCGCTTCTCACGGTCGCGCTGCTCCATCGCCGCAGCGGAGGACTCGCCGCCTACGAGTGCGAGCAAATCACTGATCTGCAGGTCGAGCCCCAGCTTCGCCAGCAGATCCCCGAGCGTCCCTTTATCACCTAGTGGCGCATTCTGGCCACCAATTAGCTCCGGGAACTCGAACCCGCCATACCCACGATATCCATGGCCCTCATTGTCCTCCGGCTCTACTGGGTGCTCGGTGTCATGCTCGGTATCATCCTCCACCTCAATGATCAGGTCGACAAAGTCATCGTCGGCGATAACCTGGAAGTTGGCGTCGTTCTTGGCGCCCTTTTCGACAAGGCCGGGCTCAAAGTACACTGTTTCGCCACGGCCGAGAGATGTGCCACCGACGCTGGTGACGCGCAGGAGGTCGTCGTCTTCCTTGATGAGGCCCATCCGGATGCCACGGATGCTGCCGGTGACCATGACGCCATTGACGACACGCTTTACAACGCCGGCAGTACCGTCGCCACTGGTAGCGGAAGAGGAGGCAGAGGGGAAGATGAGCTCAAATGATTCGCGGCCGGGGAGCGGGGCACAAACGGCGTCGGGGCGAATAAGGTGTGGAGGGAGTGTCCAGGGGTAAAAGGTCGAGTTTGTCGGGGACCAGAAGTAGGAGTTCTCGGCATGGATATCGAGATCTGATGGCTGTAGAGGTGACAGACCAAGTGGTGGAGTTTTAGGTAATAAGTGTAGACGGGTGAATTGCGCAGCATGGAACGTATCCGGTCGGGAAGCAGTGGGCGAAAAGAATGATATATTACCATTCCGGGGGTTCTCACATGTCAATGATAGTGAGGACGGCAATGGCTGGTACACCACCGGTTTATTTGCAGAAGGTGCGGACGCCTTCGGAAAGATGAGTGGGTGTCCCTCGGTGGTAAAAACCCAAGGATCGTCACCTTTATGCAGTGGGTGATCTGGGGGAAATGTCAGAAAGCCCCAAAGACCAGAAAATTCGGGAGCTCAACAACATACCTTCATCAAACAACAGGAAGAGATAACTCCAAGTCTCGCCCAGCCAAAAGCTCTCCATTCGATCCTGCTTCTCTCCCGTTCTAACATCCTGAAGTCCCGCCCACCCACACTTACTCCAGCACCTCCTCTTGAGATCCCTCATAATCATCTCGCCCACATGAAGATACCATGGATCCTTCGTCGCGCGATACAGCAAGTATGTGCTCTCGACGAACTCCGGCCTCCCTGGATACCACCCAAGCCCACCTTCCACCGTCCCCGTCCTGACGTTCCACCTCTCTGGTAGCGCGGAAAACCTACTCCACAGAGCTGTGTAGAATAAATTACTCCTCGTCGCCTCCTCCACCTGCCCGCCTCCCACCAGTAACCCGGGCCAAAACGCACTCAATGAATCGATCCAGGCGCTCGCGCCCATGATATTCGCGCCGGTGGCTAGGTGCACATTCCCCCACCAGTGCGCGGGGGTATCCATCTTCATATGCGCTGCCGCTGCGGCACTACTCTCCTCCCAAACGTTCCAAAACCAGGCATCCTCGCCACGCTGCTCGCCACCACGGGCAAATAGCACAAACGCCTTCTGTGCGTACTCGAAGAAGCTATCCATGCCCGCACCAATTCCCGCAATAGGACTATTCCATAGCCCTGTCTCCGCGTCCACCCCGCCGCCAAACAGACCCAGCTGGCTGCGCCGCTCCCACACGGCCTCGAACGCGCGCTTGGCCGCTTTCTCGTACTTCGGGTCGCCGGTGAGCCGGGAGAGCGCCGTGAACTCGAGGACTAGCGAGCCGGCGCCTGCCGTGCACGTCTCGGTGATCTCCTCCGAGGGGCTCTCTCGCGCGGCGCTTTTGGAGATTTTCCAGTTCTTCTCGCTCTCGTGCTCACCCTGTGGAGCCCAGGGCATGGGGTGCGGGTGCGGCGCCTGCCGGGGGTACTTGTAATATTTGGGGTTCTTGGACTTGTTGGCTAGGCCATACCGGAGGTTGATCCGCGGATACGGCAGGCCCGTGGGCGACTCTGTCAGCGCCGGCAGCAATCGGGCCCCTAGGTCCTCCGCTAGGTGTAGTAGCTCGTTGTTGTACCTTCTTCTTGGGCGGACACTCTCCGGAAGTGACGGCAAGGAGCGCACTGCGAACTGGTGGGCCGATAGCAGGCCGCCGAGAGTCCTGATCGTGGTCTCGAATATCTACTCCACAACCAGCGGCGCCTCTTGTGAACCTCCATTTCCATATGCACTCTCCCGGGGGGTGCGGGGGTAATAAGTACCTGGACCTTTGCATCGATATCAAACCCCCTCGACTCACGACTCCGATTCTGGAAGCGTCCCCACGAGCTCGTCTTCTCATCACAGTCCTCTCCAGCTGCCTTATCGCACTCCTTTGGCTCGTTATACCTATATCCACCCACCCAATCATCAGCCCATCATCCTACTTCCAAAACTTCCCATCCCATCCCATCCCACCTCCCACGCCCCGCCCATCACCCCCGAAAAACAACAACGTGGAACCAACCAACCAATAAATCCTCACAATCTCCTCCGTCGCGGCCCAGAACCGCACCGCATCCTCCTCGCTGCTCGCCGCCATCACCGCAAGGCTACTTAGGGTGTCCACGGCCGTCAGCGAGAAGTCGCCCATGGCGTCGTTGCGCCCAATGTTTTTGGGATCTTCGCGGTCACGGTGGTGTGGCGTACATGTGATTGGTTTAATCTGTCCGATCACACCCACAAGCAATACGCATTAGCCATCTACTATCTGCTCTGTTGTGGTTATGCTTATGGTGGTGGCGGGTATTTTTTTTTCTTTTAGGGGGGGTACCTCATCTTCCGGGAATGCCCGCTGCATATAATTCTCCCACCCATGCCTAAACATAGCGCGAGCCTCCTCGCGCAGCGCCAGTTTCTGAGTATTCGTCATTGCGTGTGCGCCGGCGGAGCAGCGCAGGATGCAGAGCAGCAGAGGGAGGACGAGGAGGTGCCATAGGCATGGATAGTTGTGGTGGTGAGCTCTCAAGGATAGCGGAGGGAGTGCCATGGATGGTTGGTTTTCATGGGGAGTCGTTAACGGGTCGTTTAGAAAAAGAAAAGGAAAGGAAAAGGGTCTAGCTAAGAAAAGAGGAATAGAGAAAGGAAATATATGAAAATAGAGCTATATGATGAGATGAATGAGCTCGAGGGGGGGGGGGGAGATGAAAAGAAAGGAGAGGGAGAGGGAGAGAGAGAGTACTGGGCAGGAGGAGGAGGAAGAGGAGATGAAGATGAGGAGGAGAAGAAGAGTTATCGTGTAGAGAAGTCAGGTATCAGAAGTGCCATGAGCTTCTATTCCCTGTTGAGAAGAAGATGCGACGGTTGCAAGTTACGGGAAATTAATAAGCCAGGGTTAGGGGTCATATATTGCGAGTGATGTTCTGTGTTTTGCTTTCACGAATGATGAGCTGTGAATTTGTATTTACATCTCATCTATCTCTATTGATAGTAAATAAAGAAACCTTAAAATGAGATAATAAGAAATAACCGAAAAATAGTAAAAAAGGAAAAGAAAAAAACGCCGTTTGCTCCAACCCTCCCAACCAGATTTTTACCCCACCAGTTAATTGTCAAGTTCAAACTCCATCCATCATTCTACAAGAATGAACCTTCCAAGGCCACGGTTTTGCCATCTACATCCTCTGGAATATCGCTTCCAAAGAACACTTTGTACGCCCCCATGTCTCCCACCCAAACGGCTTTCGCTTTGGTATCCTTACTGAGCATGAGGATCCAGTTGCCATTGATTCTCTCATACCCCCATGAGCCCTCTTTTCCGTCGACCGTTCCGCTGGGAGACCTGGGCCCATAAGCTAGCTCCTTCGTCGTGGCGTCCTGGAACATTATGACATCGGCATTCTCATCTGCAAGGTCCATGACCTTTGCCTCGATGATACCACTCTTCCCGTTCTTCTTGAGCTGGAAGCGGAGGCGGACCTGCTCATCTGTTGGGGCGGTGGTGTTTGACAGCCACAGCTGTTAATTAGGGCATACCAATTAGTTATCATCCGGAGCTGGTTCAATCAAAAAAAAAAACGGAAATGGGATGGTGTGGGGGTCGGTGTGGGGGGTGGATACATACATATCCAGCGTTCTCAGTACTGGGACTTCCAAGCACCACCGGGATGCCGGTAAAGTCATCAGAGTTCGCGAACAGGCCCCAACTGACCTGGTGGCTGTCACTGGTGGGGACATTACGTGCAGGTGCAGTGGGCGCAGCGAGTGCAAGGCTTACAACGGAGATGAGGGTGAGTGTGATAGAGAGATGCATAATTATCGATTAATTAATTAATTGACGGGTAAGAGGAGTGATGTGGAGATTGAAATTTGGGAGGAGGAGGAGAATTGGAATTGACTGTAATTATTATCGTGATGATCATGTCAAGAGAGGACGAAGACATATCGCCCTTTATAATGGGAATACTATATACGAAGTCTAAATAAACTCTGGCGGCTCTGTCCAGTTCCGGGCATTCTCTCTCTCTCTCTCTTTGTCCTCTTCAAACCTCCAGAAACTCTATAGCCGAGTCTCTATTCTATCTTCACGATGTTTTACAGACTCCTGATTATAGTGTGCCTGGGTATCCTACACACTCACCCCGTACGGGGCATGTACCTGAGAAAAAGTATATTTAGGCTCCTCAGAAGGCGCCTGTACGGACAAGAACTAGCTAAGCTAAGCCACATGTATATATGCAGCTCCGTTAAATTAATCAATTGCCACGATGGGCTGAGTGGAGTACGGGCGTAAAGACTCATCTTCACAAAGAGACGAACGCCCCATCTGAGGCCTAGGGGTTTTGCCTTCATTTGGTTGTTGTTATTATTGTTGTTGTCTTTATTGTTGTTGCTGTGATGGTGATGCATATGGTGGTGGTTGTGGTGATTGATAATATGATGGTGTGCGTCCATAAACTTAATTCCAGCCATATATATTATTGTAACTTGACAGCCTGTAAACCTACACATACCTGTCTCAGCCGCATATCTCTCCTCCTCCGTTCCTTTGTCCCCTTCTCCCCGACCGCACCAGACCCTATGGTATGATACCCAAAAACCAAAAACGATCTTCGACCGCATCTGCTGCGTTCGCCAAAATACACCAACCAAATCACCCCTTTCCCTTCCCCCCCCCCCCTTCTACGTCACAACCCCTGACCGAAAAGACGAGAAAAATAAAAAAAAAGTGCGACGGCTACCGGCATTCGCCCAGCACCAATAAACCCACCATCGCAATTTACGCCCGGCGCCTAATTCCTACCAGAAAAAGTAAAATAGAGGTGTATCACGTGACTTTGAGACTGCGGGAATGGTTCAGCGGTGAGACAGTATCTAGCGATTGTTTT
This sequence comes from Morchella sp. 2016-103, assembly GCA_024713925.1. Lineage (NCBI taxonomy): Eukaryota > Fungi > Ascomycota > Pezizomycetes > Pezizales > Morchellaceae > Morchella > Morchella sp. 2016-103. The sequence continues at coordinate 2,305,951 of JAMGZF010000002.1, forward strand.
TTTTATTTTTTTTTGTCTCTGACGGAGGGGGCTTGGCATCGGAGCAGAGACATTGATTTTTCGGGGGTTGGTGCTGCCCGGAGCGTACGATCCGGTGTGCGGTGAGTAACCGTGAGTTTGCTTTTGTTTGGGTGGGTGATGTTTGTTAGAGTGTGGAAATGCCAAGTCGAGTGATGACTTGTGATCGGCGGTTGGGAGGACTATCATGCAGTGGTTACTGCATACTTACACGGTTATATGCAAAGTACATGTAGGTTTTGGGATTATTTTGTATGTAGGGAGGGTAGATCTATTGGATTTTGTAACGAGTGTTTTTTTGGGGGGCTGACATCATACCCACGTCTTTGGGGGTCGAAGACCTTTCGGACGTAATAAGAAGATCGAACATTCGCAAATTACTCACCAGCACACATCGATTCATACTACACTCTGAACGCCTTCATTCCCTGCCAATGAGCTTTCGTTACTGGTGGGGAGCTTACCTCCTCTTCACAAAGGGTGATTACTAGTTACAACGAAAGCCTGCCCCCAAGCTCTAGCTTCACACCGTCGATCCTCCTTCTCCTCACGTTCCATTCATCTAGACCTCAAAACTATTGCCACAGCTAATACGGCCCAAGCTTCTCTCTAACCTTTGGCCCCACCATCGCGCAACATCCCCTCTTAGCGAACCGTGGGATCAAATCAAGTGTGCACGTGGGTATGAAGCCTTGATTTGATACCCTAAGTTCGAAGGGGGGGGGGACTCATCGTCTCGCTGAGAGGACTGCAAGGGGACGTATGCTCTAGGCACTAGGTAGCTAAGTTGAAAGAAGGAATTCCTATATACTATCCCCAACTAGTATAGTAGTAGAAGTGGCGCCCACGGCTTCCGGTGCTAGTTTCTGAGGAGTAAAAGTAAAATATAGCCACGAATGGGTCCTCCCATGGAAAGAAGGTAAAGTCGTTTTGGGGACAACGACGAAACTAGTTGAACGACGAACAGGGATATTTGGCGGACAAAGCACAGGCGCTCAGGCTGGTATCTAGTCGCTTGATTGGCTGAAACCTGTGTTTCCGTCGTTGCCCCAGGTTCGTCGTTGCCCCCAAATTGGCTTTACATCTATACCCCTAGGCATAGCTGCAATTAGTATACTGTAGATGATGAGGCCGAGGGTCAAAAGTCTCCAGCGTCTCGATCTGGGGCCCGGGGCGAGAACCTATGTACTTACATGTATACAAGGATACGTACGTACAAGTACATGTCTAATGATTTGTCCATCAATGGGCCTTTCCCCCCTCATGCTCGCGGTACATCTTGTACAGAGAATGAATCGATTTATAAATCAATCGGTACATGTATATATACGTACGCGTAGTACAGCACATGCACAGTCAGCTAGTAAAGAATTGCGTTGATTAAAAGATCTAATCCATACATGTACGTTACACGACGCAGGTACTAACCCGTGATTTCTCGTTTGCCAAGCTGTCATATACCGTTGCTCTAGTCGACGCATCCAAACACCACTTTTGAAATTCCGGTTACTATCGATAAACCCGATAGATCACGCACCTCATCATCCACCAACACCCACCAACCCCGCGATCCCTGTCAAACACCTTATCAAACCTAACTAGACAACGACAAAAGGTGGGATATTTGCCAAAGCTTTTAAGGTGGCGTGGCCGAGTGGTCTAAGGCGCTACGTTTAGGACATTAGTCAAAACCGTAGTTCGAAAGAGCGCGAGTTCGAATCTCGCCGCCATCATCAAGTGATATCTAGGAATTCTTCTCCTTATCTTAGGCGGGGGTATCTGATAGGTAGACTTTTTTTCTTTTTTAGGAGTTTTACTACGTGTCAAGTAGATTCAATTCACTACGCTCGAATTATTTGTAAGTACAAATACATACAACGATGCGGTAGCTGCTACAAATCCCCTCCAAATGCCTCCAAACCATATGCCATGCCATGCCATCCAGCCATCCGTCCATGCGTCCATCCAATGCTAGCTATAAACAAGGGAATATAAAAACCGTCCCAAGCGATGTATATATACAAAACAAGAGTGTGTATCTAGTTTATACAGACGAGAAATTATTAAGAGGAGGAGAGTACCAGACATCCCATTAGAAAGGAAGTAGTAAAAAAAAATAAAAAAAGCAGAAAACACCAACCGAGTACTCGCGTACTTGCCCCCGTATATAGGTCCAATGAGAGAAAGAGAGAAGAAAAGAAGGACAAAGGAAATAAGGAATAGGAGACATAGGAAATATGAAACATAAGAAACATAAGAAACATAGGAAACATACTTAGGAAATAAAGTAAAAAAAAAAAAAAACCCCGGCCATTATGAATGTTACCCATGAAATAAAAACTCCAAACCCGTAAAGAAATCGCAAACCCACGTAAACCGACCCTAAAAAAAAAGAGGAAAAAAAAAGAGGAAAAAAAAAGAAGAAAAAAATACCGCACCCAATAAACTAACAAAGGGAAGGGAAAAAATGGAAAAAAGGGAAAATAGGAAACGATACGAACTGATTAAGAATCCAAGCCTCCAAGTATGGGCCCCATAACTTGCGACTCCCTCAAATCCCACCAATTCGCATCTTCCTCATACCAATAGCAGCTGCCCCTCTCACTCCAACTCTCACAGCTAGCATTACAATCGTCCTCTTCGCACTCATATCCATAACAACACTCGCTCTCAATTCCAGTATCTCTTCTCCTGCTACTCCTTCCTGTATCAGGCCCGCTTATGCTTCTGCTCCTACTCTCACTTCGTCCCACAGCGCCCTGTACTACTGCCTGTTGCGGCTCGGCATCAATGAGGGTATGTGTGGAGTGACGGTTAACTCTTTGCTGTGCTACAACTGTTTCGGCGATAGTAGAAGTGGAGGTAATCTGGGATACGGAAGGCGTGGGTGGCGATGCTGGTACAGCTGGTGTTGTGGGGGGTGTCGCAGAGAAGTAGGACGACGAAGGGGCAGGAGGTGGCGGCGGTGCTATTTGGAAGTACTTATTGAATTCTGAAAGCTCAGGTGAAGGCAATGGTGACTCTCTTGGTGGGAAGTATGTGTAACGGCCTCTTCCACGGCTGGGAGGTGAGATCACGCTTTCGCTATCGTGGGAGTAGTACGAGGATGTGGACGTCGTAATTGCATGAGGCTCAAGATCAAGATCGAAGCTCTTACGACTGGGGGAAAGGAATATCGGAGGCGGACTGGTAGGATGACAGTATACAAAACTTGTTGGGGATGGACGAGGAAGTGGGGGAGGGGGAGGGGGATTCCAGATTGGGCGCTTGGGTGGTTCATGGCGCCGTGTGTAGTAGAGTATCGATAATGATAGCACTAATGTGAAGAGAGCGACCCCCGAGATTATGAGAGCTAATTGAACAGTGGTAAGGCCAGTTTTAAGCATTGTTGGACCAGCTGCAGTAGAGGGTAAGGCAGTCACGTATGAGGATGCAGTTGGGTTTGTGGTAGAGACTGTGCTGGTAGTTATATTTCTGGTAGGTCTGGCCGTTACAATTGTAGATGAAGGTGGGAGGTTTGTATAAATATTACTTCCCGGTGGTCTTGAGGTCGAAACCACAGTCTCAGTTGTCTCAGTTGCTGTGGTCTGGATGTCCCGCGGACTCGCAGTCGGTGGTGGAATGCCTCTGGTAACCGCCGGCACAAAGCCACCCTCCACACTGGCAAACCTAGTTTGATAGTACTCCGTGAACTCCGTATCCGCTGTAGCAGTTGATGGCTCGCATACGAAGTTTCGATATCTCAGTAGCTGATTTCTCTGTTCATCGATGTTGCTAACCGCTGGATCGCAAGTCCCCAAGCAGGCATCCATGCGAATTATGTATTCTGCCTCCTCGCACCAGCATGCTGTCATCTGAACTTGGTTGTGTCCAACGGTACAAAATGAAACCATTTGTGTCTGGCAGTTGTCACCACATGTGTCGAATCCAGGACCATACCCGACCTCGGCAGCTATAGTGAATGTAAGGTTGAGCAAGAGGCAAAGATTGCTCAAGAAAGCGACGAAGAAGGAACATTTGGTAGCCATGCTGAACTTTAGTGGTTGAGGTATTAATTGAAAGGGCCGGCCTTGCTGAAGATATAATTCCCTGTAAAAGTCCGGGCAAGGTCTATAGAAGATGTCTAGATGCTTAGGACCATGAAAAGCAAAGAAACAACAAGAAGAGTGTAAATGATAGGACGCCGCCTGGGCAATAAAAAGACAAAGTGCATTACAGAATAACGGTGAATAGATACGGAAGGGGAAAATCGAAGAAAAAGTAAAGAATGAAAGAAGGCTAGAATATAATTAAAAAAACATAAGGGAAAAGTAAAATAGAAGGGCCTTGGAGGAAATGGACATTGGACCGAGAAACTGTTCAAGTCCGTGAAGTTTGAAGTGAGTAAATTGACCAGGACGGGCATGCAACTATATACACTCCTATCGAATCGCGTAATATTTGGTTCAATTAGTAGGAATTAGTGAGCGGGGTTCTAACAGGCCATGAAAAGGATAGGACCCACTCTGGCCGTCATCATTGGGCGTAGATCAAGCGAGCATGGCACCTGCAACTGGGGTCTTGGATGCGTATACAATCACCAACATGTGGAGGACCCATGCAGGAACGCCATCCATCCATAAAAAGCAAGTGTTAGTCGAGGACAGCTTCCCACCTCTCAATTTTGATTTTCCCCAGAGCGCCACGACGAAGCGAGCGTAGATCGGTCGGTAAATAGGGTTGTATGAACACAATCATACTTCGGTGAGTATTTTAGATATGATATCTTCTGGGAAAGCTTTGGATTCGTTCAATAATGTCTTGCTTCACGAATCCTACATAGTTTTCTGGAATCCATTGCGTATATTTAACATAACTCTATGATTCAGTTCACGCCATAATTTTGTACTGCACACCATATTAATTTATCTAGAATCGATAAAGGGTAATGTTAAGCAGGAAAAAAAAACCTCACAATTAATCTACCTTTAAACGCCCTCCTTTTCAACTGTTAACTAACCCCTTTCAAGAACCTAGCAGGTCCCTATAGCTACGGGGGAGGTGCGTAGCGCTGTCACTGTGAATCCGTTGGTTGGTATGTACTTGAGTATGTGCAGCGTTCGTTAATCTGGACCGTGGTGCCGTTAGAGCAGGTGGTGCATGCAGCCAGCCTTCGAGCCTCTACCTGGCCTGTGCTTTTTCTCCCCTGTCAAATATGTGATTATCACCTCAATTTCCTTACTCGGTTCAGTGCAGTCGCTATATCGAGGGAGAACCTACCCACGTTCCAAAAATAACTTAGCAGTGTACCTGCTGATCCTTGCCCTCTCGGAGGAACCCTCGAAATACGACGCCTACCAGGCCAAAAATAATATTTAGGACATAGAAAAGGATCCATCATCCAGGTAAGTGTTCTTTCTTTTTCTTTTTGATTTCCCACCCCATCAAGATAGAGATGTTGCAAGAATTCGATCTTTCTTGAGCAACGCGAACTTTAAACAAGGCGCTCCGGTTTAGTTCGGTTCTTGGAAGCCACCTGGAGGTCTACACCCGCATAACCTCTATCAGACCTGTGTTTTTTCCTGAAGCATCCCTAAACCCTTACTTTAGCGAGAGAGCGAGACTCAAGGCCAGCGGGTTCAAGATACGAACGTACCTGATTTCGTTACGGGGGTCGCGTCAACAACAGGATACCAACACCGGGCGTTTAAGGCTGGAAGAGCCACACAGCCCACGCACAATATTTAGAGCCGCTCATGAACCCATCAGGGGGTAATGGATCCATACACCTCAGGTATTGGGGGTATCTTTTTGTCGGTCAACTAAGAGTGCCCTGGTCTAGATGTGACTAACATATCCTAATTTCGCCCCGATCATGTAATGTGATATAAATACAGAGATATATTTCCACAATAATCATTGAATTCCGTGATTCAATGCACAATCCATCCGTGACAGCGGATAGAGGTTGCTCCTGGCCATCGCTTGTTGATCATGGCTCTCGGATGATAGTCCAGACGGTGCGCGCCTGTAGTAGCGTGGCAATCTGCACATGAAGTCACTCGTTTTGCACCTACATGCGCGTAATCCACCATGCGCCATGCACCTACGATCCTTACAATGGAAAGACAGCAGCGCGCCAACATGCCAGACGTAGAACGGAACATTCAGTACCTCGAACAAATCGTAGGGACTTAACATCCCTTATCCGACGATATGTTTGCTAACACATACATAGAACCTGTATTAGAAACCGTCTATCGATAAGACCTAATAACTGTTAATTTTCCTCAACCAACGTGATTTACAATGAGCGCTTGTACCGATACACGGCACCCGGAAAAGCGGGGTTTCTACATCCGCTTCGTATTAGCCAAGACTACACAAGACAATGCAAGACAAGGTGAAATTGGATACTGGGTCGAGATCTCATCTATCCGTTCCTGTTTTTATTTAAAGGTCCAGCCAGTGGATCTGCCATGCGGTGTGTGTTTAACGCGTTTCGCCTTTTCTTCGGTTTGGGGGTAATTAATAAAAGAAAAGAAAAAGTTATAACTTCTTATCTGAAATTACTGCAACAATTATGCTAAACGTGACTTATTTTGCCTTGATATAAAATACCGGAGGCTTTTCGTATATATAGTGGCGCAATCAGCTAACTGACTTGGGTGAACGTGTTTGCAAATTCGACTAGAGTTGAGGGTTCTCGGTATGAAGAATTAGTCCTAGGGAGGATCTCGGCGCCCGGTCCCTTGATGTTCGGTTCCAGCCTCTAAAGTAGAGAAGTTATATTACACTATTTAAAAGTAGTTCCAACCAGTACTTGGGCAGAAAGAATGATTGATGTACTCCCAGTTAAGTGTCCATTTTCTTTGTCCCACATACGATCTAGAAGTGATTGATCTAGAGGTTAGAGCTATATATACTTGTGTTAGAATATCGAATACTTGGATATGTATATATGTAAGGAAAATTAGGTATTCTTTAGGGAGTGAAACCCATATACAGACATTGGGAAAGACATCCGATTGTGGGACAACCACGCATGGGATTTCCAACGGATATCGTATCTAACCTCCGAGTGCTTTAGGGTCACTCACCGGAAATAGTGTAACGGCTAATAGATTTGTAGTCGCCAGAATGTATTTCAGCAATCTTTCCAGTAAAAAACGATTATGGACGGTAGAACGTTACTCAATACATGTGCTCCCAAGGAAAGTGTCAATGAGGGGTGGCGCCCCGACTGTGTTCAGGCGGTTCCACTAACCTAACCATTCATACAATGGACGAGGGATTATGAGAGGAGATGGCGGGCCATCGCGGGGCCCTATGGTGGACCTCGACCCACCTAGATACATGTAGTTGGCAGCGACCGGAGGGCTGCCAAGTGATTAGATCTTAATTCTTATCTTGAACGAGTGACTAACAATAAATGTTATCCTCTATTCTAGCTAGAGTATTTTATTTTCAATAAAAAAAACACGGGAGAGGTGCCCCGCGCAACGGGGATACCTAGTACAGCTATGGGTAAGATCATTGTAGAAACAGAGGTCTAAAAACAGGGTTTAGATCGCGGGCACACCAATAGGACTTTCTCATGCTTCTACAATAATCTTACCCATAGCTGTACTCGTTCTACCGTAGTCATAACTGTCTGTACTACATACCAACAGTAAGATCCCTTGCGTAAATAATAACCCAACCGGAGCATTCTGATTTCCCCGGCGCTTTTCTCCTTATTTTTCTTTTTTATGATAGGTACGATGTTTTGTGATATCTTCTGCTCCTCCGAAATTCAACTGCTGAAAAGTGGTCTGGGCCTTGCTCATGTTCACCGAACCTCAGGGCTCGGGCTAGACCCGAACGCCTAGTCTCTGTGTTCGGTCAGCGGTGAAGATTTTTGCGAGGGAGGCCGAAACACTGACTCACAAGACCCGGATTTCAGCCTTACCTGGTACCTGGCGAAATATTTTCTTTTCCCCATGAAAAAGGTTACACCCCACCGGCCGGGTATGAGACAGTAACATACCATGCTTTGGTCAATCGTTGAACTAATCAGTCATCTCACTTGAGCTTTAAGCATTGCAGAAAACCTCTCCAACTAATTCTCAGAAATGAAGAAACATCTAGATTCTGACCCCAAGACAAGTGGCGCGGTTTGAACTGGGAAGGAATGCCGATTGTTTCGAGCAAGTGGCTGCTGGGATTTGACCAATGAATTTAGAACTCAGTACTCCATCAGGGTAAGGGCCTGGACTGTGGGTATTGTTGCTAGTATTTTATGCCGTTTAAACCTACTCGAGAAGGGTCGTGATTCTGTTAGTCAAAGAATGATGAATAGTCATATAGTTGATGATTCTATTTGTCAATGTATCATCAATATGGAAAGTCTAGAATTCTGCCAGATTTACTGGCCAATCATGTCCATAAATAAAAGACACTGACCTTTTTGGGAGACTCGGGTGTTAGTGCCGTGGGATGAATTCAGACTTTGAGGCACTCGTTTGGGTCAGGTAGGTTACGTGGGAGAGTCGGACCAGGCGTTTCAATGAGAGTAAGAAGTAAAAAGCGATAGTGATAAATCTTCTTAATTGAACCATAGGGTGATAAGATAGACCTTCGAATTTTCAGAGTTGGATGGAGACTTGGACTCAAATGTAGGGCTGTAGGCGTTGCTAGACGTAAGGAGCAGCAACGTTGCACTTAGTTGTAACCAAGCCCCTAAACCTTGTTTCGTTATTAAGAAACTACATGTACTTAAATGAGCGCATATGGCCCTATGATACAATTTATTAAACTAAGACGGAAAATAGAGTCTGATGTCAAAATAAAACAAGTCTTTTTATGCACTGAAGGGGTGAAAAACTCTTAGTGCATTGCCGTATATATTGGGCAAGCTCGAGTTTGATGTACTATGCAGCGTTAAAGTACTACATGTATCATGTATACATGTAGTTTAAAAAGTGTTCCGACCCATGTACATACATGTATCTCTAGATCCGTACATACATGTAGTGAGTACATGTTAGTATCAATTTGTTTATAATCGTTAAGTACATGTACATGATGTAGGTGAATTTACATTGTATCAATCCAATGGCGTGTAGACAAACCGCATGCAAATATATCCTTCGTGGTGTATATAACATAGTTACATGTAGCTTAAACTCGATAGCCAAACTTCATCAACTGTCTTTACGTCCATGAACATGTACATGTATTTATGTATTTGGTGCCTCTACTACTCTATACATGCATAAACATATCGCGGCACCAATTCGTGCTCATTCAATGCACTTATACGACGCATCGCCAGATTCAACTCATTCTACGCCCCTCCCTCCCCCTCCGCGCCCAAGCTTTACTAAGAACGTTAAGTCTAAAAAGTCTTGCAAATTACATATTGACTACTCCAGAACCACTTCACTTACTCCGAACAAAATCAATACACACCCACGAGATGTCATCTCGTCCGCCTAAACTTACCGCAGACGAGATTCGCAAAGCACAAGGAGAAACCGAACTCTTCCAGATCATCCTCACACTCTTCGCATCTACGCTCTCGATCGGAGTTGCTATCGTTATCGTCCTCTATGGAGATACGTTACTTCACACTGTGCCCCTTGGGCTGTTTGCATTTGCGGGTGGATGCGGAGTTACAAGGTCGGTGCTGAAGCTGAGGAGGAGTAATCGGGACTGATGGATGGGGAGAGAGAGGAGGATAGAGTGCTTGATACGGACGGTTGCATATTCTGTGAGGAAGGCATTGTGCATCTAGCAGTTGCTGATGACGAGCTCGAGAGAAATGTATCAAGCCGCGGCCGCGGCCTCTATAGAGGTACATGTACATGTAATATCTACATGCATAAGTAAGTCCTGGAAAATAAATGCATGTATCTATACCCAACAACACCCGGGTACTTTGAGACCAATCTATGTATTTTTCATTGGCCTATTACTGCGCGAGCACCTATAATTCTATATCGAGTGATTTCTTATGATCAAATCTTCATTCCTATTTTTTCTATTTTTTTGTTTAATCAATGAAGGTGTCCAGTATTCTGCAGATTAGATTGATGACGGTATCGCGACAACTTCAGCTTCGATTTCGATCGCAACTGCAACCGCAACACCAATCTCACAGAAGACAGAAGTATGCAATAGACTTTCCTCATTACCTCCAATTACCACGCGTTCAACTCGTATACCACGCAATTCACACCACTATCCCTAAGGCACCAATCACTCGAATCAAGAGCGGTAATACGAATGAACGTTTACCAACACCGCCAACAGCAATTCCTTATATACATATCTCTTTTCTTGCTCGAGTCACCTGCGATACCAGCACAAAAGGAACAGCGCTTTACCCTCCACACTTCCCCGGCATCCAACCTACAGTATCACATTGACGCCATTTCCCGCTTATCTCCTATGTCACCACTTCTGTATTTGACCAGTTACTGCAATCTATGGCTTGAGGTCGGATCTTCCTGTTTACTCTGCAACGGCTTAATCACAGCACCAGTGCCAGCCACAAGCACATGAAGCTGTGTATACGGACTGCGCTCTATTTCTTTGCGATACCCGGAGATTGCAGCAAGACACTAGACTCCCAGGGTGTGCAGTATGTAAAGCCCCTACCCAAAAGTTTTCGTGAAAGCCCGAAAGTAGATGAATGGTGAAACCTCATACAAAATTTACCTAGCAACAGGGTTCTCCACTACAATATTCTATTACGCCTTAACCACTCCCTTTTATTAACTCAAAAATGTGCAAGAGGCTTCTCCCAAGGGTAAAATCTTTTTACCTCTGTTCACCATTATAATTGATTGTGTTGTGGTTCTATACTTAGAACCTGGTTCTAATTAGTTTGGGTGGTAATTGGCCCTTTCACGAAAACTTTTGGGTAGGGACTTTACCAACAAACCCCCTAACTCACCTCCGGAGCTCCTCAGGAGTGAGTACTTGAGAAATCTGATCCCATTTTTAATCTCCAAGGAGCTCCCCATGGCGCCTATCTGCATCTACAAGGCCCCGCAAAACCCAAAGTTTTTATTGCAACCAGCACAAATCTTCATTTAACACCATAAAGCAACCTCATTCGATCTTACCCTAGTAGGGAGTTTAGTCTTAGGTTTTGGCCAACCGCCGCCGGAGAGTATGTATTCCTCACGCCGCTTGTTTATATCACAATAAATTTAAAACTGACTGCGAGACCCAGCAAATACCCTCCCCTTACTAATGCCTTAAGTTAAACCAAAGAATTACAAGCCGGGCCAAATAGAGAGAGTCACCGCTTAACTGGGGCCTTTACCACTAATGCGGGACCATAGGTTACTTGCCCCCCAAGTGTATCTCTATGAATTTTCTCTATTGGTTAGCCCGAAACCTCACTTGATCGATAAGAGTCTACAGATCTGACCTGACAACGTCAATCGAAACCCTCACATGTACCAGTAAGTACTACAGAAAACATGATGATTTGGAGGCATTCATGGGCGAGGTATCGACATGAAACACTGATTCTGTTTTCTCCTATGTTAACCTTGAAGCATTTGACACTTGATAGTAGTTAGCCGCCAAAGGATAGAATGTATCTTCGCCACTGTAGTACTGGTTTATACCAAGGAATGGGTCCAAGGTCCGCAACGCTATGAGCTCGGGTATTTTTAAGATCCTTAATGCTTTGGTTTTTCACATAATTGTGCACGTCTTTAGCAACAGAAACGATAGGCGTTTTGAGATGAGGCCAGGTTTAACCCGCTGTCGATAGTCAGAATAGCCGTTTACTGGTGAGCTTTCATACCCCAGTTGCAGGCCCCAAGCCCAGTCGCAACCAATCACATGTGAAGCTAAAGCATCCACATTCCTAGAGTATATCCTAAAACAGGAAGTTCTAATAAGTCATAACGACCGCCAAGCTCTATTCAAAGATGAAACTCTTTTGGAACTACATGTGCATCTTCCAAAAGATGTTGGTGTCTAAAGCCGACTGGAGAGTTTCAAAAGACATAACTGGTGCTCTCGCTTGTCTTTACTTTGTATGATACACTAGTGTACTTTAGAGTACGTTAAAAAAAACTCGAACGGTAACCCAATCTGCAAGAGTAGGTCTCGATCTGAACCGTTTCGAAACTGCGGGTAGGCAGGGGTTGTGCGGCTCTCTAATCTGATCTCGAAGATCTTAAGAATCCTACTTTAGATAAGCGTGAATTTAAGAGTTAGCATGCTGAAACTCTTTTCATCCCTTATTAGAGCGATTTGGCCAGCAACCCCTGAATAAACATTTAATTCTCGGCGATAGTTTTTGGTGTGAAAACCCCGCCAAGAACTCAAAATTTGAGCTCAAAATTTTAAAAACAGGGATTGGCCAAATCACTCTATTTTGAACCCTCCTTTAGGCCGCTTTGTTCTACTAATATTAGCCGACCCTTCGGGCTAGCCTATTTGGGTAAATTAGTAGAGAGTGGTTGAATGCTTGGCATTGCAGACACAGCACTATCTAGAGATTATGGCAAGGAAAATTCGTATGGGCCTGTCAATTATTCTAACGAAATATGCATAAACCCCAGCCAAATGCTGCTTTGGTTGTTTGTAGCTGTATTCTATCCATGGATTACGTGGCTATACTACCGTGGTCGCATGTAGATGTAATTTCATGATGTAGCAAGCACTCTAAAAGTATATTTAATAAATTCTCATTGAAGTCGTCGACTCTAGTTTCCATAATTAAGTGTCATCGTGCCGTCGTCCCGGTATCCTTTTGGCCGGTATTTGCCTTCCGTAGACGGTACATGTATTTTGGCTAAGTAACTCAGGTACCAGGTACTCGGTAAATGGATTTTCAGCGTCTTGGCTAGGTCATATCTTATCACTCGAGTGCACCATGGATGTCGTTGTTGATTTTGGACTTTCGAGGCACGAGAGGGTCGTAGTCATGTTTAGTAGTATCTAGAAGTCTGTAAAAGTGCCTAGGAGTGCCTAGGAGTGCCTAGTTAGCTAGGACTGTTTGGTATATGTGTAATCACATAAGGATATATTGTACTTTATTAATACCGTGCATAGTCCTGTAGCTAGGTTATCAATCAAATCTCAAACTTCCTACTTCATCCTCTCCAAAAGTCAAATAACAAAAGTCGCATGCGTGTAGCTTGTTGTTAAATCATTTGTGTATAACCCTTTAACTATTGTCCTTGGATATATATGACTATAAAAGTAATAAAAAATACTCTATCTCCTTATAGGTATTTTCGGCGCTCTACATAGCTATTAGGCCTCAGTCATCAATCCGGATAGACCCCATCGCCTTAGGGGGTCTACCGCCACGGTGGGATACCCTCCACTTACAAACCATCTTCTGAAACAGAGGAAGAATCCTGCTAGCGCGGAGTATACCGTCCTAGAATGTTCACTAAAGCCAAAAGCGGGACTCATAATTCCAAATTGGTACCATATGTTGAATTCAAGATTCTATATCTATAGAACTTTACTGGGGCCTTCAGGTTATTATGGGCGTCCAATCTATTCAACACCCTCTCGCAATAGAGCACGTCTTGTGAGGCGTCCAGCGTCAACATAATTTGAGACGTTCTGAATTCTATGGGTACCAGGCGGTAGCATAAAGTCCGATCCCTTGCACACGAGAGTGTATTTTTTGCGTAACCCCCCTTATATATAGCTATCGCTACTTGCTAGCACCTTCCCAGGTGATGTCGAGGCTTGCTACTATGTTCCGGGGGGCCTCCGGATGCAAAAGTATGGGATGGATAATCGAATAAAACTGACATCCAGAAAAGAGGTGAAGTCGCAGAATAATCTTCAGCCACTAGAAAATCTAGAACCTCCTAGTTTTGTGTATATAAAATTGAATATCCGGAAGGGATATCTCGAGAGATTTATGTCGGTGTTTCTTATCAGAAACGAACATTTTCGTAGCCCTCTTGGCACTATGGTATCGGATTCTTTGGATAAAACTCGAGTGTGTTAACTAGGATCTTGTTTTCCTAGGCTCGTTTTGACTTGTGAAGTATCCAATATGTTTGGTAGGTAACTCAACCATCCAGCTTAATTTTGTTTTACCGGTAGTAGTTCGTAATTAGGCTCGTAACCGTATGTCTCTTCACGTCTTAGCTATCGAGGAGGCCCGAAAGGTGCTGTGAAGACACTCTATGAGCAACAGCATTGAGGAATCGTAGAGGCCCTTGCAACGCCCAAAGCGAAGGTAACTAATTCAGACCAGAGATTTAAGTCAATCTCAGGCCGTTTAGTGACCGAGAAGACACTTTTATATTGTGGTTCTCCAGGACGGGCCTAGAATTCACGCTAGTCGCTGAAATGACTTTACCATGTAACTTGAGCACGGCGACTTGGTGGCTAGATTGATTGCGATATTTAATCTCCCCTGTCTACGGTAAGCTTAATATTTATTGATTGTGCGGATTCCTTTTTCTTTTTGCTTGACGTCTTGACTTTTTGACGGGCGGCGCCCCACTCGCTTGTAGTGTTGGTCAAGCCCCATGGCAAATCTGACAGAAGGGCGAGAAAACGCAATCCCCATACAAAACCATGCCAAAGTTCTTTACTCCACAGACGAGACACACATTTAAAAGACACGACGCTACTTTAACCCCACCGAACTGGGCTTCCGGAAAGCAGAACGGCAAGAGTGCCGAGTCCGGGGAGCGGTGTGTTTCCCGCGCCGTACAGGTACATCTTGTACCACATTCCTAAAACATCGGACCCGGCTCCATATTCCACGGGCGATCAAATGTGCATGTCGATGTCCGAAGCCGAGTGATATGCAATGAACCTGTTTTTTCTCCACACGGGAGCTCATTCAGCCCGGCGAACAGTCCGAGTTTAGATATCTGTCATGTGAGAGCTCATTCATATGATATCATGACAGCAATTTAGAGGAACTAGCTGCAGATATTGCGGGGTTGTGGTTACAAAGCGGAGACTTTGTCGTAGAAAATGTCGGGTTAGTGTAGGAATCCAGTCCCAGCATGACCGCTTTATGGGACCCGGTGCATGTGTTGTAGAAATCTGCATGTAATAGCCTCTTCCTTTTAAGAGTAAAGAAGATACACACTGCTCATCATCTCGCTACCCCAAGCCTTTGGGCCGCAGCACCGTCCCCCCAGGGTGCCCTAGTTTACTCCTTGGGCTGAATGAGGAACTTGCTGACTGGTAGATACCAAGGAAACAATTTGAGTCTTCTGGTGTTCGTTACGCCATATATATCATCCCTCGATGGATAGATGGGATCCAAGTGATTCTAGATGGCCAACTGCGAATTACGTATTCGCCAAGTCCGCTTCAAAGAATTAAAAAGGGTATCCAATGGTCGGACATGACTCTCCTTCCCCCTCAATTTCTTATCATAGTGAATTCGATCATCACCAGAGCTGGTTAAGCAGAGTTATCTCTATCCCTGTTTCTAAGAACTGGGGATGTTCTTGCTCACGATTGCTATTGGATGTGGTGGAAACACGGGATAGTTAGTCGAGGAGTAATACTATCAAGGTTGATGGGTCATTATATTTCATACAATCAACAGCCCCGCTTCAGTGTGGCCGTAATCCTCAGGCCCTGTACGTTTGTGAAATAAGGCGAAGCCTTAAGCACAACTGTAACAAGCCGTATTATGGACCACTATGTAATGTTGGATAACGGAGTGGGGAGATTGGTGATGAAGTGATTTTTCGGTGAGTGGTGTTGGTGGGGGTAGAGGTGTGAGGTTGGAGAGAATGGCGCACATGCACACCCCCAAACTTTAAAGTTAGTTTTTATAGTTATTACGTATCATAATAATAATTGTCTAGTCTGGGTGGGCAATGAGATAAGGGATCTACTCGATTGTATCAGAAATAGTCGCGCCAACAGAGAATGGGAACTCTGGGTGATGTGATCATAAAGCATCACTCGTCTTCAGAAGTATACATTTATAGTTTCTTAGGCAGGTCCTCCCGTCGCAGCGAACATAAAACAATGCCTTGCGAGGGGAATTTTATATCATGGTATTGACAACCTGGTAAGTATTACTGTGTCTCCATGATGCTAATCTACATGTATTCTGAACTTCCATGCCACCCACACCCCATCCTCAGAACACATGGTCCAGAGACAAGTGCGAGTTAAAGACTGCCCACACTGGAACAGATCCAACCCACAGTCTTTGGTCCGCTGGACAGCAGTGATTTGGTGCGAGTAGGTGAGGCCGTTTCAAATAAGCGAATTTTTAAAAGACTTCCGGGCGCGTGTGTGACAAAATCAAACAATTAACAATCAACCTAGTTAATAAGGAAGTGCTCCAGAAAGATTCACTAATGTTGATCCTAACTTGTTAAGATGAATCTTCGCCGACCCCCAAAAGAAACCCATGCAACGGCTTCTATCCAGCACCGACTGGCTATAAATCAACTTTGTCAATAGACCGAGGGCCGATTAACCAATTTGAACTTCGACAAGTAACTCCTGGACAGCCTGGACAGGGTGTCAAAATGAACAACTCCAGGAAGCCCTAGTCGGTTGGAGGGTGCAGCCACAAGAGTACAGGAAGCTTATGACGGCGTATGCATTCATCTCAAGCGAGTGAGAAATCCAACTGGTTCCACCCGAGATTCCTTCAATTCCGCAGAGATGAGAGCGCATCCTGTCGTTCAGTATCAACAGCACATGTTGTTTCCCCAAACAAACTACTCTTATCCCACTTGATAGGCCGTGCGTAAATATCCCAACGGTCAGCAAGGGGTATGATAAACCTCCCAGGGCTCATTGGTCGCGCTTTCGCACGGACATTCCTCTCACCAGCGCGTATCTCCAATTGGTAACTTATAGTCAATAAGCCCAGCTAAAACCGAACCGCCGATCGGTCTAGTTCACCCAGTGCCTGTGGGAATCGTAAGATCCCTAGCATCTGCCTGTCTGGAAGGAAGGGATATGAGGGGAGAAAGTGTCGTATCGAGTACGTACATGCCCGTTGACCCTGTCGTCCACTGATCTGATCTCTTGCCGAGCCTCATGATTGGTCACTCGGTTGACAGATTTGGGCTAGGATCAACAGTCACGACTCCACCAATCCAGTTACCAATTACCACCCTTTCCCATGAAAACATAAGCTTTAGTGGTGGCGTCTTCAGCTGACCGGGTTTCCTGGACGTCTCCTTTTAACGAGGTCTAGGGGGCGGGAACGCTAGATTTTAGAAGTAGGGAAGATGTAGGTACATACCTAGAGTAAATTATAAAGAGGTTGCGACCGCAGACACGTTGTACCCTAATATACATACTCGAAGTGTGCGGCTACTTCTGCATCTTCCGCGGCTAAATTGGTAGAGAATAATAGCCGGTTAAAGTGTCCTTCCGGAGAATTTTTATCTTGTGCGCCTAGACCCGCGAAACTGGAATTGGGAAGCCCACTGTTAGTTGCTTATTCAACATCAAAAATGACTCGTCGTACCGCACGCAGAACTCACCGAGAGTTTAAAATCCCGGGCCCGTAAGAGGTGCAAGTTAATTGTGTCATCTTGGCCCGGCCGACGGGAGATCACTCCACTCGGCAGGTGGCTCATGGCCACCTTAATCTTAAAATTTACCCACATTGGATGGTAGAACATATATGTGCGATCATGAAGATCATAAAAGTACAAACCGAAACATGCACTCGGTTCCAGTATGGCGTTCTTCCCCAAGTGCGACAGTTGTGACATGATGAGTTTTCAAATAAAGAGAGCACCCTACTAGTACTGGCCACCTCGCTGGCTTTGCTTCTTCAAAAAGATTAAACAATCTGACCGAGTAACAAATAGGCTGACAGCATCCACTCAGTAAGGAACTAGGCATTATTTGCCTACTCACATAGGCGAATTAGGAGGGTGAGGATCGATCGCAGGTAAGTGCACATGCAAGTCAGAAGCAAGATCGAAGAAACCTTTGAGGTTAAAAAGTCATAACGGGCGAGCCATATCTCTTTAATATTAGAGGCCTTTCCTGCTTCTCCGCCTCACTGGTTCATATACTACATAAACAATAATGATAATCTGACAAAAGAGAATTGGGTGGGGTATTAATATACATTTTTGCCTTGGGCTGGCTGGGAAGAAACAAAAGAAATCACAGGGAATAACCCGCGGTGGTCGCCATTAAGAGTGCGCACTAGAAATCTCTACATGGAAATCCTTTTTCATCTGAATCCCATCTAACCGATGGTGAGCCTCCGGGGCCACCGCCAGGATATTCTCCTCACTGTCGCAATCGCGACTGGTACTTCCGGTGTGGGCGCAGTAAGCTGAGGCTCCCGAGCGCTTCTGCTCGCGGATGAAGCTAAGCTCCATGGTACGTTTCGAGCGACGGGAGTTATTTGAGACATAACCGAGAGATGAGGGCTTGTGTGATAGCTGGCTTCGCTCAGAAAAATACTTGAAGAGCGGGGCCAGCGTTGGAATGCAGGTTGTCGTGATCTATGTGTGGGAAACGGGTTAGTGTTTTGACTTTAACTGTGCCTCTTTGTGCCCGTAAGCACTTAAGTGATTCAGATTAGACTTACCCCGACGTTCATCTCGATTGTGCCCCAGAGTACCAGCATCGTAGAGTTTCCGTTCTTTGCAATGGTTATGATCTGGACCATCCGCATGATAGAACAAACTGTGGTGAAGCTAAAGAGAGCAAATAGGCCAATCAAGGCTACCTGGAATCGGCGTTAATAGATGACTCCGCAGCAGGCGTTGATAAAATAGATTGTCTTGCCTTCTTCCTATTCGCAATCTGCGTTCGGAGAAAAATGGGAATTGGAAGGATGATGACACAGATGTCGAAGAAGATGGTGTTTGCTGCAATGGGTGAGAACCTGCGCCATGTAGGTATACGAGGGGCCAATACATACCTGCTAGCACATAGAATGTGATATCGTTAGGAAGACAGGTACCCTTTGTTGCAGGAGCCCATGATTTTTGCACCTACAAAAGATGGTCAGTAATCATCCTGATCAATGGTCTGGGTGGGCCGCCACGCGGCCGTTCGGTACTCACGGGTTTGCATTGGAACATCAAGACAAGAATGCCACCGATGTGGGACAAAACGCAGCTATAGAGGATACACCAGGTAATTCGTCTATAAGTCTTCTGCTTGTTCACAAGCCTGATGTATGCCAGGCACAGCGATACTTTGAATCCCGTGATACCGAGCATGTAAAATGGCCGCCCGGCAAAATTGACCTGATGAACAGCCTATCAGTCCTGGCTCAACGCAGTTTTCTGGTAGCAAACATACCTCTGAATATTTGTTTGCATTCACTTTCGGTCTGTACTTTAGATCAAGGCCTAGTCCCCATCGTGTCTCTATCATTGTTTGTCAGACCCGAGTGATTCATGATGAAGATCCTTCATATACATACGTTCAATGGTGAGGGCATTGTAAATGACACTACAAATCTACATGGAAAAGCAAGTTAGCACAAACATATCTGAATTGCGGTTACCTTTATGTTAACTAACCACAGAGAAAACGATAACCCAGTCATCAGCTCCAAAAGTCTTCAACATGTACAGCCTCACATAGCACCGCAGAAGTGTTGCTGTAACGGCAAGTATTGTAAGAACCACGCAGACTGGAATAATCATGGGAGCCTGGGACACAATGCCCGGCTCCAGGTTGTGGACCCACTGCATGGTTTGCTGAAAAGATGACTATAGACCTGATTGTGAGATTCCAAAGAAAATACCGTGGATGTTGCTATATATCAATGATGCTTCTTTCTTGGAAACGGGACTAGGAAATTCACTGATCTTAAACTAGCGCGAGATAATAGTAGCCTTAGACAAGGCTAAGGGGCAACGGTCTGTCTCGGATTATCGGTCACTCTATTGCATGACGCGAGTGCTCCCGGGTGATGTTTGCTTGATCCGGGGTTCGGTAAATTTTTTTTCACTTTCTAAATTCGAAATCTGTCCCATCCAACATGGCAGAAAATGAGAAAGAGTTAGAGAAGAAATGAAACCGCAACAAATAGCTGGGGTGGACGACCCGGCCCCTAGGAACAAGGCAGGGCGGTGCTTAATACTTAAAAGCTTGGGACCCCAAATATCTCGAGTAGGAACCACTGGGTTTGGAAACGAATGAAGCGTGATAGGTGCGCATCATATAATCAGCAGCAGCAGAACATTCCAATTCCCCAACCTGGACTTTTACACCCCCCCCCGCCCCTACTACACAACAAATATCTGTCCGGACGACCCCTTGATCTACAAACTTAGGGCAAGGAGAGTAGGCAGAGAGGGGATAATAGAATGAAGGGAGACCACAACGAAGCTGAGGTAAAATTCTTCTAGCATGACAAAAAAATATCCTCGGCCCATTTCAAGGATTTATGGGAAGCTAATCAAACATATGATCAGCTTCCCTACTCCTTACTCTATGGTGTGCGCGTGCATGAATGGTAAAGTAGGTACATTATATGGATAGGCAGATAACGGTTTAACTTGCAGTCCTAAAATTGCTCAAAAGAAAAGTGATGCTCATCGAGATGCTTGCGCCACCAAAGTCAACTGGTGGGCACATAGGCAGGCACATATAACCCCCCCTTGGTTTGGACAGCTGCGAGGGGTGTATGGTGACCGGGTTTCGGGTTTTCGTCCGGAGTGCTCTACTATTCGGCAGATCGATTTGTGATCATCGCGCCGCTCCTGAACCTAGAAACCTGACAGCATATCATTGGCGGGCTAACTATATTTGACTTTCAGGGTTTACCATGGAATAGCCGGGGATTTGAGTACCCCAGCAGCACCTCATTTCTTGTAGGTATCTTCTGGTACACCCTCAGCTCCTCCTTCCTCCTCTGACCAAACGTTCTCCATGGCAAGCTAGTTTGAGGTTTGAAGGAATAAGAGTTACGATAGCCATCTATTCGTTGCCGTACTTTAATAACGGCCTGTGCATTACAATCGACCGTTGTCCTGCAGACAATATCGATTGCTCCAGCCCCCAACCCCTATGAACTATTGGCCAAGAAGGTTCCTAATCTGTAGCCTTGCCTCTTTTCTGCGTTATTTTTTTCTGGCACATACTTAAACTGTATCGCGGTACCCTCGCTGCTGTTTTGATGCTTGCAATAATATAATCGTAAGCGAGCGAGCGAGGTCTAGTACATGTATGTAGTACTACTCTGAGCCGCGTATAAACGCATGCGCAATGCTATTGCAGTACTACTCTAGCGAATGATATAGGTAATGTGTAATGATAATTACCCTTAAGATGTGATTTCCAGCGCGCGCGGGGGGGGGGGGGGGGGGGGGGCAGAAAGCAATTATAGGAAAAAGGATCCACAAAAGACTTGGAAGAGACTTCCTCCAATGGGTGAATTAAGGATAGGCCTCCTTCTACACCCACTACTTCACTCTAATATATTACTGCCTACGTTTACCTACTTACATATCTCCGTTGTCTACATCCTTTCTCTCTCATATTTTATACTTATTCTGTCCCCCTACATTTAACTCCCTTTCCCCCACCCCCGTCAGCAAGAGAAGGGGAGAAGAAGGGAAGAAAACATTCCGTTGCAGGATATCACCACCACGTTTTTTCTGAACTACCCATGGAGAAAGATACGCACTCAGTGGTAGTTGGAGATGCATCCAGCAGCAGCTCGCCCTCACCGACCACCATCGGCCAATCCAGACATGCGGGCATGGATTCAGCACTGGCTTATATCCAAAACGCCGGAAGCAATGGTGATGAGGCAGCTGGCTTGAGTGATAGGTCGCTGCTGAGGAAGATTGATTGGAGGATTGTTCCTATCATGTTTGCGTGCTACACTATGCAATTTGTTGATAAAGTTCTCATCAATGTGAGTCCCTTTTCTTTATATTCTTATCTCTATTTACTTTTAAGTGGCCCCTTACCTTCAGAGAGATCTACGGGAGGGGAGGTTTTTGCTTTGGGCTGACAATGTTTTGATTGTATTATAGTATGCGGCTGTCATGGGACTGCCAAAGGATCTGAAATTGGTGGGTAATCAGTTTACTTGGGCTGCAACTTCGTTTTTTATTGCCTACTTGATTGCAGAAATTCCCACTGGTACGTTACATAATTATTAGTTCAGGACTAGAAGAAAGTTACTGACAGTGAGGTGCAGGATATGTACTTCAAAAGGTACCAGCTGCAAAGTATTTGGCTATCAATGTAGCGCTTTGGGGTGTTGCAACTGCATGCACAGCTGCTTGTAAGAGCTTCACAGGGTTGCTTGTTGCCAGAATCTTCTTAGGCATATTCGAGGCCGCAATTGCGCCTTGTCTTACCATCATCACAAGTGAGTCCACTCCTCCGATACTCGGTGTGCTCGAGAGAAAGGTATTGACAACATATAGGTATGTGGTACACTAAAAAGGAACAACCCGCTCGATTTGGGTTCTGGTATTGTGGACTCGGGCTCGGCCAAATCGTAGGTGGTATCATTTCATACGGCTTCCAACACATCAAGAATGCCTCCCTCGATGGTTGGCGAGTGATGTTCATCGTCCTTGGGCTCGTGACCATTGCCATCGGCGTCTGGACATACTTCTGCCTGCCAGACACCCCCATGAGCGCCGACTTTCTCGAGGAGAGAGAAATTGTTCGTGTGCTTGAACGTGTCAGCGAGAACCAGACTGGTGTGGAGAATAAGACGTTCAAGATGTCGCAGGCGATTGAATTGGCAATGGACCCGCAGATCTATCTTATGCTAATGATCACTGTCTTGGTAAGGCGGCTCTCCTTGCATAGGATTTTTGTCTAATTTTACGCGGCTTATGTCTCTAATGCTTTTTTAAACAGTGTTCTGTCTCAAGTGGTGTCATTACGACTTACTCGGCCACCCTTATCAGGAACTTTGGATACACTTCACCAGTTGCTGCACTGCTCAATATGCCCTCTGGTATCGTCAGTATCACAGTCACCATACTTTCGGGTATCGCGGTGGGCATGAGCTCAAACAGGTGGTTGTGGATTGCCGGACTAGCCATTCCGGGAGCTCTTGGCGGAGCCTTGATGTCTTTCCTACCAAACAGCAATAAGGGCGGTCTTCTGGCGGGTATCTATTTGGTCAATTCGGTATGTTTCTGATATGTGCGGGGTATGATCGACATGAATGTCTGACTCACTTTTTATGCGATAGATCGTCGCAGTGTTGATCATTGTCTTCAACTGGGCTGCTTCCAATATTGCGGGACACACGAAGCGGTCTATCGCCACGTCTCTCATTGCTGGTGCCTTTTCGATTGGAAACATCATTGGCCCTCAAACTTTCCAGGCTAAGGACGCGCCTAAGTAAGTCTACCTAATACAGCTTAGAAAAATTGGTGCTAATTTTGGTACAGCTTCTATCCTGCAAAGATTGCAGTGCTTGTCACTCAGGCTGGCGCAGCGTTGTTTGCAGTGCTCTTGAGGATCTACTACAGCTACCAGAACAGCCTGAAGGAGAAGCATTCGCAGGAGCTGAACGAGCAGACTGATGACGCTATTTCTGAGGAGTTCAAGTGGGGAAACAGTAAGTTCCCTTAACCCTGAACTACTCTCTGGTACCCTACGCATGCTCCAGTTTTCTGACAAATATCACAGTGACCGATAGGGAAAACACCCGGTTCCGTTATGTTTACTAATTAGCTTTCTACTCTTATTTTCTTGTCGGCAGCATCGTTCATGACATCACTGCCTCTGGTGGTCTTCTTGTTTTTATTTCCTACCTCTTCGGTTTTGGTTATTCTCATGTCACAAAAGCCATTGCTCTAAGCGTATGTAGGCCTGTGTATACAGTCTGGTTAATATAGATGATGATAGAACAGAACTACCATTAAAATACCATATAAACAAAACTCCAGTACGTACGTGCGGCGAGGCTTCAAGTGGCAGACCTGTTTTATGTCATCCGATATGGCGCTAGCCAACCAGCATCCTCGGACTAGAACTACATTAGGATGTGTACTTTTATTAAGGGCTCATTTAAATTCCAGGGGAGTCCTTCGACATATTGTCTATCGGGCTACATAGTGAAAAAAAATTCGGGGGAGTGCATTTACCCATAGACCCAAGAGTGCAGATTTGATATCTGCGTATACTATTCTTATGTATGCGGGTGGCGGGATGGGGAGGAGGAAGGTGCTTACTACTCCTTGCGTATGTAAGTAGGGGGGTATAAATGTGACAGGAAGACGTATGTACCTCGATTTAACGTTCCATGTCGAGAGTGCTTAATTAATCGACAATCGGGTCAAAAGCCTCGACACATCCCGACCCGCAGTATTCCCCGTACTCAGGTACATACACAAATATACTCTCACCAATTATAATCCCGACACCCCAGCCGTCCTGTCAAGAATCCTGGATCTCATCCTAACAACTCCCAGTAAGTGTGGGAGGCGCGAGGAAGGGGCCAAAAGCCGTGCGCAGATAGTACTGCCTAGGCCCTGCTTGCTTTCATACCCCCCCCCCATGGGTTTCTGTTAGTGATAATGCTGAATCGGTGGCATTGATCTTCTTGCGTGAATGTGACGCTTGATCCATGTGGTGGAGGAGGGGGAAAAGGGGGGGGGGGGGGTATTGCCAGCGGTTCTTGCTATAGCTAGATGGTCTGGGCATTGCATGACATGTCCGGTCCGGCACTTCGGATAAACAAATGTTAGCTAGGATTCTACCTGTTCTCTGTCAGTATTTCCCTTACAAAAGAGGTTAGGCGTATGTACCTGCATGATTACATGTATGTGACTTACATATAATAAAGCTCAGAACTGTGTTGACACGAATAATATAGACATAACGGTATTTCCCATACCATAGTTTTTTGTTTTCCAGGAACAGTTTATTACTGTTTATGATACCTTCCGTTGAACTCTTAAAAAAAGGTTGAGAGTGTATTTATTTCCGTCCTCATAATTGTTTCAAAAATCCTGTTCTCAAACATGACGCTCAAATATCCTCGGGGTCAAGATGTAACAGCCCAGCATATTCACCTTCGATAAGGCCATGGCCATGCACAAAAGCCCTTATCTGAATCCAGTAGTAGAACCTAATCTGTGGATTTGCAATCACCTGTGCCCCTTTCCCATCAGCAATACTCCGCTAATCGGCCTTGATGAGCATGCACTAACCGTGGCTCCTGCACAAGGCGTTTACGGAAAATCTTAAACACAGTAAACCCCCTTCTCCTAACACAGTAAACCCCTTCTCCTATGAAGCTTAACCATGCGGCTTTCGTAGCTAGTATGTAGCACCACAACAGCGCATCGGCGGCATATTACCAAAGCTTCTCCGCGCAATCTAAACCCAAACCATCGATTCAGCATCATACGACTTATCCTGTCCGGGGGCCAAGTGGTGGTTCGAGACCGAAATGCGCAATATCCTTCTGCAGCTTGGCAATTAGCAGGTACGGGCTGATTCGATTGACATATAGAGACGCATATGGCCCCCTTCTGGTGTAATTGATGTGTGTGGCTGTTGTTGGTGAATAGCCGCGATTCAGGCTGGTCTGCGAAGTGACCACTTATATAGCTTTAACTCTATAGGGCCACCTACACGTATTTCGCGGCAAAGCACCGATCAGCTATACGTATGTATGTACCCACCCCACCGCATAATTATTGTAACAAATGAGCTCCCTCACAACTTAACCTCCTCGCGTTGCGTTTAGTCTTATATATCGATATATACTGAGTCGCCCATTTTATACCCAATCATTTCAGGAGAGAAGTTTTTTTAACCACGCAACCTGGTGCGAGTCTTTACAACCCACAGGCTATCGTACGGACATGCTTGTGTTGATGCTCGGAGTCATAAAGACGCACCTTGGTGAGTTGTCTAGGTACATCTACTGAAAAAAAGGAATTGAAAATAATAATCAGCTAACTTATACCTCTATCTGAGTAT
Source organism: Morchella sp. 2016-103 (assembly GCA_024713925.1). NCBI lineage: Eukaryota > Fungi > Ascomycota > Pezizomycetes > Pezizales > Morchellaceae > Morchella > Morchella sp. 2016-103. The sequence goes on from JAMGZF010000002.1 coordinate 2,331,841, forward strand.
ATCGCACTCTGGATCCTATACTAGCTACTCCATACATTAATAAAGACCCGGTAAAAACCTCAGCAACCCAAAAGTGACTTGCGAGTTTTCAACACTCTGTGGCAACCACTTGATAGATTAAAGGCTAAATATTAGTTTTAAACCTTTACCATTACCAAGGTCATATGAAGTTTGGAGTAATTTTGACTTGATCCCAAATGATTGGTTGGGTGGTTCGGAGGAACAAAAATTTGACTATACGGACAATTTTACCACACATTCTCTCAGTGGCACACATCACAAGAGCAATAGCACCTCCGGACGCAACCCAAAAGTCCCGTCATTAGCGAAAGGCCCCGACACTATCCAGGCCTACTCTACCATTTCCGCTCTATGTTATACTTACCACTAATCTTACATGCTACTCTATACCACATTTACCGATTACCAGCTCGCGGTGCCCTATATTTATAACTACTTATAATTCCTTTACCCATCTACGAGACTTCCTATATTATATCATACATTTTTACTAACTTATAACAACATTTACCTCCATTATCGACTTGTCGCTTGGGCTTTATCGGGACCTCACGGGCTCCTCATTTGTTGACTCGCATAGTATATGTTTCGGTTTTAGGAATTATTTTATGCCCGGAGGTCTATAGCAGAGTCCCCCACTCCGGAAAAACTCCACTACCGCATGCAGTTAGTATGGCTAGGACAACTTTATACAAAGTAGCATTTGTGCAATTATTTAAACTATGGATTTTTCTCAAAAAGATCGAATATTTAGCCGTTCAAATTGAGGTTTTCAAGTGGCGACTAACCTTTTGCAGATAAGAGACGTCTTGGTTTACTTTTATTTACACAAATGGTAGACTCTATGCATCGACAATAAAGCCTATCAGCTCCCCACAAGTAGGTAACACTACAATAAATGTTCAACAAAACTGTAATCTTATTACTACTGGTGTATCTAGTTCACCACTAGTGAATAAATGCCAAGAAATACACAAGCTACTGAATTTAAGGACTGGTGTGCACAGGCATACTAAAATCCAGTGTGTTATGCTACTAGTGGTATAATTTAGTCTTGATGATAATGGCATATGTGTTGAACAACCCTAGGCGTATTGGGAGGCCCCTAGATACTATTACCACACATAAATACATATATGTAGACGACTCAACCACTCACCAGGACACCCACCTCATCCAGACGGTTGACATAATGACAAGAAGATCTACGTTGTAACCGACTTCCATACCCCTTTCCAACCAATTAAGATTAACTGTCCAGTTGAGAGGGTGTTCGGGTGAGCTGGGAGTCGTTTCTCACTTTCCCATGTCCCAAAGTCCCAAATTAACAAATAAGCAACCCAGCTGTTCGAGTGATATATAATGATGCATATTCTATGATGTGTCTAACCCTGACGTATCTATACGCCGGGGAAAGTGAGACACCGCAGTTTCAAACCGTGTTGAGACACTAATAGATTTTTGGTAATGGCCTCATCTAAGTTGGGCTGCCAGTGGACAGATTCGCAGATATAAATACTACACGCTACGAAGCTGAGCCTATAAGCTAGAATAGCGCTCTCTCTTGACCCAATTTGACCATTGGTACTATATTGTATAAGCCCATGGAATCATGCGAGGGTCTTGTCCAGAATATGCTACGGCCCAAACCAACCCACGAAAGGGATCAATCCTCCGCCTGCCACCTGTGCCCAAATATGATCTATCAACCAATCATTCAGCCTGTGCCCAAATATCGTTCCTTAAGCCAAGAATTGGCATAGTCGGCATGGTGTGTGAACCTCTTCCGCCGAAGGACTCTTCATGGCCAGATCATTCAACAACCATAATATTGCAGGTCTATTAATCACACCAGTCATCATATCCGTTAGATACTTATATCCCTTTAACCAAACAAAGTCTATTGGGGCAAAACTTGGTCTCTACGCTCATTCACTCCTCGCGCGAGTCAATCAATACTGAATATCAACCAGAAAAATCCAATTTAAAGCAAATCCCTGGCTACAAAAAAAAAGATTTTAAACGCATACGCCCCGTAATCCTCTATACTTGAGACTAGGCCGCAGGCACTATCAGAGCCAATAGTGCAATGGTTCCTGGCAAAGTTCGCACTTAAGAATAGGCATATCTGGATTCCGGGCGGTAATTTTAACTCCCAATCCGGCGTAGCATAAAAAAATAAAATAAATAAGTACATGTAATTCATATACATGTATTCATTTAGTATGTATGTATGAAGTATCAATTAATCAACTAATCAGTGTTACGATTAATGATGTAAACAAAAAAAAAAACTAATCAGTGTTTTAATTTGTTTAGCAAGAATTGCGCGAGTGATAGATTATGACGCAAACACTAAAACCTGAAACCAAGGCTAACTTACCTAGTCAAATATCCATATTTAACGGACCGACTTGGTGTCATTGCGGGATTATCAGTTCATTCGCATCTTACCACTACCAATACAATAACTAAAGGAGAGAGCTTCACCACGTAATATAATACGTAAACACCTGGTCGGAAGAAGCTAGATCGCTTTAATACAAATGTCGAGGCTACTCTAGCCTAGCCAACTAGTTCTCTCCCTCAACCACAGTCATATTGTTAACATTAACAACTTGGGAGCCTTTAGGCACGGCCAGAGGGCTCCTTATTTGATTGGTCGATATCAATATACATAAGAAGATTACGTATTCTACGTGTATTCAATGTTCCTATATACAAAGAAGGGTTACGTGGACAAGGGATTACTGATTGATGTAAATACGGGAAACAATCCGCTCGTCGCACAGACCAGGAGCAGGTTAACCACAGTACGAAACCACTACGGAATTCAGGAATTAAACTGGAATTTGAGAAAGAGAACTGTACCAATACCGTATTCTTACCGCATTGCTAATGATCTCACTCCCTGTTTGCACATGTAAGTATATAGATACAAAAAAAACAAAAAACTAGCATACGTCATTATATGGCGGACATTTCCCTCATAAATTCTCTTGTTCATGATAATTCGGTGTAGGTACAATATTAATAATGCAACAAGACATTAAATATGGCATTAGTCGAAACAAAAAATGGCATCTTTCTGTTTCACACTGTTAAGTACATTGCGTAGCTGCCATGAGGGCGTAGAAATGAATAAAACGAAACTGGATATGACGCAAGTGCGAGAAAAGGGCAAAAAAAAAACGTGCCAGAACAACCAAGCACCACTAAACACAATCATGCTACCGTAATCCAGACCTCACCGCCCCAAACACCACATTTTGCCCCCGCCCCCGCCCCACCCACCCCACCCAAAACTATTTCAAGAACTGGCGTCGTTTTAAATTGTTCTAAAGATACCCCACTAAATTCTAAATAAACTCGAGCTCTATCTGAATTTGGCGACACATCTACCCATGACCTCTCCTTGGCACACAAGCTCGGCGTTGAATTCAGACCCGTCAAGAGTGAGGTAGATATCGAAGTAGACCCTGTAGAAAGTACCCTGGGGTGTGTCCATGCGCTCGAAATCTTTCTCGAGATTTTTCCGTGAGAGATCAGAGGTTAGGGTAACAACTTCCTTGATACCTATATAATTGACCTCATGTTAGTGGTTGCTACCAAGTATTACAACAGTTATTTTGAGGGTACTAACGTGGATCTTTGGTGTACTCTGGACAAACGTCGTCGTCGCATGCGTACAATATATCCTCGTACATAAGGGTCGCACCAGGGGCAACCTGTCTGAAGAACGAGACCTTGACGGGCTCGCCAATCTTGACACGTTGTCCCTTGGTCACAAAGATTTGGCGTGTGTATTTGCAGCGGTCCTTCCCGTCAAGACTAGGCACACGGTATTGCTCGGGGTGGTGGCCTTCCTTGAAAGGTTGAAGGGTGGCCATAAGATAATGCCTACGGGCCACACGAGATGTTACGACCTTCTCAGTGATACCAGCAGTAACTGCGCCCTTGACAATGGCAGCTACAGAGTCCATCGGACGAACAACCTTTGACTGGAACTGTGGTGGCACGTGAAGCTTGATCTGCTGGAACAGATACTCTGATGCACCAAAACCACCAACAACCAAAACGTTCTATAGTATACTATCAATAATCTGTAATGTAGCGGGTGGTTAGCGGGAACAGGCTTACCTGGAGCTGTCTGTTCTGTGCCTGGATAGCAATGATTTGATTCCTAACCAACTCCAAAATTCTGTTGACAACAGGCTCGAAGCACTGTAGAATCTCTTCGTTGGTGAAAGTCATGTAACCCTCCTCAATCCCGGCCTCTGGGAACTCGGCCTCAATACCCACGTCCACGGCCCATTTCTGCCCATTGTTCCTGAAATCTGCCTTAATACGATTCTCAAAGTCCATTATACATTTTGCGTAAACCTTCCCGGCAGTCTTGGACCCATCTGGAAGCTTCATCTTGCGAATCTTGGCACGAAGAATATTTGAGAAGTTTCTGTTGAGGGCTGTCGAACCACAGGAATCACCAGACCCGGCAGTACACTCAGCCACAGTAAATGGAACCTCCTCCTCGACCTCGTATGCAATTAAATCGACTGTTCCACCACCACAGTCGACAATCAAAACGGCGTCATGAACTTTGAGATTTAATAGACCTGTCTTTGAACAGAACATAGCGGCAGCCTCGGGCTCGGTAATTAATGTCAACCTGTTGTCGTTTTCATCTCTGAGGAACCCGGCCTGGATTGCAGCGGCTCTGGTTGCAGCTTTGCCAGCATCATTCCAAATAGCGGGCACAGTAAGGAAATAACGGATATTGCGTTCCTCACGGTTGAAGACCTCTCCTAGTGTCTTTTGTAGCTGAGCACGCATAGCTTGGCGCAACTTGAAGAGGTAATCTGCCGCTACGTCGATCTCAGATTTTCCAGGGGGAAGTGGGGGAAGGTTGATTGGGTCAATATACGTATTCCCAGAAAGCATAAGTTGAAGTTTAAACCATTCAACCTATAGTAAAATACGTCAGCATTCCTAACAAAGGACTGATTTATGTCCTCAATCTCTACTACACGTAAGAGCTTGTAAATACAAGCAAATCACTGTACTTCAGGCCCTTGACATTTTTTCAGGGCCAAAAGATACCCCACGTATATCAAAATATTAAAAATATAAAGAGATCGATAAGGTAATAGCTTATTACCGATCGAAAAAAGGGTTATAGGGAAATTGCTAATATACCTTTTGTACACCAGGCTTGGGGTATCCAGTTGGAGCCAAGGCATCGGCAATATCAGGACCCCAGCCAACAACCTTCTGGTATTGGTCATAGTAAAGAACCGTTGGGATCTGAAACGACGAAATTTAGTTCTGATTTACCAAGCTTTCTAGTGTCTCAAAACCCACCTTATTCTTAGTTTGGTTACCCGCACCAGGCCATTCTGTGATGATGTCCTCCTTAGCTTCTTGGTCTGTCGCGAAAGCGAAAGCAACACCACTAAAGGTTGTTCCCTATCATACCCGTCAGCCCAGTCTTCTCCCTAGTTCCAATGGAACATTATAATCGAAGAGCTAAGATCATCACTGACAAAATCAATTCCGACAATCAACTGCGCCTTGCTCCTATTTGTTCCTTCAACCTCCGCAGCTCCCGGTCTATGATTCGGGTGACCTAGTGTACCGCCATGGCTATCTCTGTGGTTCATATGGGGCTGTCCTGCATACTGTGGGGGGTGGCCATATGGTGCAACAGCTCCTGGTGGAGGGTGCATCATCCCTGGTGGGGGCAGGCTCGGTGGAATGCTTCCGATTTGGCCGGGGCCATAAGGACCTGTAGGTGGCATCGGACTGGTGGGTCTATTTGCGCCTCCGGGGCCTGGATGTGCTACTCCTGGAGAAGGACCTTGGTATGGAGGTGGATATGAGGACGGTCGAACTACTTGGCCAACCTGGCCTACGTTTGGAGGCGGTACGGAAGACTGACCTTGGTTCGGTGGAGGCGATGGATTATTATTAGTGCTGCTACCCTTCCGACCGGGAAAGCCGAAACGATTAAGACGGCTACTTAATGGAGTAGACATCTTATAGATATAAGCGGGAGACGATGGAGTTTATAGAAAGAAACAACGATGTTGTTGTTGTGTAGAGCAAGATAACCAGGAGATGAGGAGTGGGTGAGGCTGAAAGTGAAAGTTTAGAGATCGGGGACCCAAGTGCAGTCCACGAAAACACAACAACTTCAAGATGATGCACCAAAATGAAGAGAAGATAAAACACAGGGGAATATCTGCAGACACGTAAAAAAAAACCCAGCGCTTTCTGGTTAACTGAAGTTTAAGGGTAGTAAGCAGCCAGAAATGGCACTGCAGTTTTAACAGTAACCCTCAATCTCAAAGATGAGAGTGTTGATGACGGATCAGCGTGGTGTGGTGGATTTCAGAAGGGAAAGTGGATAGGATAGGAGGAGATTGAAAGAAGAAGGGGAGAGAGAGAGAAATGTTAGCTCTCTTTTTTTTTTTTTTTTTTTTTTCCTTTCTAATGGTTCTCTTCTTTTGCTAGAGTTCAGCCGTGCGGCTGGACGACGACCAACTCGGCGAAAAGAGGGGGTGGTGGAGGGGAGGTGTGGCAGAGGCGGAGCGCAGTGAGTGGACGCACAAGCACAAAGCCGGATGAGACAACCACTACTTGTTCTCGTTTCACAGGCAATAAGTTGGTAGGTTACACATGGGAAGCGAGCGAATGGTACTTTAAATGATAAGCCTACATACTGGACATGCTTTTGTATTCTGGGGGAGAGACTAAAGATATGACGGTATTCATGCGGGGAACGAAACTTCAAGGCAGTGAGTGAAGTGAGTGAGCTTTGTGGCCTGCAGAGATCAAGTCCCAAGCTTGTCGGTTACCAACTTACCATCATAGAGTGAACCTCCCAACAGTAGTAAAAGTAAGCTCAGGAATTTGTGGTGGCTGTGCGGTGCAGTCCTGCAGCGGGGGAGGTGGAGGTGGTAGTGAGTGGTGAGTGGGGTGGGGTTCCTTACCCCCTTTCTGGTCAAAGTAAGGCTGAGCGAATGGTGAAGGGTGCTAGATTGTGCTTCTACAATATCTACTTGTACCTACATGTACCTACACACTTAGGTTTTCGGACTCACTTCCCGTAAAAAGAGGATAAAGGATAAACTTCTCCACTCGACACATACTCCCTCTATTCAGGCGGTGCTCATAACCCGCACAAAAATGGACTCCAAGGTGCCCATGATGGTAACTGTCCCCCCCCCCCCTAGAACTTTAATTACCCCTCGATACCCTTCCCTTAGTTAGAGAGTTACTTGTAAGTACATGTACACATTCTTCTCTCTCTCTCTCGCCGGTGAGGTGCCGCAGCTCGCGTCTTTAAAAAGAAACTAACTTGTAAATAGGCACTAAGCCATCCGCGTGGTCTCGCCAAGCTTCTTCAGCCCCAAAGAGCCCCATTCCCCACCCATTTGTAGTTAGCAGCAGCACTACGTGATGATGATAATGACTGGATGTATCGTATCATGTATCAGATCGCCCTTTTCTAATCTTTCTAATCGTACCTAACTCAATCGCGGTGAGATCATCGTATGGACTTACCAAAAGAATCAGTGCTAAGGCCATGTTACAAGCTTTGTTACCCGCTTTTATCTTCCGTATTATGGTAGCATCCCAAATAGGCGGATAGCTTCAGAACCGAAACGCAAATTCCTCCCAGGGCGGCCAGCTGTTCGAATCTAGATACATACATGTAAGTATGTAGGTGAAATATTTAAGACACCAGCGGCTTCCCATGGACATCGTGATAAACAACTGTAGGGAGTGCACGCCGAGCGACAGAAAAAAGGAAAGGTGTCAGCAGGTATACTGCCGGTGCTTTTCTGATCATTATCACTCACTCGCATTCTGGTAGGTTATGAAATGAGACCCTCTATCTTCTTACCGTTGCAATTGGTATCCTTTATCATGCCATTATGTCATCTGGCACAAAGTTCGTACAACCTTTTATGTACGACCGCACTGGTTTCCATTTTTTCCGGGTCTACTCTTTCCCCTTAGCTGTCGTAAATTAGAGGGTTTAAAAAGGTACGATCACTCTTTTACTTCCTATCAGAAATATATATCTCGGTTAACAAGATGTTCCCACCACAAGTCCATGGTACAGATGCTACTCTTGCGGCGATATACCTTCCCCGCTTCCTGCGGCGCAGAGATGATCCCAGAAGCAGTGAAATTACATAGGTCCGAGCTTAAGGGCCTCTTCGGTTAACACTAAATTGATAGATCCTCGTCAACCGAACAGGCTCGGATCCCATTTGAATTCCGTGGTGTTTCATCATTTGAGCCTTCTTATATTTAAAGTTTGGAATTCCTGGAGCTTTTTAAGATACTGCGTGTCAAACCCAGTCGACTTTAACTCCTGATATAGCTGTGCTTGGTCCGACATATTTCCCCAGATAGCGATACGGTCCGTCTCCAATCGATCTGGTCTGTCGTGCCATCGCCTGACTCAGCTACGACCCATGATCTGGACGACTTCAAAGACATAAGCATAGAATCGGTGTGAAACACAAGCTCAATAAGCCAGGTAAGTATAAATGTTGTATGATATATGTCAATTGGCCCAGAGTTGAAATTAGTAATTGATAACGCCAGTTTCATCTGTGCACCTTAAATACATGTGAGCTACTCGAACTAAAAGTTAGTTTTAAAGCTGCGGTGGCCCATCTACAGTGGTGACTGAGAATTAACTAAGGAATAGACAGGTGGTGACGTAAAGCGGGCAACCGCTTATGCTCCACATGTGGCACCGCGTGTAATGTACCATAGGTTTTAAGTTCCTGGGTTCACAAGCCACCGCAATCACTGTGCAGCAGCATTCGATTATTAGTATCCCTCATACCGGCAACATACATACACTTATCATGGGAGCGCTTGAAACTAGGGCCTACCCCTCTATACAGATAAAGAATTAAACATCCATGTTGTAGTAATAGGTGGCAGAAGACGCATTGATACCTCACCTCCGCGCCGATAACTGGGCAACCCTTTTAGAGAAGTTAAGCGCCTTAGTCGTGAATTATACATCAGCCAGTTTTTTTAGGTCCTGAACCCCTATTAGACGAAAGACTCGTACATACATGTACGTAGAACGCTGAGGAGCGCTCATGATTAAGCGCCAGTGAAGATATTCAACCAGAGAAACCCCCGCCCACGATATTTACTAAGTAATTAACAGATCGTGCTCAGATTAGCTCATAAACCATACCAAATCAGTAGAAATAGCTATCGCACTAACCTAGTTTAGGCAGCGCAATGAGCGAGTGCGAGTGATAGCCTGTGATGCACACTTTCCGTGGAGAGGGAGCTAGAAGATCCAAGACCCATTTTCGGGGAAATCCGAGATTATCTTCTCTACTGGTATATAGCTAACCCGGAATCTTTTACAACTGGTAGTTTATTCTATCAGCGATTTCTAACTACGTTTTAAGTGTATAAGATAAACCCCAAACACCCAGCCATATATGCTAACAAAAGAGAGAGGAAATTTCCACAAAAGAAACACGCCAGACAAAAGAAAATACTTAAAGAAAGAAGTCATGGACATAGCCACCTAAGGAATTGTCCAAGAAGCTCCAAACCCAATAACGCCATAACCATGAAACCCAAAACAATAGAAAAACTAGCCTCTAGAACCAGCTAGAATATAGTATATCGCCTTTACCCCTTCGGCCCCCCAAAAAGTTTCTTCCATTAATCCGAGGTCCAGCCTAGAAAATAATAAATATATCATGCGCCCCATTATAATGCAATATCAAGTCAACTCCCAAAATGAAAATGTATACAAAAGAAAAACCGAAGAAAGTATAGGATGTGTTCAAAGAACACCCCACCCAAAGCCTTAGACCACCCTTAGAGTAATCCATCCAAAGGCCAAGAAACCAAAGGCAATATTTATGAATGTAAATCTTCCTAGCAGAGATGGTGAAGCACCACTGCAAACATAACCTTGTGTTCTCCAGTAGTCGCATCCTAGATTCGAACCGCCAGTCCCAGGAACAACGTTAGTTGCCGCGCTATCCCCAACACCACCTCCAACTGTCGCCGTCGGGTATGAGTAAACTGAGGTTTGGAAGCCACCTCCTACCACTGCCGTAGATAAACGCGTATTAAGAGAGGAAGGATACAATGTAGTATACGATTGAGGAGAGTATGCAGTAGTAGCAGCAGCATTAGAACCATATGAAAATGAAATTGTGTTCTCACCTTGTCCGCTTCCGCTACCCGATCCTGAGCCTGAGCCTGAGCCGCTGCCGCTGCCGCTGCTGCCGCCGCTTCCACTCCCACTTACACCTCCACTTCCACTGCTACTGCCCGAGCCACTGCCCGAGCCACTCCCCGAGCCACTGCCACTACTAGAACCTGTGGCGGTACCAGTTCCACCCGACCCACAGTTACCAGAAGGTGGCGCCCGTTCACTCTCACTTCCTCCATACTCAACAGTATCTCCTGGGTCTGGAAAGACGACGTCTGTGCCTGCAGCTGTGGTGCAGCCATTGCCAATATTGGCGAGGAAAATGGTCGGGCCACTAAGTGCTCTCGACTTCAATTTGCTTGAGCCGCCGCCGGTGATCGTGACAACTGCGCAATTCATGTACATTTCGCGGTTTCCAACGTTGTTAAACCATGTCCTATTATTGGCCATGCAAGACAATGTTAAACATGTTTTCGCCTGAAGGAGGCTGGTCAATGTGGGATAATTACCATGCAAAAAGAACTTTATCACCAGAAGGTGCACTACTAGGAATGGGAAGTTTAAGTGTCTGGTCTCCGCCGGGTGTGGCATGAGGACAATTCCCTATCCATGATTTGATGACAATCCATGTTGTTCCCTTGTCGTATGAGAGAGCCGCTTGGCAAGAACCACCTATCAAAAACCAACATCAATAAACCGTTCCCAAAATGAATTAAAGAGAATATTTTAATACCTCCATGAACAGCTGAGCCAGCAATGCTAAATTCCATAATTGTAAAATTAGTACTTATGGGATTCAAAGAAATCAATTAATTATTAGAGAGCTGAGCTTACGTCAAAGTTTGACTGCTTCCTGCAGCCCATGTCTTAACAGATCCTCCCTGGGGGGTATCCAAGTCCGCCAAATGTCCTCTACAAGGATAATTGGAGCCAGAGGGTGAAATTGGAGCTGAATAGTCAAAATCTCCTTTCGATTCGCTATAATATGGGTTGTCTTTATAGTTGATCGGGGGAGGGTCGGACATGACCATATGTGCTGATGAAGATGTAATGATGGATAGAAATGCAAAAGATAGTAGGATAGCTGCCAGCAGTATCTTTTGGGTTGCCATTACTGAAAAGTTTGACGAGGTAAAGATGGAGAGTTTCTAATTCCTTCCGGATGATAAAGTAGGAACTGTATATAGGGGACGGCTCAATGGTGTATTGAGGTGAGTATGTTATCTGAGGAATGAGAGCTTGGATTGTGTCGGGACCTGTGAACTTAAAGAAATGTTAGAGGATCTAAATGGAAAGGGTGAGTTCAAATTCTCCTGCAATTGAGTTTTGTTGGCGTGCGTTGTGCGGAAGGATCCGATGTGTTCAGCGGATCCGGATCAAAATCTAGTTTCAATTGAAGCAGAGGAGATATTGGTGAATTCTGAATACGTGGAGCTCGGCAAATGGGATCTTTGATGAATGATCAAGGGGATATGAGCATTGCAATGTAGAGAAGATGAGAGGAGGAATGAAAATTGGAAACGCAGTGCCGAATTCTTTGGTCAAACAAGATAGGAGTGGAGCATCCAGGGAGCCTACGATATTTTTATAATGGGCTTCTCCAGTAAGACTGCCATTAGTTGGATTACATACACAGGATCACGCATGAGACTCTTTTCACGTTTTTTCCCGTTTCGTCTCTCGGCTGCCCATTAGTCTATCACCCCATAAACATATGTGAACCAATGCAAAAACGGGCTACCGAGAAGAGGGGAAGAATGAAGCTTTCAACGGTTATTGATCAATCGGATAGGGACCCAGCGAATGAGGCGGCCCTTAGTAGCGAATGAACAGCCCGAATAGCGGACCAGAAACTGACAGCGGAGTTCTGCAGACCAACAGGATCCGGGCTAAGGGGAAAGTTAAGACATAGCGGGAAAGCAAAACCCTGAAGATTGAAGATCATTTGCATTGAATTGATGGTGCGCTGGTTTCCCTCTGCACAGAGAATTGTCTGCGCCTTCATGTTTGCCAACGATGCATGTTAGAAACCTCCGGCTTGAGATATCGAACTAAGCATAAGATAGTTCAAGTAGTTGAAATGCAACAAATTCTGTTGTTCACAAGAACAACGTGTTCGGGGCGTGAGAGGCTTGCAGTCACAGACCCTGCATAAATGTTTTGGGTTTTAATCCTCCCGGAGTCGTGGTAGATGAATGGAACCGCTTCAACTCTACCCCTGTAATGGCTGTGATGGGAATCAGCCTCAAGCATAAGGATGAGGCCATAGAATTACCAGGGCAGGCCCTCCGCGAGTTTCATCTATGGCAAGCTTTATTTTTTTTTCCCCGTCGTTCAGGTACCGATGACTACTCATCCGGTTAGTCCCAAGACTAGAAACAGGTACATAAGTCGAACGTTGGGTACGTGGTGGCAAAAGCCCCACACGTTGACCGTGGGATTTGTCTCGGATGGATAAGATAGGTCGATATGTCGGTCAACGTGTCAACCATAGAATCGCCGCCGAGGATATTGCCATTTTCTCGAGCGCCTGGTTTTCCAATCAGCGATCAATATTAGGATTTCGGGGAAAGCGAATTAGTAAAATAGTGTTATGCTCAAATATACCATCCTCCCAAGTTTTGAACACCCCCAGGCTGGAAAAGTACACCGACAAAATCTGCTTCTTCCATCATCACGCACTTTTGATTTTCCTGAGAATTTTTGGCTTGAAACCGAAGCATTAACTGTATGCATAGATAAAAGCTCGAAAACCATCATTGTGCAGAGGGAGCACTTTCCCGTTCGGATTGAATGAGGTCAACTGTCCACGTCAAACCTTCACGCGCGGATCGCAGAGTGGTTGAGCATGTCGTGTCTCCGTACCCCTGATCTACCACCGAGTGTTTTGGGTGAAAATTTTCCTCTGACACAATGTAGGCACCATAAGTGCCGAGAATCAAAGTCTTTCGCTGGAAATCATCAAATTCTGAGACCTCGCTTCTGTCGTGCAGCAGTCCTGGATTGGGAGAAGAGCAGAATAAGCTATAGTAGAGATGCTGTTGTTCCTGCATCGGACGAGGCCGAATATGAGCGAACGAGTTAGGCTATCGTGATGAGATAGCAACCGGCCCGAGGCGTTTTATTATGACGGACTTTAACTTCATAGCTGACCGTCAGTTGCACCACTTTAGCTAGCAGCAGGGTCCGGTTAGAGTAGTAACAGGGAAGCTCCAATACATGCTGCCGCAAGAACCTGTGAATTCATGGCTTAGCATCTTGGAGTGAGCAGTAGTGGGGAGGTCGTTGCAAATAGCCAGCGATGTCTAACCAAAGGTTGCATTGACCAATCTTATGATCACGAGGGTTGTGTACATCTGTCTGTATAAGTGCTTATGCGAAAACTGCAAGGTGAGTACATGTAGACTTGGACTCAATAGCTACATGTACCTACCCTGGCGTGGCGGATTGAATGAAGTTGGGTGAGGTTTTGTATGTAAACATTTGACATCGCAATCTGGTATCTACCACGAAGAGTTTAGCAGTACATGTAGTTGCACGGTCAGCTATCATGGGAGCACTGAAGGTCATCTTGGCAACTACGAACTCTGAGGCTAGACTTCGCAGATGTATTAACTCGTCCGTTTCCCTGTCTCACCTTTACCAACCATCTATGCCCGCCCTCTCAGCCGAGAAAGGATCATCGTTGTCCGGATGTTTGGTAGAGCAAAGTTTCTCGCAATGTAAAAAGAGCTCGAGTGATAGTTTACCCATGGCGATCGAATCCACTTCTTCAGAACTAAAAGTGCCAACCGACCTAACTTTATACCCAAAAAAAGGAACTAAAAAGGAGAGAACAAGTATGGAACAAAGGTTATCCAAAGGACTAGGGAGCGAGCTCAGGGCAATTACGCTGATTCGAATCCACTTAGTCGTTTTATCCAACCACCTGCACCTAAAAACCGATACCCTCTTCCTTATCATCCCCACATCCCTATAAAGACAAACCATGATTCGAGGGACCTAGAGAAGAAGGTTCTCCATGAAACTGACAGCCAGTCTTCTCATCTGCACGCGCAAGGTACGGTACTAAGATGCTAGCTAATAGTGGTGATATTATTAAACATATCGAAACACCTTCAAGAGTCCGGAAGTAGCTAACCATCCACAATATATCAGAAACTGTCCAACCACAGAAATTCCCGGTCTTCATCGTGTTTGAGCCAGGAGTTCAATTTGATAAAGCACTCTAAGGAATACCTGCATACGCATGTGCAGGAAACGGTACTGCCCTAAAAGTATCTTGGTCAAAGAAAAGTACAGGTCTGTGATCCACCATTCGGATCTCTGGTTTGGCAGATCGGTATGAATCTTCGGCTTAGATTGCTTGATCATGAGCCTTATCCCCTTAATTTGAAGACTCAATCAAAACTCATGATACAAATGCTCATCGCAGGGTTGACTTATGTTCGACGATGGATCGTGTTCTTTGCTTTTGAAGGGGAAGCCAAGACTCGCCTGTTGTAAGACGTGTCTTACCACTTAAGTCCGTTTTCAGGCTGTAGTCTTGATATATTGTTGGACGCAGTTAAGTGGTTTAATAAAACCTATTGGAACCGCATCGCGCACACATTTTATCACCTGGTCTTCTACTCCCGGCTGCATCTCTGACAGGGAAACTTCAGAAGGCTCTTTTCCTGGTACATATATCAGTTTGATTTTGTATCGCCCCAAAACCACCCGCGAACCCACGTGCCAAACCGTTAGAAAATCCGGGGTTTCTTTGCCCCAAAGATTGCCACGTTTGAACAAAATGACTGAAAGTTGTAGTTGATAACGAAGGGGCCGTATTCCGCAAATTTAGAGGAGAACTACTGGTTCTAATATACAGTGAATGGTATATTCAGTCCGCTGATGCAAAGTAATGGCCTATAGCTGCACGTTCGACCCCATAGGTGTTTGAGAGGTGCCCAGCTTTGTGACCTAGCAAGGATGTTCGTTCTTGCTATGTCTCGTATAGCTATAGACTCAACCTAGAAAACCGGCCAAAAAAAACTGAATTGAATTGATATGATATAGGCAAAGGATTCGACGCCAGGCCACAAAGATTATTGGCCTAGGTATAAGAATTGGTAGCAGAAATACCAAGTGTTAATTATAGCGCAAGCTCTTGCGGGCAAACCGAAGGAAGTGTTAGGTTTTGGACAGTACAGGTGACGGAATGTAATTGACCAGCCGACCACTAACCCCGACGTCGATCGCCATTTCTGGATCCGTAGAACCGTAGCCAACAACAGTTTAATCTTCTCAGTATGGTGTTCCGTATGTGGGGGATTGCTGGGCATATCCTCCCAGGCAAAGTTTATGGAATATAATTTATCCAAGTACATGTGGATATATATACATTGTCGATTGGCTGATAAAGTTCGGATCATTTGTGCAGCTATCCCGGACATTTAATCAGCGAATAATTTAGTCCAGGTTTTGGAGGTGCATGCGTACCTGGCAGCTGTTGTAAATGTTTCCAATCAGCAAAGTGCAATTCTCTCACATTAGCAGTTCTGAATGACAGTAGCAACACTCATGATCAATTAATAAAAGAGTTGCGAAACTATTGCTGATAGTACGTCTCTGAATCGATATCTGTAACAAAAGTAATTAGAGCTATAAGGGTGAATACTTTTGAAGGATCCCAAACCTGAATATTGAAGGAAGGAAAGAAGAAAGAAGAGCGAAGCAAACGGATGCCCCGCCAAGCTTACGCGTCGCATGGACGCACAGACCAATTGATTATCCCTGTCCCATTGAAATGTAGTTACAGAAGTGGTCTCCACGTGGAGTGGTGAGAGTGAAATCCATCCATGGTACCATAAATATTATTTGAGGCCCTCATTGGCGGTTCGTCACGCTTCAGATACGACCCCACACACGCCAATAGCTGCCTTCAATCTTACGAATAAATATCGCTGGATATGGACCGGAGTACTACTGTAGCTACATGTAGTCCTAAGTAATCAGGTAGGTACATGTACATACATGTACTTTATATACATACATGTAGTCAGGGCTAATACCGAGATTTGTTAAAGGCTTCCAGCATCCTTGGCAAGTGGGGAGGTATAAGAAGGCATGTCAAGACTTAGCTCATACCGCAAAACTCGCCTTCACGATTTGTTGAAGGGCGTAGATCAGGTCTGTTTATAGTAACCTCGACCATATGCATCAATTTCTTCGAGTAATTATAATGGCAGTAGGTTATCTCGTACATTCTCTATCCGGTGATCCTACTTCACCCCAGTTTTCAAGATCTACATGTGTCCAAGTCGCATTATGGTTATTCGGACCTTTTCAAGCTTGACTACATGTATATTTTTACCTGTAGTTTCCAAACGGAGAATTAATATTAGGAGACGTTTCTAGCCACACATATACATAGAGCCCCCTACGTACTGGATATGAAATGACTAGTTTTATTCTTAGTAGAAGCGCGTGAAACAAAGCACTACAATCTCTCCGCCCCTCCTTGAGGGAATATTAACAGTCCAGATTACAAGCCTTTATCCAAGCATCCATTTCTAAACCCCCACGTACCGGCCCGGTAGCTGGCGAGTTGCCCGGTCAGGCCGTAATATATAGCTGTAGAAGATTATAAAAGCGCAGGGCGTAGACCTTTATTATTGAGCACTGTTTCATATTTCAGCCCTGTGCTTCATATATGAGGCTTTGATTTGTGCCTTATTTTTTGTTCAACAGTGAGTTACCGCCATTACTCGGAAAATTGGCTATGCATATGAGATCAAAATTACTTTAAGAAAACCTGATCTACGCCCTTCAACCAATCGTGAAGGAGGTAATCCCTGGCCAGATAGCCAATTTTTCCGGTATTTGCACATGTGTCCATCTTCATATTTGTTTCGGGTGGTAAGCAGTGTTGACTCATCTTTCGCACCAAAGCTTGACCTAGCTAGGCCGTTCACGCGCCGGGGTTCTTCACTTGTTATTTGGAAACAATTAGAAGAACAGAGCTCCCACGTTTAAGTGGCTGGTTTGCCCAATAGGAATATTCCCATACTCTTACAATGGCGGCCACACACTGTAGTTTCGTTGATCATATATTGGGTAAATTGAAGCTGTCCAAAGAATTGTAAGTGGTCTGTAGCTAGTAAGAGCTCACTATTTTTCAGTATATAGACCAATTACCCTTTTTCAACCCAGCCACGAAAGCACATGTTTTCTTACTGATTAAAATCATAAGGAATCACTCGTAACTATACTCACAGCGACCACTAATGCAGGTCTTGAATCCGCATGCTACTTTCTCATATCTAGGTCCCTAATGATTCTGATCCGCTGAGCTTGAGCCTCGACTCTTATATACTTACATGTAAACACAGATAGAGGCGCATACATACATGTTATCTACTTGCCGAATTTTCAAGTTTAGGACGGTTGCCAGCCAACTTTTAGTTATATCTCGTCCTAAACTTAAGTACCCTTTGCGCAGTACTATCGGTCGTCTACCGAAACCCCCAGGAGCTTGTCGATCTCGCCTAGAATACATGCAGTTATGGCACCACTCCTAGTCGCCGATGCGGCCCGGCCCGGTAACGTTGCATGAACCTGCATATTATAATTAAATGAGGCTCCTATATTATTAATAAAACCATATATTGTACGTTTCATGATCCGATGATTGTAAAAACAAGTTGTCAGTGCCAGCTAGGGCTGACCTTACGGTCAAACGGGTGGGAATTCCGTCCTAAGGCTATCGTTGTTATTCAACCTCGATCTGGGTATGCTGGATTCGACGTATGACTTCAAATATGGGCCTAGCCTAGGCCTATTTTGAGTGTGGTATGCTACGTAAATGTAGCCTCGGACATAGCCCCCGCCCCCCCCCCCCCCCAAATCTATCTTGCAGCGCAGCGGGTAGCACTCCGAAGATGCTACATAGCCATTACTTTCTTGATAGATGCGGATAGCCCTTCTGAAGGGAAGAAGGGAAGAGTAGAGCTTTGTGGGACAGGTATAATATAAGGCTCAAGGCTAGGTGGTGATGTAAATGTTACGAGAGAGCACACATAATCTGATCGACCGTAGATGGGAACATGACGTTGTGAAACTATGGTATTCGTTAATATACTATATCTTATAACTGGTGAAGGTCAGAAAATCACCCCATCAATGGAATTATCTTACATGGTCAATTGCAACAACAACACTTAGGCCTGCAGACCTTGAAATCTATGTGTCATCCCAAGTTCTCCTATAAGATTGCTCTCTATTAGTACCAGACATCGGTAACGAATGAAGCTTCAGTAACCGAGTTCCTGCAGATTCGTTTTATCAAACCCGCCCCCTCAACAATAAGGCTTGTTTGACCCGAGTGATCAAACATGATCAGGGATCATCTCGGAGGAGCCGTACTTGAACGGATCAGGAGCTATTTTTAGAATACCATCTCTTCCCACACACAGGGCGAGGCTTCTTTGACCGTTGATTGGTTGGTCAGTAACATGCAAGGCTCTTTGCTGCGAGTGGCTATCGATAGAGTGCTGCATTTTTCTCCTCTCTCTCTCTCTCTGTGATGAGTTGGTTGTTAGTCAGCCAAGGGTTCTAGTGCTGTCGTACAAGGCAGGTAAATCACCGTAAATGTATGTGACACAGCACAAGAATATTTGGCGAGATGTCTGATCCGCAGACAGGGCATACTTACTCTATTGAGGTCACACAATGGTTATCTCCTCTCTTTCTCTCTCACTCTCCCCCCCCACTCTCTCTCTCTGATCTCTAACACACGGAGATTGTGCATTGCAAAAAGTTAATTTGCCAGACCTGTTGGCCCGAGTCCACGGTTTAAAGATCGCGAACTGGGAAGGGAAGAGGGAAGGGGTACGATAACAGCCTAGTAACCTCCGCCCATACCTTAATTCCAACGGTGGATTTACATTGTATTTACCTCTCTCCGGGTTTCTCCATATTGGACAGATGATCCGGCCTCTATACTTAATGTGACAGGAACATATATCCTACTCCGGAGTAGATACGTAGCCCAGCTACATATTCTAATTAATAGGCGAGAAAGAAACCCCGGGGGGTTTTTTTTTTTTTTTTTTTCCCCTTTCCCCATCTTGATCACGACGCCTTGGGCTGAAAATTGTATCAGGAGCCGCATCTTTATGACAGGTGGGATGTAAATTCCGGAACTGTAGACCGACCAGAAAGCCAAAAACCTTGAGTAATTGGCTGGCCAGGCCGCCAACTGACATCAGACCTTCCGACCGCCGCACACCACGGCAGACAAAACAATACTACTAACAATAGACCTTCCATCAATATCCTAAACTACATCATGTAACTACCGAAGTCGAAAACCGATACTCTGCAACTTATGGCGATCTTCCACCCCCGAATTAATCATCCCGTGACTTGCGGGGGAGCAAAAAAAACATCGCCAGGCTTGGATCGATCCATGCAGCTATTACCGGGATGATATCCGTACTAGTAGCAGCAGCGCCCTGATGAACTTGATGCCCAGTTACCTATAACTGGGGATTTATGCATGATTTAGTTGGAGGACCATGTACTTACCTCTGCAAGACACCACTCTACTCTACTCTGGGTACATCTTTAGCGAAAATGAACCTCCCTATTCTATCTAGCTACATACATGTTGATAGGGCGCGCAAGATTTTGTCCTATATATATCCTCACAAGGCTACCGAGGTACCAAGTGAGAGTAAACTAAGTTACCAAAGTACATGTATGCTCGAACGACGATGAAGAGGACAATGTTATAGTGTTTTTTTTTATTATAGGCGTCCTTGGTCCTGTACGCGGCTGATCGCTCTCTTCTGTTCAAAGAGCATAAATTTCGCTTTCTGGACTACATCTTTTAACATGCTCGTCAACGTGCATGATTGGACCGTGCTCTTTGTGCGACAACCACCGCTCGCCCCCCCCCCCCCCATCTCTCCTCCTCCTCCTCCCCAATATCATATCATATTCACCTCCACTTTTTGCCGTGCCTTATTCCCAAGATTCCGGGTCGCAAGTTGTTGCTGCTCCACGTAAGCATTAAAAGAGGACAACCCACCCCCCTACCCTAAAATGGCTGGTTGGCTAGATCGGAAGGGCATGACAGTGGTAGTCAAGGTCTTATAAAAACGTTATATTTCCAGGTCCACCATCCATCTCATTTATCCACCTTCTGCCTGTTTGTGGGGATATGCAGAAAGCATCTTCCACAATTCTACGTCAACGACCACAACAGCAACAACAATACTACTACAGCTACCCGAATAATTCGTATACACATATTTTGCGATGGCTAATCTAGTTGAGGGTTTCATCGCACTCTTGGTGGTCCTGGTTGTAATTGTGCTTGTGGGCACCGTGGGGAGGTTATGGATTCTCCGACACCGGCCTAGGACGTTCGCCGTCAACTTGAGCGATTCCGCCTTTATACTTTTCACGGTACTTATGATGATTGCGGCGGGTTTGGCATTTGACGGGGTGGAGTCTGAGCTGCGGATTCTGCGGAAATATGGAGCTAAGGATATCGAGACTAGGTTGATGACACCAAAGTATCTCAAGGTTGGTCTTAAAATACATATATTGGGGTTGTAATGTTATGTAATGTGATAGTTGAGGCTAATTGGCGGGATTGCAGGAGTTTTTTGTGATTTCACTATTTTGCACTACTCAGGTGTGGCTACTGAAGGCGGCGTTCCTGGGGTATTATTGGAGCCTCAGGGAGACGCTGAGTAGGAAAGTGAGGTTCTTGCTGTACGGGGTGTCAGTATATACAACTTTGACGTACCTGGGAGTTATGTCGATACAACTAGGATACTGCAGGCCGATGTCACGGAATTGGTATGTTTGGAATTAAGATTCCCTCACAGTAAGGATTTTTTTTCAATAGAGGGCTAAGGGAAGCGTTAATACAGGTCCACGGGGTCTGATCAATGCATCTCAGTACAGACAGTTCCAGGAATGGTTGCTCAGCAGGGAACAAATATCTCCAGTGATGTCTTTAGTAAGTCCACCACTTTTTGTATCTTCTATTCATCAATTTGTACCAATACTGATAATCAACATTAGTCCTTCTCATACCCCTCCTTACCATCGGGACCTTCCGGTCTAGCTACGGCCTCACGCGCAAAGATTTGTACGCCCTATCCTTCGTCTTTGCCGTCGGTATTGTGTCAATTGTAGCCTCGGTAGTACGATTTACGCAGGTATACCACGTCGTTATGTACTCTGATAGCTCGCTGCTCGCCATCCGCCAGACGATCATGTGGGCGCTCGTCGAGAAGTTGTTTGCTTTCACGGCCTTCTGCCTGCCGTGTCTGAGGGTATTTTATAGGAAGAGACACAGTGCAGCGTATATGGAGAAGGGGGGGTCGGTGTCACACATCTCGTCGTCCATCTCGAGTGGTGGGTCGGCGCCGTGAGAATTTTCTGCTAGCTTTTGGTTTTGGGTTTTCTTTTATTTTTTCGGTTTTTTTCTTTTAGGGTTTTTAGGGGTTTTTTTCTTTTTCTTTTCTCTTTGGGGGTATTTTCTTTGAGGAACAGCATAATTCTAGCGCAGGGCATTGTACATTCTTTTCTTTTTTTTTTCTATTTTTCTCTACATAGCCCTCTCTCTCTTTCTTTTTTATTTATTCTTTATTTTTATTTTTGGGTGACAGGTTACTGTTTTTCTTCTCTAGTTTTTTATTTTGGTGACGGGTTACTGCTTTTCTTCTTTTGTTTTATTTTTGGGATTGGTTACCGTTTCTCTCGTTTCTCTTGTTTTTTTTTTCTTCTTATTTAATTCATTGTAACATAGAGAGGTACAAACAGACCATGACCGCATAAAATTAAAGAATCAAACAGCGTAGGTACATAGAATGTTCTCCGCCTTGTATAACAACCACCACCACCTCAACATCAACAGGGCGAGAGAGCACAAATCCGCCCTCTCCCTCTCTCGCCACTTTTTTTACTCTCGATCGCGCTGTGCGGCGGCACAAGCTCTATCACTCAATACAAAAGTAAATAAGGTTTGACTCACCGCAAAGCCTTGTCCGCCCTATAAGCACGTGTATGACGCGGTTCCTTGCAGTGCAGTGCTTGGTTTGTAAAGTGCTGTGCTGTGCGAGGTGAAGGAAGGAAGGATGGTGGGCGAGCAAGTGAGCCTTGACGTCCGTCCCACCATCATTCGCCGATACCACTTATGTGCATCTCTTCTTCTTGCACTGCATCGGGTCGGGAACCCCCGTCGGAGATCTTCGCGTGTGTGTGTGTGTGTGAGAATGTGAGAGTGTGAGAGTGTGAGAGTGTGAGAGTGTGAGAGTGTGAGAGTGTGAGAGTGTGAGAGTGGGTGTGTGTGCGTGAATTTGTGTGGTTGTGTGTGTGTGTGTGTGTGTGTGTTCGGGCAAAATTTGCAACAAGAGAACTTCCCCCACCCAGTGCACATTTCATTTTCAGAGGTGTAGATATCTATATAGTTAGACCAGTCGGGATAGGACTGCCAAGCTGTGTGTAGTACTCTTGGTGTCGAGCAGCTATTGGGCAGTGTAGACGACGCTGAGCTCGGCGGACAGAGAGCACCACCACCACCACCACCACCACCACCACCTAGCACAGACAGACAGACAGACAGACAGACACAGACAGAAGGGACTGACAGGTAATCGCGCGTTCGTGGTGACAGTTGTGTCTCTCACTGACCTCTTCGTAACGTATATACCCTCTACATAGAGTAGGTAGCGTGTGCTCATGTAGCCGGATATTGACTTTTATATGTTCTTGACTTAAACCCTCGCTGCCAGCCCTGTCGCCCTGAATCACAGACGATCACTCTCAAGGGCGCTAATACCCAGATGTCAAACTGATTGCAGGGGGATCAGATAAGATAATAGGCCTCCAAGCTTCTTTTTCTTTAGCCGCCACAACCACCCACTAACAAAAACTAAAACCACAAGTATTTCCCGGTTTCACTTGTGTTGGAACTTGGAACATTGGCATTGGCCCCTTTGGATAGGTATGAAGAGTAGAATTAAAGTAGAATATTGTAATGTAGCACAACTAAAACTTTGCACCAGTACCACTTTGGTTATTGTGAGCCGGAGGGGGGGGGGGGGTCTGGCTACTGCTCTCTATCTTGACAGTACTATGGCGGCGGTGGTGGTGGTGGGCAGTCTAATGGAGTTATTGGAATTCAACCGTCGAGATACATTGCACTAGTCTCTCCTCACCTCCGTACAGCGACACCTCGCTATAAGAAACGCCAAGGTTGCGGCGGTTTTTTTGTTTCTTATACCCAAAATTTCTTATATCAAGTGAGTGAGATTTCGGTGCAGAGTCCTTATAGCTTAGCGTATACCCTGTGTGTTGTTTCTTAATTACAGCAAAGTTTTTTTTTTCTTATAGCGAGGTTTTTCTTATAGCGAGGTATGGCTGTATGCTTTTTGATCGGACCGAGTGTACTCTAGAGTAGTAGTAGTAAGTATCCCAGATAGTCCGTAGTGCCGGCCGATTGCAGTTGTAGGTATCGAGTATCCGAGAAGTGGACGCTTTTTTTTGCTTTTTTGGGGGGGAGTAAGGTGGGGGGTTGCTTTAGGGCCGAGCCTCCAGAGACCTCCAACCCTCCTCCCCTATTGGTGAAAAACACTCTCCTGTGCCAGACGTCGGGGAATTCTCGGCCCCTAGAATGCTGAGACCGATCGGCCCGGTCTATGATAGCTAGCTGTTCTGTTCTGGTTACGACACGTGATTCGCAAGACCTCCCCGTAGGAGGGGGTTTGTGCGGGGGGGGGGGGGTCTAGATAGGGGCGCAGTAAGATTTTCGCAATTTAAAACCTGTAAGCCTTTTTTTTTTGTTATGAGAGCAATGGCAAGGACGTCTGGCTTGGGGTGAAGGATCTGCTCTATATGCTGCGAGATTTCTCAATGGATCATCGAGCCAATCATCCGAGTGTCTCGGCCATCAGCTTGTATCATGATCAATCAATCAATCAATCAATCGCCGTCCTGGATGAGGCGGTTAAGCGAGTGATCCCTGGTGATGCGAGCAGGCCTATGGTTCGTGGGGATATCAAGCACTCTACACACAGCTCGATTAGGAATTACAGGAGATGCCATCTCCTTGCTACAGGTACCCAAAGATTTCAAAATTGAAAATAATGTGGTCTCGGAATCATGGAATATCACTCGAGTGGTATTGCGAAGCAAAAAAAAAAAAGTGTCAGACGCATCACATTACTCCAGATACCTATGATTTCTCGAATGTCTGACGGTTAAATCGGCGAATTATCCGGTGTCATTGACTTTGGTACCAATTTCTGCATCCAAAAGTCTTACATTCCCCGGGCCCCTCCCCGCACAGCTGCACGTCGATCAATATCTTTGCGCTTGAGCTTATTTGTGGAGGAGGAGGAGGAGGTAGACCGGCTTGCCCATCAACGAGCACGGCCCATCAGCGAGCGTTGCCTACGGATGGATGCTACCCACCAAATTTTGGGTGCACGCTCGTTGAGGGGCCGCGCTCTCTGATGGTCTATACGTATGTGCTTGTATGTTACATTCCACAGAGCTGACAAAGGCGCCAATCAACCTCCAACGCCGTCACCACCGTCGTCGCTATGCTGAAAATCAGTTGCGAATGGAGAGAACACCGGGGGTTAAGCCGCGGCTCACGTGATCGCGCCCTGAACCTCGGCCCAACATACCAGATCTCGGCACTCCCCAGTGCGAGTGAGCATTAATCATTAATATTGAGCAAGAGCAAAACCTGGTTCTGTCCCCGAGTTTCACGGAGAATACTCAACCTTTCTTTTCTTCTAGATCGGCAAAAAGAAAGAAAGAAAGAACACACAGAGCACACCCCCTTTGGACACCAGCATCATGAATTCCCCCACAACCCCACGACCAACGCTCAAGACGATACCGCCTGTGAATCCAGAGCTCTCACTGCTCGAGAATAACCTGGAGCTCTCTACGCTCGAGGAGATGGGGGATGGGGTCTTTACGAATAGTCGGCCTTTGTGGAAGCCTGTCGATGCCCGGGGAATTTATGGCGGCTGCGTAAGTTCTTGTCCCTTTTGATCCCTTCAGTTAAACATGTAGCATATCAGTTAAACATGTAGCATATCAGTTAAACATGTAGCATATAGCTAATAAAAGGTGCCTATATGTAGATTATCGCTCAATGCCTCACAGCAGCACAACGCACAGTACCCAAGGACCTAAAGGTCCACAGCATGCACTGCTACTTTATTCTTGCAGGCAACCCTACCATCCCCGTTGTCTATCACGTTGAACGCGTCCGCTCCGGCCGCTCCTTCGCTACCCGAACTGTCCAGGCACGCCAGCGCGGCCAATGTATCTTTACCACCACTTGCTCATTCATGCGGTCCCCGGCGCAGTCGCAACGAAAGATCGAGCACTGCATGCCGCTACCGGCCGACGTCCCCATGCCCGAGGACTGCGGCACGGGGGATGCAAAGCTGCAAGACTGGTACGCGGGCCCGAGGAGTAACATCGGTGCCGCGGACCTCGAGAGGATTAAGCTGAGAAGGGACCCGATCGAGTACAGGCAGCTGGCGATCCCTGATTGGTCCCCGGACACCAGACCGACGGACAAGAGACTGCGGCAGTGGGTGCGCATCAAGGGCGGGATCAAGAATGAGGAGGCGCACCTACCGGCGCTGGCGTACTTCTCGGATTCGTTCTTCCTGGTGACGGCCGCGAGGGTGAATCCGCCGCGGGCGGAAGATCGCGATATCGGCATGATGGTCAGTTTGGATCACACAATATACTTTCACCATCCGGCCGAGATCAAAGCGGATGAGTGGGTGTTCATGGAGCTAGATTCGTCTTGGGCGGGCGAGGAGAGGGCGTTGGTGACACAGAAGATATGGAATCGGGAAGGATTGCTGGTCGCTTCATGTTATCAGGAGGGGTTGATTAGACTGAAGAAGGATGATGATTCGGGGAAGGATGTGGTGGGCTTGCCTAGCAAGCTTTAGGTTTCTTTTATGGTTTTTCTTTCTTTTTTTATATATTTCGTTAGTGATTATCAATTCGTATGTAATTACAATGTAATGTATCCCTCATGGCATATAGCTGCCATGATCCTACGAAAGCTTTTTGTTCTTTAGAATAGCTGACAAGCCACGATCAAGGCATTGAATAGCAGCAGTATATATGTAGGCCTAGAAACCGTATATAATTGAGAATACCTCATCTACGATAAACCCAAGCCCTTGTTTTTCTCCCTGTGCCTAATTTTTAAGTTAACGGTGTGGCCACTATCCCCTCGTGCTTACAAGTAGCCATGAGGATTGCTGCTGTTGGGCCTTGTGCTTAACAGTGACTTGAGTTATGATGGGAGAAGAGATACTTGTAGCTAGTCCGCAGAATACCGAGCATATTAGAGGACTTCCACTGCACAAAACCCAGCCACTAGACCCGGAGTCGGGGAATATCTGTAGGTGGATGCTCACTTATATGGACCTGTGCGCTCCATGGGATGCAAAGATTGTATTGTAGTATTGTCGGGTTACAAAAATAACTGCGCACCTAACGACAACTCAGACTCCACTACTAGTTAGTATATTTCAACAGCTCTAATAGACTGTTCTATTCCCATAATGTTAGCAAGCTATAGAATTGTTGTTTTCACTTGTAATCTGAGGGGGCTTGATTTAGGATCCTGTCGTATGAAAATGAAACTTTTCGTTGCTACACGGGGGTGCCTTTTTGTAACCCGACAATACTTAGCAGAAGTCACTAAAAATGGCCATTTTTAACACTCTAGTATACCGGCAAATCTTGAACAGTCGACACAAGGCCTTGTCTAATAGAGGTGAGCAGCTAAGCCCTTCTCCGTAAAAATAAGGGTTTTCTGCAAGAGCTGTAGGGGTG
The DNA here is from genome assembly GCA_024713925.1 of Morchella sp. 2016-103. Lineage (NCBI taxonomy): Eukaryota > Fungi > Ascomycota > Pezizomycetes > Pezizales > Morchellaceae > Morchella > Morchella sp. 2016-103. Next base: position 2,358,977 of record JAMGZF010000002.1, read on the forward strand.
CAATCGTGGAAACCATGCCAAGACCTTGATTTTTGTATGTGGCTTGGCAAGTTTTTACAACTCCGAGGGGGGTTTAGTTAGCTCCTTGAATTAGGGTTCGTTTGGGAGCTGGCTCAGGAGTGGGATATGGTTGAAACTGAGGTCCTAGTTGCCTTTCGGAAAGCTGCATTTCGGTGTTTTTTTCTGGACCCCAAGATGGGTTGCCATTTTTTTGGGCGGCTCCCAAACGGGCCCTTAATTGCCAAACAGCGTTTAAATTTACAACTAAGATCGTTCAAAAGTATACCTAGCCATCCCTAGCACTCTGGAAATTTGGGGGTCCTATTGCATTGTTGGTAGATAACCTGGCGTTTTGGGACGTCGATAGGGTTAGGTGTTTTTCAAAATCCCAGGGCTAAGCCCCTAGCCCGCTACCCTGATCAATGACATCCACCCTTGCAGCAGGACAGTCCCGTCTGTCAAAGTTTTCTTATCCCCGGCCATACACACTCGCCTCCAACCAACCCGTCATGCATCATCTTTTTCCGTTCCTAGCACCTAGCATCTTGAAAGCGTTCAAGATCGATGAAGGCTCTCAACCGATCGATTGATGTAACCATTGAGATTCTGATTCCCCCCCAGGTTTCACACCAACCTGCGCTGTATACCCCACAAACATGAACATCGTCGTGATCACTAATAACGGGAGAGTTCCAGACGAGTGGCCATCAATTGAATTGATACTGTAAGTAGCTTTATTCCATTTTTTTTCCTCTATCCCCCCATTGCCCCAATTGCTTTGCCCTTTATTATGATGAAAGAAATTAAACACAGACCTGTTCTGAACAATTATGTGGACAAAATACAATTTCTTGGAGACCTTCTGAATAATCCTTTACCCCATCCCGATTTTGGTCAATTCATTACTCGCTCTATCTCAATTGATTGACTAACGAGGCCTGAAGAATTTTATAGGGGTGAGTGAGTTACGGCACTGACATGTTGTAGTTGGAGGCATACGCAAGACGGCACTGCCTGCCACATGGACTCATGAGAAAAACAGGACCTGGCTGTTGGATTCTCCAGGCTTTTTTTTTTGTGGAGGTAATTCTCCCCATCTCCACCACACTCCGTGTCACCCCATTATGATGAAAAAAGATATTTACACAGACCTGTTCTGAACAATTATGTGGATAAAATATGCCTTTTCTGAATACCCTTCCTTCTCTGAATACCCTTCTCTGAATACCCTCCCCCCTCTGAATACCCTTCCTTCTCTTACCTTTTTCGTTACCAGTTTCGTCATTAGCTCTTGAACTAACAGGCGTAAAGTTTATAATAAAGTTGTCACGCGATTAACACCGCAATGTTCACATCCTGGTGATGGGATCTTATTACTGCAGCTTTCTGCCCTAGATCTGATGGCCTTACTTCGCGGCAGAAGCACTCTGTTTCGAAGTGGCCCGATCCAGTTAACCAGTTCCAGGTTTGGTGGGTCTAAGCCAGCTGTATTTTAGGACTTTGTGGTTTTGGAAACAAAACAAAATAAATAAATATTCTGCTTCCCCAATGGGTTCAAGCCATCGGGATTCGAAATGTGTCTGGCTCTCAACCAGGGTTCAAGCGGGATCTTCTCCAACCTGCATCTTATTTTTGTGATGTGATGCGCCCTATCCGAGGTCGCGTTCACTTTGTTTGCCGAATATTGGGTCCCCCCCCTCATACCGCCGGGTTAATTCTCGGAAAGTGCGGGGAAAAGCCTCAAACGCAAATCCATGCTTGCTTTGGCTTCGGATGGACTGGTTCTTCTAGAAACGTAAAATAGTGGACACCCACTGCTGCAGTTCTTCACCGCGGCTCTATAAAATGTAGGTATTGTGTAGGTACTCGTAAACAACCGGCCTAGATGGATGCTTTGCCCTCATACATGAAGTCTCTCCTTGGGTGAACTTTGTCTTTTCCCCGAAGTCGGCCATGATCTGCGGTTGGGGGGGGGGGGGGGGGGGTAAGTAAGGGAAAAAAGTAGCTAGGTCTACGTAGAGTAGTGATGCCTAGCAAACTAATAATAAATAACAGAGGTGGAACGATTATCGGCAAGGAGAGAAAAATTCGCTCGTCTCGTCAGTTGGGGTGATGTTCGTTGTTCGTTGTTCGTTGTAGTCCACATCCTCTACCCGCTGAACAGGATTTTTGGTCCCTTACCTTAGAAATCAACCGCTGAGCTCCCGGTTTAGCTTGCCTCGCGGGGCAATGGGCGTCCGAATTAATCGCCACAGGCAACAGTGGTAAGCGTATTATCAGTAGCACGGGGAGAAGCTAGCCAGATCTTTAGCTTCGCCGTCCAGAATACTTGTAATTATTTACTCACGATAGCCCGGCAAGTACTAGGAAATATATATTTACTTATTATCCAGAGCTACCTTCATGATCTTCAGTCTTGGCTGTTAGAAACGTTAAAGATCTACTGCTAGTACTCATCATTTCCCGCGAGGATCTACTAGGACACCATTTCAAACTGTTATTCTGCATGACCACTAACCCAGCCTGAATCATCCATCCTAACTTTACAATCGGTCGAGATCCAATTATCAACTAGTTAACTGTGGGGCGCAACGTGTTGGAGTCGGGGTACGTTTGTAGAAGAGGAACATGGAGTTCCTAAGACTCAGGAACATAGAAATGTAGGGGGACGTCATTTCTGAGTTCCGTCTAATATTGTCTCATGAGCTCAGTATGTCTCGGGCGGGAGGGAGGCTTCCGAATTTTTATGATTCCTGAAGGGAGCCCCCACTCCACAAGACCCTGAAGATCACCTGGGAAGAAGGGGGGGGGGGTAAGGGCGGAGAAAGGGTGTGTAACGACCATGGTAGCGAAATTCGGCAAAAAAAGAATGGAGGAAACAACAATCCTGTCCAGACCAGTTATGAAATAGAAAGAACTAAAGATCGCCAGAGCCTCGAGAGAAGCAAGCAACTTTCCCAAGAGCTCCAAGGTTGATCGTGTCTCGGATTGGGCGGCGCATTGACGACATCGTACAGTACCGTGCGACAGGACCAGAACGGTTGAACAACCCCAAATAGGGAATTTTGGGTATCTCTTACTGTTTCTGTAATTTTAGTTCGGCCGTGAGTCTGCCAAACACCGCACGGATATTTGCTGATTTGGATTTTTCTCTTCTGGAATTCGTGGGATGTTCGCACCACCACCACCAAGACTAGGCAGCCTAATACTAGCACTAGTCTCTCAGGAAATTAAATGTTTAATGGGTGTCCTCACTCCATACATGTATGCTCGCTCGCCTCTGGGGGAGGAGGGGGGGCGAGAGTCAGTTGGCTATAAAGTTCTTCCTTTCCCTCCCCCATTGTCGAACAGCCCTCCGTTCAAAAAAAAAAAAGGCCAGCTTCTTCAATCTTCCTTTTATAACTACTACCGCCTTCTAAATACCTGAACACCCTTCCAATTCCTTAAAATTCAAAATGTGCAACTACAAGAACACCGTATTCGCCTGTGGATGTGAAGTTGAGGAGAATACCTCCGTTTGTGGATGGGTCAACGACGATATGTCCGAGTGCATGGCGAGCTCCCAGTCAGTTGATGTGCTTTCATCACGGACCTGTGGTACCAAGAAGTGCAAGAACGGTGGACTAGCTCTGTAAGTTCCTAACTGAAGGCTCCTTTTTTGATCTCACGATCATTATACTAATTGAGTATAATCATAGGCACCCTGTCGAGCCTGTGGTGCTTGCACGTTCAAACAGCAACACCAGCAGTAGCGGAGACGAATGGACAGACGAGACCCCGTCACCAGAGCTGTAAGCAACTCGAAAACATTAATTGGTCGTTGGGGAGGGGAGGGGAGATGAGCAAGGACGATTTTGAATCGCACGGAAAAGGGTGACTTTGCTCTGGGAGCAGGAGTTTCTTTTGGGTACCTCTCGTTTCGGGTTTCTGTCTTTATTTTGGTGTTATTTCCTGGTTACTGGCTCCATCACGAATTTCCTCGGATTGTATTTGTACTATTCTCTGTTCATTATCTAGGAGCGTTGCATTAGGAGAAAGGGATTCGATTATTATCACCCACTCAATTTGAGTACCGTATCATTCCAAAAAGTTGACTATCTTTTCTCTCATTTTTGTTGTTACGGCGTTCTCACCGGTATCTGCATAGCGTGGCCCAAAAAACTGGCAATCAAGCATTCCCTCAATGGTGGTAGGTACACCAGTCTACTGTACGAAATCTGTCAGTATTGCGTTGGGGAGGAGTTGGCTGGCGACTGGACCCTGTCTGTGTGCAACCACCCTTGACGGTTAAGTTTGCATACACCCATCCACATGCACACCACACCGCTTCAGTTTTTCGGTATCCTAATTTCTGGAGGTTTTTGGCGAAAGTAGTGGGATGTGTACTACTGCTTTTACCGCCAACCCCGCAAAATGCAGTCCCCTAAGATGTAAAGTACTTTGATAGAGACTTTGCCAGCTCCATTTCCGGTAACCTGATTGGCGCCGATCCCATAGACTGCCAATCAGATAATCGGGAGCTGGCCGCATTTGCGCAGTCTCTACTCACTCCCAGCAAGGAGTGATTGGGTTTCCTCTTAGGAATATTATCATAAAACGGAATCTTGAGACCGATCGTTGCGATCCCAGTAGTTGGACTCCGATACGGGAGGAGTCACATTTGCACCTTCCTTACGGCGCTCACTACCACATCAGTTTGATGGTGGTTGATCTCGGGGAAATACACAAACACCCAGACAGGCGTGTACAACCATCGTGAATGGGGAGTTAAGAAAAGCGATCAAAAGACCGGCCCACAGGACCGACAACCATCTCCGGGTGGCCCAGCGTTTCCAATAATGCTTTCGTACGCTTCAGCTCCTCTGCAGTAGTTAATACGTGTTGCGAGTGCACTTCTGCCGCCTCTGATAATATCATCGTGAAAATAATCTTCTACAGCTAGTGTGTGGCGTTGTCAGTTTTTTTTCTCTCCCACTTCTTTTTGCCGGTGTATGTAAGTAGCTTTTTGCCAAACATCCGCGGCCTTATCGCAGGCAGGTAGCCCTCTGACACAACCGAAATTGGATTCGTTAGGATTTTATGTTTTCTTTTCTTCAAAATCTGCGCCTGCTGAGTTTTGTCGGCGTTGTCGGATCCGGACATGGCCGGCGGCGTGGTGAGCCTTCGGTGAATGATATGAGCTGAATATTTATCTACTGTGCGTACTGAATGGTTTAAACTAAGTTTTCCAGGCTTGCTTTTTCATGGTAGACGTACAAGAGGTGACTCGTGAGGTTGTAGATAGATCTGCGCTGTATGGTTGAGGAGTAGTTGTTGTGCGGGAAACCCCGCGCGCGTGTTTGCAATTCATATTTCGTCTGCGCCGAGCAATGATTGGGTCCGCTATTTTACTTGGTAGCCTGGTACATAGCCCTGATACTAACGCAATGCTTCGCTGGCTGGACATAATACTTCCAAATTCTTTGCCCACATATTAAAGACACAAGCACCTGAAAATTAGAGCTATGAGTAGACCAACCTTTCAGCACAACCTCCCACAATCTTCGGTTACCGTTAGCCATTCACAACCAGTTAATCACCTTCCCAAAATGTCCCCTAAGGTTATTTCTCCATCATTTATCAACATTTTCCAGCTAGGGCTCGCGGAGAAGGCGAATTATTGAAAACTTAATTTTATTCCTTGGGGGGGGCGGTGGAGGTATGACCACTGAGTGATATCTGCCTGTAAGGCTGTGATCGGTGAAACAAGTGAGCCTCTGTGGGAGGGTGATTACCACGACAGAGCAAGATATCGTGGTGATTTTATAGATAGAAAAGAGTAAAGCAAAGACTCTTGAACGTCGATCATGAAGGTGGCTAGCCGAAGGATCATCACCTGCAGATCTTTCACGTTTTCGGGAACAAACGAACAGGTGTTTCAAAACTGAACATTCTCTACCGTTGCTTCAGTACAGCGTATCACAGTGAAATCTACATCTGGAGTACAGGAGGGGAAACAAGTTGCCCTAGACATGCTCGCCAAGCTTCATAGGAGATCAATCGGAAGTTGCCAAGGCCAACCCCACCAAATACCCCACATCACGCCGTCCAATCCCCCGTAAAGGAAACTATCCACATCTGTTACATCACATCATCCCGCGATAATAGATTCCTGGATCGATCTATTAGCTAGTAGTACCGCAGATTAACGATGTCCCGAATGTTAGAATTAGATGTTGGTCATGAACACGATCTCAACCAAGGAGCAAACCCGTACGAGGACCCTGAAGAGCACCATGCTGCAGTCTCTGCCCTGTATTCATACTTGTAAGTAAGTTAATTCCTGAATCCTTATACTTAATTAATGCCCATACTAGTCTCTACCGCCGCACCGCCCACAATAATTTAACACATCGCCGTCGAAATGCTTTCTTCAATCTCCCACGTACACATCAGGATCTTCTTCAGAAGCTCCCTACCGCATATCTTAGGAAATTAGATATGGTAGACGATGCAATTGAGAGCAATGCTCTCCTTTCTGAGGCTATTTTCCGTACAGCAAGCGAATCATTCGGCATCGATATTCCATCGGATAGGGAGGGCAAGAAGAGGCTGGAGAAAATGGTGACACATGAGGACATGGATAAAGTCAAGAGCACTATCAAGCAATTTTACCGAGACTGGAGCGCAGAGGGAGCAGCTGAACGAAATGTGTGTTACGGGCCAGTTATGAAGGAACTGGAGGAGAGATATGGAGCATTAGGAGTTGAGGACAAGTAAGTTTGTCCTTTGGGGGTGGTATCATCAGGGGAATGTTTAATTTACCTAGGTAACTAGCTCTAATGATTATCATATAGGGCAAATATCAGAGTTTTAGTTCCTGGGGCTGGGCTGGGTAGATTGGCATTTGATATTGCAATAGCAGGTAAGGATGTGATTTTCCGTATTTCTTTTGGCCCTAACTTACGCCTTACGCCAAACCAGGCTATAGCGCTCAGGGCAACGAATTCTCCTACCATCAACTTATGGCCTCCAATTTTATCCTTAATCAGTTCGTTTCTCCTCGCCCATACTCTTCTCCATTACTAACACCCTCCAGCTCCACAAAAGCCAACGAGTTCACCCTCCACCCCTTTATCAACACCTTCTCCAACCACAAGTCAACTACCAACCAACTACGACCTGTCCTCATCCCGGACGTACATCCGGCGTCTCTCCTCGCCGCGGCCAACGACCGCTTTTCTATGAGCGCCAGTGACTTCATATGCGGCTACAATAACCCCGAATCGTCAGAAACATTCGAGGTATGCGCCACCGTCTTTTTCATCGACACAGCCCCCAACCTCTGCTCATACCTCGAAACAATCCGGAACCTACTCGTTCCGGGAGGTGTGTGGATCAACTTTGGCCCTCTCCTCTGGCACTATGAGAACCACGAGGCGCCAAAGAGGAACGAAGGGGACGGTAGCTTTGAGATATCTCTAGAGGAAGTGCTAGAGTTGATTGCCACCTACGGGTTCAGGATTGTCAAGCGGGGCAATGGGAGCACCCAGTACGTGGGAGATGTCATGAGTATGCTTACCTACACCTACGAGTCCGAGTTTTGGGTCGCGGAAAAGATCTAGTGTTCAATCTAGGACTATAAAATACGCTCGTTTTCTTAAATACCCCCCCTTTCCCTTCCCTTCCCTTCCCTTCCCCTCCCCTCCCATCCCTGCGACGAGTGGGTGTTTGACATGGCCCCAAGTGCTTTGTCTTGATAACATTTACTCCTGGTATAGTTATGTATATACATGAAAACCCCCTTCTGTATCCCTAACTAACACTAACTTCACTGTATATAACTGCCTGATACCCCTTTTTAGCTTTGAGACAGAAGATGATCTCTAGATCAATAGTTACGCTCCTTAGACAAATAATACAAGACCAGTTCCAGCTAGAACATGGAACAGTTGTGGAGGAGTTTGAATCTATTAAAAAAATACTACTAAAGCTTGTCAACTCTCGGAAACTTAAATTAAAGCTGTGTCAACATTAACAGGAGGCAAACTCTAGCGGGGTTATCGGTGGTTTAAGCGCCTCTTTGTCTAGGGCAAACATTTCTCTGCCAAACCCCAGCAGAAGTCCTCTGTATCCACTGGCAACCGTCCGGGAGTCACGATAGTTGTCTTTGAGTGATTGTATCTGGTCATCAACGCGCCTGCAGTGATTCCAAGCTGAAGCGGCAAGACACTTCTATATGACTCCAAAAGGAAGTACGCGTTCTTTACCAAAAATGATTAATATTGCACATGGCTTAAAATAGTTCAAAGATCAGGTTAGATTTATTCACCGAATAAAACCAAAAGGCTTAATTACTAAAAATGCGATAATGAAGACCCTACAATACAATGAAACCCATGGGATCCGCCCATAAAACCAATGCGAAAAAAAAAAGAAAAACACCGCGTATTTATCGTACCATATCACCAGCATACCCTTCATCCCAAGAGAGTCACATTACTCTAACATTCGATACATTTACTAAGCTGTCTAGGCCCAGTAGTCGCCAAACAACCACCTGTTGAGGAGCTGCAAAGAGGGCTCAGGCTGGTTGTATGGCATCATGTGTCCGGCCTGGTAAACTCTGGCGAAGGTGAAGTTGTTTGAAGACTTAATTTGACCACTCTCCTTATCGTTGACAATGAAGGGGGTAAGGGGTTCCTTGTTGAACGCCTTCTTTCCGTGCCACTCAAGAGCCTCAGTCCAAGCGTGGTTTCCGAGCCAGTTGCAAATGAAATCGGCGTCACCAGCGTAGATTAGGACCGGGATCTTCTCAAGGAGAGGAGGGATAAAGTTGTGGAATGGCTTCATCCAGTCACCACCTAGGAGGAAGTTACGATTGATGTTGAAGTTGCAAGATTCGTATGAGGAAACCTCGGCACCGAGAGAAGACATGACTTCCTCCTTGTTCAAATACTTTTGAATCCAGCCCAACTCAGAGTAGCAAAGGTTGTCTGTGTCCTCGCACTTGCCACGGATGTCGTAAACGTTATAGCCGGTATTCTGGTAAGAGCGCATCATGGCGTTGTTGCAGTAAATTGAGGCAGGGACACAAGACCAAACGGAACCGGTCTTATAGCAGCCGTCGATCATAGAGGCACAGCGAGGGTAGGCATCGTCCATAGCCTTGCACTCACCCTCGCTGAGAACAGCAGGGTATCCACCCTCACCACAGGCCATGGGGCGGTAGTAGTTGTACTGGGTTTTTCCATCGGTAAGGCCGTTACCAATGAGGACAGACTTGAGGTTGATGTTGCGGTCCTCGTGCTCGAGGATCTCAGTCGCGAACTGGGGAATATAATGTCCGGCATAAGATTCACCAGCAATGTGGAAGTCTTGGGCACTGTACTCGGGGAACTTTTGAAAGAACATGGTCAAGAACGCGTAAACATCCTTTCCAGCAGCATGAGTGCTGGAAACCTCGCTGGAAGAGTAAGAGTATCCAACATTGACTGGCTGGTCAAGGAAGATAACCGACGCGTTGGAGTTCCATGAGTAGTCGTTTTGAACAGTGTGGATCTTCGCGTTGATCGACGCAGGACCAAGCTCCATGAAGAGCCCAGTAAGCGACGAACACCCAGGACCACCGTTGAGCCACAATACTACGGGGTCGTTCTTGGGGTCGTTGCGAGACTCAAAGAACCCTGTACCATAATGTAAGAAATTGTTCAGTAGATATTCGCAGAAAGTGGTACTTACAAAAGAAGAAGTGCTTGTCCTCATCGTCGACATCAAGGTACCCTGAGTACTGCTTGACCTTCTCGTCAATCCCAAGACCATTGGGCTTCTTAATCCTCAACTTCGTCCCCTTGAGTTTCTCATGGCCACCGATCTTGCTACCAAGAGCGGAGACAACGTCACTACCCTCGACAACGTAATCCCACTTGTTATCAGGGATCTTCTTAATGCCGGACTTTGGCTTGCTCTTGTTAAGGAGAGCCTGTACGGCAGAAATGGTATCTTCGGGGTACAGTTCAGCGATACGGTTCCATGCCGTGATGGCCTCGGCAGTGTGCTCGCCACCAAGGGCAGAAAGCTGCTCCTGGATCTGGGCAATGGATGGGGAAAGAGAGGAAGACTGAGAAGAGGCAACGAGGGGATTCTGCTCAGGGTTTGGGAAGAAGGCGTATGCCCCACCAGCTAAGGAGAGGGCCGCAAGGGAAGCTACCGAAAGCTTCATGATGTTTATTCAAAGAGGGAATAAAAAGTAGGGGGGTTCTTTAGTGATGGTTGTTGTGGTATATGGGAGAGATAAACCAACAGAGAGAGAGAGAGAGAGTTCCTCTACTATTTAATGGGGGAAATAGGTGCAGGCGAAGGTTGTCGAGCAGAGCTGGAGAAGAAAGCGAGGAGAAGGGGGGAACGACGCGGGTTTTGTGTCTCCTCGGCCTACGCAGTAGATGGTGATGACTGATGCGAGTCTACGATCGCTGTGAAACCTGGGGACATAGGATTAACCAAGGGGGTGTGAGAGGGGGGGGGGAAGGTGTAGGTACCCAGATAATGACGCATGGTATCAAGTAAAATCGAGCCAATCAGCGATGGGAAGGCAAGTATGAATGCCCAGCCTCCGGGTCTGAGATGTTCCCCAGATAACGGTGCGCAGGATAACGCAGGTCCCGGGCTCTGACTGACTAGCTACGACAGCGCTCGGGCCGATCACACAATTGAGCCAAAGACCACAGCGTATCAGGGAACTTTCTGGTCAGCCGAGAGAACCCTTCCGGGCAGATTTCCGTGCAGCTTGCATGGTAGAATACAAAATAAGAGCGAGTAGGTAGAGTACATGTAGGTACTGTTATTGTTATTCGTAGTCTGCACGAGCCTCTCTCTCTCTCTGTCTCCCTCTGAGGAATACGCTGGCAGCCCCACATCATGACTGGGTTAGAGCAAGTATTGTGTACCTACATCTCTACCTAGAGCAGGCATTGGATGAATCCAAGTTATTTAACCCCCAGGGTTGATGAGCCAGCGGGGATTTCCACTTAAGAATGTGATCATGGGATGTCGTGGCTCGTTATCAGCCCCCTAATCAGGTTCGTGTTGCTGTTTGCGCCACATACAACACCCCCACCCCCCGGTCGTGAGCTGCCTAACGCGGATCTTTAGTGCCCTTTATTAGGTCCGAGACATGAATCAAGGTTGATAATCAAAACAACGCCCTCAAACCCTCAACCCTAAAAGAAGTCCACTTCCAGGTTTACGGATAACAAGCCAATCGGAAATGATTACTCATTCAACAAGTACGTATCTTCTACATACCTACGTGTTTAAGGCCCGAGCTGTTGTATTTGCAGTGCATAGTACCGGTCAATACATTTCCGATCGAGTATGTACATACCACTCCGGTTATGTACTCTAGGCCCAGAAGCTGGACTGAGATCACTCTAGATGTGGTTGTAGGGCCTGGTTCATTAAGGGGATATCCAGTATCTATTTATCTATTGGCTAGATGCAAATATAGGCATGTTCGAGAAGTTCCCGATAGAACACCCGAGATAAGGAGTAAGGCACGCGACCTCAGCAGTACTTTATGTACGTACCTACCTACAGCTGTACATGAAGGTAGGGTTTGTGTGAGTTCGACAGGGAATCAAGGGAGTACCTGCCCTAGGAAGTCCGTAAGTGATCTAAAGTGGGTATGTATGTTCGTGCTAACCTGTTAAGTTGCCATATCTAACTGCACCCTGCTTGAGTATGTAGGACTGATCCAGCTAAGTACAATGCAATGAAGGGTGTGAATTCTAGATGCAGCGCTGTCAATGATCCACAACTGTGGACTGAGGGATGATATTCAAGAAGGGCCAGAAGCCCAATCTGTTTGAGCAAATGCAATGAATTATGGAGACCGATATAAGTAAAGAATCAAAGGAGAAACTCCGGTTCGCATTTTATTTACCCAGCATGGTCCCAAATACCTAAGAGAAAACAAGAAGCCCCAAAATTTATCCCTCATACACAACCTACCACCAATCGCCAGTCAGATCCCCAAAATCAACGCCGAGTAGCAAAATCAAGATTCAGAACTTACCGCAGTGTCCAACACCTCGACTCTTCCTTTCCCTTTCGTCTCCTGCCCGACCAGGTCGACCAGTCCTTTATACCTCCCGGGCTCCACAAACCCGACACACTCCCAATCACCACCCTCATATCCATCCTCCTCAATCTCCTCCACAAATCCCTCGACCTTCTCTTTCACCCTCTTGGCGCAAACAATCCTCAACCTCATGCGCGCCCTCGCAATCCTCACCGGCTGATGATGAACGAGCGCCTTGATAGCCTCAAGTGCCTGCGCCTTACTACTCTTCTTGTCCGTGACGCCATGCCATGCCGGCACGCCCTCCTCATCATTCTTCCTTGAGCTCAGCTCCTGCAGCGCCTTCTCGATCATGGTTCCCGTGTAGACGCGCTTCGTCTCCGGGTCTACACACATGTTTGCGACCAGCGATATAACCTCGTTGTGAACCATCTCGAGCTTCGCATTGCGCTCCTTCTCACCGACTTGCAGCTCACCCTTCTGCAGGATCTCGAGGATGATGTCGGACAGCTGTGCGGAGGCGCCGAATGACTTTTGGAGGTCGGCATGTGGTGCTACGGCGCCCTTGGAGACGTTTGTGAAGACTTGGTGGATCTGGAGGACTTCATCGAGGTCGGTTTCGCTAACGGGTGGAAAACGTTAATGTTAATGGAGGTACTAGTAAGTTATGACTAAGTGAGAGAAAAGAGACTTACACGCCAGAACGGTACTCGAGAACTTTGTTCTTGTAGCAGGCGATCTCGTAGCGCTTTTTACCTGTGGGGTGTTAGTGTGCAAGCACTATATTGTGCCAGGCGCAGGTACCCTTTTTCATTTTGACGACGGCGACGTTCGTTAGTTTGATCTGGTTTGAGGGCTGCTGCAGCGTCAGTACTGATTTTTCAGGACCGAGCTAGTTGGGGGGGATACTCACCTGGTTGATAGGCATCGTGATTGTTTCTGGTGGTTATTACTTGTGGAGGGGAAAGGTTTTGGTTGTTTGTAGTGGGGGTTTGTTGAAATGTCGAACGAAAGAAAGAAAATAGGCTGTTGGGGGGTGCGTCAGTGCCAAGAGTTGGTAAGCGTTGGCTGCCATGCACAGAAAGTTCTACATACTACTTTAAGTTGGGTACGACATATATCGGGTGAGAAGCTGTGATTACTATCGGTTTGTAGCTCATGGAATGCACTCAAGTACACAGCCTAACTACATGTACATAACTAACCCAAGCCTGAAATCAAGCATGTATTCGCTTTACCGGCACTGGCCATGGCCAGTCTTCGATAACTGATGGCGTCAATGATCATTTAACATCGGACTTTGTCTTTACTTCAGTTATTCACCTGCACTGGTCACCAGAATTACTACATATAGATTTCTCATCTGAACTTTGGAGCACTCGCTATTTTGAAAAACCCAGAACCGTAAAATTTATACACAGAAAAACCCGCGCTGAACTTTTGCTTCCCTTTCTCGCACGTGGGACTAAAAACACAATCGTATAGCGTTCAACATCTTTTGATTTGTGTACACTATATAATTTTTTTTTTAATTCCCACTACCACGCGCACCCAACCCAAAGAAAAGAAAGAGGAGATAGAAACCGTTTAACCCTTCTTCTTGGACACACCGACGGTGCGACCACGACGACCTGTTCACGAACCACACATGTTAACCAATCTGATTCCCCACTCCCCCCCAAAAAACTATCACAATCAGTGGGGGAAACCTACCGGTAGTTTTGGTGTGTTGACCCCTGACACGGAGACCCCAGTAGTGTCTGAGACCTCTGTGGGCGCGGATCTTCTTCAGTCTCTCCAGATCCTCACGCATCTTGTTGTCAAGGGCGTTGGCGAGGATTTGAGAATCCTTTCCGTCGACGATATCACGCTGCCTGTTCAAGAACCAGGCGGGGATCTTGTACTGGGTGGGGTTCTGAATGATGGTGACGATACGCTCGAGCTCTTCAGTGGTGAGCTCTCCGGCACTGAATCAGAGAAATATTAGATGCGACGAGGAAACGGGAGCATGGAGAAGCTAGTACCGCTTGTTGAGATCAACATCGGCCTTCTTGCAGACCAAGTTGGAGTATCTGCGACCGACACCCTTTATCTTGGTGAGGGCGTACATGACCTTCTGCTTTCCGTCAACATTGGTGTTGAGAAGACGGAGCTATTGAGAAGGTTGTTAGCTTATGTATTGTCCAAATTATTGAACCCACCCCATATCTTCCCCGGTTTCATTGCTAAGAGGGCGTCGAAACTATCGAATCTCCAAAATCAAACAGGGCGTAAGAGGCGACTTACAATGAACTGGAAGTTCGACTTCTCGCCGGCGACGAGAGACCTATCATTACCACCACTACCATTAGCACTCCTTCCCCCCAGTCCGCTGCCCCGTTTCCCGCGTCCTTCTTTCCCTCCACCAGAACCCACTGCCACCATAAACCACTCCATCCCCTCACTTGTCCCCCCCAGGCCAATTCCATCCATCCCAGCCGAACGAGAAAACACGGAGAGATATCCTTACATGTTGGGCGAGCTGTTTTGGTAATTCGGCGTCGGGCCCTTTAGGTTGGTGTGTGGGTTGTCGAGTCGTTTACAGATTCAAATTTTGGAGTAACTGGGAGTCGTCGTTGTTACGGCTGTGTGGTTGGGGAGTGTGGAATGGGACTGTTGCGGGCTAATACCCTTATCTATATCTAATCTGATCTGATCATCGCGCCGTCATGCTTTGTTTAAACAAACAGTGTCCTACCTACACTTCACTCAAACAAAAGTTAGGTACATTGCATGTGTGTCAAAACATAGCGGCAATGATTCCTACAACTGTTTCCAACATAAGATGTCCAAGTGTTCGATAGGTCATCGAATATGTTTCTGTTTTTTTTTACAAAACGGAACCTAGAATAGGCAACGGCATTTAAAGATGTTATTTAATTTTTATTAACAATGATCACACTGGTCCCCGCACCCGATATTTATACCTACTAACATACATGTACTTACATGTAACTTTAGATACGATGCATCCGGAAGAGGCCTCTAAACTGGGAAAACTATTACATCTTTATGGCGGTCATTTCAGGTCTCCAAATCAATAAATTAGACCTCCAGCAGTGAGCATGTACATCTGGTACACATATTCTCGGAATGAGTGTAAGCACCCGGTACATGTACTTACACACAACGACCTATACATGTACATGTAGGTACCGCAAACCTCTTTAACGAAGTAATACCACTTACATTTTACAAGTAGGTACTCCGAACCACTCTCGTGAGCCTCCTTAGTCAGCATGCCAGCAAAGCTGAAGGAGGCTTGCTTGGCACGAGACTATCACTGCCTACGGCACTGTACTAATTAATGAAAAGGAGTTTACAAGGGTGGAAACTCCTGTTGCCAAACGGGTACTAAAGGTCAAGGCCTTTAAATGTTCCCTATACCATAGTTGTTGTATGAGTGGCTATAGGACTTCTACGGTTTACTCTGAGTCAACCCCGCCGATCATTCATAAGGTATTATAAGTATCAAACACATCCCTAGAATTCCGAAAAGCTAGTCGTGTACCAAATGCCGCAACAACAAGATCAGAAACAACAACCATCCCTCCTCGACCTCCCCAACGAGCTGCTTTTCCAGATCGTTGATCATGTCGACACCTCAAAAAACCTCATGTTGACCTGCCATCGCTTGTACAACATTGTCTACCCACATTTTTTCGATTATTACTCCGTAAATTCTGAATATCCTCTTATAGTGCTCCACTGGGCCGTCACTACCCGTAACGAACCTCTCTTCCGCGCAGCCTTCCGTGCAGCTCCTCGTCTTGCCATTCGCGACCCTGATGAACCTGATTGGTTACGCGCCCTTGGCTGGCTATCAGCTCCCTGGTCGAGTACCACTGCACTCACGGAATACCTTGACCAGATCACGCCCCGTGTAATGGAAAAAGCCAAGACAATAAGACTAGAACACCACGACTACTATGAACCTAGATGGCCAACCGAGATATACCATTTTGGAGGAAAGCGTTTTAGGACCGCTCTTGGCTACGCTATACATGCCAAAAAGGTGAACCTGGTCAAATATTTTACGGAGGTTTTGGACCCTGCAGTGATGCTCCGTGACTTGGTTTGGGATATGCCGTTTGAAACCGCCATACAGGATTGGGAGAAATCCAACAACCCTACCACGACCTTAATCTTGAAGACCCTATTCAAGACTGTCAATACACATTACCGGCTCAGGGCGACGAACTATTTCAGGGCGACGCCGCTGCATTGGGCGGTGTATCACAGTTGGGTGGATGAAGTGAGATTGTTGGCTTCGAGAGGGGCCTCGTTTAATGTGGGAGATAGGAGCCGAAGATACACGCCTTTAAGGGTGGCAGTTGATAAGGGCGATAAAGAAGTGGTGGGGGTCTTGATTGAGCTCAACCCAAACTCCTTTTTGAAGCAGACAAAGGATGTGGTCGCAGCGGCAAGGAAAAATGATAACGAGGATCTAGCTAGATATATGATAGCTGAGTCGCTCCGTTTAGCTGGTGTCGACAGAGTGTATGGGTGGAGTGAACTTCATATGGCGGTAAAGGGCCGGGATGAAGGGTTGATAGCAGAGCTGTTGAGAAAATGTGTGAATGTTAATGCGCAGGACAACAGCGGCAGAACTCCACTTCACCTGGCAGTAAACAATGAAGAAGTATCCGCTGCAATAGTGATGCTCCTGATCAACAATGGGTCCAAAGTCTCTGCGGCAGACCACCGAGGGAAAACGCCCCTCCATCTTGCGACAAATCAGCTTTCTCTTTGGGCCGTGAGGGCTCTACTGCAGGCGGGAGCGGATGCCAACGCGAAAGATAGGCATGGGAACGGACCTTTGGAAATTGCATATAAACACGCGTATACGCGACGTCGCAATGTTGTGTCGATATTAGTTGAGTTTGGTGCTGTTCCAGCGTCCAGAATAGGTAGTGGTATTGAGCAGTCCGGTACCAGTACTTCCTCCAGCAGGGTGGGTTTTGGGCAATAATTTTTGTTATGTACGCTGGGGTGGATCTGGGCGCTAAATGTACTCATGTACTCGAATTTAATCAGAACCATACTTGGGGTGAAATCAAGTATTGTCCTGGCAACTATAATTGCTACATATTACGAGAGACAATACCTAATTTTACCGTAAGCATATAGATACAAGTATTTATGTCGTTCTTTTTTTTTTCTTTTTTTTTTCTCGGGGGGGATTGATCAGGAAAACAACTGTAGCTACAAGAAGCAGCCACCTCTGGGAAATTTCGCGGATCATGATAATAAAAATTAGTCCACCTGAATTAACTTGGATATATGTTAGATCGAGTGAGGACAGGTGACGATAACTACAACCCTAACCCTCCCAACCCGATAAGGCTCTCGCTAAAGAGATTAAAGCCTAACTTACATCTCACACATCTCATGACCCTTCCAGAAAAGACCCTACATACAGCCTCAGCTTATTTTCAACAAATCCCTATCCCACGCATTGTACTCACTATCTAGGAACTCTAAGTGTTACACATCCCACAACTTACCGAGCCTAAAGAGGCAGGAATAGCGGGGAGGTTACACTCAAACACCGCCCCACTACTCTAGGCCACCAAAAATAGCCACAGGGAGCAAGCGGGCGGCCAAGACTAAGGCTGAAACGGCAACGACGGCAGTGACAGGGACTGAAGGAGGGGGGGGGGGGTAACTAACTAAGTACTTAGTTACACTCTCAAGGTTGTGGTTGGAGAGAGAGGGGTGTTTTTCAGCCGGTGGGGGGAAAAGCGATACACGCAGGGCAACGGAGCTGGGCCTGAGGGGAAATTTTAACGTTGGCCCAAGCCAGTGTGTGGTAGATCAGATAGCGCGAAACGTGGAGAGAAGAGCTTTTTTGGCTTCCGATTCTGGCCCCGTCGCTCTGGAACTGGGGGAGAGTATCTCCATCATACATGTACCTCATCCTACATCGCCTTTCGGAATTGGCAACACATTTAGAGCAGTTTGCCCTACCTACTTTGGTGCATACATCTAAGGAATTGAGTAGCTACGGCACTGTATTTACACCGCATACCGAGCACAAAGAAGCAATCTACAGACCCTGGGAGAGGGAATTCACCTCTGACTTCCGCCATCCAACTTTGAAGTACCCCCCCCTACTCCTCGAGTCACTTGCCTTCACTTCCTTTTCCTCCCCTCTTCTCTCTCTCTGCTTTCCCGTTCCCCCTCTTCCCCTTCCTTTCCTCCTCGCATATCCGTTTAGGAGAGAGTCCCTTCTATCTCTTATTGCTCTAGGGCGCTTCAGTTCTCCATCACAGTGCATATTACGTTACATACATAGTACCAGATTCGCTCCACGCGTTTCTCTTCCCCCCCCCCCCCCTATCGGAACAGGTCCTTATTTAGTTTTCACTTTCCTTCTGCACCCCCTCCCCCCTAAATAGTTTGCCCTTTCATCATGCCTATGCCTTCTTTCTTCAGTAGTGGTAAAGGGCAAAATCGTCTTTCTTCGTTATCCCCTGCGCAAAACTCTTCAGCCACCCCTGGCCGACCAACTATATCTGCCCCTCTCTCGAGTCAGTCAGTCTTGGACAGTTATTCTGGCAAACACCCTAGTGCTACCGTTCAACTTGTACCCATTGACAAAGGTGCGGCTGAACTGAGTAATAGCAACAACAACCATTACCGCCACAACGATAGCAACCCCTCACCCCCCTCCACCTCCTCTTCTCACAACACATCAACAAGAAAGCTTCTTCATAGAGATCGAAACCCTGCCCCCCCCTCCCCCCAACCAGAGAGCACAGCATCAAGTATCTCTAGACGGATATCGTTGCGCCACCACAAACCCGCGCCCATCCAGCAGCAGCAGTCTGATAACGGTAGCTTTGACCCTTATCTGCAACCCTCGCCTATACGAGTCTCTCACTCGGCCGGAGGTTCAAGTAGACCTCAGTCTATGCTCCCGTCTCCATTAGAGTCAGACACAGACACACTGCACATATTTGAGTCTGACCATTTGGCTCAGCAGCAACAACAGCAACAGCAACACTATTCCCAGCAACAGCAACAGCAACAGCAACAGCAACAGCAACAGCAACAGCAACAGCAACAGCAACAACAATACCAAGAGGGGTATCAGCAGCAGCATCTAGGTACCTTAGAGCACCAACATCAGCATCACCAACAACAGCAGCAGCAGCAGCAGCAGCAGCACCAACAGCCTCCTCAACAGCAAGGGTACTACGAGCAACCGCCCCAGCCACAATATCAACAGCAAATCCCACCAAATTCCCAACAGCAGCAGGACCAAAGAGGCGCTCTGATGACGCCAGTTCAGCAAAACAATGCACCACGTCGGTCAACGGATAACCCCCACCAGCCAGGCCCTCCTTCCCGTGAAGTATCTGGTCTAGGGCAACAGGGTTATGGAGGACAAGGGGCACACCAGGCAAACAGAGGGCCTGATCAACAATCCTACCAGAACCAAGGTGGGGCTTCGGGCGGTAATGGTCAACCACAACCATCCTATGACCCAGCGAAGTTCGAAGGACAGCAAGGAAGAATGACGCCAGAACAATCTAGGGCCGACGCTCGAGCTGATGCTCGAGCTGCCCAAGCCCCAGAATCTATAAATGTCCCTCAATTAGTTCAGGAACATGAAACTTTGCGTACGTGCATTTATATCATCAGTGGCTCCTAACCCATTCTCCCCAGATTTTTGAAACCTTATCACACATCGCCCAGTCGTGTGAATAGTCACATGAGATGCTAATAACTATGAGTATGTAGAGGGCAAGTACCGAAAGGTTAAAAATCTCTACTTTGAAAGCAAATCCGAGATCGAGCGTCTTCAAAACACCCTTGCCCACCAACGTCTTTCTCAGTCACGTACCTCACTAGATGATAATGAGTACGTTTCACGCTTCGAGCGCCTCGATGGCGCTATTAAAAACGTTGCGTTTGAGATCCGTCAATCTTGGAAGACTATACCATCATGGCTCGGAGGCGTTATAAATGCTGGTGCTGAGCTGAAAGGTGGTCGCGAAATGACTGTTGTCGGACGAGCAAGTATCTCCAGATGGGTTGTCGACGAAATTCTCGAGGAGTTTTTTCACCCAGCCCTGGAAGCCAACTTAAGCTCCCAGTTGAAGGTTATCGAGCAAAACATTAGGAAAAACACGCCGATACCACAATCCGTCGAGGAGGACGATGCTTTGAGCACACGCGTGTGTAATTGGAGGCTCACTACCCTGGATGCTCTTCAAGGTGTTATCAATAGTAAACACGCTGCGGACGTTAAAACTCGTTTGGCTGAGCACTTGGTCAAGAAATTGGTCGATAGTTTACAGCAACACCTCCATGAACCAGCACCGCAAGGATTACTTGGGGGCGTACAGATGATTGTAGATATCGCTATCGGCCTTGCTGCGAACCTTCCTCTTGAGTCCAGAGAAGTAAAGGTCTTTTATCCTCACCCAGGAGACAGATTTGATGGAAAGTTTATGAAGCCTGAGACTGGTATTCCGCCTCTTGCTACGCCAATGTCACAGAAGTCTACTAGCGAGGGCGAAGGTAAAGGGGATGTTATGTCAGAAGATGGGGAATCTTCGGTTCCGCCCCTCCTACCGGCCAAGGACGATCCCAAGCCTAACCCATCATCACGGGCTGGAATTGGAGGTCTTCCACCACAAACTCCCCCTCAACAAAACCCCAAGGAACCTCCTGGGAAGAAGGTCGGTGGTTTCTCTCGAGTGAAGAAGGCACTCCAGGGAGGCGGGATTACTTCCCCACCACCATCAAGTCCTAGCATGCCTAATCCACCGCCAAATACACAACAGCAAAATGGATCGGGAGCTGCCGGGAGCCAGGTTTCACTTTCTCAGACAGCCACCGTACCAGAGGCTCCGAAGAGCGAGAAGGTTAGGGTTGCTGGGTTCATGGCTGTAGAAGTTAGGGGAAGGAGTATTCTTGTGAAGGCGCCGGTATGGATTTGAGCGGGTTTCAGGGTCACTGCTTATTTTGTGGTCTTTTTCTTTTGGGAGGAGTATAAATATCAGCCCCTTTCCTTGTTTTTACTCTAGCGTGTATTTTTTTTTGTCATGATACCTACGAGTTGAGAGGAACAAAATAATCCGGAGGAAGGGATACACTCAAGGAGGATTTTACCTGAAATTTACAGGATTGGGAGAGCATTTGTAGTATGTTGTAAGAATACAAGATGCGCCCAGCTCTGACTCCGATCTCTCGTTGTATGATGTTACCTATAAGAAAAACGTTTGTGTTGCATAGGATGTCACTCGGTTATAGGGCTAGGGCTTATGTGAGAATGTTTCAGATAACAAACATTAGTACATATGCCCATTGATAGATGTTTTTTTCTGATCCGCAAACTGGCCATTTCCATCACCATTGGGAACAATTGAACTAGTGCCATACTGATCGATCAGGATCACGAAATATCACTCGGACATTGGCGGGTCGTTGTGGGTCGTACATTGCGTCGTTGGTGTATGCTATTAGGCCGGAGTATGAATTCTGCAGGCCCATCTTTATAAGGTTAAGTGTCAGTTTAAATACAAATCTAGTAATCTATATTAGCTACTTGCCTAATTAGTTTCATTGCTGGCGGGTCTGGGAGGGCTGTTACTAAAAGGTCCGAAAAATACTGTATAATTTTCTCCAAATAAGTACTAGCGGTAAAAGAAAAAAAAAACCTCCGTGCACGGGCACGTATCTCCCCACAATCTTGCGGGCGGCTCTATCGATCGAGCGCGGGGGGGGGGGTTGTGGATGTCCTGAAAGCGTCCAACTTGTTGCTCACATACGCTTAGAAGACACAGGGAGTACCAGGAGCTCATATCTACCCGGAAACAAGAGATAGACCTCATAACTCATTTCCTACTTCGCATAATTCTGCCGAGTGATAGTTCATGACCAATCACAGGATATCACTCGGCCTCCCAGCCTCAATAAAAATACCGGAACACCGCCTCCACACCAGATGACATGACCCCCCCCTCCCCCCAGCCCCACATCACATCACATCGCATGAATGACTGGTACGTACATTACATTACATGATGTACTAGGTAAGCCTCTGCCAATCCCAGGTCCCGGTCGCGAACCACGCGCGTAGGCAAAGGAGGGGAAAGGGCAAATTGAACAACTCTAGTGCAAGACATCGCGTTCCAGGATAGGAAAAACACGACTTCACCCCAACATAATTAAACGCGAACTTCTCCGCACTTACGTGAAGGTAAAGAAAATTATGTAGTCTATGGTAGCCCGTTTTAACATCTAAGGTCGTAAAGTTATCGTGAGGTCCATCCATATTTAAAAATAGTGAAGGAAAAAATAATAATAATAAAAAAAAAAACGCCCGCCTGAATTTGTGAATGCAAGACAATCAGCCTTTAAAGGGCAGAATGGAGTACTTTGTTGCTCTCTCCCCGTTCCCTCCAACCTAAAAACACGCAAACACCTCGCGCCGCAGTGTAATCGAAGAAAAATAAAAATAGCATCCGATAAATAAATAAAACAAAAAACACAAAAGAAAAAAGGGGAAAAAAATAACGCCAGCGCCTAATAAAGTAATTTTCTCCGTCCATTTTTTTTTCCTTTCTCTTCAGGATTTAAAAGTTTTCATTCCCCAAGTTATACCTACCTATACGAGAAACATTATCATTTCTCCAAAAAGGAAACAAAAAACGACACAAAACATGATTTAAGAGGTACACAAACGTATCGTAACTAATGATGCATATCCGCAAACACGCACACAGGATAAACGTAGACGCACCCATATGACCTACACTAAAGCCACTAAAGAACACTAACATGAAGGACCTAAAAGAAGTTAACTCCGTTGCCACAGCCGTCACATGAACATGCCAGAATTACTGGGCATAATACAGTATAAAGATCACTATATCGTGATCAGGCAGCCAATTGACGCTTACACGATTGTGATTATTCCAACCACTGTCTCTGGAATAAAATTCATCGCATATTGCGCATTCCCTCCAATCCCATAACCCTCCCCCCGGTGAGAGCCAAAGGAGGCCTGGAGGGATCTCTTGCTGAGGCCAAAGTCGTAGCGGCACCAGCAGCTCTTCTCAGGGAGCTAGCCCCAAGCTTTCTTGTCGTGCTGGACTTCTTCTTCAACATATCTGTTGTAGCAGCAGAGGTTGTGATTATAACCTTCTTTGCCTTCTCACCATCCTTGCCCTCTATAGTAGCAAGCAATTTTTTCTCCGTTAGGATCGTGTTGATAGTCTTAGCGCCTAGGCCAACTCTCCGCGAACGTCGAATAGGAGATGGAGAAACCTTTCTCGGTGAGGGGGAGCGGTAAATACGAAGGGGCGAATCAACTTGTGACTTTTCGGGAGATGAAGGAGCCGAGGCCTCAGAGAGGTATGGAGATAAGCCTGGCGGCGTTTGACGAACAGCTGGGTGTGCAGACTTTTGAAGAATGGTCTTTGTTAAGGTCTTGCCCTTCCCCTTGGAATCTCTAGAAGCAGAGGAGGCTAGAATAGCCTCAACCTTCGTGCGAATTTCTTGCTCACGCTCATCACCGGAGTCATCTTGGTAGTATTCGACCGCTGCAACTATCCCACTGATATCTGCAGCCGAAGGTTTACCCGATGACGCACGAGAAGTAGTAGCATTAGCGGTGTTCGGAGAGGGGTGCGCAAGGATCGATTCGACCTCGATCATGGCGCCACTGTGTTCACCAGATCTACGGCGACGGAGATCTCCAAGAACTGCTTCATCCCTCTCAAAAACCTCTTGGGTATCAAGTTCACGAAGGGGAATACGCTTGTAACCGAACGTCCTTTTCTTGTAGGTTGACTTTTGGGAGGTGTTTTTTGAAATACCAGCTGATTAATAGACGCGTTAGTATCATTGGAAGGATATAGAGTAAGATAAATCATGTAAAATCAAGTAGTCACTGGAAAGTAATCGATATTTAACTCCAAAGATGAGAATTATGCATCACAAGTATTCAATGGCTGCATATGGAAAAGAGAAAAGGGTGCAAAATAATGAGATACTCACACCGTAGCCTTATTGGAGATCCCCCGTTATTGTTAGCACGATTAACGTTTGACCTTGACGGTTCGCATGGCATGTTTTCCTTATTGGCCTCAGCGATATTGGAAAAGAATGACACGGTTGGAGTTGGGGCAAGAGTTGCAGTTTTATCCGAGAATATAGAAAGAGCATTTGTACCGGAACTCTTGGTGCTGGAGATTTTGGCAGAAACCTTCTTTTTCAGAGGATCTATGGTTCCAGATGAAGAAGCTGTCATGGATTTGTTTGATACTTTGGATGTCGTCTTGACAAGGCGGGGAATGGATGATCCCGTTGATGGCATTTTTCTAACGGGAGCCGAGATAGGTTTTGTTGGCGACATTATCACTTTTGGGCCGGACAGAAAATCTAATGGAGAATTAGTATGTGATATATATATGAATGTAATTTGAATATAGTTGGGATAATTGAAATAAATACCTTTTTTTCTTTCCTTCTTCTTTTTTTTTTTTCAAGAAATGTTGAAACAAAAACCGGACGCAAGGAGTTTAAAGGGAATATTCAAATGAACCGAGATCTTGAAAGTCTGATGCACAAAACACTCCTTCACAAAGGGGACGGACTCCTTCGTGTACGTCTGGGAGTGGGCGGTTAGAGAAGAGCCTTCTGCATAGCCACGTCCAGTGGATCACGGTAAAATGAGTTGAAAAGTATAGGGCAGTGGTGGTAACAGAATATGAGGTAACAGGAGGGTTGTTAACGGACAGAAATTGAGGCAACGGATAAACGCGTTGAAGTAGAAGATGGGTTGGCTGGATGTCGGGGTTGGTTGAGGAAGGAATGGAGGTTGAGGAAACTCAGGAAGGAGTGTGTGGTAAGTGTTATGAGTGGTTGTGGTAAGTGAGTGAATGACCAAGTGCGAAACCGAATGAGCCGGCACAGACAGTGGACAGTTGACACTATACTAGCACGTGTGGGGTTGGGGAGGAGGAGGAGAAGGAGGAGGAGTTCGTGTCCTGGAAAAGAGTATGCTGGTCGTATGTAGGTACCAGTATGCAGGACAGAAGGGGGGGGGGGGTATATACTTCTGAAAGGGGAGAAGAAAGCGATCAAGTTATGATGGAAAAGAAAGGCGGGCACTTTACAAGAGATCCTGTAAATAGAATTGGGAACACGATAGAGGCTAATAGTGGCTAGCGAGGATGCTACGTAGAGAAGAAGTGTGGTGGGATGGATGAGATGTGGGAGCGGGCAATATCTACAAGTTGCAAGTGCATGTACGTAAGTACATGAGATATTAGGACTCTGCCCAATCTACAGATGAAATATTGTGTTGAAGAATATGAAGAGGCGTCAAAGCGATTTCAAAAGAGTGAGAGAGAGAGAGTGAGAAAGAGAGAGCGAAAACAGATGGCGCCAGACTTGATCTTGCGTGTTGCAGAGTCGCTGCCGGAGAAAGATTTGTTGAACAGATATCTTTTGTTTATCCTGTGTCGCCCTACCGTTGCCATAGCGACACCGCACAAAGCTGACTTCTTAACTGGCAAAAAACACCATCAAAAAAACAACCGCTTCTTTCTTTGTTAAATACACTTGCCCCTTGTTTAACCTCTTCCTCCCTCCTGCACTCCCCTCCCCTCCCCTCCCCCTCACCCGCCATCAATAACAATCCGTCCATCTATATACATACATCATCTACAAAAGTAGTCTGTACTTCACTCCTTGCATACGCGAGATATCATACATTCCTCTTCCAAAACATACATCCTTCGTCTACCTACACCTCCACTATCCTGTTACAAACCACCACCACCACCAGCCATGGACTCGCCTTCAGACGCAGCTTCTGTCCCGCTACCACCCGGGGATGATACCGCCTATTTCGACACACCTCGATCTTCAGTGCCTGCTCCCACACCTAGTACTCGCAACCACAACATGCACGGGTCAGATAACGACGAATCCACACCGAAAGCAACGCGCACTCAACTTGAGGGTGCCTATTCAAACATGGATACACCTACTCCGCTCAATATGCTTGGGCCTCAGGAATTAGAAACACCAAGAGGTAGACCCCAACAGAGAGGTGGGAAGTATCATCCTGGACAAACTAGCGGCGCACGACGGGGTAAAGACCTTGACTCACCTACCCGTCAATCCTCTCAATCTTCAGGCCTAGATTCAGGTTTAGACGAGGAGGTTGATGAGGAGGCTGATGAGGAGGCAATGGGTGGGGAGATAGTTGGTAAGGAGGGGGAGAAGGAGAAGGAGAAGGAGAAGGGGGAGGAGGAGGAGGAGAAGGGGGAGGAGGAGAAGGAAGGGGGGGTAAATGAGGAGGTGATGGACTCATCATCAGAGGAAGAGGACTTCGAAGTCGAATACGCAGATCTCGATAAAACTGTCGCAATAAATCTTAGTAGAAACAGCAATTCTTTGAATATGAGTACTCCCCTTCAGCGCCAATTTCCAGGCCTGCATTACTCAACAAAGTCACAAACAACGCCCGCTAGAAGACTCTTGGCGAATAGTCGGAACCTTTTTGGGACGCCCAGCGCGTTCCAATTAGACCCATCAACATTCGCTAATCCTGATATTCTGCCCTCAGCGTTTTCCGAAGACAGTGTCAACAACCTCACTCTCTCGTCCGCAACACCCCACAGGCTAAACACCATTCAAGGGTCGCCCTCTGGTATAGAAGCATATGGATTGAGTGTTGAAGGCCAATTAAGCACTCAGTTGCGGGAGAAAGAAGCTAAGATTAGACATCTGGAGGGCATACTATCCGCTCAGACCCCTGGCCAAGCTCCGGTCAATTTTGACGACTTTTTTGACTTATCGCCTGAAAAGAAAACCAAACCTAATCCACCAGCAGATACCCCAATAACAGTCAGGAAGCGCCGCCGATCACCCGTAAAAGAAACCCCAAGAACAGCTAGGAAGAGTCGAAGTTCTCGCGCAGGCTCGAAATCGCCTGTAAAGGCATTTCTTGGTCTTTTTGAAAGCATTACACCAATGAAATGGACTGCGGAGGAGAAAAAGGAAGAGCAGAGAAGAAGGGAGACTCAAGAGTTTAGAAAATTCAGTTCTGTGGATTTGGAAGCTTTGAAGGGATATCTTCCACCTGTCAAAGAGAAGGAAGCGGAGGATATCGTCGAATCCGTCCCAGAGACTACTAAGAAATCTAAGAGCCCAGCAAAGAGCCCCTCCAAGGGTTCTGCAAAGAGCCCAGCTAAAAGTTCTGCCCAAAAGTCGACAAACTTCACCAAAACTGACGGGACTGAACAACTAGAGATTGTAGAGGAAATATCTAAACCGGAAATAACCGTTCCCTCCCACTTTCGCCGCGCACGCATACGGTCTAGTTCTGCCCCACCAGCACCAGCACCCCCCGATGTCAAAGTGGAAAAGGTTTCCCCCATCAAAAATAGTCTTCCAGATAATAGTTCAATTACAAGTCTTAAAGCTCGTATTACCCAACTGGAGGAGGAACTTGAGAATACAACAGTCAGCCTTCAAAGGGCCGTTGCGGCTCTAAATGGGGAACGCCGTGCACGTATGGCAGCAGAGGAAACGTGGTGCTTTCTCGAGATGGAGCGGAAGTTTGGCGCCTGTTGTAAATTTGCGCACGCCGCATCTCATGCAACAACCCATGCCGCTGAAACAGTACCGCCGCCAGATGTTCCCACTGAAAACGCCCAAAACGATGCCCCATTGTCAGATGAGCGATCTGTTGAAAACGACAGACATGGTGCAAGCTCAGGGCCTGCGAGCAGAACGGGTCGGGCACCTTCAGAGGGTAGAGCCATCGCGAAACCAGTGAGTAGAGTGGATCGAGCAGCATCCGAGAGTAGGACAGTGGATAGGCCTAGCAGTCGAATGGCAATTGACAGGCCTAGCAGTCGGATGGCAATTGACAGACCAGCAAGCAGGTTGGAGCGCGGGAGGGGGGCTGGGCAATCGACCTCGTCATCGAAGATAGGACAAGTTCAGGCTGTACCACCTCAAAATGCGGGAAAGAAACGGCCTAGAGATGAGTCTGCGAACTCAGGGGTCTCAATGAGGAAGGCGCCAATTCCTAGGCAACAAACGGAGAAGAAGGTGCTCGGCGGTCTTACTGGCGCGGCGAATGTTCCACTTGGGGGGGGTTCAACTCAAAATTCCGGACTAAAGAAGCCTACACTTGGAGCAGGGGCGGTCAGGGCACCTACAGGTGCAGCAGCTGGTACAAGGAGTGCATTGGCCCGACAACAAGCAAGGAGATAGCGCAGTCGGTATGGCCTGGAGTAGGGTTTAATGTCATGTGACCACGTTTTCTGGTTCATGTTCTATCTGTCTTTTGCATTGCGCGGGGACGGTGGGGGTGATTTTCTTCTGTTTTTCAGTTTCCGTTGCTGATGTTCAACAATTGTGTATGTGTTGCGCACGAGTTTATGTGTAAAAAAAGGAACGGTCTTGTATATCTCGAAGCCTCTTACCAAAACCGAAGGGGCCCGAGAAATTTGTTCTTTGGGGGATGTGATGGACATGCTTTTCTGGTCAAGTGTTTTCCTTTTCTTTTGAATTCTACTTCTGCTTATGATTCCCTTTTATCCTTTAATTTTAACTATAAGATTTTTTTTCTATATTTGCACGATGTTTATTGATGGAGTATCGATCAAGCAATCACGATATTTATGATGGTATGAAATCTAGTGCGGCGAGTGATGGAATGTGACTCAATATATTGTCACGACCCGGTGGCAACAACTATGTATAATTGCACCAGTCAATCTTTAATAAACCAAGTGCTGGGCTTTAACCTTTATCTATATTACTTAGGGCATGTGGGAAGTAATGTATGGAACTTTTTTCAGGAGGGAAAAGTAAAGAAGAAAAAAAAACGCTCGACAAAAGATTTGAACTTTAGCAACACCTCGTTTCGATCGAGGGACCTCCGGGTTATGAGCCCGGCGCGCTTCCGCTGCGCCATGTTGCTATGTGGTTGCTAGCGCCTTTTCCTTATCTAAACCGCGTTTCAATGTTTTGGACTAGAGGGTTGGCTACATGTAGCCCTATGTTAGAATGGACCCTGACAGGAAAACATATGTAGGTAAGAATACAACCAAAGTCAACTGTGACCCGCCGCGGGGGGCTTTGTACAAATATGTTATTTCAATGCTATAAATACAGTACATGTAGTCTAGTATGGGCTAAGAAAAAAGAAAAAAAAAACCAACGTATGTACGCTGGCCCAACAATCTTCTCAATATGGTATTGGAACAACAGTGCTTAATAATACTAACAATAACCATCAAATAGCGCCGATTATTTACATTACAATAAAAAAGAAAGGGGGGAGAGGGAAGGAGAGACAGCTGTCTAATCCATCCGTTTCCCGATTTCGGACCTCCAACCCTCTGCCCTCTCAAAGCCATTCTGATAACCGTGGTAGTCCCTCATGGCTTCATATACTTGCTCTTTAGTGTTCAGAACGAACGGCCCATGTTGAACAACCGGCTGGTCTAAAGGTTGGCCAGCAATGATAACTTTTATCAGGTTAGCATATGGAATCTCCTAGCGAGGGTTTGGAATGGGAAACATACTAAACCTTGCATCGGTCTTGCCCTCAACGACAATGCCATCCCCCTCCTGTTCAAACACCACGTTATGGAATGTCGCGATGTCCTTCCCTTCAACAATTATGTTGCCTTCTAGGATATAGAGGAATGCGTTCCACACTTTCGGCAGGATCTGTCTCAAAGTCCCTCCAGCCTTGATTGTCACATCTAAGATCCAAACAGGCGTGTACGCAAGCTCCCTGACACTCTCCACGCCCTGCGACTCTCCCGAAATGACCTTGATGCTCACCTTCCCCTCATCTGCTTCTACGACCGGGATCTCCTCACCCTTTAGGTCGCGGTATCTGGGTTCACAGAACTTGAGGGCGATGGGGAGATCTACCCAGAGTTGGAGGCCAACGTTAGGGGTGGTGGATGCAAGCCCGGGCATCTCTGCGTGCATGATGCCCTTGCCAGCGGTCATGAATTGGAGGTCACCAGGGCCGATGGTACCTTTGTTTCCAGCGAAGTCTTCGTGGTCGACAGAGCCGGAGAGGAGGTAAGTTATCGTTTCCT
The DNA here is from genome assembly GCA_024713925.1 of Morchella sp. 2016-103. Lineage (NCBI taxonomy): Eukaryota > Fungi > Ascomycota > Pezizomycetes > Pezizales > Morchellaceae > Morchella > Morchella sp. 2016-103. The sequence goes on from JAMGZF010000002.1 coordinate 2,389,181, forward strand.
GTCCACGGTGTGGGTGGTCAGGGAAGCCAGCACCAGGGCCAATGGTGAAGTGATCTAGCATAAGAAACGGGCTAAAGTTCCTGAGCTGTGCAGTGCCAACAGAACGGCGGACACGTGCTCCGGCCCCTTCGGATTGCTCAATTGCTTCGAAGGCCTTTGTGACTCGGCGGGGAGTAGTGAGTGTTGAAGGGGTATCCGGGACCACAGTGGGTGCTTCGAAGAGTGTACCGGCTGTTGGTGTTCCTGTAGTGGCTGCAGGGAGGAGGACATCTTTGATTGAGCTCATTATGTTTGAGTTCTGAATATTTTCGAAAACGGGCGTGACAGCTTCGAGGATCTGTTCAGAGGTAGACGAGTAGTGGCGACGGCAATAGTAGGTGAGGTAGAGCGCGAAGAGACAGACAACTATGCTTTCGAAAGTTCGCATGTCGAAGGGATTGGGTTGGATATCGGACTTTTCAGTTGTTCTTATAAAGGTAGCGATACTACGTGTCGAATTCGGTGGAAGTGTGAGGTATTCATTATTGATACCCTCGTAAGAATTTGTGATGATTGATGATCTGGTAGTAATTCGTAGGAGCCGCATGAACAGGGTTTGAGAGTGGATAGCCTAACCGAGAATACATAATTATAAGCTCTGACAAAGGCCATGCACGCTCAACTAGAGTATATTTACTACGCGATAATATAATAGGTCGTCTTGTTCTGTGAAAATAATACCCTTAAATACTAGCAGTTAGATGCGCTGTAGATCCAGTCTCCTTCCCCGCTTCTTCCTCGCTTTTGAAATTTCAACACCAAAAACTGCTAAGCAACCGCGTTACACAAGTAGAAAAGTCTTTAACTCTTTGGCTTCAAGATGCCATCACCATCCCCCCTCTATGAAAACCTCATTCCCAGGCTCTCGCTCGGAGCTCTCGACAGAGAACTCCTTGGCGAGGACGCTGAGGAATCCCTTCCCTTCGCTAACTCCATTAACGACCTGCTCACGAGCGAAAACACCAGCAACGAAATGAGGATCCTCACCTCGCTTATGTGTGCACTAGTTAAACAAAACACATACCTCTACAGCAAAGTCTGCCAGATTGAGCAAACACAAGACGACGCCTCCTCCACCCTCCTCCAAGCTCCACCAAAGCCGCGACCACGACTCCCAATATTTACTCCACGCGCAGCCATTAACGTCGCCTCGCCGCCCTCCCTGCGAAGAAACGATGCTAAACACTTAAACAACCCGCCTCACCTCGCAGCCGCTTTCCACAAGCCCCCGCAGAAAAAAAGACAGAATATATAAAATTGCCTCTAACGCCGAATACATCACGAACACGGCAATCGCAGATTCAAACTCAGCCGCCAAAAAACAACTGCGAAATCACGCCAAGATGTCGCCCTAAGAAAGAAGAAAGATCACCGCACGGACCGCCTCCAAAACCCTCAATCTCCCCCTTACCCAAAGACGCGCTTTTACCACCCGCACCACCCTGCGCCTACATGCATCGCACTAAAGCCAAGAATTCTCCGACCGAATTCGTAATCCCTACGACGCGATCGACTGACCTTCCCACATACTAAAGTTCAGGTCTCAATCAACGCGAATGGAACCGCCACCGTTACCTCCTCTCCTTCCACACATATTTCAAAGATTCAACCCTTCTTTCCCCGCTTCATCGAAATTCTGAATGCTGCAACCAAAACCGAAGAAAATCAATATACCGATTTTAAACTCGCCTAACCGACGTAAGACTATATCATCCACGCCAGACTTATTCTCCTTCCCAAATACACATTTACATTCTGAATGCAATGCGCGCAAATTCTATTTCAGACGCGACGCCAACGTTATCAAAGACGCTTCTCACCAAACCCAAAATGCGCGATAAAAGACCACTTCTGTCGTTATCACTATCCCACACGAAGATTCCACGAAGATCGGCGAAACCATCCGCATCTTTGGCCGAACACGCCACAGAATGCAAAGTGACGCAGACGCTCACCACAATCCGTCACAGAATCGCAAGACGCCGCCACGCCGCCGCAGGCCGCGCTAAAACCCCACTGCCCCATCCGCATACGGCCACTACGCCAAACAAGCACTACGATGCAACAACGATAACTGCCCCAAAGAAGAATAAGCATGCCAGAATGATTGCCGCCCGCTTCCGCCCCAAATGCATCAATCATGCGCGTCGCACACTCAGATACTCGCGATTTCACCCGCCCCACCCAAAACGCCAAACAACCCATCAAAGATATTGATACCAACCCAAAAAACACTGTTCTCAACACCTCCATTTTTGCCCCCCATATTTCTCCAGAAGGCCCTACTGGCGCCATGGAGTGGGTCGTCGTTGGTCAAATTTAAATGTTTTCGTCCTCACCGCCACGTAGTTTTTCGCCGTCTCCCTCATTTAGTTCATCTGTTTCAAATGGTTCCTCACGCTCATTTTCAATTATTCAACACAATTGCGCTAACAGCAACAAAGTGTTCATTTCACTTTTTTCGTCATTTTCAAAAAATAATCCACCTCAAAGATGATCCGCGAACCCTTCTTAACGGCGCCCCGCTTAACGCACCCTGCTATCGGGCCTTTTCTACCCAAGTCAGCCCCTCGGGAGCATAAAATTTCAACAACCACATACATTCACTTAGATCTACTCAAAATTATTTCCTTCCATATTCACCCTCTAAACAGAGGTGATATTTTATCGATTTACACTAATCAATCCAACAACCGTGAACGCCATTGCCTTCCATTCTACTTATTAACGCCTATAATGTACATATTTCCTCTAATATTCGCCTCTACAACCTCGAATTGTTATTTCCAATAACAAATTCCTCGCATAATCGCAGCGACTTTTAATATTCACTCAAAAACAATGATCCACGCCGCAGTTCTCAACCGGCAGGTTAACGCCGCAGAAAAAATATTTTGACATAGCCCTTCTCAACGATTACACACTTCTAAATATACCAGGCATTGCCACAAGATTCTCGCCAAACCCACTACAGAGACACAGCGTTATAGACCTTGCCTTTGCAAACACCCTCGCTCATAATCTCTTCGAATCATGGTCTAATAACCTTCCTCATACGGGATCGGACCATACGCCCATTAGGATTAGGTTGTCTATTGACAACTATACTCCTAACATCCAACAATCAACCCCCGACTGGAACAGAGCCAACTGGCCGGCGATACATGCACAACTCAAAACAACCCAACTTCCTAACCCTACTCCGAATACAGAAGAATGGTTCGAGACGGCGCTGGATACAATTACCTCCTCTATTCTGAAACACGCATCCGAAAAGACCCGCTTGTTAAAACCGCACACCACCCCACTCACTCCCGCTGGCTGACCCACTAATTCCGCAAGAGACGCCAAAAAGGCCAGACTTCTTCAGAACGAAAGAAAGCAAGAACAATTACTTTGACTCCATTCAGAAAGCCAAAGATCGACACTGGAACGACTTCGTCGCCCAAGCCGACTCCACCCAAATCTGGTCCCTAAAAAGATCAGCAACAAGAGATAAAATAACCAAACTCCCGTCATTCCCAGATGCAGTTAACCCGATCGATACAAATAAGGCTATGATTGCACACTTTTTTCCTCCTCTCCCCTCCCCAATCCCCCCTATACCCCCTACACCCTTTATAAATGTTCCCGAGATCTCTGCCGCCTCCTGCCCTCACGCCGCTCCAACAATTCCGCCTGCGCGCATTCTTTCCCCTGGCCCCAAACAGACACTTCACAACTCACAACTCCTCCTCGCCTCCTTACTCCTCGATCCAATCGTGATACCACCCACTAGCCTTAAACCGCATTCGCCAGAAGCCGCTAAACCAAAAACCCGACTACTCATCACCGCAAAGATACAGTGATCATACCTCCTAAACTATCTCAAAATTCTAGAGCGACATGCTACCGCCACAGATCACGCCAGAGTAGCCTAAACTTATTCACCCCCACCAACGCGTTCCATTCTGGCCTTTCACTCGCAGACGATTTACCACACTCCAACACGGCGTAGCGCTTTTACAGCCGCCAAACTCAAAGTCTCTACTCTTTCCTACGTGAAAAGGAGGTTTCGATCACGCCAACCCCATGAAACTCAAGGAAATTCTACATAAACACATCAAGAACTACTACTGCAGATTAGCCTCCCAACAGTCTCCCGGCCTCCTGAGAGCCTCCTGAGACTCTGATATGAGCCTCCTGAGGCCAGTGAGACCTCGTGAGACAAACGTCTCACACGCATGAGACCTCTCTACCTTATCCACCTGATCCCGCCCTTCCTCACGTAACGGAATGACGCTCTATTTCCTGATCCCCACGCCTCCCTGGCTGACGAGGTCCCACAAGCGCCTCCCATCACCCGCTTCTATTCTCAGATCTACGCACCTTCACACATAGATCCCGACCCCGGCATCACGATTTCTTACGTGGACGATTTCGCATTTACAGTCGCCTCCACCAGCTATACCCAAAATATCCGCCTATTGGAAGAAGCCTACGCCAAGGCAACCTCCACAGGCAACCCAATGAATATTTTCTTCGCTTCCCAAAGATCGACTGACGACCTACAGACTCCCAAAGACATGCTCACCAATCGATACGACTCGATTATTCCTGAAAATACAACCATCAAACCCAAGAACGAATCCACTGGTTTCCAACGCACTCCTCACTAGATCCTCACCCCACTTTAAGAAAGAGCGATCATGCCTCTACTGCTCGCGATTCTTCGCCAATTCTCCTCTGCAGAGCGCCATACCTTCAACCCGCAGACAAGAATGCACGCTATACTCCCATTCTTACCTACGGAAAGATCATGCTTCCAACCACTAAACAAATCAATAAAACTCCTCGAAAACGCCTAAGACTCAGCTGCAGCGATTACTTAATTGTTTTCGCTCGACCCCTATCTCAATTCTCCAGGCCGAATCCGCCTGCCCGCCCATCGACCTCTATATATCATCTCTACGACTTAGATACGCGGCTCGGATTCTCTCCGCTCCCACCGAATATAACCCAACACGCCGACGACTCCCATTCCTTTCCATCAACTACCTTCGTAAGAAACCAAAATCGAAATTCGCTAAGATGATTTCCAATCCTCCACCACCTAACTCACGCCAAGCGCACGCTGACTTCCAATCGACCAATTATGCCATACTCTACTCACCAATTCCCCCGAATTCGCCCAAAACCAAGAGGTAATTCCCAACCTCGGTTTGCTCATAAAACGCAATACAATTTGTATCTGGCAATCCCTTCCTACTCCTGGGTATTACCAATGGCCAATGTCTTCGAAACCACAACCCCATCTTTTGCTCAACAGGTTCATCTCCGGCAGGATTTGCCAAATGAGAGCCCACAAAAGTTACCTCGCCGCCCACCCCTCTTGGTTTCATGGATACAATAGATCTTGCAGGATGGATGGATAGGGACTGGACAGATTGGGATTATTGTGCGTTCGGGAGGAAGGATTTGTCAGAAAAGGTTCTATGAGTTTCTGCGGAGAGTGTCGAGTGTAAAGTGAGGTTGTATATATAAAGGAGAACGGAGCGGCTGCTTTTCGTTTCTTCCTTTCCTTTCTTCTCTACGCAACGTCTTCTGTATTTATCAATTTATCATAGTTTTCCTACAAGAAACTATCGCTGCCCTTGCTCCATAAATCATACTCCTTTATATTATCGGAGTATCGGCATTTCTATCTGCACTGCGAACGCGAAGTTCATACCACACCGCGGCGAGATTACGTTGCATCCGTCACCGCGACTCCTACAACGTCAAGAATCAACCCCACCCCCACCCACTACTGCGTCGATGGGGTTCGCCGAAATTATCGATCCTCAAACCTTCAGGCTCCAAACCGGCGATCTACATTATCACTATGCTCATCTACCACACTCCTTCGAGAGGAGATCGATGGAAGACTGAACGAGATCTAGCCAAACCTACACGCCAATACAGAACGACTTAACATAGGAACAGTTGGAGGCCGAATAACCATACCGACGAACACGGGTTCGCGCCCTTGAGTTCCAACTCACCGCCGCACAAGCACCACCACCACCCCCACCACCACCACCCCCACCACCACCACCATCTCCACCACCTCCACCGGCTAACCCCCCTCCTACCTTCCGCTCCGAGAAATTCCCGGACCCCCCAAAGTTTAATGGAACTGCGAGACGCTCTCAACCTTCTCCGCACCAAACTCGGGTCAAGTCCACGATAGGTTCTCGAACGAGCTGGCCTTCACGCAGCTTAGTCGGTTGGAAGGAAAGCGGCAGACTGCGCCATCCCCACGAGAGATGCTCCACCCTGTTGCTTCGCCTTTGTTGAGTTCGCCTCCTCGGACCTGCACTCGGCGCCGGAAGGAACTCAGAGTCTCCGGCGAGCGAGACTTTGCTACATATCTTACACAGATCACGACGTGGATTATAACGAGGAGGCGAGGATGAAGCGAACGGCTCTCCGATGACGCTCAAAGACGCGTGATATATCGGGATACCGCGGAAGGGTTTGACGCCATGCGAGGCTGATGACCATGGACAACAGAATTAGGCGGAAAGACGCCACCGCTTCTAACAAACCCACGTGGGACGTTCTTCTAACCCGCGCCGTCCTATACTGAGTGCTCACCGATGGACCTCTCAGTTACAAACTCGTGTAGCACGCCCCACGGAGAAGGTATACTTTGCCGACGCCAGACTTGCCGGAAGAAATGGAGAATGGAGAATGGCCACGCGCATCATACGCTTCGACCACGATTTGCCCAACGCCTGCGAAATCGCCTCGTGTTCCTGTGGTAAGAGGCGCTGCCTCTCTGCTCTGCCCCCTGTAGCCTGCTTTCTTCCTCTACCGATGTTATTTCTTCTTCTTAACCCGTTAAATGGCCACTTTTTCACAGCAGTATTATGGCTCGTTGACCCTCAGAGAATTTTCTTTATCTGCATTTTCTATTTCAGGTTTCGGTTTAGAAGAGAGGAGGAGTTAAATGGAAGATTTAGTTGTCAGAATATCAGAACAATAAAGACTCATTCCTATCTTATGATTGATCTGGCGCCGGATTTGCGTTTATTGATGAAACCTTTGCGCGCCATCACCAACTTTCTATTTTTCCACTTAAAACACCTAGAATTCTGGAAGTAATCGACGGACGACCTATATCTTCCGGACAAATTACTTCTATATGCCAGGTTCCTCTGCAGATTGGATCACATCAAGAACAAATTCCTCTCTTTGTTACTAAACTCGGACAATATCCTCTGGTATCTGTGATACTGCAACATCACGACGCTACTACGAAATTTAAGGATAATACGCTTCGAATCGGACTTCGCAAAAAGAATCGCAATACGAATAATACTACCAGCCGCCCCTGGAATAAAACCTCGAGCATATGATAGGACCGTACCATTTAGTCTTGCTCGAAAAAGGCCTCCAGATTTACTTTCCTCCGCGATATCGAACAAACTCGAACGTCCTGACGCAGAATGGAAACATAAAATTCCCAAACAATATCATCATCGACAAACGCTCGACGGTTTTGCAGGACTCCCTCCTCGACGCCCCTACGACTATAAGATTCCGCTAAAGAGAAGGAAAATTCGGACCTCTCTACGGAATGTCGAGAGACGAGTTCTGCACGCGATACATCCGAAAACCTTTCAAGGATTTATCATGCCAAATTTCTCTCCGGGCCCAAAGATTATTTGTCAGAAGGCCGACGGTTCGCTACGCGTGACATCGGCGACTTAACGAGCTGACTATTAAGAATCGATATCCTTTACCGATTCGAGAGACATCGTTGGACCGCCATCAAAGTGACACCGAGTTAGGCCTGCGCTTATAACCAAATAAGGATGGCCGAAGGGGAAGAATGGAAGACCGCATTTCGGACCCGTTATGGTCACTTTGAATACACCGTGATGCCATTTGGCCTTACCAATGCCCCTGCCACATTTCAACATTTTATTAATGATTGCCTACGAGAACATTTGGATCAATTCTGCACAGCCTACCTGGACGATATTTTGATTTACAATCTTAAAGCGGCGAATACGCGAGAAAATATCGGGTTATTGCGCATGGCGTCCTGTTGAAACCAGAGAAATGCGAATTCCACACCCAAAGTACCACCTATCTTGGTCTTATAATTGAACCCAATGGCATCCGGATGGATCCTCACGCGCTCTGCAAAGAATAGAATGACGACAGTTAAGGATATATACATTCTCGCCACCAATTTCTACAGACGCTTTATTTTGGGTTTAAACTACTCCTTATAAAACTTACCAAAAAGGAATACCTTTTGAATGCCGCCAGAGTGAGACAGCCTTCCAATCATAGGAGGCGCTTACCATCGCTTCTCGTTTGATCCACTTCGACCGAAAACCAATTACGAAACGGACGCCAGACTACGCTTCGCTGGTGTTCTCTCTCAACACGATGGACAAGGAAAACTTCACCCTGTAGCATTTTTCTCAAAGAAACATACGCCTGCGGAATGCAATTACGAAATATACGATAAGGAATTACTGGCGATTATCCGATGTTTTGAAGAATGGCGACCTGAGCTAGAGGGAGCGAAACATCCTATTGAGGTTATATCGGATCACAAAAATCTAGAATACTTTATGTCCACCAAACAATTGAATAGGAGACAAGTGCGTTGGGCGGAATATCTCTCCCGCTTTGATTTTATTATCAAAGCATCAGGAAACAAAGTGGTAAACCGGATCGTTGACTAGGAGATCGGGAGATCTCCCCGAGGAAGGAGATGAAAGATTACTCCACCAGAGTCGACGGCTGAAGAGGAAAATTTGGAAAAGTTTGTTGTTCTTTGCAAATGAACCCGCTGAAAAGAACGCTCCTAGATAAATTATTTGATCGGATATTTAATCACCCATTTCAAAAAGATACTGAATCTACGACAAACAGACAGCGAGGAAATCTCGGCAGAATGCACCGGCGCTGACGCGCCTACTTTATCGCGAACGTTACTTACGGATTACGCCTACGATTAGAAATTCTTAGCAATATCACGACGCTCTTCAGCGCCAGCAGAGAAAACTAGTGGAAGAGGAACTATTATTGGCCAAATATGCGGTATATCGCCAAGATATTCGAATCATATTATCACAACGGGCAGTTCAACAACACATGGCAAACTAGGGGTGCTGCGACCACTACCTATCCCCGAAGGGAGGAAGTTTCTATGGATTTTATTCTGGGTTTACGGAAGCGAGGATCACGACGCCGCATAGTGGTGGATCGACTACCAAATCGTCCATCTATTACTCAGAATACGGTTAATCGGAAGATACGCAAACCTATATCTACAACACATTTGGAAACTACATACTGCCAACACATTACTCCGATAGAGGCGGTTTACAGAAAGTTAAGTCCTCTGCAAACAACTTAAAATCAAGAGCCAATCATGTTCCACCCGACACAAACGGAAAGACTTAACGCCGTTATGGAACAATACCTCCGAAGATACGTTTCGTATCAACGGATGACGACGGTTCTGTATAGAGTTTGCGGCAAATAACCAGATTTCCGCCACGGCGCTACGCCTTTGCAGAACTATGGGCTATCACGCCGATTTACAATTGACTCAAAAGCCCGAAGGTCCCGCCTAGATGCACGTGAGCATTTGGAAGAATGAAGGAGGTGCACGACTACTTAAGAACCCAACTACGGACGGCTCAAGATCGGCAAGAAAAATCGGTGAATCTAAACGCACTGAAGATATGAAGTCGGGGGCGTGGTCGTTAAAGAATATTCGTGACTACCCGCAACTCAGGAAGCTCGACTTGGAAGAAATTGGGGCGCTTTCCCGCAGAAGTTTTTCACGCCTACCGCCTGAATCTTCCATTCGATGAAGACGATCCTGTTTTTCACGCCTCTCCTCGACCGCAGCAACGCGGATCACAGCGACAAATACTCCCACCGCCCCCACCAGTTATTGTTGAACAAGAGGAGTATCGGTCGAAGAAATATCGACTCGACATCACGGGAAACAGGACTTGATGATACGTTAAGTGGGCGGGATCGCCGACCTCTTGGAACCCGCCGAAGATTTAACCAAACCACCGCCGTCGATATTTTTCAGGCACGCTACCCCAATAAACCGCCGGGGCGAGTGCAGAGCCAGGCTAGCGCTACTTTCATGGATACAATAGATCTTGCAGGATGGATGGATAGTGACCTGGGACAGACGATTAGTGCGTGGGATTTGTCAGAAAGGTTATGAGTTTCACACATTATGGAGTGGAGTTAAGCGGAGTATGAAATAAAGTGAGGGTTGTTGGATATATAAAGGAGAACGGGCTTACTGTGTCGCTTTTCCTTCTTTCCTTTCTTCTACGCAACGCTCTCAGATTTATCAATTTATCATAGTTTTCCTACAAGAAACTATCGCCGCTTCGCTTCCATAAATCATACTTTTATATTATCTGAAAGATCATTACTCTATCTGCACCATGGAACGAAGTCATACCACACCCCGCTAGACTTGGATGTCGATTCTTCTCCCATCCGTCCCATGGATGCGAGGAAGAAAACTACGCAATACGCTATTCTGATCGCTCAGAACAGATCCGATCGCTTACAATACCTCATATCACTACTCTCGAGGAGTGCTTCAAATCTATCGAAGCACTAAGAGCACTTAGTGACTATATTTCTAAAACACGTACAGGATTTCCTATTAAAAGTCAGGTTTCTAAGTCTCCGCTATATTCTTTATCTTCTTCATCTTCTCTTACATCATTATCATCGCTAGAATTGTAGGATGGGCGATATGATGTTATTTCTTTACCTAAATTGTTGTTATTTGGTGGATAGGTGTGGGTTTGCTTTGTTTGTTTTGTTTTGTTTTGTTTTGTTGTTTTGTTTTGGCGGTTTCCTTTGTAGTTGGGTTTGTCGGTTGGGGTTAGGTTTTGTTTATGCCATAGGGAGTCCCTGCACGCAATATTCTTGTACCTAGAAACGAATGAAACTTTGAGTTAAAAAAAAAAAAAAAAAAAGATGCGCTGTAGATCACTGGTAATAATTACATGTAGGTACTTGATACGCCCGCTATGCTAGCTGAGGGCGTTACAAATATACATGCACTCGATTTCTAGATATATTCTGATTGGAATAAAACGATCATAAAAACGTCCCTTATAATTAGTCTTAGTCTTAGAAAGTGTTCGTAAGGAGACAATACAACCCTAACCCTAGAGAACACGTCACAATGTATCACTCGCCCGATCATTATGGCCGGTGCTTCTCATGCAGTGGTTCTTGCAGGATTTATAACAAAAGAACAACTCATCAATACACAACTGGGGCCATACGAAGATGAGCAGCTTGAACTTCAGTTACGGGAAATTAGCTGCCAGAGCTGTACCTGAAAACTTAGCTTGTAGGTTTCTCGACGCGTTTTGTTTTTAGGGAACAGATCACCACAACGAATATAGGGCTTGGGGGCACAGGAGACAGTCAGTTCAGAATCTTCACCTCGAGTGATTCGGACTTGAGATGTATTCTACACTCACTTAGCCTACAACTGCTGCCTTCTTTATCATGCTCTGTTCGTTTCGATATACCGCAAAATTCGAGTCTGAGACAATGGGCCAAGAAGAGGCGGCCCTGTATCCCGACGAAGATTCTCAGATTTTGCGGTGTTATTTAACGTTTAACTATATCCCCATACAGACTGTTCTGAGTGGTGGTGGCAATGCACGTACGCATATCTTCCTTAATTATAAAACAGTATGACGAAACTGTAACTAACTCTAAATACGGCTGATGATAGTAGCCTAGCTACATGTAGATATATGTAGGTGTAAAACATAAATATATTCCACATAAGGCTAAAAGTTGAGCTAAATTGATACATAGGAGCTTAAAATAGAAATGTGTATTAACCAGTCTCAATTACCCGTTTTGCGCGGGCCGTTACAGGGGTTTATCAGACGGGACTCGGGTTTCGGGAATTTGAGGGCTCGGGACCCCACGATACCATTTCTAGCGATCGATTCTTCCTTCACCTCAAAGCCCCGTCATCCAGGATCTGCAGTCCCTCAGGGCTGTGCTACCTAAATGGAACACAACCTGGTCTTAGCTACTGTGCCGTATTTCGCCGGCCTTGTTGAGCTTGATTGCATATTGCACTTCTCCTCTTGGGTACATACGGCTGGGGAAGAAATCGAAAGGTTAGGGGTGGGATCGCCTAGCGAGCCTGATTTGCTCTGAATGACGGCTCTTATTCGCTGGCCAGCCACCCTTCAACGACGGTTCGAGTTCCTCACCGGAGAGACAGCGATTGGCGCCTGTCAAGGGTGACCCAGGGCACCCTATCGCTTACTATATCAGTATACAAGATGCGTGCTAGGAAGCCTTCTAAACCTGATCTGAAGGGAAATTACGACCCAGCTTTAGGTCCGAGCCTGCACTTATAAAGTATCGTACATGTTGACAATGGACGTGTCTTCAAGGTATACGGGGCTGAGATTGATGGGAATATTGGGGGCGTGTGAGTTTCTTTTAATTTATAGTAGAGCCTATGGGCCTATTATGTATAACTATGACTTTTCATACTAACCCAAGCCTTGGCGTTCCAGTTTTAGGGCTATTAGAACCTGATTTTTGTATATGTACACAAGCACATAACCCTTGCAAATAAATATCACTCAACTGACTGCTTACTAGGTCAATGGTTAGTTGGCGAAGCTGGTTCAAAAAGTCATCCACAGTTTTTCTACACTAAAATATCTTACAACCTTAAACTCGGCTTTAGTTTTGATAGGCAGCTCGCTTCAAATAAACCCATGGCCAAAATGGCAGACGACCGGCCAAGCCTAGAACTTTGGCCTTCAAAGCCATTTACGATAATTCGCGCCCTTCAGTTAATCGTCAGTTTAGCGATAGTAGCCGTAAGCGTGCTGATGATTAACAATGACTCTTGGGCGTTTGTACCCATCATCTTTCAATATTATTTGATAGTTTAAAACTCATACAGTGTACGTAGGTGTATCGTATTCACTATCCTTGTCGGATGCCTCATGGCCATCTATATTCTTTTTCACTTCTACAACCACTTCGGGCAAAAACCTTTCCACCCTCTCACAGGCATTGCGGTCGACCTATTATTCTTCATTATGTGGTCAGCTATCATAGTGACACTCCTCATATCAGCAGGAGTAGCAATACAGTATCGCTGCGCTAGCTTGACTGAAACACCCTATACAAAACAAGCCTGGGTAGACTCGAGTGCGTGGGATCAATACCTTGTTACGAAAACTAGGTGCGATATTTTGAAATTGGAATTTTCACTGGTTGCTATCGAAGCGTTTGTCCTCCACTTTCTCTCGTCGAGTTCTCGAGTGTAACTAGTTGCATAAGCTGATTCAGAGATGCTATATTTTAGAGCACTACTGACAATGTCAGTGATATTGGCTGCGCTGGCGCAGGTTAGGAAGGACAAGGGTAAGAATGGCCATTGCAGGTGTTGCAGATACAGGGCCCTCGAAGATGTAGAGTCGTCTGAGACGCCTACGGCTTGACATCTATTGAGCTATGAAGCGGATTCATGTGAGTCAGAGCTGTTTATATATACATGCATACATAGATATTGATAGAGGGCAAATTTTTATAAAGAAAGAATTTCATAATAGTATTATTTATGGATTGTGAAATGGTAATGTTTATCCTGTGGGTTCAAATCCAGAAGCAAGAAAAACCTGAAAATTGTTTCCTACTATATTAACCCCTCTGAGGACAAAGACTTAATTGATTTAGATATACCTGGCTCATGGCATTACTTTCCGCTAGCCTTTAGAGAATAAAGGCACTAGACTAGTAAGGGTATTTGGGAGCTCTAGGATTTACTACGGTAAATATTTAGATCTAGAACCAGAAGCTGGGTTGCGCTGGCTTTTATATAAAAACCTTCATATAATCTCACTCGCAAGATTAACCCGCTTCGGGCGTTAAAACCGTTATAGTTAGCGTACCTTAATTTTTCAGGCATCTAGCAGATATTAAACATGGGCAGATGTTTTGGACGCCTTTTTTCTTTAGTACCCCAGATTTGGGGTTAACTACATGTACTATCTTAAAAGTTGAATAGCGTGGAACTACAGCTAGATATCGTCTCATTTCAAGGTCTATAACTACTTAAAACAAAAGAGAAGAGCTTCGTAAGCATAACATATTAAAATCATAGTATAACCGTACTAGTCATCCCCCTAGTCATGACCGCTCACTTTATCCTCTCCGGATACAATCTACTATAATATCGTAACAGCATTAAATTAAACGATTGTACCGGCGACCTGTACACTCCGCCTCGGGCATCCATTATCTCTGACACTCTCGTAGACCATCTTCATCGTTGGCACCCAAAAGAATCTACAACAACAACAAATAAAATTAGTATATATCTAACATTATGCGTCAATATTAGAAGGGACTTACGTAGTCAAGGCCAAAACCATCATCTCTGCCTTCAACAATGCACAGATCTCGTCAGGCCGATCTACAATCATCCCCGCCTCTAGCTCACAAAGGTCCCCAATCGCCTTGATGTGTACCATGCCCACACATATCAGCAGAATGATGTAGAATAAGAAGTAGTGGACCTCGAGCAAGATTGCAGCGCCAGGGGAGCAGAAACTAGGCTTCTTGTAGTACCGGCGGTATATATCCGTGATTGTATGAGGAAGGGTCAAGATTATTATTATTATAGTGAGGAAAAGCGTCCCTTTCAGGGCTGGCATAACACCTGTGGGGCTATTGTGGGGGGCGCTATGGTTAGCATTGTGTCATTGTAGAATCTGTAGGGGTTCGTACCTATCGAACACACGGGCTAGGACATAGATATCAATCATAGCGGTCGTTAAGGATAGTATTAGCTGTATCAGACGGGCGGCCAGAAAGCAGCAGCGAGTACTACTAGCTGATGGACATAGCTCATCACTACCAACTGGGCAGGTTGTAATGATGGTGATTGAGACAGATTTTGAGTCCGTGTAGAAGATGTCTGTAGGCTTCATCGTTGGCAGGGTGGGTTGGTAAACAAAAGTAAAGGGACGCCTACTACAAGCTGACAAGGGATATATAGATATATCACAAGCTTGTTAAAGCTTGGAGCTCCAGCCTAGTTACAGCAGGAGAGAGAGGGAGAGAGAGTGAGAGAGAGGGCCCGGGGGGGGGGGGAATGACTTGTGCAGTATAATTCAGGCAGTGCACAGTTAAGCCTACTTCTGGGCCAAGTACATGTAGTCACGGGGGGGGGCCCGGGAGAATGTGTGATTTTCACGGGATGTCGGACGTAGAACTGGAGGTGAAGGGACGAATTAAAGGTTCGCACGAATCGTAGCTTTAAAACCTTACGAATTATAAATATTTATATTGACGCGGGTGGAACAACTCTAATCGGTTGATCGGGAAACTGCCTGAGGGCATAAAGTGTGACATGTCACATTCTCTCACAAGCTCAGCCTCGTTTGTCTATGTAGATTTCATCATTATACGTGTACAATAGGTCACATTAGTTATTGGCTATAATTACCTCATAAAGAAAATTGTAGTAAACTCCGCGTCCTTATATCGAAACTGACGATCATTAGTGAAGATAGACCAGTACAGAGAAGGCGTCCAGACGGGACGTCTGACGGGACGTCTGCTCATATATTATGCTCAGCCTCGAAACGTTTCCGCCTAGTTTTGTTGGTGCAAATATGAGTATACGTGATTGCGATAACTTAAACAGAGGGCTGTGTGAGATAGATATGACCATAACAGTAGTCCTGTTAATTACTTGTAGGCTTCCTACTAATGGTACTGTGCACGTACGTTTTATCAATAGTGGGGTAAATTAGAAGCACTCTTTTGGGTTTGTGGGGTTACATGTATGTGCTTCTCCAATGCTGGTTAGATGATTATCATGAATACGGTATTTATTATCTCCCCGACATGCCACTGCATAAATGCGTTGAGCGGGTAAGTGCGCTTAAGTGCTGGAGTTCTGAAAAGGTCTCAGGATACAGTGCCTGTGCTTCTTACATACCTACCTCATCGAGATAAATCTCACAGAAGGATGGATTCTTATCGATAAGACTCAGGCAGTGCGTGGCTTGGTTACTGCCTGGCTCGAGTGAGCATTCATGAAGAAGAAGAAGGACAAGAAGAAGAGGTTAGTAGGCAGGGTAGATTTTTGACTTAATATTTGGTTAACCAAATATAGAGTATATAACCTCCGGCAATTAAATTAGTAAATGCGTGGCCATCTAGAGAATTAGAATAACAAATACTTTAATTGATTTTACAAGTACGAAATAACTAACTAAAGGACGGTAAGGTTTTGAACTAGTTCAATAACTGAGGGTAAGGAGAGAGCGGTAGCTAGGTAAATACCAAAGGTTTCCAGAAAGAATACGAAATGACTATACAAAATCTCTGAATAAACAATCTGACCACAACTACATGTAATCATAATTTGAGGTCTGGTTACAAGGCACAGATCTGGTAGTACTCAAACCTCCAGATCAGACTTCTGCCTTCGGATCAATCCAGACCCTAATTTCTTTCCACGCCTCAGCGGCCATCTTCCCACACGATACTAGGATGCTCCTAAACTTATAGGGAAACCACATAACCGCTCTGAAGAGAAGCAACAACACATACCCAAAACATCCAAAGATACCCAGGACCAGATGCTCGAATCCGGCATAAATCAGCTTCACGGCATCCCACAGCCCAACTGGTATATCCACGAAGAAGAACTTTAGCGTAGTATTTAGTCCCTGCATGACGTTATGCCAGGTGCAGTTGCGCACAACCCACTCGGCGAATGTATGCAAAAGGCTTGCGAAGGAGGTAAGAAGGTTCAGAAACCATTCCCCAAGGTCCTTGATTTTCCTGCAGAGTGCTACGCATCCGTTGAATATTAATTCTGGGATTTGGATAAAGATCTTCTTGAACAGCCACTTCGCGACTGACCAGGAGTACTTGACGGTACCCACTAGGATATCTCGGGATACCTCATATATGTCTTTGATGAATATTGGCAAAGTGGAAGTTAGGAACGCCTTTAAAAGCCCCGGGGCTGCCTTGACGCCTCTCCAGATGTCCCTGACGCCTCTCCAGATGGCTCCTGGAATCCGGACCAAGAGTCTGAAAAGCTCAACAGGTAACTTGATCAGAAAGCGCACAATTCCTTTCGCACTGTCCCAGAGGAAGCGTAAGAGCCATTTGGCTATGTGGTAAAGAGCCTTTGGTATCTCGCGCACCAGGAACTTTGGTAGGTCATAAACTAAAAACTTTCCCACTTTATACATGGCCAGCGCTACCTTTTTCATTTTATCAATGTGCGGCTTGCTGCGGTATTTCAACCGCTCCCAGCCACCCGCGCGGAGCGAGGGGAGTAGCCTGACAATCTCCCGAGCACCAGCATCCGATGCTAGACGCAGTGCATGTTGACCATCAGGCGCAATCATTTTGGTGTCTGCGTTGTAAGGGGCCTCCAATAGGAGGCGTGCGATTGGGAGATGGTTCCGCTCGCATGCAGCCATGAGTGGTGTTCGCTGTGTTTTGTATTTCCGCGGTTTGTGCGACCGGGACCTCCACTCCATCTTGCTGGACGTTTGTGGCGGGAGGTATTCGGTACTCCAATCGTCTACATTCGCACCACATTCTAAAAGGCATCTGACTATTTCTATATTGGCCTTGTATGTGATAGTTGCGTAATAGAGTGGTGTTCTGTCCTTTGAGTCTCGGGTGTTGACGATTTTAGAGTCGAGGTCTATGAGCCTCTGAAGTTCGCTCACGTCCTCTCGAGATATTGCTGCGAAGAACGGCGGTTTACTGCCCCAGGTATACCAGGGAGGTAAGTCATCGTCATTTACCCCAGGGAACCCAGGTGAAGGATTGGGAGGGTTTATAGAGTCATATGGTGGTGCGGGTTCAGAACCCGGGAATGTTCGAGGTGCTCCTGGAGCGGGCCGGCGGGTCGCCGTTTGAGGGTAAGGGGGGGGTGATCTAGCAGAAGTACTGGAGGTAGCAGAACTACTAGAGGAAGAAGTACTAGAGCCAGCCATTGCTATATATGTTATATTTCGGTTTCTTCTGTAGATTTGTATAGTTTAAGAAGGAGACGGATCAGTGTGGGGTGGGATACTTAAGTAGAACGCGAGCCCGGGGCCTTTGTGGGTTATACATGTAGTTTTGCACATACGGGTTGGATATAACTTTCACAGCCCAGTGCCAGCGGTCACAAAAAAACAATCATAGTTCCAGACTCCAGGTACACAACCAAATTTACTCCCAGCTGAATATGTTAAATATGCACGAACCTGGAAAGAGAAGATTTTAGAAAGGGATATCTTCTATAGAGCAAGTGTAAGTATTTCATCCTTGGTAAATCTTCATTCTGTTGATTGGTAGGATCGAGTATGTATACCAGACTAGTGCCCAGCGCTCTAGAGTGAACCAACGGTCTCCTGCTTGAATTAGAATAGAAAATCGGAACAAAGAAAAACACGGGAACAATTTAGGAATTTAACTACCATCTCGCAGCTGGGGAAGGGGTTATAGGTACATACAGTATGAGAACGGGGTGACATGACATCTGAGACATCCCCCCCCCCCCCTTTTGGTACTGTAATTAAGGAATTCTGTTTACAGCCCAGCCCAGGCCAGCCCAGGCTCGTTCCCAACGCCTCCTGCAGAGGTGAACACAAGCTGGACCGAGCTTAGTCGTTCACGGGTACGTTCGTTGCCTGCCTAGCGGTTTCACTACATGCCTATAGCTAGTGTGACATATCTCAATTCCGTGAGTGGTCAGGCAGGTCAATGTTTCCCAACTGACAGCTGAAAGGCGAGATCCCTATTGACCGAGAATTGTGGTCCTCCACCACGTAAAACCTGGCCGCCGGGCCTGCAGCCAAGAAATATTTGTATGTGAATCTCGCTGAGTCTCGCTGAGCAGGGAAACGGAGTACATGTTGTCAATCCCAGATACGCCCACTTAGGTGGTATAATAAGATCGGTGGTTGATATCGATCGATATGTCATTTTCGTGGATAAACTCGCGATCCAAACTTACCTCAGTGAGGATCACCTGGTAAATATTTAACCCTTAGAGTAGGGTCACTGTCAAGTGGATTTAGTCAAAGTGTTCTCTGGAGAATATGGGCGTTCCTGAATCGAGCGTTGGAGCTCAATGCAAAATTAGCCAAACCTGTAACGAGGGAACATGTGTACCTACACTTGGTTGGGTGCGTCTTAGAAGCTCAGCCACAAGTCTCAGATGCAAGTCGATATATATATTTCGAGGGTGAAAATATTACTATGTAAATATGTTACAAAATTTGCGCTGTCACGGGCTGTAGGGTAGGACGCGAGATCTAAAGTACCCCGAAAGATGATTAAGGCGCATCCGGCAATTCTAGGCCGGCAATGACATAATTGTTTAGGCCTAAAAAAAAAAAAAGCTTGTTTCAACATCGTACATTAATGTCCTATATACTTTAGTTTTTCTTCTCCTCGAATTTGAATTCCTCAAGCTGTTCCATCCTAACACCCCCCTCAAGCGCCCTGATATGCGTTGCACCTAATACAACTCTCGGGACCGTGTCCGCAGAAACTTCACCCCTATGTTCATCATGGATAAGCTGGAGGGAACGCCTTATATAGTGATGCCACTTACTTCTTGTGAGCATCGAATGCCTCTTTCCACCTGTTTACGCACAAACACCACTTACATCCATCTCTTAGCCCAATCGAGCGAAGGTTGTTCCCCCTCGCAGCCGAATAGTCGAGAAACTTGTCAGATACAACACCGGCAATAGTGTGACTGGAGATTGCAAGGCTGCCATTTAGCTGACTCGTAGCTCACAAGAGAACGCACCCAGAGGACTCCCTTCAAAGGAGTGGGACGCTGATGCATCTTATACGACGGGGTTTGTACTCACTTTCCGGCGTCACTGTACAGTTTGATGGGACTGTCAGTAGCTATTATACTAGGCTAGGACGCCTAGGTAGGGGGTTATATAGCCAGCCTTCTCCCATGGGGCAAGCACAAGCTGGGTAGGGCGGAGGGATCTGACTGGTACCAATAGACATCAGTGGGCGCACGCACGCTGCAGGCCCGCATGGTGGTAGCTCCAATGAGTGCCTAAGATCTGTATTGTACCTGCAGTTTCAACACATGTCTGCGCCAGGCCCCTGAGATCGAGAGACCATGTGCTCGCTCCACAGGAGAAGGCTGTAACTAAGATCCATCTAACCTTGCGTTGGTCTGCGTACTCCCGGTTGGTTCCTTGTTAGCACCAGGCGCAGGAGGGGACGGGGGAGGTTCGCATACATCACAGTATCCGTTCCTAAAGAACCCCGTCATAGGATCCTCTGAATGAAGAAGTAAGGGCCGCCCAAAGACATTTACGCGCTAGAGTTATACCGGCCCCATTATCATTCCCAAATCCCTATAAATAAAAGAGGAAATCCCCCCCCCCCTTCCATAAAAAACAAAAAACAAGGCGGGGTTAATAATTCACCTGTTCACTCAAAGAAGTACTCGAGGCCATATTTCTCGTAGTTTTTATTCTAGTTAGCAGGCGTGATATTCTCTGCATTGTCGAAATAATATATCGGGGCCAGGGGGAATAATGAATGCTTTGTTCTGGAATAATAATTAATTATAAGTGGTGATGTCACCAGTACCAGCAAGTCCCTTATCGATAAGTGAAGCAGAAGGGGAAAAAGAAACCCTAACCCTCGGAAGAGATACGGAAGTGATTCTGGAGATCATTGATCATACAAGTACGTCACCGTAAAATCATTAACTCTATGAGCTTTTGATGACGTTAATTCGAGTATTAAAAAGGGCGATGGAGGTGGCGCGGTGGATATATAGAATTGTAGGTTTCTAGGCCATTTCTCGACATAGTGCGCGGCATTCCAACAACAACACCATAGTTTGACGCAAATATGTCTAAAACTACGTTTGACAAGGTATTCTATAAAGATAATATCACCACACTGAGGCTCTTGATTGCATAAATTGTCTAGAAGTTTGGGTATCTAGGACAGAAGCTAGTTAGTTGTGCTTGATCGGGGATTCATGAATTATGAGTTTCTGTCCAGCTAAATTACCCAAATTCCTGTCTATTCACTTGATCTAATTCCCTCCTGCAAAAAAGAACTTGATACTGACCGGTGATGCGAATTGATCATAGATCGGCATAGTCGGTGCTGGCTCTATGGGCAGCAACATGTCTCTCCTCTTCGCCGACCACGGCTTCCACGTCTCCCTCTTCGACGCCAACTCCTCAAACATCGACAGCGTCCTTCCACACCTCAAAAGCCAAGGGAGGGGCCTAAATATCGCCGGGTACAAAGACTACGACAGGTTCGTCTCCTCCCTCGGAGACAACAACGAACCAAAACTCTTCCTTTTCAGCATCACACACGGCTCCCCCGCCGACGAGGTCCTCAAATCCCTCTCTCCGTACCTCAAGAAGGGTGATATCATACTGGATGGCGGAAACGAGTGGTACCTCGAGTCAGAGCGCCGCCAGAGAGAGATGAGGGAGAAGTGCGTGGGCTATATAGGCATGGGCGTGTCCGGGGGCTACCAGTCTGCCAGGCGTGGGCCAAGTATTAGTTCAGGTGGGGATAAGGAAGTGCTAGAGAAGGTTATGCCGGTACTGGAGAAGGTCGCAGCACAGTGGAGGGGCAAGCCGTGTGTTGCGAGTATCGGCCCTGGTGGGAGCGGGCATTATGTCAAGATGGTACACAACGGCATTGAGCAGGGTATGCTAGGCGTGCTGAACGAGGCGTGGGAGTTGCTGTTCAAGTGCCTGTTTACAGACCTGGACGAGCTCGCAAAGATATTCGAAGGGTGGAATGAGGCGGGCGAGCTAGTACGCTACTCCCTAAACGCCGTTTTCATCAACAGCTAATTTGGCCCTCTGAAGAAGAATTCTGACGGAGTGATTAGAAAAACACCTTCCTCGTCCGAATCGGCGCCGAGATCTGTGCCCGCAAGAAGCCCACAGGCACCGGCCACCTCCTCAACGACATCCAAGACAAGGTCGTCCAAGATGCCGACAACAGCGAAGGCACCGGAGTCTGGACCGTTCAGGAGGCTGCGCTCCGCCACGTTTCAGCACCCACCATCTCATCCGCCCACTTCTACCGGATCGCATCCGCGCAGCGCGAGGAGCGGCTCAAGCTCTTTGAGAAGATTGGCAGCGCGGCAGCGGCAAAGAAGCAGCACTTGGACAAGAACGAGGAGCGGGCAGAGTTTATTGAGGATTTGAGGGAAGCGGTGTATTGTGCGTTTCTGGCGAGCTATTCCCAGGGGATGAATCTGATCGCCAAGACGAGCAAGGACGAGGGCTGGGGCGTGAAGCTGAAGGAGTGTATCAGGATCTGGAGGGCTGGCTGCATCATTGAGAGCGAGCATATTGCCGATCTGTTTGAGGGTGTGTTTGAGGAAGAGGAAGGGATCATGAATGTGCTGCTGGCCGAGAAGATTGCATCAGAGATCCAAAGGACGATCCCGGCGTTGAAAAAGGTTGTTATGAGAGCGGTAGAGTGGGACGCACACATGTAAGTGGCCTTGGATGAGAATCCTGAAAGTGTCTGGCTGATTGCTAATGTGCGAATAGCCCATCCATGAGTGCTAGCCTAGAGTATTTCAAGTATTGTGCGGCGAAGCATCTGCCAGCGATGTTTATGGAGGCCCAGCTGGACTATTTTGGCGCTCATTCGTATGACTTGAAGTCTGAGGGGGCTGGAGAGGTAAAGAAAGGTAAATTTAAATGCATAGTAAACTAATGGCCGGGCCCTAAAGTAGCATGGCCATTAATTAGTTGCAATCATGGTAACTGACAAGATGCGGATCATATACATGTAGGCACCCACCACACCGAATGGCAGCCAGCCTAAGTAAGGGCAATCAATAATGGGCGAAACTTCTGTTAAATGATATGTGAAACATCTTCTGAATAGCTGTAACGAGCGAAGAGATGGATATATGTAAGGCAAGAAATAAAAAACAATACAGTAGCGTAAAATGTCAGTCCGTCCCCGGTCCCCTCTCTCTCCCCCATGAGTAAAGAAATAATAATTCACCACGTCCTCATGTGCCTATTCACAAGACGTACATTCCGGAGTTTCCGCCCAGGCCGTGAAACGATCGCAACCGCCAAGAGTATTACGAAATGGCCCCACACATCTATGGCTTTAGGCATCTTGTGTGTATAGGTACATGTGTAAATTAGTGTGTGCCTTTCCCAGCGTCAGCGATTGGGGAGGGGGTTTATGTGTGAAAAAAAGAATTCAAGTTTGCGTGTCGTTGGGGGGGTTGAAATGCTTTAGATAGTTCAGCTAGGCCTGGATCACCGGCGGTCACTCGAATACTAGAGAAACCGTCTGCCACCTTGGCTTGGCACTGGACTGGTGTATTGAAACTTCATGCGTGCGGTTGATCAGATGTGATGGATCCACAGATCGCCAGCTGAGTCCGTCCCCCAACGCCGCCCACAGTCGGTAAAACGCCTCTCTCCGCTCTTTTATAATCATCCGTACCCTAGCTAGCCCTCTCCACCACTCCCCAAAAAGGGGGATCCGGAGATCGAAGAGGGGGAAAAGACTTCTGCCCCCTCCCCCACCCCCGAATCATGGAATATCACTCGACAGCGATTTCGATCCGAACGACAATACAGCGCTTCATACAACTGGCTAAGTAGCAGCGCTCGACTCCTCACCTCCCCACGTACCAATCAATCCATCACCTATTTGATTTGCCCTCCCCCGAAAGCCCTCTTACGCGCGTGCGCCCCCCCACAAGGTGCAGGACGAGCTGGATGGCTAAGGATATGGACTTATAGCAACAGGGCCTAAATACCCAACCAAACGCAAATACCCAAACTGGGGCGTCACCGTCTTGGCATCTACCTACATGCATATTCATGAGATATCACTCGATGCACCAACCTGGTCCCCTACAAATCCATATAAATTGGGCCCGTTTCTGCAGTTCGGGGATGTATGCATGAGTGGCTGTCCGTTTTTATCGTAGTTGGGGATTGGTTAATTGGCTTCTAAATCTCTCTTTTCTCTCCTAAAGGAAGCACCAGGAGGCTGGGTGGGAAAAAAAAGCAACTATGGGTACATACATGTATATTTATTTACATTTAACCCCTTCTACTTGGGGATTGTTGGAGGGTTCACTCCCTTCTCGCTTCCCCCTCTGCTCCAACCTCCCCCTGCGCTCTAACCTCGCCCTCCCCTTTACCTTCACCCTCACCACCCGCCTCCCCCTCCTCTCCAAACAGCCTCACGCCCCCCCACTCCGTCCCCATCCACCTCCTCTTCCACCTATCCTTCCACGCCTCCCCACCCTCCCCCACCTCCTCCTCCCCTCCCCTCCCCTCCTCCTGTCCCGTGACCTCCCCCTCGTCCTCCTGCCCCAGCGCATTGAAATACATATACGCCGGTTCCATATCATCGTCCCTAGAGGGCGCGAGGCCGGACATGCGCACCTCCGAAAAGTGCGGCGCGCCGCCGCGGCCGATGTAGACGTTTGCGCAGCGCGACTTCCAGTCGATGGTCTGGTAGACGTTGTGGCGGCGCATAAAGTCCGTGCCGAGGATGCTGAGATCCTCGAAGCCCGAGCCGGGTGGGGAGCCGTGGATGGGGTGCTGGTAGCCGCTTATGGTGACGGCGGCGGAGACACCGTCGGTGTACGGGATGTCGAGTTTCTGCATGGCCTGGTATCGTCAGTTAGCATTCCACACACACTCACACACACCCCGCTGACCACATATATATATATATATATATAATAATTAATGATTGATCCTAAACTCACCTGCTTCGACAGGAACGTCCACGGCGTGACCGAATCCACCACGAAAAACACCCACCTGGGCACCGCCCCCTCCTTCTCCCCCACCTTCAGCACGGGCGCCGCAACAAGGATCCTCGGCCTCGCCATGCCATGGACATACCCATCCAACAACCTCTCCCTGCGGCGCTGCGCAAAGCGGCCCATCGCCGGCGACAGGTACTCGACGCCGAGCTTGAAGGCCACGTCGTGCCTGAGACTAGCGTACGAGAGCTCCGGGATATCGATGCGGTGGTCCTGCGGGCGGTTGCCGGCCAGCACGGACGCCTTCTCCAGCGAAAAGTCCCCCTCGCGCAGCTTGGGCATGTAGGCACGGCTCACGGTGGGCAGCTGGTGCGCCGGGTTGTCGCAGGCACTGGAGTACTGCGTGTGCGGCTTGTAGCGATGGCTGCCGCGGTGGATGGTGAAGGTGCTGGTACCGAAGAAGGTGTTGGTGGAGTAGCGCGACGGGGGTGTGTGAGCTTGTTGCGCTACTGCTGCTCCTACTGGAGTGGGTGCGGGGTCGGCGGGCGGGGGGTTGACGGGGATGCGCCTGCTGGTGAGTTCACGGGTGATGTGGACGGTGCGGAGTTGTTGTTGGTGGAATTGGGGGGTTGTGGGAGGATGGCGGGGGAGGCGGGGAGGCGGGGGAGGTGGGGGAGGTGGGGGAGGCGGAGGGGCGGGGAGATTCCCTTGAGGAGGAGGTGCGGCTTGTGCATATTGGCTGCGGGTGACGGTCTGCGTATTCTGCGGGTGTCTGTCTGTCTGTGAGCGGCGATGTCGGGATTTGCGGGACTCGCGGGATTCGATGCCCGGGTGCAATGATCAAGTGTCAAGTTTGGTGGTTGCCTCGCCAAGAAACGAAGGGAGAAAAAAAAAAGGTTGTGATTTACCATACTCAGTTAGGTTTGGTCTCGAATAAGATAATAATAACCAATAATTTCCTACATTTGGGTCACTGACACTTTCAAATAAATGAATAAACAGACATAAAACTAGTACCAATGATTCAGATTACAGGATTACAATCTGGTATATAACAAAAAATCAATAAAATCAGTTACCGTTAATTCTTACATTACCCCACCAGCCACTATTGGCCTTGTTCAATACCCTCTTCTTCAGCTCGTGCCCTGAAGCTGCCTCCGCATATTTCCGCTCCTCCTCTCTATCAAGACTCACCCAATCCTCCTCCTCCTCCTCCTCCACCGCGGCCGACGCTGCCCTCTCAGCATCCTCCAGCCCTGTCCTCCCCGTCACAATCATGTTCAGGTACCCGGCGAGCCTCCACCCCGCCTTCGCCACCAACACGTCCACCACCTCCGTCGCACCCTCGTAGTACTCCCCACTGACATCCATGCCCTCCAGGCCCCCGGGGTATGTCTGCGGGAGCACATAGTCGCACATCCACTGATTCGCCTCTCCCGCCCACAAGAGCGCACACTCCTCGGCCGTGCGCGGGTCGACGCACGCGCTCCACTCGGCGCGCAGCGCGCTGTACCTCCCGCGCTCAATCTCGCCGTGCAGCTCGTCCGCCCAGCCGACCGCATGCCGCACCGCGCTCCCGCCGCGGTACTTTTCGGCGATGCTCGAGTCCCACACGTGGTGCAGGTTCGTGTGCTGCTTGCCCCACAGCACGTGGATCTGGTTGCCGCCGCGCAGAAGGTCCTCCGTGTGCAGCGGCTGGTGGATGTCGCCCACAAAGTGGATGATGAACTTGAGAGCCATCTGGCGCTCGTAGAACGAGAGCTCCTCGTCCGTCACTCGCGATGTCTGTGGACCGTGTCCGTGTTAGTATATCCATTACTGGGTGAAATAACCCTAACCCTGGGATGTACCATGTTGACGATGGCACTGACGATGCAGCCCTCGTCGCCGCTGCAGTCGCGGCGGTAGTTGACCTCGCAGGTGTGCGGCGGGTTATCCTTGGAGTCGATCCAGTGCCAGGGCGCGGAGTAGCGTCCGTTGGGCGTGTGTGCGTAGTAGTCGGGCCAGGTAGAGGCCGAGACGATGGTCTGGGGCTTTGGGAGGAGGGACTTTACGAAGACGGCCGTCTCGGGGAGGAGGTAGCGCGTCGACAGGAGGGCGACGGTGCGGTGGCCGAGCATGCCCCAGGCCGAGGCGGAGGGGGCGAAGACGGCAGGGAGGAGGAGGAGGAGGGCGTCGGCACGCATATTGTATTTTATTTTGTTATATTATATTGTATTGTATTGTACTGGGCTGTGGTGTTTCTCGTGGTGTTTCTCTCTCGAGAGGGAAAGGGGGGGCGGGGAGATGAGATGGAAGGCCTGAGGGGGAGCAGCTTACTCGGGCAGCAGCTGACTGAGCTCAGGAGTTCGACTCCCGATATCAACAAATGATAAGAAGGTGGCTCGGCTCGGCTCGGTTCAACTCAGCCACCCAAAAGCGCCACAGGAGGAGAGACCTTCCCTTGGCGGTACTTTATATCATGTCCTGCATACATCTTGGTATGCTGTGTGGGATGCGGTATCGGGTACCTGCAGCCGCCTGCAGCAGCACAACGGGCCTGTTTCATGCGCGGGAGCGGTGGCGGTGGTATGCAAAAATGCGCAGGTCTACATGGGATTGCTGTATTGCATCCCCTACGGGCAGTACATGTAGGAATCATCACTCGAGGTAATGCGCACCTTGGTGGTACCAAAAATACGCCTTCCCGGGATGGTAGCTTCACAGGTTCTCACTCGCCTTCCGTTACAGCTTGGCATTTACAGTCCCCACCACGACCACCACCCCACCATCACCACCATCACCACCATCACCACCATCACCAACGCTTCCAATACCCCGCCAACACTTTCAGATACATCTATTGGTCCACCAACCGAACCCCCCCTCATCAACAAGATCCACCTTATGAGGTGTGAGTAAGTAATGAATAGATAACAAGATCTACCATCTCTCTCTCCCCGTATCAGCTCTAGCAAGTTAACCTCCTCTCAGATATAACCAACCCAATCCACAACGCATTTGTCTATCCCCCCTCCCCCACATCTCCTATCCCCGCCCCCATCGAACAGTCGGACGACCAGCCACCCCAACACCAACTAAGCAGGTAAAGGGACGGATATATAACGGAGCCACACCAATACCTCCCCCCTTTTCTTGGAACGAGAGAGGACTACGCTCACCAACCAGCATTAACATCTAGATCTCCATATCTCCCAAACTAAATATGTACCACTATGAGCTCCTGAACAACGCCAAGCCCGCCCCACACCAGACTACGTTGGTGGCTTCCTTTCTGCGGGACCTGGCTAGCTGGCGGTCTGTATGTGGCTCGAATATGTGGTGCCTGATAGGATAACCACGGCCATCATCCCAGGAGCACCCGTCTCCAAAACCCCGCACCACCTCTCCTCCAACCTCTGCCCCAAACCTAAGCCATTAACTAACAACCCCCTAGAATTCCTTTGGCCCGGGAGTACTCTACCTAGTCGACACAACATTTAGGGCCCGGGCTGCGTGCGTTTAACTAACTAGCAACATCCGCAGTATCTCGCACCTCGAGTGATCGCTTATGATCACCCCCGCCACGAAACAAAAAAGCGGATCGCCCCCCACCCATGACTCCTCAACCTAACCCAACATGCAGCTCCTAACCCCCTGCAAAATTAGTGTGGTGCCGAGTGATACCTTGTGACTACACATGACCACTGCAACACAAGGCCCTCACCAGCCGCATAGTAGCTATTACTATGAGAAACAGGACATTACGGAGGCGGAGCTGGCAAGCGTCTTCCTGGATGTGGTTACTTGTTCTGCCGACCGCCTGGAGCTTACCACCGACTGAGGCACGGAACTACATACACTGATGACATCAGACCGAGGCCCTAGGCGTTTGAATATAGTGCATGACACGGGTGATTAAGGTCCCTAACAAATCGCAGATGCTGCCAGGAACTACTGTGGCAGGCCAATCTATGCACCACTGGAAGGGCTTTTTTCTTTAGTTTTGTGGTCCGAGACTACTGGAGACCTGCATGCCTGCCAGTTCAATGCGCGTGCTATGAACAATCCTGAGGATACGCATGAGGGAATATTTCTCTAAATAAAATAAAAGTTCTATAGAACACCAATTTTTTTTTCAGTGTTCGCAATTTGCGTTCTCAGCTGTGCGAACATGTTCGGAATCCCTAATTCCGCCGCAGCCTGTTCTTGATACACAAAGAACAGACTTAGAGCTTTCGTTCGCTGAATGACATGTGTTATGTCACCTTGCCTTGCATGTACCCAGGCCCACTAAGAATCACATTAGTGACTGAAGAAAATATTTGGCATCTATTTGTGGTGTAAAAGCATACCCCGATCGGGCTACAAAACGACACAAGTGCATATTCCCACGATTTGCACTTTGCCGTGTCTGACATTCTAAAAAAAGTTTTAATCAGGAAAATATTCAAGACATTAAAAATCATGTATCCGTGAGTCCCTCCTCTTTACTTAATCATTACTCATTGGTAGTGCTCGTGCCTTCCCACAGCTCTTCTTCCTGCTTTAGCCTCTTCTGGACAAACTTAATAGTCCACACCGCCATGATCGCAGCCCACAGGAACGGAAAGCTCCAACCTATCGCGGGCACCAACTGTCAGCAACCACGTCTCCATACACAAAGCCACAGGAGGAAGAAAACCTACCAAACCCATACGCTGCATCCCTGGGTATCGTGAACACAACCGCACACGTAACACCAGACGCCAGGACTCCCGCCACGCCCCAAATCAGGCACAGGACCCACAGCATCTCCCTGAACCTCTCGCTGGCCTGGTACCGCTTCTTAAGCGCAGCCCTATACTCTCGCCCACCGCCGCCCTCGACCGCAACTATGTCCTCGATCATCGTAAACAGCGCAATAGGCAGTTTCTCGCCTCTCTCAGTCGAGGACATCCTGAATGGGGCTTTCCAGCCCTGCCGAACGGCATAGCAGGAGAGTAGACACTGCGGCCCGGTTTGGATCAAGAGTATCGTGGGCGGTAGGGCAAGTAGTCTTAAGAGCGGTGGGTTGACGGCTGACCCGAGAGATATGATCACGCTTATTACGATGAACCCAAGCGTAAATTGGATTTGGTAAAAATCGATGGCGAAGCGGGAGGTTGTGCCCAGGGGCCTGTAGCGCGGCGACGGTATGAGAAGGCGGTACAGGCGGAAAGTGTACTGGAGAAGACTGAAGAATCCGAATGCGGAATTTGTTATTCCCAGGTCTAGCAGGGGTAGAAGTTAGTGAGTATAAAAAGGGGACTAGTAGATCAATACATACTTCGAGTGTCATCGAGCTTGGCAACGAATTTGAGGATGTAGAAGAGCACGAGTGGGAGGAGACAGGCGTCGAGTAAAAGAAGGGACCATGAAACTGCGATCGCAACCTTGCGGGTACGTAGTGAGTACGGAAGCTCGGGCAGCGGCTCTCTTGTTTGGAAAGTGGTGGGGGTGGCTTCAGGCATCAATCCTGCCATGACCTTTTCTTCCTCAGTCGCTACTGTCTCAATTGTGGATAGTGATGGCGACGCTACTGGCGAAGCACAACTCTCTCTAATGGCCGCTGCCCCTGAGGAAGTGGAGTTGTATTAGCACAGTACTCTCTCTGCGATTGCTGTTGGTGCTCAGCCTGGATTGATAACTTACTGCTCTCAACGCCGTGGGCAGAGACAGTCTGAGAACCCCTCTCCTCCTCCATGTTCAGAGCCGAAATGAAAAAGATCCTATCCGCGTCGTCGTCGTCGTCGTCGTCGGAAACTCTAGATATGATATTGTCCCAAGTGCCACGCGCGTCTCCTCTCTCACTTCACTCAAAGGACCTCAGATCAGAAAGGATAAGAAAAGGAACTATTGTGGAACCTTCCTCACGTTTTGTGGAGCAACAATCCGCACACAGACAGACAGACAGACAAGCAATTCAGCAAACTTGAAATAAAAGTATAGTAGCACTAGGGGGTAAAGTTTACTGCTTAGATAAAGATCACAACCAGCGAGCGGGCATATATATATATGCATATACACACACTTATATACACACACAAGCCAATAATAGCAGAGCTCCGTTAAGGTTATCTACAAGGGGAGAGGATTTTCCGGCCTCGCGTCGCTCGCCAAAATCCCCCCGGGCCCCGACTCGACTCGCTTGTGGTGACGATGTCAAAGCAGTAATCCGCTCTGCTCTGCTCTGGGGCGGATCGATGCATGTCAGATCTGAGAGTAGTACTTCTCAGCTGGCCAGATCTTAGTTATTGGGTGCTGCTGGTCCGGGCCCGGCGGGGATCACTAATTGGCCCGGGTTATGCTCCCCAGAAGTAATACTGAGATCGTGGATTGAATGGGAGCAGAGTAGAGTAGAGTATATACATACTTCCTACATACATGTATGTACATACATAGGCAGGGGCAAATGCTACAGAGCCACGAGCCAATTCTTTTACACAAAATACTGATATCTATACTTGATGTCACAAAGAGATGGATATGCAGGCACATACCATGTAGATGCCCCATGTCCGCACGCGTACCTCTACCTTTCTCCGCCAACCTTTGCCTTGAACAGGCTCCAAGTCATAGGGAAATGGATATGGGGGAGTAGGAGTACATTGTGCGCGGCTATGGGCACTACCGTGTGTGCTATGATTTTGAAAACCCAAGTAGATAGAATGATAGAGAGGGTAAAAATGAGTTGATCCATCCAATAAGATTAAAAATATGTGTAGTGGTCGATGAGCTATAACGGGTCAAACCTTGAGGTGTTCAAACTACTCCGCATCAAGGGTTCCCCCCCACCATATGCAGACTACTAGTTGGAGTTGGCTCCTCCACTACAGATGCAAATGACCCTGGACTCCTTTTTGAATTATACCACGAGAAACCATCTAAACAACGCCAAAAGGTCATCGAGCAGTCCATTCCACCAGTGCGCCAGGGATCTTCAAGGGGAGCGGAGCCGTCTAGACGATGGAGTCGACCGTCTTGTTTCACTCATCGCAACTAGTGGGGGGACCCATAGTGCGCAAGGATAGGGAAACTGCACGTATGAATGTACAATAACATAGCGACGAGCACGTTACTGGGGTTATGCACTCCAGAATACAGCCTGCTAGAATATCAACATCGTCACAGCATTTCTAGCTCCAAAGATTCTGTACTAATTTATCTTTTATGAGTTCTAGAGATGTGAAATGTAATAACCCTCAAATAAAAAAAATAAAAAATGAAACAATTTGCCACAATAATAGGCCATTCGCACATAGACCCCTTTTACTCCACGAACAGAAATTCAACAATAATTTTTGCATCATAAATCATAACCATCATTTCAAACCATCAGCATCATTACCACACACAATCACAGCCGGATAACAGGCTCATCATCTGGCTGTGGGGCAGCAGCAGTTTGCGAGTCCTGAGCTTGCGGGTCCTGAATAGATTGTCTCTGCGCTGTATGCTCTGCCTCAAAAGCAGCAAATTGTTTTCGTAGTTGACGGCGATTCGCAGCCCTTTAGATTTAACGGGAAAATGTTAATATAACTCCTTTCAAATGCAAGATTATAATAAAACAGAAAAAGCCCCCTCCCCCCCTTCCCAAATGAATAATAATACATGA
Organism: Morchella sp. 2016-103; assembly: GCA_024713925.1. Lineage (NCBI taxonomy): Eukaryota > Fungi > Ascomycota > Pezizomycetes > Pezizales > Morchellaceae > Morchella > Morchella sp. 2016-103. The sequence goes on from JAMGZF010000002.1 coordinate 2,421,697, forward strand.
TTAAAAGGTCATGGCAGGGCGGTGAAGAACCCCAGTCACAGACCACTGCACAAGAAGGTATAAAAAAATAGAAAAAAGAACTAAAAGAACAAATACAGAAATGAAAATAGGCCTTTACTCAAGATTATAGTCCGGCTTTTCGCCGCACTCCTCGGTGACGCGCCTCTTTTCAATTCTATCCCAGATGTACCAGATACTCAGTGTTATACACATCAGTGGACCGGTTATCGCGGCGAAGAGGATCAAATCTTTCGAAACCGCCATCCGTGATATAACCCGTCCGTTTACGGTTTCTTCAACGAACTTTACACAATTTGCTGATAGAAAAGTCTACCGCAGAGGATGTCATTACACTAGTTGCAAGACCATTGCCAGGAGTAGAGGAAACAAACTGCAACGAATGTGGCCGGGAGGTAGAATAATGTGACAAAGGTCACAATCTTGACGGCCACGGCTTCTCGGGTAGTACGTTTAGTCATCTTCATCATCAAATCTGTATCTTTCCGGCCGAGCTCGGCGAAAGTAACGTTCGATTGGCCATGGCGGTGGTTAATCTCGGCATTGCGGTAATCAAGGATGTTGTAGAGCTAGGGGAAATTGTTAGCGATGTAAAACGGTTGTTTTTTAGTGGGGGCTTCAAATACCAATTTCGATCGGCCACGAATGCGTTGTAGTAGAGCGTCGCCATTTCTCTTGTAGATTGCAAGTTCGGTGAGGAATGTATCTAGCGAATCGTCTACTGCTGTGAAGTGATAGTCCTCCAGCCCTAATCCACATTCCCTCAACCGGTCGTTATGCTTTTGCAATGTTATGATGGCATCCCTGTTTGTCTCTATAGCCAAAAGAAATCGCTGGACCTTCTCCTCAAATCTTTGGAGTTCCTGTACATTATCGAAAGTGACATCAAAGTCGATACCTGGATTGTAGGTTCCAAAGGTTACTGTTTTTTTCCCGGTTCTAGTACCAACAGAAGAGCTCATGGCGCCGGTGGTCATCTCGTTTAGTTCTTTTTCCAGGTAATTGTAGTACCATCTCCATTTCTCGGATGCGCTTGAAAGGAACACCAAGTGAATATCCATAGGGTTGTGTAGAGTTTCCTCTATGCCTTCCGCTGCCCTGGCCTTGAAGACCTCATTTAGCCTGTCTGTAGCTTTGCTTGAAGGCTGAACCATGATCCATGTGCTTGATTTCTCCTCATTTTCAAACTTCTGGTAGATGCATGTTTGTCGTACTGACCACGGGTCTTTTGGTGGCTCATCCTCGTTCTCTTTTCGCCCATGCTCTTCAGCAAATTTGAGGTTGTAACATATTTCTACAAACATGGCCGTTAGTCTCGTCATGATAGGACCCTCCATAAGAATTCTCGACATACCATAGTATTTCATGGTTCTCTGCTTACTGCCGTTTGCTGAAATATATTCAATGCGTCTTTTGCAACCCCCGAAACCGGTATCGCTAGAACTAGCCCTTCTCCCAAATGCCTGAAGGAAGTCGACAAATCCTGGCATGACTTTGTGCACAGTCAAGAGCTTCCTTAGAATATCTTCTGGGATAGCTACACGACTTCTTGATATCACGTCTGGGTTTGCTGGCTTCAATGTATAAAATCTGGACTCCCTATTTGATGGTGACTATCTGCAGGTATTAGTAGTTGCTTTTATTTCGCTTTAGTTGTGGTAGGACCTACGCTAGTAAGGCACTCCTCAAAAGCATCTGCATCCTGGTATGTAATAGGCTGCTTGTTGTCTCCGATAAACTCGTCCCGAAATATATCGAGCACATCCACATTGATATTTCCCTTTTCGGTAAAAAGGCGTTTGCTATCATTGGTAAGTCGCATATCATAGGTTACCCCATCCTCGCGTAATGGATCATAGTTGTGTAAACGTTTGGGGTAGTTCTCCCATCCCTTGTCTGCTGCTGAAGTAGTCATTGTAGTGGTAGTAGTAGTAGTGGTGGTGTGGTAACTGAAAGAGTAAAGTTCAGGTACTTCGGTAAAGATCGCCGGGATATATATGTGATAGCGGATATATGTAATGATATGTAGCCTATTCACTCTCGAATGACTCGCTTGAGTATGGATGCAAGATTCAAGATGGTGCAGAGGGAGGTCATTTTATCTAAGTGTTGGGGGCAACTGAGCCCTGACATAGTCGTGGCGCAGAGCCTCGTGGGTTGGACAGGGATGGCAAAACGCATGCGTGGATCGTAACCCCGCCCCTTTCAGCTAACCACTGCCCCAATCAGTGAGCTCCAACGGCTCTGATCCTATACAAAAAGTATGAGGCAGTAACAAAAAGTGGCAAAGACGGATAGGTAACAACACCCTGCGGTGGATGGTCCGCAGCCAAGCTGTTAGATGAGGCAGAAAAAAAATATTTTCTCCGGGATCAGTTTAAGCCCTCTTGGACTATGAGATCATTCTGCGAACAAGGAGAGCTGAGAATTGGAGAACATTCAACACCTAAGCAGTATTGCGTGGTGGTCTTAAACGGATATCACGGTATTCGTATTTCTCACAGTATCTAACCTCTCGATCTTTCTTCGAACCAACCATATACGAATCCCTTTATGACTATATCCCTCTCTCAGGCGGTAACAACGAAGGCAGTGCTGAACCAACCCTCTGACAGATCCCCCCCCCATCTAGCTGACGATACCATCATCGTTCCGAATAACCTAAAGCATAAGAGAACAACCTAGCGCCATGAGAAAAAGGAATGAACGTCAGCCTGAACCTTGGTATCGGTAACGGCCCTTAAGATGGAGTAGCTCAGGGGAGAGAGAAAAAGAGCATGAAGGGACTTGCATACATACTCTATAACTGCGCCGCATCGATCTAACAAGTCATGGTCTGTGTTCCTGAGCTTCACAGATCTCGTCCTGTTGAGCAGTCGCTTCATCAGCTGTCTACCCGCGAACTAGCCCCGCGCCCCCCCCCCCCTAACACCTGGTACCTACATCAGTCACTTTACGTGGGACCTGACATTTCCACTCCCCGCGATGAAGCTAAAGCAAGGTCAGCCCTATCCGCGCCTTCATAGTCACAGCCCCTCACTCCCATGGCTAACGTCCGTGCCTATCATGTGGGGGACGGGATGGACGGGGTTAGATGGTTGATATGCTGGAACCTACCTCAGCAGCGAAATTTCCCGCACCAAATAAACGCACCAAGAGCCACCTCAGTTGATCCGCCGTTAGGTATCGACTACTAATAGTTTGAGGAACACGCATCGTTGCTTGTTTGGGTTGCTTAGGGCCTGGGAGGAAGCGTGCTCTCTTTTTTTGTAGGTCGATTTAGTGGGGCTCTTCACATGACACATACTTAGCAGGTTAATTTCATCCCGTTATGGAAAAATTGAGGGGCTTCCTTCATGCATGATCATGCAGGTCAATAAAACCCTAACCCTACCACGAGTGAGGGGATATGATTGGGCCAGGGTACGCGCGCGCGGCTATTTTAGGCGATGCGGCCGGTCGAATTTTGAGAGTAGGGCTACATGAATGAAGATATTTCAATATCCTATTGTACAAGGTTTTGCTTCTATTACTGGAAACTAGGCACCATACTATTAGACTCATTGATAGACAAATCGTCCTTCCACGGCAGTTGTCTCGTTCAGCTCATATCTATCGACCGAGAGGCTGGTATCTAGCTCTCCTAGAGTCAAGGCACCCTTCATTAGCGTGATATTTATAAGGATATCTCCTATTAGGGAATTATACCGTGGAAAGCCTTATATTTCCCCAAGGCACTTGTATCACCCCCCTCCACAGCTTTAGCAACAATTGCAAGATCATCAGGCGGGAATTGAATGATGCGCTGCCATGATTCTGGGGTAGTATAAACTAGGATATCAGGGCCGATGCAGTCGCTTGGATCCTCTGAGTAAGTATCTTCGTATTGACGTGATTCAAGATCGCGCTTGCGATCCCACAAACAGAAGCCCTGTTGCCACTTGGAGGAACGGATGGCTGTGCAGGACATGGTCATGGGGGGGTTAGTCTTTGGCGTCCCTCTTAGAAGCCAATATATGAGGGGAGCCTAGACTCACTGGGCCCGTAATAGTTCCAGCAGGAGTTGAAGCGCGGCCCACAGACCGCTGGATATCCAACGCCTTTGCAGCTTTGGCCGGGGTACCCACCGCCTCTCCTTCACATGTAGTCATGAATTGATAAGCTTAAAACTCAAATCTCTTTACACTAGTGGCTGATTTAGTGGGGGCTCATTACGAGTCATATGGAAGGCTCCAGCGCATAGAAGATATGGGTATCTTTATGGGCGCAGAAAATTTACAACATTTGCCAGCCGGGATATTGTAGCAGACCCACTGCCAGCCTTTACAGTTGAACTTTGTGAATCCGCGGATATGGACTGTCTCGACTGTGAGTAAGAGGATAGAAATAATAAAAATGAGGCGGAACTGCATCATATTTCCTTGGACCCAGAAGACAGAGAGTGCTTGCGATGTTTAAGAGGCTCCAATATATAGGAGAGATCAGTTGGTCAAGTGGATACATTGGTGATTGATTTTATGTGTCCAATGTAACAATCGGGTGCTCTCTAGGAATCGGGAATACATGTATGTCGCTGACCTTGCACATACGTCTCGCTCACGTGTAAATACATACATTGAAATATGCTCGAGCATAGTTTTTAGTTTCGGCGAAGTTTACTGGGTGTTATCCCATCGTCCGTCAGTAAGATGCTGACCCTCCCCCCAATTCCCCAAAAAGGTGGGTTTGGTATGGCTTTACAGATCTCGTTATCTCTCCTATCAAATAATAGATCCCCTATACAGGTTTCGTTCCTCTGCTGCATAGGGGGGGTCAGCGTTGACGGGCCACAAGGCCAACTAGTGCTACGGGATCAATATGGAGATTTCAGTATGTTGATACAATTATAGGGGCCCGGGTTCTTTAATTTACCAATTTGCAATTGTAGATCACCAAAGTCGAGGCTTCGATGCCCTCTGCCTCTGCGCAGCCCAGTCTGGGGTAACGTTACACTAAAATGTTGCTGACACACACACACCTGCGCGCGGCTGTTCGACCGAAGCTAATGTCAAACGAGGCGGTACCTTATAATACAACAACAAAGTATATTTACGGATAAAGAAAATATGTCAACTTTAATTCCCCAAGGCTGATCATGAGAGCATGTTCTAGGCAAAGCGGCTACTTCGGTGTTAATGTACTCGTTATGGCAATGGGTTACATACGGTTTTGTGCATTGGCAATTTCAATATTGCTTTTTAGGGAAGAAAAGGAATTCAGAACTAATGACACGGCAGGGTAGCTGCGGGTGCCTTATATATGTGTGTGTAAGGCTCGAGGCCGTGGGATATTACCGACTCGTGTTTTTTGATCGGGTATGTATAATTTGCAGAGCTTGGTTATATGGAGCCTAGCTAAAAGAGCAGTCCAGACCAGTACTGGTCGATACTAAATCAATATGAGGGTCATTAAGGTCTGGTCTACTGGAAAGAACCGGTAGCATCCGCCCCGAAACACAATTTTAGGTTGCGCACACCACAGGACCTCTTAAATTTCTTTTATTTCTAAAAAGACATTCAACTGCAAATGCTACTGATAATGGGGTGGATTCTTCGCAATCAAAACCTGTCCAAATCAACAGTTTCTAGTAACCATAACGTATAACGCGTACGCGATAAGCGTGCTACAAAGGCTGCCCAGTACCCTCTCTATAATGATACGCGGACATAGCACTCATATATAACTCTGTCTGGTCATCCCCCATGATATGATTAACCATGGGTTCCAGTAAGTAATAATAGAACACCAAAATACCAGTAATGACTCCCAGAAAGACAGAGTTTCTGTTTGCTTGTGGCTGGCTGAAAATTAGATAGTATACCTGAACGATTCTAGATAGAACGAATTCGAAGGGAGCAAGCTTCATATTGGGAGGTAGTAGTTGGTTTTGTGCGTTTGTACGTACGTTGTTGGCTATATGAATGTTGTGAGTCACGGTGCATGGGCATTTATATATTAGTCCGCAACCCCGCCCCCCTCTTTTTTCTTCCTTTCTCCCTTTCAAATTTTCAAAGTCAAGACAGGGATAATCTTTTTTTCTAAACCTTGAAGTCTTTAGTCTTCAACACTCACACACATGATGCAGGCTCGTTCAAGTGTTCCACTACCCCCGGCTTGAAAGCTTTCGGAAATTAAATATTCATTTTAGTTGGGCATTGCGTTTAGAGGGTTGTCCAGGCTAGTGGTGGTATGTTGTGGAAGCTCTGATGAGCTCTCGGCGAATCATATACTATCACTCGTTGCTTTATTGGCCGAGCCTGTCGCTTCCGTGCCTAGAGACAACCACTGTGCCTAGGTCTATTCTCCAGTACGTATGTCACTACCATGAGGACAGAGTATGTTCCACCCACTAGTATAAGACCTGTCTGTAGTCATGTAGTCAGTCAATCAACCAAGTCTCGTACTGTTCAGTCCTCTCTACAGTCAGATTACAAAAGAAAGCCACGGCCACACCGCCCCCATCACGACCACCACCATGAGCATCACGTATCACCATCACCATCACTTAATCAGTTTAAATCAGGAATGACAAGCACTCAAGCTTAAGCTGACCTGGATATAAGGCTACGGAGGTATTTTTCTCGAGTATAAAGCAAAATAATTAAACTAAACCCCGTAAAATAACTGATAAAGACTATGAGATTACATAGACCCGGCGTCCCAAATAATTGGGTAATAAATGATTACTCCCCCTCCCCCCCCCCCCCACGATTTAAGTCCAAGAGTACTTTTGTTAAAAAAAATAAAAACAACCCAGCCTAAACACCAAACCCATAAACGAGCAAAACGTTCCGCGTTGCGTCTCATCGATCATGATCGTCCAACAATCTATTGATTGCACCGCACATGATCTTCAATAACGTTTCATCATCTCTACCATCTTTGAAGGGGTCGTAAGGCGTTGTATCGACCATATCCCTAGGACATTGTTAAGACTACAGGATCATAATTTGGAAAGAGTATATCATACCTGACTTTATATTTTTTCCAAAGGTCGTCGATTTCTTCAAATAACTCACGAGCTTCATCGTCACTTCCGATCAACGCAAACTGAACCCCAACCTGGCGCGCAGGAGCCATGATCTCGTCAAGTTTCTGGGCGCAGGTGATGATGGGATCTGCAGGGCTCTCGATAGTTGTTATGTCCCCGTTTGTGATGACGATTAGGTTGAGCCGTTTAGTCCTTCGATCGGCATGGAATCGAGCAATATAATCCGACAGAATTCTTTCGAGACGAAGAGTCAAAGGCGCTGTGCCGATAGGTTTGACCGCCTGAAATGTTTCAAACACTTGCCTGGTCATTGCGTTACTGACGAAGGTTTCGGAGTCTGTGAAATAAAGTTCTACCCCGTCACTGTCGTAGTGTGACGCAAGGTCGAGGAACCGGTAAAGAGCCAACGCGACATCATCCCATTGATCATTCATAGACTCGGAGTCGTCGATCAAAAATACCTGGTATTGTAAGTCACTAAGACGAGATTGTGAGAGGCATCAAGCTTACTGTATCGAATTCTTTCAAGTAACCGAAAGGATCTTTTCCTTTCAGACTCTTTTGGACGAATCCAGGCACCTTATAGAGAAGAGGCGGTGGTCCAGTAGTCTTCGGTTGATCGTCTTTACTTCTAGAACTTTGCGCGCTAAGGTTGGAAATGCGTAGACCCTGGGATGTTGACGAACGCTCCTTCCCCGCGTCCGGCCTATCGGTTTGGGAGCCGTTTGTCATGAGGGTGTGTCTTCTCTCTGGATTTGGGCTATAACTTTCCTGGACAAAATTGTACAGAATAGGGCTCACTATCGGCTGGACAGGACTAGGTTGATCTAAGGGCAAAGTTTCTGGTGGTGTTGGTGGAATCCAGGCTTGATGGATCTGTTCCGGTGTCTCAGTGATATCACGGATAATGAGCGATTCTTTACGAGGGCTTCGGAGCTCTCGAGGGTCTTCAGGGTCGGTGAAAATTGCCCTGGTCGTAGGTTCAGCGTAACCCTTACGCTCCCTTTCTCTTTCCAGGATACGCGAGAACTTTGCGTCGACGGCTTTGGCGCGCGGGCGTATTTCGGCCGGGGTTAACATCTCTTCAATCAGGCCCAGTATCTCAACGATAAATGGATCATGCCCTGCGTCAAGCCTGAGTGTTTCGAACCATTCCAGGACGCTTTTGCTCACTGTATCATCTTTGTAAAAATAGTCCAAGCTGATACCATCGGCCCAAGACTGTTTTCGCTTCTCCCAATATTCGTTAATCCCCTTTGCCCCACGGAGTACAAATGTTACCACTTCGCTGAATACACACCCCAACGACCAGATATCCGATAATCGCCCGGCTTTCCCGTTCCTCTTGCACTCTGGTGCGTAGTAGGTTGACTCCCCCAACAACCAATCAGTATTCGAGGCAGGGCCCTTCTCCTTAAATATAGCCAGTCCGAGATCCGAGATCATGAAAGACTCTCCCATCTTCAAAATATTTTTAGGCTTGAGGTCCCGATGATATCCAATCTGTGCAATCACATCGCTCTCGTCCAAGCCGGAAGGAATTTTGCAATCGTGGATTGTGTCTAGAGCTAATGCGAGCTTTGATATCTCCGCAAAGAGACGGTATCTCTCCCTGGGCGTCTTCGGGGGCTCCCCTTCCTGGAAATGCTTGTCTAGATCGCAATCGGCTCGAGGAAATATGAAGTTGTATTTGTCTCCGTATTTGTAGGTTCCCAGTAGGGGTATGATGTTTGGGTTTCTCAGGTGGAGAATCTTCAACGCATTCTTCTCAAATTCGAATACCGTGCTGTCCGTAACTTCATCAATGTCCAACTCTTTACGAGCGAGGATCGGCTATCCCGAGATGTGAGCTCAAGTATTTATATGCGAATTGTGGAGGATATCATATTACTACCTTATCGCCTCTCCAAAAGGAAGCCAGACCGGGGTCATAGTAGTCCGGATGGATCAATACTTGATACACTTTTCCATATGCGCCCTTTGCGTTACGTATCGGATCGTCGTTGATAAATGGCAATATCCACTGCGAGTCGAACTCTTTTTCTATTCCCTTGTAGAATCTAATCGCTAGAAACGTATATTGTTTATGCAGGAAGTCAGAGTTCTCAAGAAGGGGTTCGATGCTCTTCAACTGACTCTGGGAAAGCGGGAGGCTCATGTCCCCACGGCAGCGGTTCAGGAAGCTCATAATATAGCTCTCCTTTCCAATGAACACTAAAAGCGCCAGGATCTTGCGGTGATTGTGGACTTCATGGAGTCTGTTCAGGTCAGTAAGGTGGAACGACCGTCGTTTTCTAGCTCCTGCTTGGTGACATGGTGGAGAAGCTGCGAGTTGAAATTCTGGGTATGGCTGGTCACGATCATTCAAGTTATCGTGAACAATCTCGCTAAATACGTTTCTTATAGTTTCCGGTGTCATCAACTGGTCGAAAGCTCCCTCGGGTATGAACTCTCGAAATGTGTTGTTCAAAACGACGGCGTTTCGCAGCGCATCATGAAGTCGCCTTACATGAAAACCGGACATGGGTAAGTAGGTATGGGGAGGAAAGGAATCCTATTTCGTTCTGCTTTGAAAGTTGAACTAGGTTTGTGAATGGGGGGGGGGAGGTGGGGTGGGGTGGTGGGAGCGACAGAGGTGTGTTTTAAGCGCAGTGCTAGAGGTCCAGTCTTATAAATCTCATAAAACTGGATCACGAACAATTGCTTGAGGGTACGAAGAGAGGGAGCCGCGTTGGATAAGATGGAAGCGGGGCTGATTCCGTCGCCAATTGGACGATATTTCTAAGCCTCACTCACCACACAGCTTTATAAGCAAAATCAACACACCGCAAAGCTATTAGCCCCCAGGACTCGGTGGCTGTTGGTTTGAATCTGTGAGAGTGGAGTTTATCGAGTACATGATGTAGTTTGTTGGACAAGTACCTTCTACATTCATACATGTGCTTGTAGAATTTCTTCTACCTGTTGGTGAGCGAGTGTTTTACCATAGACCGGAGCTAAGCCTGGCCCTAACCCTTGTAAGGTTGTTTTGAGCCTCATAACATAACCAATATAGCCTTCAAAAATATTTTTGACCAATACTATGTTGCGAACCTTTCAATATTGACTTCACAGAACTGTTCACAGAGCTCTCCAGCTGGCGTGAAGTCTTACATGGTAGTAGTACGATGCTGACAACCAGTGAGCAAATAGAACACCACCGTTTTGGTTGTCAGCAGTGTCTTAATCCCCCATCCCCTTGATGATCATCGATCAAGCCACTAGCTATGCTTGGGCGCTTATTGCTCTCCCCCCCCTCCCCCGAGTAGTGATGGGGTTCATTCAACCTTAGGTAATATAACGAACGATAAGGCTGTACCTTTACAAGTGTACCTACATGTGTTGGCGCCGATCCCGCGAACTAAGACCCGGGTGGCCTCGGTTAAGTAAAGTATACATTTGCCAAGATCCAATCCGGGTATGTACCAAGTTCACGATCAACTATGATGACTGCTTACATCCAGCACGGTCTACACGCAGAAAAGTCTTTGGCATGCACGGTGCAGGTAAGCTCGACGAGCTGAACACTGCTGGTATGAGTGAGACTCGCACTTTATCACCTCATTTCAGTACTGGTGATATAAGAGGCTTGTGGGGGGGGGGGGGGGTACATATACTCAGGTCCACCGCGCGGGCTTGATCATGATATTGGGACGTTATAACTGGCGTTGACCATCCGCGTACATTGGAGTCCTGGTAGAAACTACATGTACCTACATGTACATACACCCGGTACTAGCGTCAACATGCAGCATACATATCGTCGGACCGGTTGTTGTGGGAATGTAAGCAAATCCACCATCGACAGTAACGCTCGCGGCCTGGATAGAGTACGCCACACAACGCTTCAACGAGTGATATTCCATGACCGCACTGTTGCCACCATGCCACAGTGCAGGCACTACCACAGAAGCAATCATCCGGGTGCTTATGTTTAGAAGTCATAGGTCCCTTCAGGCGCCATGCGTACTTTCCAGCAAACCACCTTCACAAGCTTCTCGCGCGAGGTCGTGCGAAACCTTTAAATCCCTGAGCATTACCTAGCCATATTTTAGTTTCGGCACTTGGGGAAAGCAACTGGTAATCAACAGAGGATCGGTCGAGTGGCCTTGTTTACTCATACTAATACCGGAAAGACGGATACATTGGCCCCCATATATATATGACATCACGGGCTAGCACTACTATATACGTACTAATTGAACGGGGATTTAAATTTGCATAAAGAATATCTCTCGCATCTAGACCCACTACATACAGAATTTAAACGCACCCCCTGTATCGAATGCGGACACTCTCTATCTCTCGGTTCTGAATATGATATTGGTCTTTGTGGGGAGTTTATACGTATTGAATCCTACATACGGAAGTCATTCACAAGGACAGAGGAAATACTGTAAAGCTATATATTGTGCTGCTAGTTATTGACTACATATAGCTAGCTAGATTTTCTTTTGTTTCGTCTCACCTCTGTCGTCATAACCTCACCTAATAAATCGTGGTTGTCGTTGTCGGAACTGGTGTTGTGTACACCTCCGTCGTACTCTCACTCGTCCAATCCCTCGTACATGTCGAAGTCTGCACCGCCGGTGTCGTCCCGCCACACGCTACCGCCAAATAACACGTCGTCAGCGTTGCTCCACACGCATTCGTTGACGTCGCACACTCCGCAAACGGGCATCCCGCAGCGGTGGTGCTCATGCTCGTGACTGGGCACAGCGGCGGATGGAACACGGGGACCGTCCCCCCGCAGGCGGGATCGAGGAAGCAGCCGCCGTAGGTCTGCCCGCAGTCATTAATGTAGTCAACGCAGCGACTATAGGTGCAAGATGTGGCTGTAGGCGTAACGGTGGGCGGACTGGTGATGGTGGGCTCGGCGGCGTCGGTGACGGGGCAGAGCGGCGGGTGCCATACCGGCGCCGTACCGCCGCATGAAGGATCCAGGTAGCAACCTCCGAAGGTAGCGCCGCAGTCATTGGTATATGTTGCGCAGGTGCTTGTGCTGCAGGTGGCGGTTGTGGTGGTGGTGGGTGCGGTAGTGACGGCGCGGGCATCCAGCTCCGTCACCGGGCATAGCGGGGGGTGCCATACCGGTGCCGTGCCACCGCATTCTGGGTCTAGGTAGCAACCGCCATATGTGGCTCCACAGGAATTTGTGTATGTTGCGCAGGTGCTGGTTGTACAAGGTGCCCTCGCTGTCAAGGTTGGCGGCGTGGGGATAGCGCGGGCATCCAGCTCCGTCACTGGACATAGCGGGGGGTGCCATACCGGTGCCGTACCGCCGCAGGCCGGATCCAGATAGCAACCTCCGTAGGTAGCACCGCAAGAGTTTGTATATGTTGCACACGTGCTTGTGCTGCATGTTGCGGTAGTGGTAGCGTCGCGGGCACTAAGGTTTGTAACTGGGCATGGCGGAGGGTGCCATACGGGGACCGTACCCCCGCACGAAGGGTCGAGGTAGCAGCCGCCATAAGAGCCACCGCAATTGTTGGTGTAGGTGGTACAGGTGCTTGAGGTGCAGGAGGAGGAGGTAGTGTCGTAGGAGGGCGGGCTGGTAACAGTGGGGGCGGGAGCTGCCTGGGCGGTTTGGAGGTAGGCTGTGCCTAGGGCGAGGGCTAGGGAGAGAAGCTGCATTTTGAAGAGCTCAGCAGAGGACTACTAGAGAGCTGAAGAGATGAGAGGAGGAGGATTGGAGCTGGTCGAGGTATGATATGAGGGGAATTAATGGGGGATATATAAAGCATTTGGATCCACCCAACCATCAGTTATATATATATTATTGGGTTAGTACATGTATGTAGCTTGATGACGAGGAATAAATACTTGCCGATTAGCCTGATATCCCAACTATAATTCTTGGCCTTGGCTTGACAGTTCCAGGTGCAGGTACGTGTGCGGGTGCAGGTACCATGGTAATATTCACTAGGGTTTTACTATGTACTCATTTGATATGTTTGGTCCAATGATCGATCATACACGAAATCGGAAGTGTTGCGGCCCACCGCTCCGGGGCAGGCAGGCAGGCAGGCAGGCATTTGGAAAGCGGCAAGTACATGTATTGCAAATGCTAGGTAATGTCCCAGGATACGAGATAGAGATAGGGGATAGGGATATGGATATGGATAGGGATAGGGATAGAGATAGAGATAGAGATAGAGATAGAGCTGTAGAGCCGTAGAGATGTAGAGAGCGAGCGAGAGAGAGCTAACGAGAAGGGAGAGGGAGAGAAGAGGAAAGAGAGAAAGAGAGAAAGAGAAAAGACTTGAATTAGCGAAGGTCACACAAGTTGTGTACGTATGAAGTACGTGTTTTCTTCAATAAGGACAGCGTACACGATGAGTGGATGTATCTTCTGTACGACGATGATGATATATTATACAAAGTACATGAGTACAAATTAATCCTCTCCGATGGCAATTCAGAATGCTTCTCTGTTAGTTCCCCCCCCCTCCCCTCCCCTCTTCCTCCTTCTCCTCCCCTCCATTTTCAACCTCCTCCGCCCCCACTCAATATCCTGACCAGCTGGTTCGACAAGATACGTATGTGCATATAAGTACAAACGCAGCTCTGAGTCGGTTGGATCGAGACTTCCTTCGGGAGTCAAATATAAATATAAATTAATTGTCGTTACTTTGCACCTTCTCATTATGGCCACTGCAACCTTCACGAAAAGCTTAACCATGCCAAGCAGTAGCCCTCCCCTCAAAAAAACTTCCGATCAGGCCATCGTCCCCCCCGCTCCAAGCTTTTCATTTCAGGGATGCCATACTCATCCCAGGGACCGCATGCAACAAATACGGGGCACACACCACTACCACCAACAACAACAGCGCACACACACACACACCCATGTCCAACGCTTCTGCTGATATCTGCAGAGTTTATCCCCGACCCCATGAATTACAGGGTATCTACGCCTCTGCATCGTCTGTCCCAGAGGAGAGCACAACGGTATCTAGCCGAAGCCATGATAACGATGATGACGGTGGTGGTGGTGGTGGTTGTGGTGGCCTTAGCCCCCTTTCCCGGACTCCGGCATGCCTGCTGCCCCTTATGATTAGTTTTTGGAATCCCGAATATCCGATCCTACGCATGCATCAACTGGGAGGGCGGTAACGACAGTATATACTATGAGAGAGACGGGAGATATTACCGGGGTATTTCTGTTTACTGGCTACTATACTGGTTGGAAGTATATACAGACAGCCTGGTTCGGTGGATAAGCCTTCTTATCCCATCATAAAAGTGTGATGCTCCTCCAATCTAGTTACCCTAGAGCCCAAGACTCGCTAAGTACACAGGGCACAATGGGTTAGCTGCAGCCTACTCATCCTAGCCTATTTGTTCATTGGTGTCTTACTATAGATTATGTAGCCCTTCACTGCTGAATTTCCCTGTCTGCTGCAGGCCAGACCATGGATTATCACTCGCGTCTTGGCGCTCGGTGCCACTGCAGATTTGCCACCGCCTCGCGAGGAGGACCGTCGATGACTATAGCCATAGGGCCAGCCAACATCTCATATGGTTTGCATGTACCCCTACACCCGTAGTACTCTATGCCACTCACTGAATCTTAAATGTTTATGAAATACATGGTTTCTGAAACAAACATGGCCGAGCTTTTCTCCTCAAGTCCATCAACATTCAACATGGAAACATAAGTATATCGTCTGTTAGGGTATACATCATTATTGCCAACGTCCCATCCATGGTACGTCTATTTAAAACCTTTCATAATTACCACAAACAGAAACATATCTATATCCGCCTGATAAGCTCATTCCACATAAGAAACGAGAACGAAAGCAACAAAAAAAAAAAAGACATTAAAAACAAAAGATATCTACTAAAACAGGGCGAGGGCCAAGTTAGCCTCTCAAGAGCGCTTCCACCACCTCTTCTTCTCTGGCTTTCCGTAACCCTCCTCGGAAACGTTCGCGTTACCGACAATCGTCAAAAATACCTGGTCTATAATATCTATCAGCCAATATGTCCACCAATTGAATGACAAGAAGAAAAAAGAAATGGGAACATACCAAGCGTGCTTTGGCTGACACTGTAGAATTCCAGCCCTAACCCTTCCTTGCCCTTCTCCAACGCTTTAAAGACCCTGTTGACTCCTTTAGAGTTTCTCGCCGCCTCTCCAACGCCCTCGTCCTCATCACCCTCCGACTCATCCTCCTCCGCATCAACTGGCACAGAGAATCTCATCTGTCCATGGAAACTCCTATCCTCAACCCTCGCACCTCTAAACCTGGTCAGAACCCAGTCCTTAAGCCTTTTCATTTCCTCGGGTGGACTCGCGGGTGCGGATTTTAGGACAAGGTGAACGTGATATCCATCGCCCCATCTTCGGCGCAGCTGATCCCCAGTTCCCATGGCGAGCATACTCTTTGCAAGGATACCGGCTCGAGAGGCGAGCGCATCAGCTTCTTCCATGGAGTGGGTAGTGAGCACAAGGGATCGGCCGCGAGTAACACCGGCGAGAGTTTTCCACATTATACGTTTGCTGGCTGCATCCATCCCGGAGGAGGGCTCGTCAAGAAGAAGGACAGTTGGATTACCCATCAATGCGATACCAAGGGACA
This sequence comes from Morchella sp. 2016-103, assembly GCA_024713925.1. Lineage (NCBI taxonomy): Eukaryota > Fungi > Ascomycota > Pezizomycetes > Pezizales > Morchellaceae > Morchella > Morchella sp. 2016-103. Next base: position 2,437,372 of record JAMGZF010000002.1, read on the forward strand.
GCTTCCGCTTATTACCGCCAGACAGGTTCTCTGCCATCCGTGTTTTGAATGCCTCGAGGCCAACAGCCTTTATTACCTGAGCGACGTTGTGCTCCACATCTTCAACGCCGCGGACACGTGCGTAGAAGCGGAGGTGCTCTTCAACGGTCATACGGTCCATAGCATCGAATTGCGGGCACACGCCGAGATGCGACCTAGCAGCGGGACGGTTCCCAATGACGGAAATATTCTCGACAAAGATATCACCAGAGTTCGGGACCATATCACCACGGATCATGTTGATAGTGGTTGTTTTCCCTGCACCGTTGGGCCCGAGGAGTGCAAATACCTCTCCTCGGGGCACGCCAAAAGTAACGTCGTCGACAGCAGTTACCTTCCTCCCAAAGGTTTTGGTGATATGCATAACACGTAGTCCATCGTTTGACGAGTCCACACGCCTCATTTCGTCACCGATAAACTTCTTTTCACCTCCAAGTGTACCGACTTCTTGTTCTTCCTCGTTGGCACCTTTGGCTTTGACCGTACGTGATCCAAATCGGAGTCTAAAACGACCGCTGTCCCACCAAAGAAGGGTGCAGAAGAGGAATATGGACTGCAGGATGAGGTAGGTAACCGGGCCACCATAAAGTGTCATCCCACCAGGATTGCCCGCATACTGCTCTCCGCGACATGAGACAGAGAAGATGTTCAACGCAACAAAGACGGCGCGGGTAAAATTGGAGATGGGCGAGATAGCTGCAATTGCAAAGTGCACGATGTTAAGCTGTTCGTCAATCTTTGCTGTCGGTGCATAGGTAAAAACAGACATCACCGCAATAAAGTAGAGCAAGAACATCACAGCTGCGAACGTCACGAATTAGAAATTATTTTCCGTCGTCGTACGGGTGGAAGTACTAACCTTGGCCGCCAGCAACAAATGCGAACGCACTCAACTGACTCTTCGCAATCAAAGACACATTGTATGCCAAGAGTATGCTTGCGATCCCGTACAACACAATGACCAAAAATAGATATCCGAAGTTGTACCAAATATCCCCAGTAGCAGCTACCATAATGATGCTCGCAATAACACTAACGAAGAGAATAGAGATAAAATCAAAGAGGAGATATGCAAGCCATAATGGCAAGGCCCTGACACCATTGGAGTAATGTAGTGCGCGAACATTTCGAATACGCTCGAGTGTAGGGTAAAGCGCGAAAAATGCTGGAAATGCCGAAAACACAAGGCCGACATAACTGTAAAGTCATTCTAGATTAGCATAGACACTTATACCCAATTGCAAACGAGAGAATTACACTAGAAATTGAAGTGTCAACCCCTGCTCTGGTCTCCATGGAATATCAAACTCTGCGTAACTGGCCGAAACTTGTTGCCCAAATAATAAATTGTTCACGACATTCTGTACCACCATTGAGTTTCTGATCCCTCTGTTCCCCACGTAAGAATAAGTAGCTTGGTCATTACTGTTGTTGCTCAAAAAGAACCCCCCGGGGGTAACATCCGAATAATTAGCCCGAATATATTGGTTAAAATCAGAAAGTGTATCGACAAAGTTAATGGCTGTATTGTTGAAAGTCACGGTTATGCCACTCGAAGAGGGAGAACTGCCTTCTAGGTAACTTGATAGGTTAAAATTTGAAAGTACCTCACGGGGACCTAGGACAATGTTGAGATCGACATCAAAGGTGAGGCTGTAAGTATCACCGCGGGAGATTGTGTCCTCATTTGAGCAAGTAGCTCGATCATAGTTCTTGAGAAAGACCATAGTTACCCCCACCGCTATGATTGGTACCAGTGTTGCCGCAAGAATCGGAAAATAGTTTCTCCGGAGGATGGTGAGTCTTTTGCGGAACATAACAACTGTTTGTTGGAAGATTCCAAGTCTCTTTCCAGGGAACAGCTCTACTCCATCATCTCCCTGGCCTTGGGCCTCTTTTGCGTCTTGTTGTAGTCCACTTGTTTCCTCTGCAACCTTCAAGAACACATCTTCGATGGTTGGCCCATTGACAGTATAGTCTGCTATTCCTTGTGCCTCGAGCGCATCCACAACTCTGCCAGCTGCAGAAGAATCAGAAACGTTGTAGACAGTTTGGTCGTACAACCTTTTGGTGGGAACGCCCTGTAGTTCTGGGCCATCACGGGTTGGAAGATGAACTCTATATCCGCCACCGAGGCGACTTTTAAGCTCCACAGCACTACCACGACACTTTAATGTCCCACGGCTCAGTACCGCAATATCATCGGCCAGCAGATCAGCCTCGTCCAAAAAGTGCGTCGTAAGAATGATTGTCCTCTCGCCTCGAGCACGAAGAATAATATCCCATATTTTTCTCCTACTCAGAGGATCAAGACCAGATGACACCTCGTCAATAGCGCAGATGTTTGAGCCACCAGTGAACATAATTGCGAGTTGCAATTTTCTTTTCTGACCACCTGACAGGTTTCGGCTGTATGCTCGCTTCTTTGGTGTTAAGTCACATTCGGCAATAAGTTGCGCAAGCTCCTGTTTCGTGTCGCCGGGGCATTTAAGTTTATTCCAGTACCGCACGTGTTCTTCAACTGTAAGTTCGTCCCAAAACACATTCTTTTGAGGGCAGATTCCTATATGACCGTTGCCACCGGCATTGATCAAAATTTCGCCTTCCGTGACCTTAGATAAACCAGAGATAGCCTCAAGAGTGGTGGTCTTTCCAGATCCGTTGGCACCGAGGAGCACAAGAACTTGACCTTGGCGAATATCAAGGTCAAGTCTATCAACCGCTGTAACAGTTTCCTTCTTTCCACCCGATAGGATATTACCGATAAAGCTTGGAACATACCGCTTTGTAAACCCTCTTAACTCAACGGCATTGGCTGGATCAGTTGTAGGCTTATGGTTGCCACCTCCGGTGCCATAGAGCCATTTCTCAACCAGAGCTCCAAGGATCACATAACCGATGGCTTGAACGACCAGAAATACGAATAGAGCAATTCCAGGCAGGTTTGACTTTTGATTAGGCGGAGCCCGGAGTAATGATGCTCCTTGCCTCTCTTTCTCAAAGCGACCCAACAGTACAGACATAAAGACAAAGTTGCACGAAGGGAACAACAAACCAAGCACCGCAGTAGCCCCCGTAGATGATTTATTGAGAACCTGTGCGATGATACCAAAGATAAGGGTTACGATGGTGGTTGATATTCCTGAAAGCTGAGCGCGCTTGAAGAACGACGAGGCGAATATCGACCATGATGCACAAGCCCATCCCGTAAGAATGTACCACACAATAATCATTGCAATATTTGTATTCGCAAACACACCATTTCCAATCGTGAGGCCCATGACCACCCATCCAGCGATATAGAGCGATGAGAACGAGAGATGGTAGGATATCAGACGGGCAGCTTTGGAAACACCCATTGCTTCAAGAAGCGTAGAGATACCACGTTCCCGTTCAGTGGCTTGAAATCCGGTATGATGATAGATGATACCAACATGACTTAGAAAAATTGCAATTGAGATGTAGTCGGTGATGGCCGTCATATAACTGAAGCATTATTAGCTTTATCCACGGTAATGATAATGTAACGGTCACTTACCGGACACGGATTTGTTCGTCCCGCTCATCAGAGGTCATGTCTGTATACATATACTCACTTATTTGCGTGTTGTCAGCACTCCCTGAGTTGGCATGGTTGGCAATCGCTTTATCGAGTGCTAACTGAAGTGGGAGGAGGAATCTATCTCGAGGTGTTAGTATATTCCCAACAACCCTAACCCTATCAACCACCCCCCGAGGATGAAACCTACTCCTGTGCAGGATTATCATGATTATCGGTATTAATCCTCCCATAGTCAAAAGAAGAATCGCCTCTGAGAGTGTAGTTCCAAATTCCGCCCCGCGCCGGGGATCCATTGAAAACCACAGCAGCAAAACAGTCTGAGGAACCTCGAAGACTCTGTTTGCACTCCTGCTGTAAACCTCTTACTGGGTCACTGATAGTTACAACATTCCCCCCCGCATCTCTAAGCGGCGTGACTAATCCATTAATAAGATCCTGCACCTCACCACCGAGATCGTTGGTGACAAAGACGAGTTTGAGATCCGGGTGGGTCGAGAGTGAATCGGCCAAGTCTCTCACGTATGCAGGAGTACCGATACCATATTTGGCCGGAGGAATAAAGAGATTACGGGCGTAGGAGATGAATGCGGTGAAGATGACCGGGAGAAGAAACGCGCGGAAGAATGTTGAGAACAGTCGGCGGAGGAGTGTGATTCGGAGGGTCTTTTTGTGCAGGGTGAGTACCTGTCGGCCCAACATGGTGACTGGTCGGTGGCGACCAAGAAGCTACCTTCGGCAAAAAGTAATTATTTAGTTGTTAGTTGTTAAAACGAGTGATATCGAACTCTAGTTACTAGGTTTCAAAACCACAAACGAACGAAGGTGAGGAGCCCTGATCGATTGATATATATGCTAGGCAGTAGGGATAGAAGCCTACTTATAGCTGTCCTAAGATTGGAACAGGCACCAACCTACTACTGCTGACGTAGCTTTTTTGCGGTAAATGATTGGGCAATAGGAAACTCCACCGCTGGCGAGGGGCCAAGAATAAGGAAGAAGTGAGGCCGAGGCAAAAGGATAAGAAACAACGAGCGTATGAAATGAAGGAGGCTTTGGGGTCAATCAATCACAGCATTGGCATCCAACGGAAGTGGTCCCGTAAAACTACGCGATGTTACAAAGCCCTATGAATGACAAGCCCGGCTAGGCTTAAGTGTTGGAAATATGCGTGACTAGGAATCTGATGCTAGGTTTAACTCGTGGTTGATCTCCCTATGATAATCCTTGAATATTAATTGATGTGCTTATCTTAATATGATCTGGTTGGTTATAATCGGTAAACTTACAGAGTAATGGTAACTCAGTGTAGTGCAGCTAGTAAATCATTTTTTTTTGCCAAAGTGAAGCAAAGATGAAGGAAGAGACCTTTCCCTTCCTCTCTCTCTCTCGACGATGCTCCTTAACAATAAACTACGAGCAGGATCGCGGCTCAGGGTTTGCCCGCTTGAATCCCAGTACATCTCCCTATTAGGAAACTCAGACATACCCCCATCTCTTTAACCTTACTCACCAGTACAAATACCGTTTAACCGAGAGGTTTGCTACTCCGTCGTACAGGGCTGTGTTCAATCGTGACAGGTTACACAGCGCAACACATTCTTTTAAAAAGTGCGTATCGCACCTTCTGGCAAGGATGACGCGTTCATTTATTAGATAGCGGAGACTCGGGCCCCGCCAGACCGTTGTTCATTCTTATGTAAAAGGGAAAAAAAAAAAAAAAAACTTGCCAGGGAAAGGGAGTTTCGAGAAGCATGCAAAGTAAAATTCCTTTGTATCTTGGCTTTGCAGGAGAATTAAGGTTAATAGAGGTAAATTCTCCCGGGTTCCAATTATATTAACGCGCTACAACTAACATGGTGAGGCTCATCGATCGGAGTCTCCGAATGGCCACCTTGGCGTTCGTACTCGCTAAGGTTCTCTATCTACTTGATCATGAAAGATGGAGGAGACTCAGAGACACACAGTGCACGAATCTATCGCCAACCACCACCAACCCGACCCCAAGCTAAGGAAGAAGAGTTGAGTACTGCTTGCTAGAGTATGTAAGTACCTACCTGCTGCATATTCGAGTGTCCTTGGCAAAGTCACCAAATGTAGTGCTATTTTCAGCATCCAGCCTCGATGATCTTACACCTCAGAAAGTTCTTTCAGAGCCTAAGATATATGCTGTTACAAGAAGAACGTACGTTATTGCGTTCGTTTCTAACAATGACGTGACAAAAGCTATCATATGTAGGAGTATTAATCAATTGCATCCTAGTAAATCTGAACATTTGTGAGTCAACAGCTTTTGACTTGAACATCATCAGACTACAAGATTCCTGAAGGTGTGCACATCCTAGATTGGTCAATCATCGGGCCAACAAAGTACTCCGGTGTGAAGGGTAAGTGAGTAGAACGCGGCGGTGCGGTTTGCGTTGCTACGTTCTACTCACTTACCCTTGACACCGTAGTACATGTAGGTACCTTGTCTGCCTTGGTTTATCTCAACCTCACCATCTAATCTGAATATTATGGGGTAGTGTAGTGGAAACAAGCTTTGATAAACGGAGGGGCAGTTCCTAGGTTAGTTCCCACGCCAAACCTAGGCAAGTCACTTCTGTGAGTAAGGCGTACTGGGGGGCAGGATGATAAGATGAAGTTATTTTCTTTTTACAGCAATATCTGAATATCTGATGAATTCACAAGAGTTAGGGTTATTTATATCCATCTGCGTGAGCCATCAGGGTTGTCGGAGCGCTCTCCATTGATCACCGATGCTATTGGTTGCAAGCAGTGCTTCCTGGGATGATCCATAACATCATCTCAATCCAAATCCAAATCTTAATTACACAGCCATTGATGGTTCCGCTGACTGGGTGTAGACCATTTACTGCGCCACGAGCTACCCAACTACATGTAGCTACTATACTCTTGCGGCCTCGACTTACATATCTTGGTTGCGGTAACCAAGTTTATGATGTAATGCCCTCCAAATGAATACTCGAGTTTGAGATCCTACCGTTCAGTTTCTCTCGTCTGTTCAGGGCTGGCACCGGCTAAAACTACTTCTGATAAGATTTGGTTGACTATGCATCACCCGAACACATTTTAAGGATTTTGTTGAGCTCTTAAAACTCAAATTTTACTAAACGTGCTCGTTCTAAAAGGCACGTAGACGGGCATGGCTATTGGGAAATGTCGAATCCAAACCGATTCATTTTACATGGCTATCTAGTGGGCCATAATTGAGGCCAAGTAATTCCAACTCTAACAAATCTAAGACATCACGAAATGACCCCTTAAACGTCTCTACAGGCGTATACCAGGATATCGGCCAAACAAGAAAAGAAAGGAAAAATACGAGGAGTCCCATATAGGTGGTTGATTTCATGAACACGTCAGCCTTGCGGGTCGATAATGATATACCAAGAGCTCCCTTCACACGATATGAACATATGATCGTTAGTTTAGTGGTACGGCTTCATTTTATTGTTTACTCACCAGAATGTTGTTGAGACGTAAGTTGGAACATGCACCACGATTGAGAACCCAGCAACTGTTGATTTTAATCTAAAGGCCCGTCCTATAGGGTCAGGCTCTATTTCAAGCCTAACTACTGTCAACCATTTGAATACATGACCAAGATGAATATATGCTCTGAAATATCTGTTTTCTCCCCTCAACACTTCATCCCTAAGTCTCCATCTATCTCCTATAGATATCAGACCTATCATTTCCATTTTTAGGATGAGTCAACTGTTACACTACCTTGTTTACCCCCACCTTTCATTGCCCTGTGATCGAGATCTATAGACACCCTCTCAAACCCTTTCGTATGCATCAGCGCGGGGGCCTAATTGTACGTAACGAACTAGGCGAAGGATTCATAGCAAGTAACGTGGTCCAGTCACAAAATGGTTAAATGCCTTGATGCTTACATTAAATGTTGTATGTATACCATTGGACCCGTTTGATTTAAGATGCAGGAGAGAGTTTCTAGCTGATTATATCAAGGCAGGTCTAAAAGGGCCGAAACCGCAATACACGACCCCCTTTCGTCAGGGGCTCAATTGGCCGCCATATTTAATATCGGGTAATGAGATTGTGGATGAAGCCTCAGGAGCAGAGGAGAATCTCTGTAACATGGATCACTAACCGCTTGGAACCTTGCAGTTTTGGCAGCGCCAGCTCCAAGTGCCGTGGGAGGTTTTGGTTTGCAGCACGCATGCAAGGCATATCGGAGAAATCATACTAGAGGCTACCCCCTTTGACACTAAATTTTAGTCCAAGGGGGGGTACCGGGCCGGGTATTAGGGTTTAACTGTGAAAGAAACATATCTACTGGCCGCAACTATCAGAATCAATCCTGCTGGCCATGGGTCTAACAAATGCCATAATCGTTGCCCTATCAGATACTTCTTATTCTTTTGCTAAGTCATTTAGACTGGATTAATTTAAAAGGTAATCAAAGCGACAAACGTGCTGGTCTAAGCCTCCGGAACGACAGATACTAAGTCAGATAACCGGGTTTAAATTAGGAGCTATTGAAGAACATTATACTTGGACTAAGTTAAAATCGATCAACTACAGCTTTGTGCCGCGAAACCAGATTGAAGCATTATATACGGCCATATGCACTGAAGATGGACTAAGATCGAGACCCTATCGCCGCGCGTTCATTCATGGGTGATATAACGAGTGAGAACACATGAACATATACGAGTCTTGGCAACAATCAGCTAGATAAATGTACTCACATACACGTATACTTTCAGTCGCGTGCTAATTTAATACATGTAAGTACATGTAGTTCTCCTAATGAGCTCAACAATAAAGTACATTATGGCCCCCGCCCCAAAGAGCGGTTAATCCTGTGTGCTTACTGCCACTGCCACTGCCACCACTCGCCAAAAACAAAGTCTGTTGTAGTCGATCTAGGCGCGACCAGTGGCCACGTAGAATATCAGCAGACACTTTTTTAGGAGAGTAGGGTTTGGTGTCAGCAAGAAAATAAGGAGTTGCCCCCTAAGTAAATCCCACAAAATGACTCGATCTTATATATGTCATCTTTATAAACGCCACTTTTCCCAAGCCTCACCACCTTTCCTTATCAACTCTTGCCCCCCCCCCCCCCTTTCCTTTTATCAGATAGTAGAAGAAAACAGTAAGCTTAGCATTATAGTAAGGCAACAAAACGCACAAGCCTCAGGCCGCAAAAAAACGGTGGGGTGGTAGTTACTCCACGACCGCGACCAACGCACCATAGTTATACGTATATGGGCCCCTATGACATAGCTCCAGATATCTAAGGCCTATAATAGGAGGATTTTTCAGTGCAGTTTTAAATTTTGTGGAGATGCCAACAGCTGCATGTTTTCAAACCTCTCCAAAAGAAATGAGGGGGATAGGGGGAGAGAGAAGAGAAATAAAGAAAGCTCATTCAAACGCTTCTCAGAAAACCTAGACGTAGTACTACAAGGCCCCCATGCTCTTAAATCCACAGTAAAAACCAGCCATATGCTTATTATAGTTAAAAGCTCGTGTATAATAGTACAATAAGAACTATCCCTTGGACGGATAAAACTTGTCAAATTCGCGACCTACCACTTTCAGCTAATATTAACCTCGTGTGGTAACTGTTGGAAATTCTTGTTTAGTTCGTTTGTTGCTATTTACCATAACAAGCAATATAACTCCCCTACTAAGTGGTGCACGGTCCAGGTCGCGAATTTGACAACTTTCATCCGTCCAAGGGATAGCTTGTTTAACAGCGGTAAGCATATTAATTAACGAATCAAACAAAAACAAAAATCATGATCATAGTGCACCGAGTGAGAGGTTGTGATGTAATCTTAAGTAGGGTTTCTGTCCAAAATTATAGCTATATATTAGGGTGGCCCGGGCCCGCGAGTTAAAATTGGCTCGGGGTGTACTTTGAGTGTTTCCACAACTACATACAACCTTTGTTGAGAAACCCCCATCATAAAAAAATTCTTATTTCTTGACTTCCAGAACCCTGGAGAGGGTAGGAACTCCTAAAATAGTTTTGAATTATTCTTTATATACCTTAGCTACATCTACACCTACATGTACTATGTACTTTAGTATGGTTTGGCAGACTTGTCCACGCGGCTGTTGGCCGTTGAAAGTCTCTTTTCTCAAAAACACACTGTTTTCTGTTAACGTAGCTCATACCGGCTTAAGATACATGTATTGGTGCAACGTTATCCTCCACCTTCTAGGCGGACTTCAGTAAGCTTTAGATACATGTAGGCTTTGTGTTTTTTGGGCGATGAGGTATAATTCTAGAGTTTATTTGATACTGGATGCTCTACCACCGGCCGCAGAGGAATGAATCCTTAAATTCGTTGCTGTTTATAGGTGGATTTATGAAATAAATGTATCGGGAACGCACTTCAGTAAATGCATCACTAGTAGGTATATGTGTATGTAATTGGGTTGGCAATGAATCGGCAATGAACCGAAAATCTTCATGTATCCTCATATTCCTAGGCGGCCGCGGGGTTGATACGTTATACATAGTTCCCCGGCCGCGGTCCACTAGCTAGAGAAAGTTAATAAAAGGGTACACATGCAGCGTGGGCTATAATTTCTCATGAAGCCAAGTATATATAATACTACGTCTCCCAAAAGTTTAAGGTGCTAAATTACTCTCATCCATTTATAGGCTTATCACAATATCATGACTTTCGCCCTGCCCTGCTAGCTTAGCTCACTGGCAATATCACACTGAGCTGCTGCCTGCTGGGCTGACCCATTGTAGCTACATGTCTGCAGAACTCTATAGTGGAGGACTTCCCGTACGTAGGTGATAGACTGTTTTATCACTATTTAGGTTCTATTTGAGGTTACAACGGATAGAGCATGGGTTCCACTACTGGACTATATAGTGATTAAATAGAATAGAGAGATCTTGTGTTATTTTTATCCCTAAGTATATGTACATGTATGTATATAGAGAGGCCTTTGAGAAATGCCTCAATTGATGGAACGTTAGGTGGAATTCTGCCAAGAGGCAACGTAACACTTAAGCTTTAGCTAGATAAAAGAGGCGAGGAGAAGGCAGGGCGTTTCCACTCACTTTCTTCTACACATCTAGAGACAGTGCTATATACCTCAATCGAACATAAACCTTTGTGACCTTTCTTTACCTATGGGAAACCATTTTGTCTTTGATTGCTTCTATCCTATTGGATAGGAATAGAGCAGCCTCTATCCCTTAGTCTGTCAGTAAAATGCTGAACCCCTAGAAGAAGAAACCTTTGTGTAGCTTTACTAACAGATCCTGTTATCTCTCTTATCAAATAATAGATCTCCAATACAAATTTCGTTCCTCTATTATAGGGGGTCAGCATTAACGGACTATGGGATAGCCTACGGGAAGTCCTCCAGTATTTCCAAACTCGTTCCAAACTCCGAGATCAATACTGCTCTCGATCGTTGGAATATAATTGGGCCAACCTTATTCAAAACATTAATGAAATCGTTGCTGCTCGTCCTATATTTAAATTCCGGATCCGCCGAGTTTGTTTTCGAGGGGGACGAGGACGAGATATTCTGCAGATACAATGGGGGGGGGGGCATTTGGTCACCTCATTAATCTGGCGGGGAGAAATCACGTGTTGAAGCTGGTTACAAGGCTAGGATGCGCGAGTACAATGGAGCGGAATAAGAAATCAATACCTCCAAAGGGTAGAAAGAGAGGGGTGGGGGTGAAAATGGAATAATTTTACTATGGTGGGAATCGAGGTTAGTTCATATTACTACCTCTCTTGATGGATACTCGCTTACCATAAGATATGATCAATAGATTTGGCAATTCCATTCGGCCTTGTCTAGCGGAAGATCTGTTTGTTAGTTTTTGTTGAACTTATCAACTGCTTAATACAGTTGATATGGGCGCAATATCGCACAATAAGCCCCGGAACTGCCTGTCAACCTTCGCCACCGGCACTCACTTACAGGTGAAGGAAATAAAAAGAAAAGGGGAAATTGAATGCACATGTAAAGTAGCTATTAGCAGTTTAGACGCTCTCCCTCAATCCTCCCCATCTCCAATTCAACTCACTGTTTTCTGTCCTCATCCTCATCGTCCTTTCCTTCCTTCTCGCGCCTCGGCGGAAGTTCTATCTTTATCGTATTACTTTGGTGTTTTTTGCTTTGCTTTCTCCGCTACTAGTGATTGAATATCCTCATGGCCTCCAGACCGAAAATAATTGGGGCGGTTCCAATGGACCTAAATATGGTTTAAACCGGTTCATAATGACGAAGAACTGTGTTGATTTCACCAATATCACTTAATTGAAGGCCCAAACAGCACCATTTCAGACTTCAGTACGTTTTATACTGCATACATCACAGTGCAAATTCTGAGCTTATCAATGGACTTATAGCTATATAGCCATATAGAGATCGAGTAGTACTGATAACTCGATCCCCTCTGACAAAGTCGTAGTCTCTCTCTCTCTCTCTCTCTCTGTCTCCTTCCCTGATTTTTATAGTTCCTAGCACTCTCTAGATTGGTGTTATACCATGACGAAAAAAAATTATTCTTTGAATATTGTCAGGGGCCTAGGGCCGGCCCTGGAAGGTTACTATGTGCCTCCACAAACCCTGATATTTGTGATGCTGTATGGAACGCGATTAGAACATGGATCGAGGATACTATCGAGGAGCTAATTGATTGCTGTACTTCATATTTCAACCATTTTGGGGTTTGCTTGTATTAACACACGATTGGCTTTTTTTTTTTTTTATTATCTAAATTGAACATTGAGGTATGTACATAGTTTAGCAAAAGTTCATTGCTAAATCTACAAGATCTTACTTTTGAAATCTTGGGCCTTCCAGTCTCTTTAGACGCCGAAGAGACATCTTTTCGCTAGGAGATATAAGGAATATAGTATCCAATGGTGCATTTACACAATTACAAAGCATAGGGTTGAAAATGCGTCATTTTCTTAGAACACCCGGTTCCCCGCTTATAGAGTATTAACTTATGTAATACTCCCAGCACTGTATATATGTACATGTAGTTGCATCAGCGTGAAATTATTCTTTGGCTGCCTAAAAGCTTGATAGGTTTACATGATACTCCCGAAAAGGGTTTCCGTTGATACTTTATTTTTGGCGAGTAGGAAAGTAGAAGCTAACGAACCGCACGGCAGTATGCGCGGACGAGCCGACTCTTTAGATATCACATATTAGCTACAGGATCGTTTTTCTTTTCCTCCCCAAGGCATCGATGCATCCCCGGTGTTGTGTTTGATCATGAGAATTGATTAGTTGTAGTCTGAGTTCCCTGGTGTCAACCGAGACTCGGGATCCTACTACGTAAAAACTAGCCACCAAGCCTGCAGCTGAGAGTACCTACATACCTTACATACGTTAATTGAGAATTGGTGGACCGAAATACATAAGTGATTGCTGGCTTCCCTATCATCTTTTTGAATGATGAGCTATCTGGAAATGCAGCTGGATAGGCTGTACCTACTCTTCCTCATTTTGTCCCTCTTAATTGTGCAGCTTATCTAGTGGTCGTGTTGCAGGTACATACAGGGTACAAGTATACCTCCACATACATACATGTATGTACATGTATTGTAGCTTGGGCAAAGCTTCAATGTTATGTAAATACTTACATGTATTTAATTTTGTTTCTAAGATGATTACCATTGAAAGTTACATATACGGGCGGTACGTGTATATTAAGATTAAGCTGCACTCTTGGTATAAAAAACATTATCTCGGCTCGCTTTAATAACTGCCGAGCGCATTTCAGTATCGGAGATGTCCATTTCGAAGGTAGGCTTTACTAGTGGTTCTATCTACCATCACCCAAGTACCTACATTCTCGAGGTTCCCCGGTTCAGATTTCCTATTCGACTATTCAAGTTGAGTCCGCCTCTGCAGTTGACCTGTCACTTCTAACAAATACTTTACTAGTGCCATGGCCAAATTGTTATGGCCAAATACGCCATCCTCAAATATTTCTCAATATGTATTGGGGGGAGGAAATTTCTTTACATCAACAGGGATATTCCGATTCGAGTTCCCCAGATTTTCGCTTGTATATAAAACTGGGGCGGCTAATGTTCGGCACGCGATCCGAAAGCTTTCTTTTGGGATTGAAATGGTGACTCCTTCTCTTTGGAAATCTCTTTCTAATTACTATAAAAAAGCTGGAAGAATTTAGTTGCCTCGAATGCCTTACAGAAAGCCAATTTCCACAATAACAGCAGCAGCAACAGCAACAGCAACAGCAGCTCTACAAAGCGCAGCTCTACGACAAGATGGGGCCGAGAGAGGCGCCGGAAGAAGATATACCCACACCTCCTCAGGTGAAGGGATGGAGAATTTTCACAATTGCGTTCCTAGCTTGTATGGGAGCTTGTATGTTTGGGTATAATCTGGGTGTCATTGGAGGTAGGTTATCGATATCCACGTACCCATTGATCTAATTCACATAACTCACAGAGATGTCTTCCTAGGATGTATTACACTTCCAAATTTCCGTGAAGAATTCCGTCTTCCTCCTACAGGGACAGAGGAATATAACTTCATTGTTGCAAACATTGTTTCTTGCTTTCAGGGAGGAACATTCTTTGGTGCTCTTATGGCCTATCCATTAACTGAGAGATTTGGCCGCATACCTACCTTACGGGTTGCTTCATTAATATTCATTGTTGGTTCCGCCATGCAAGTAAGTTATTAGGCTACACCTACGAATATATTTCATACCCTATATCAATATGCTAACTCTAGAAAAGGCTTGGGCGAATGGGTCATTGCAATTGATGTATAGTGGTCGATTCATCGCCGGCCTTGGAATTGGTGGAACCTCCTTACTCATCCCACTATATCTTTCTGAGATATCACCGCCGTCAATTCGTGGACTCTTGGTTGGGATGCACGAGATTGTTAATCAGATATCGTCTTGTGGCGGCTTTTGGGTTAATTATGGAACTCTCCCATTATCTGGGGCTAATCAGTGGAGAATACCACTTGCTATTCAAATCGTACCGGGAGGTCTACTGTTTTTAGCATGCTTTATCATTCCTGAATCACCAAGATTTCTCATCCGAAAGGAACGTTTCGAAGAGGCAGGAAAAGTATTGCGTATAATTAGAAATTTACCATTGGAACATGAGTATTTGAGGAGAGAATTTTTAACGATTAAGAACCAAGCTGCATTGGAGAAGATCGAAGGTGCAGAAGCCAGAGCAAACGGGAAGGGGCTTTCAAGAATATTTGGGCCAGGCGACTTGAAAAGGCTGGGAATCGGAATTTTGATGATGGTTGCACAGCAGTGCACTGGTATTAACGCAATGAACTACTATTCGGTATGTACCACTCATTTCAGGATTGCTGATTCGTTGCCTAGCTAACTAAGGATTAAATGTAGCCATCTATCTTTAAAAGTATCGGGTTCGGTGGCACAAATGTCACATTATTTGCAACGGGCATATACGCTGTTGTCAAGTCAATCGCGACACTTTTATCACTAATGTTCTTTATCGACCGTTCCGGTCGTCGCAAGCTTTTATTTATAGGTGCCACTGGTGCCTCACTATCTATGTGGTACATTGGCGCCTACATCATGGCAGCTAAAGTAGACCCAGACCATCCACAAAGCAGAAATGCGGCGGCGTGGGTCGGTATTGTGATGGTCTATATTTACGCTGTAAGTATTCACTGCAAGTCGTGGTCGGAAGCTTCATCACACTAATAGAGGGATCATAGATGTTTTTCTCAATTGCGTGGAACGCTATCCCTTGGATTTGTAGGTTATCTGGCCAAATTCTGGGGTTGGCAGCTTAGTACTAATACAAAGTTGCAGATTGTTCCGAAATTTTCCCAGGCCGTATCCGCGCTCTCTGTGTTTCGATTACTACTGCAACCCAATGGCTAGGGTACTTACGAACCCTGGAACCTTTTGGCAGAACTCTACTAACAATTTTCTTCGTAGACAATTCGTCATAGCTCGTGCAACTCCCTATATGATATCAAACATAGGTGGTGGAACATATTTTTTCTTTGCTGCATGCATGGTGGTCATTATTATTTGGGTGTATTTCTTTGTTCCAGAAACAAAAGGAAGAACGCTGGAGAGTATGGATGAGTTGTTTGGGGTTGATAGAACAGCCGCTGCTGCAGAGGCACAGGCAAGGGTGGACGCGATGAACAAGAAGAAAGAGGAAGATGTTGGGGAGATGAAGACAATGGAGGTTGTTTAAGTGTCTAGAGGATGTTGATGTTATGAGATGTTATGTCACACATACGTACTTAATTGTTTATGCCTTAGAAATTAATTACATTAGCGCCAGAACGGGTATTTCATTAAGCCCAACTTTGACCGTATAAGTCAAACGTTAGTCTAATCAAGTACCTATGGAAATTGAGTGAAGGTCCTCTTTCAAGGCTTGTGTAAATATCCTACGGGTATAGGGCTTGAAGGGAAGATTTTATTTCCATAAGATTCTAATTATTAGGATAAGCTCTGACTAAGGCTTTTATTAGTGAATTAACAAGAGCAACAACAACAGTAACAGCTCAGGGTTTTGCACATTTAAAATGGGACTTATAGAAACATAAATGTTCGTTCTGCAGTGGTGCTAATGTATAGAGTATATAACTAAGTCTAGGGATATTTATAACTGCAATTGAGATAGTAGTACTTGTACTACATACAAGTTTATAGCTTAGGTCCTCAATTATTATGATAGGTCATCTTACTAGAGTTATAGGACGTCGGAGGATATCAGGTGCTTAGAGGTAGAGGCACAACTCCTGCGTGTAGGCGATTTTGCGAATTAATCTAGGGGGCCGATGTTCATCGAATATCACTCGGCTATCTCAGTCACTAAAACCAAACCATGCATGATTTTTTTTTTGTTTACATCATACTCTAAACCATGCATGATTCAAGTACCTTACCTTATTTATATAGTGTACAAAAGTTTTCTCATCCACTACAATTAGGCAGTACTAGTTGGCCCTGACTTCGTTGATTTCAGCCAAGAATACTTACTAGTGTATCAACGGCGATCCTCTATGGTGTTCCACACTGAGGCGCCCACACGTGCACCTTTGTCTGCATTTGAGTATGGGCTGCATTCTTCCTCGTCGCTTTGGGGTGTGGTCTCCTAGCTGTTCTCTGATTAGTGAGGTTCGGCTACGCTCAGTCACCTAAATCCCTAAATCACACACAGCTCATCCGTCCCAGGATCCTACAAGAATGTTATTTCTCTACATACCTATGAGTTGATGTGTACTAGAAAACTTTAGTCTGCATCTTGATCTTTTTTTAAAAAAAAAATAATCACAGAAAGGGCATACACAACTATTGTGGAGATGGCAAAATGCATGATGATTTCTTTTTCTCAAATCTAGCATCATCCATCCAATATGGTAGCACCGATCCGTGTGACTATAGTGAAGCCTTATGATGCATAGTGCAATAGGTAGCTAGGGTCTTGGTTCCTTAGACCTCTTCACATATATCTGCCCTGACTCCCCTCGTTACAACAGAGAGGTCAACCTCGGATTGAATTCTTCGTGTGGGTCCCCTACCTCCTTTTGAGTATGTGCGTCAAGCTCCCCTTAGGTGAATTTTACTAACATGCAGTTACCGCAGTTCTGATATCCAAAACCTTCCAAAGATACACGCTGGACACAAAATACGACAGACATCTACCCTTGACGTTTCACGGAGCATCTAGGCTTCCTGCTCCTAGAATTTAAACGAAGATGCCGCCAACTACTTTTCAGGTTTTATTTTTGGCATTTCTCCCAACCGTTGCAAGCGACTCAGGCGATGATTTCACCAACAACCTATTCTCGGATCTTGGGCCACTATTGGCCCTCTTTGGGGAGCGATCAGCTCAACAGTTTATGAGCCAGGCGATGGGAGTGGTGGATTGCATAATTTTTGCTATGGCACCGCTTGGTCTCATTACTGCTGCTGTAGGTGCCATTCGGATTGGTGGAGCTGGCTGGTTGAAAGCATGTATTGGACGTGCGAGAGAGGCGTATGCTGTTCCAGAGCTTGAGCTGCTGTCATCAACATCCTCCGAAGTCTGCGAATTATGGAATGGGTTGACCCTTGTAAGAGTTCTTGGCTCGCCAAAGATAGCCGAGTTGGTCTACTTTTCAAAATCTGACGGCGAAGGTACTGGTCCTATTGGGAGTCCTGAAAGGCACTGTGGAATCGATGCAACAAGCCGAGAGGGCTGTTGGTCTCGAAAATCTACCCTATCAGGGGACTTATTTGGGTTCCTTACTTGTCGCAACCCACACCTTTTTTGGCTCAAGAATCACTTTTTTTCGAAGAATGGATCGCAGCAGGAAGTGGATGTGGAGAACCCGACAGGAACGTACGCATTCGACACCAAACAGAAAACGTCTGTTAAAGATCCAAAGAAGAAAAGTGCTCCAAATATATCCCTAAATATCACCAAACCCGCTAGTCAAAAGAAATTGTGGAGTGTAGCTTGGTTCGGAACCGCGCTACAGCTAGCTGTGCTTGTATTTGACGCCTCGATAACCTACCATTCTACTTGGAAGCGAAACTTCGGGAAAAATGGTCAGCCAGTAGCCAAATATGCATTTCCCCTAACAGCTATCGGAACTTTGCTAGTTGTTTTGGGTATGTTTATCAGTGCGTATGTGATTGAAGATGCGACCAAGGAGGAGGAATTAGAGCATCTAAGGAATGGAAGAGGTGTTGAAATGCGCGTTATGTGGCTACAAAAGTATGAAAATGTTGGTGATCAGAACTTTGAATCATACGCCATATTTGCCCGCGAGAAACGTACATCAATCCGCACCTCCCGTAGGCGGGAGCCCCAGTTTGCACGCCCAAGCCAATCAACGACGCCCCCTCAATCCCCTCAACCCTCAGCTCCTACCCGGGTCAGCTTAAGAGAATCAAGTCGTCCAGAGACTGGGGATTTTCTCACCACACTCACTACAGCTGCCACGGCTGTGACTCTTGTCGGCTTTATTGCGCAATTTTTGGGGCTAAGGGGTATGTCGTGGACAGCAACGATTGCGCAGTTGGTTGCAACTGTGATAATGACAAGTCTACGGTCTTGGTTGACGACTGCTGGTCTATCGCAGGAACCAGATACATGCAAATTACCAAAAGAGCACGAACTTGACTGGTTAGCCACACGGATGGGTGACCTCAGAGATGATGGTCTGTATGAAAGCCTATCGGAGCAAGCCATGGATGTTGAATTCTGGAGCCCGTGCTCGTGGAAGTGGCGTATGGTAACTGAGCGACACCGGACTGCCGAATCGTGGTCAAAATTGCCTTCATATGGGAGGGCTAACCAGGTTGTTGAAGCAAGAAAACGCCTCCAAGACTTAACTGGGTGGGCTAGAGAGGGGAGTATGGCGGTTGCCACTGCAACTGCTATTGAGGAGTTCATGAACAACATCTTCAGCTCCGACTATGTTACTTTGGAAGCTGGCTTTACTGAGAGACTCAAGTTCGAATGGCCAGTTTTCGTCGAGTTTGATGGCGTGCAAGAGACATACTACCTACGGTTATCACGAGATTCAACTAAGAATAAGTGGAAGCAGACACAAATTCAATCGAGGCTATTCTTTCTTTGTGGACCTACTCGCTTCAAAGAGATGAAGAGCGAGAAGAGAAAATAGTCATAGATTCATGTCCAAGGAGTGGATTGTCTGAGAAGGAAGGTTTGGAAGAGCTAGAAGAACTAGATAAACAAAAAGAGTCTACGGGGAAGTGGAACAACAAATTGAGGTTTCTAGGGCCAGGAGATATAGTATCGCAAATGTGCTACAGATTGTGGATCTACCGAGGAACAGACTTCCAGATATATCGACGCCAGAATGCAAACATACAATATCAGACCACTGGGTTTCCCATCAATCCATCCCTCTCTATAAAACGCAAAGCTACGGATAAAGAACTGGACGAGACTCTTTCCGTCCTTACTTCACTTTCAGCGGAAGCAATGTGCGCTCAGGATATGTTTTCGACATTTATGTGGTACATTGCGGACTACATAAAGGCTGTGAGTCCCAAGACCACACTCGCAAAAAACTCTGTTGGGTTAAACCAAGAAACATGGCAACCTCCATCCCTTAGGAATCCATTCCTCGAGAGCGTTTTAAGAAGTCTAGAAGCAACCGGATTGGGTACAACCGAAGAAATTTGCATGTGCATCGTACCGCCATTACATTCATCCGGGATACTTCAAGATATGGATCTAAGCCCACAGGAGCTCATTAGTTATGTTGAAGATAGATCTGGCGCATTCGAGGCTCAGGAGGATTGGGAAGAAGCAGGGAAAGCATACGAGTGGCTTTATGATATTTGCCTTGGTTACGTGGATAATGAGCCTTCTATTTTCTGCCAAGCAGCTATTCTACTGGCTCACTTCTCAGCAAGCACTAACGACGCCGTTGGTAACTGTGGGAACTATAACATGTATCCCGAAGTTAAACACCAGAGAGAAACTAGTTTATCAGTGATATCATCAAAGGCTTTAAAAAAGTTACTTTCCGGACCGCGAGGTCAAGCAATTTATCGGGTCATTGAAGATGCATATAATGCAGCAGGCGATGTTCAAAGACTACCCGAAATCAAATATGATCCAGAAACGACGAATTTTATATCATTAACCTCCCCGGTTTTATTCGATGATTCTACGACGTATGAACAGCCTCTCGAGGAAATCGTCCAAAGTTTGTTGTCAATCAGTCCAAATGGTCAAAATTTTCTGTGCTGGACAGAAGTACATCTTGCCGCCACAGGGACAAGTCAATTTGACCTCAGTAATATGTCCAGTATGGAATCGTCGAAAATGAACGCCCAAGACAGAGATGGCAGGACACCCCTACACTGGGCTGTTTTAAAAGGGAAGGTGGAAAGTGTTGAGGCGCTCCTAAAAGCAGGATGTGACGGAAATATTAAAGACAGGCTGGAAATGACACCTCTCCACATAGCTGTTACAGAAGAGAAAAAAGATATCATCATATCCCTTCTTCCCAAAGTAGAAAACCTAGAGATAAAGAACTCGAAGGGTTGGACTGCTTTACATTTGGCTGCCTCCGCTGGATTCAACGACATAACTGAGTTGTTATTGAAGAGCGGTGCAAATACCGAAGCGATAGACGGCAAGCAAAGGACGCCACTTCATCTTGCTGCGCTGTCTGGTAAAGGACACATTATCACGACACTCCTCAACCACAACGCTAATAGTACCGCTGGAGACTTGAATGGCTCAACGGCGCTCCATCTCGCAGCAGAAGGTGGATTTGAGCTCGAAGTTCTTGCACTTTTGGAGAGAAATGCCGATATCGAGGCCCAAGATGCGATGAAAAGAACACCCCTCCATGTTGCTGTAATAGCAGGACAACTATCTATCATTGATATCCTTTTGAAGAGGGGGGCAAATATAGAATCAAAAGATATTCAGGAGGCAACAGCACTTCACCTTGCCGCTCAACAGGGACTCAAAAATGAGGTTGAAGTTCTCATAGGTAAAGGTGCAGATATCGAGGCCAAGGATATTGCCGGCGAAACACCTTTAGTAAGAGCATTTGCGGCAAACAAGAAAGAAGTAATTAGGGTGTTACTGATATGTGGCGCAAATGTGAATGCGACCTCGGCCGAGGGTGATTCTGTATTGCAGGTGGCAGCATACGCGGGTAACCTGGAGGTTGCAAGATTGCTACTAGATCATGGTGCAGACCGAAATTTACAGCCACGCCAGAAGTTTGGAGAGGGGTACAGAAGGGTTATGGATATGTGTAGCACGTGATAATTTCCTGGAAAGTCGCGTACGGTTCTTTTTAATGTCTTATATCTTGCATATTTGAATTTGGGCATGTTATCTTGTTTTTATCTCTTTCTTTTGTTGGACGTTTGTTTATGGGTGCATGTATCAAGATTGTCTTGGTCCCGTCCGAACCAGTCACTGGTTGTACTTTCTTTGTTGAGATGGCGGTGGATGGAAGGGAGTTCTGGTGAGGAAACATGTCAGATATTCAGATATTGTCATAACTGATAGGCCATTAACTATATACTCACTATTAATGAAGTAAACCAAAAAAAAAACTACATACTCACTGACACAAGTCCCGAGTGATTACTCATGATCATGGAAACAAGTAGCACCTTCATTTCACAGTTTTGAATAGCAGATATAGCGTATCTGTCTTATATGAATATATAAGTATTTAGTCAGCCAACCAAGTCTCGCCCATTCATAGTCAATTCTCAATTTGCGAACAGAAAGCATTGCGAGTGATATGCCATGATTAAGTAGTCTAAAAAGATAATTTAGTAGCTAGAAAATAAGTGCCATCGAAAAAAAATACTCCAGCAGGCACTGTTCCCTGTTTATTCCACGAGGAGAGGGAGAGGGGGGCGGGGGGGGGGGGGGTTCGCATGTTAAATTCACCGCTTTGCTAATAATTGGTAGTGCGTTCAAGGATTTAAAGTTTGAGCAAATTAAGGTTCGGATCCTAATCTACATGTAGCTCGGAAATATCTTATCGGGAAACTAACCGAACCAGGGCCCTTACGGTGTAAGGGGACACTGCTTACTAACTTGGTGGTCATCATACACAGGGTACTGGGGGGTGTGATCCCAGTTAATACGTACCATTCATGATAGTACATGTATGTGAGTATGTACTTACTTGCATGTACTCTACTCTGTTTTGCAAAGAGCCGCGTATTAACGAGGTATTGAGCGTTGGAAAAATCAAGCTTTCTGTTATCTCGGACCCATATATCCTCCCACTTCCATAACGTTCTCTGGGCCTAAGATTACCCCATTTCTTCGGTATGAAATTATGTAGTGTCTCTATTCCCGCGCCCTTGCGTTATTATTTAGCCCCTCATCTAAAAAGATCCTTAATTTCACTGCCTGCGTTTTGTTCATAAATTTCTTGGTTGCATAAATTGTGGGGGCATGATGGTCTAGAGATGGGCATCTAGTAAAACCTTAGTGCCGTTGATAATCAAAGACAAGCACTTGTATAAGTGCATGTACTTATATGTACATGCATGCAATTGGAGTATTTACATATAAATTCACATAAGCTTTTCTCCCTCATTACATCTAGATCTTCTAAATCAGGTGGGACAAATTTTGTGGCCGCATCCTCACTATGCCACGTTTCTTCTGAATAGTAGCCTTTCCACATATCCTCCAAAGCCAGAGCCTTGTTCTTTGCTAAAAATCTCTGGAAGTCCGCCAAGCGCAATCCCTCAGGATTCCCTTCTTGCACATCCCCAGTCTCCGTAGCTGTAGCCTCAGATTCTAGGAACCGTTTCAGCACAGCTCTCACCCAAAATGCCTTCTTTGTAAACCCAAGTCTCCTTCCGAGCTTATCTGTGAAATCCGTCGTCAAAACTTTGTTTGACGCATCTCCCACGTTGCTTTTTTCCCGTTTTGCATCCCATATCGCCGAAAATACCCTCCAAAGAAACCCTGCATGAGTGCCAGGCGGTCCCCTCTCACCTGCATCGCGGATTTCACAAATAACCCAGGATTCATACAGCATCATCTCAACCTCCGACAGGACATCCTCTCGGTTCGCTGTCCTCACTTCCAATTCCCTCCTCAGTGCTATCTCCCGCTCCTTCTCTAGTGGCGGCACTATCACGTTAGGCAACGGCTTCAATGTCGGTAACACCAGTCCCATTCTGGCTTCGATGCTTTCCCATGACTCCCCGGTATAGTAGGATCTCCAGACCTCCCTTCCCTTGTCGTGATGTCTTAATAAATCTGGGAATAACAGCCTAAATGAAGGGAATGAGAAAGCTGTTATGTCGATTCCTCTATCCCCGCCGAGGCTGTCGATTGAAGAGTGCAGGATCTGGACCCAGAAATATGCTTTGGTCTCAGAGTAAGCTTCAAGATTGATGCCTTTAGATCGCTGGTGGATGATGTACTTTTGAAGAGCAAATAGGGAGTCTTTTATGACTTTTCCGCGGCGCTGGTTAGTTGCTTTTACGCGTTTGAGGACCGTAAATGCAAATAGTTGTAGCCTCTCGGTATCACTAATACCACTACTAGTAGCTCTATTGCCCTTTATCTCACTAGTAACAACTGTAGACTTGATATACGTGGGAAGAGGCTTCAGGTCCGGAAGTAACCAAGCCGATTTAGCTGCAGATGAGAACAAGGTATCTTTGGTATAATAGGCCGACCAAAGTTAAGAGTTCATCAGGTGAGGATATGACAAAAGGAACTTTGGGAAGTCCGTATACTTGGGAAGATTAAGAGGGTCCTGAGCAGTGAAATCTAGGAGAGAAGTATGAATCATGTGTAGATAAAAAGTCGTCATTGTTCTGAATATATGTTTCATAAGTTAGTTCCGAATTCAAATAATCTATAAGCCTAAGTATATTGCTTACCGGTGCACAGTGTTCCTAAACCCTTTCTCCCTCCCCTCGATTTCAGCTAACTTGGAATCGCTAGCCAACATTACCCCCAACCTTCCAAGGAAATCCTCAGAAGCTTTCCAGAGCCCATTTCCCGCCCACAGGTTCTGAAGCAGGACATAATAGCCAGCTCTAAGATGGGCCCGGTGATCCCATTTCTCCAACATGCCTGACTCCATCTTCTCGAAAAAATCAGCTGGCGCCAAGTTTTTATATAGATCATTCTCGTTTTGCGCCATTATCAGAGCGCGAAGCTGGCTTTCGTCAAGTGGGTCATTTTGTGGCGGTGCCACCAAGGGCTTCGAACCGGCCGCCTGAATCTTCAATACCATCTTTACCCCCTTCAAAAACTCTCTCACCAACCACCCATCACTCACACCTGCTCCAGTCATGGCCGAAATACCGCCGCCCTCCTCATTTAGATATATACCCCATCTGCTCCCCTCTGTCATACCCCCATAGACTGTTTCCATGACCTCACTTACACTCTCTACTAACCCTACGACTCTGGTGTCAACGCCATCTACTAAAAGGTCCTGCTTCCCAAATGCAACACCGAAGAAGCCCCCTTCACTGTCCTTGGAAGCCCGGGCTTGGAAGGCCAGTTCTTCAAGCGTGAATGATAGAATCTCGGGGCTTGACAGGCATGAAGGTGTGTCGATGAGGAATAGTACGTTACTGCCAGGTCGCATGTAGTGGCGGATCAGGGGACCGATCTTTCCACAACCGCCGACGTCCCAGAATTGGATTGTATCGCGGCCATTTGCTATGTCCTCGCCTAATTGGGGGGATTTATTAAAGAACTATGCCTATATGTGTGTGTGTGGGGGGGCGGGGGGGAGGGGGGTGGCTATACAATTGAAACCAATAGTGGGAATCGTTTGCACAACAGTGTCAAGAAGAATGCGGTAAAGGAGCGTGGTCTTGCCCGAGTCGCCGAGCCCAAGGAGAAGACAGTGGTGCGGGGGGTTGGAGTAGAGACTACGGAAGAAAGCGGTGAGTTTGAACATTGCTATGACTACATAGTATGGGTATACTTGTGTGTGTTCGATCCTATGCTTTAGTTTGTCTCAGCTTTTGCTTCGACGAGCGAAGGGAGCCTCCTTCAGCTTGCTGCTGCGATGAGCGGAGGGATAGCTACATGTAGGTATCTCATACAACGGGGGCCACCTGACGCTGTAAGGTCCTACTTTTGCTCTTTCCACCACTATCCATTCACGGCCACCTTAGGTATTGAGGAGATATTTCCACTTCGACTCATGTTGAATATCATCCTGTTAATTGGCGTCTCTGGCTCTGGGTTTGGCATAGGGTGAACCGGTTGCTACGTACTCTAGTCGATCAAGGTGGCAGGGCACTACTTTACATAGCACTCATCTTTCCTGCGCATGTATAATTTTTTTTGATTAGATAGATTCTGAAAGTTCCGTTAGCTCGTATTAGTGACTTATTATGCCAAGACTTTCAAATTAAGTTATTTCTAGCCTACATGTACTTATAGACCTTGATAAAGCAATCTCGGCAGTATTTTTTGTTGTCTAGAATCCTTCAGTATCCGGTATTTATCAGCTATTGTGGGCGATCCTTTAGCTTCCACTATCATTCTCAGCCGTCAGTCAGTTTATGGGAAAAGACACAGAACCCCTCGAGCGGAGCCGTTAATCATCGAGCATGAGCAGTGCCTAATAAATTGTTGGTCAATATCTATTATGAGTCTCAAAGCGTGTATGGACACGTACTTAACTACACGTAGTCACAGGTGGGCATATAACGACAATAATGGCCACTGAACTATTATTATTATTATTATTACAAATAATTAGGTACATATAAATACTCAGTCTTTACTAAATTTGGGTTAAACATTTGGTGAGCGTTTGCCAGTGGTTGAAACGATTTACCTACATGTAGAGGAATCTACGTAGTCTTGTGCCAATCCCTACGGATAGCTTCCCATAGGATGAGAACGTAGGTGCTGAACTGTAAAGCAATTGTTACAAATGTGGGTATTCCAGAACTTGATATTTCTACCAGAAACGTAGCTTTTAACCTTAGATATCTCCCGGCGTATGGCGCCTGTATATGCATGATCTCGTAGAATACTCGTATTTCACAGACGTTTTTGAAGCGGGCTGGGTCCGCATGAGAAGTGCAGATGTCGAGGATTCAATAGTAGGCTCGGAACTGGATCATAACAAAGTAGGTCAACAAAGTGTACTACATACAACTATTTACGGCCATATCAGGAATTGAAGTTGTTTCCTCCACCGTCCGCAATACATACTTCGATTCTTCTTGACATTGAAAGTACATGATGATTGACCCTATCTATAGGATAACCTCTCCACTTGTTCAGAACCAGGCATCTTATTGCCAGTACAGCAAACTCTAGCTACCCCTATTTGACCTTTGGTGTCATCTTTCATTTCTATCACGGCATGATACAAATACCAAAAGAGAAAAGTTAGGAATACCCAAAGTTATTTGGCCTTCTCTATCCCCTGATTTTAATCCCATATAAAGAATATGGAATTGGTTGAGAGTGGAGGTTTCTAAAAAAGAAGCCCGGGTTACCACTACTGAAGAGTTGATGAAGGCGATGCAGGAAGCCTGGAACACCCTCCCTATAGAGAGAATCAATAGGGAGGTTGAGAAATTACCTAGTATGATGTTAAAATGTATGGAGGTGCAAGGTAATAATAATTTTGAGGCCTGATAGCTGAACGCCGTTCCGTTTCGTTTCGTTCGCTGTTTCGTTGAACCTCAACTTCACTCAAGGCTTGTGGTTGCCACTCCTAGGTCTACTCCCGTCCTATTGATAAAAATTTGGCAAGTAGATAGGACTACGGAACTTCGTACTGTACCAAATACCGTCCCGCCCCTGTAGTTAAGCATGCGCGGCATTAGAGTCTATAACCCAGCCCCGCGGGAAACTCATTGCGGCTAGCCTATAACTTTATTGGTGTAAGTATTTCTCTGCGGCTGCAGGTCAATAACTTTCACTTTGGGAATAGGTTGCAGGATTGCTATCGACGAGTGATTCGACATGTAGTCGCATAATGAATAATAATCACTGGGCTGAGGACTAAAGTCTTACTCATAAATTCATGATGTTTCCGGATCCGACCACTATTGCATGCCATACAAAAAGGTAGTCTTGGCAGGGTCTTTCTGTGTATGAAATAGCAGCTGAGTCCGGAAATTAATTAACGTTATGAAACTACGAGTAGTTATATTTGCCTCACAGAGCCAACGCTGATCCACTCCTTACGATAGTGATAATCCTAGGCCCGACATACTTGTATAGCTATCAGAGTCACAATAGTCCTCCAAGTGAAAAAATTGTAGACAGCCTGCGCCCCAAAGGGGCGTAGGTAGCGCTTAATGTGATCTAGGGGTTCCAAAGCGGAAAAACCGTCAGTCGCGTCTGGAACCAATTCAATGACGATGATCAATCATTAATGTAGCGAGAATCGCCAGCGGCGGCCGCGGTTTCCCTTAGAGTCAAATACCATCGCCTCAGGAGATGAGCTGCTTGGATACGTAACGTCTGTGGCAAAGGATAAGGGTAGCCTTCTGGCCCGTTCAAAGTACTGTCTAATATGTAGTAGTACTACGGTTGTAGGGGTAAGTAAGTCTATATGTACTCGTTATCCAGCATAAGAACCTGGATAGCGAGTATATGAGGATGCTGCCCGCTCTCAACTATCATATATCTACAGCAGCGCACTCCGACAAGAATCAAAGAAGAGACTAACATCCCCCCCCCAAAAACTCTCGTTGTCAAACAAAGCAGAAAGAAAAGAAAAGAAAATCGAATCCATCCATATACCAATGAGCCAAGCTCATAACACCGCGCCTGTCGCGGCAGCCTATACCTTTGCCCATTCATCATCATCACGGAACTTCAGCGAACTCCACACACTTTACGCTAGGGATGACAACAATAAAGATGTTGATATGATCACTGTCATTACAAGTATTGCGGGTGTGTTAGTCAGCATAATTGGTCTTATCTTGGGTTATATATACTGGAAGCGTGGAGTCCCAGGGACCTCGAGGGCTGCAGCAGTAAGTTATCTTTTATGTATATATATAGGGTTAGGGCTAATCCTGCTGATCATAGTCATCACCTTACACTGCGTCCCAAAGTTCAAATACCGCAAGCCCTATCGCCTCTAGCCCATCAACCCTTCACCCACTCACTGCTTCAGTCAATTTCAACGTATCCATCAACTATGGCTCGGTACCGCCACCCAGCTTGCCATATGCCACTCCCATGTTGATCGTAGAAGGCAACCGTATATCAATCCACCCTACCGAACCGGAGCCTAGGTTTCCCAGATGTATGGTGCCGCCGTGCAGTTTGCAAAGGCAGCTTAGTGTTTAGATTGGGTGTTCGATTTGATTTGATGTTGCCTGAGATGGTTTGATGAGCACTCCAATCTTTTTTTCCCTTCTCCTTTTCTCTCTAGATCTCCCCCCTTTCCTCTCTTTTTTCTTTCCTCCCCCCACTTCATTCTTTTCTTTTCCTTATAAATATTTGTACTTTTTTTTTTAAAAGGTTCGACGGCTTTTTTCCCCTCTCTTTCTTTTTTCCTTCCCCACCTTCATTCTTTTCTTTCCTTTGTAAATATGTATTTGTACTTCGGGTGTAGGGCTAAGTGAGAAGACACCCAGAGTGGCGCCCCCTCACATACCCCTTCTCTCTTTCTTCCCTTCTCTCTTTCTTCCTTCCTTCTTTCCTCTCTTCACCCGTTTCCTTCCTTTGTAAATTTAAATTCATACATGTATTCGTCCTTTTTTTTTAGGGGCTAGGAGTTTGGCGGAATTTCCAATTTTGGGGTGGTCCTTTGGGTTGTTCCGGAGCTAGTCCTAAATTAGATCGAAAAGTAACAAATCAATTTATTATGTCTAGGATTTAAAAACCAATTTTTCCGCACACACATCAGAACACGTTTTTTTGGACTAAAGGTTTATTTCGAGTAAGTTCGTGATTCTATTAACGTTTACTGTATTAATCGCCTGCAGGTATGGTATCTAATATCTATCTTTGCCTCGCGGTCTACCAATTCTAAATCTACTCCATGCTAGAAATGCCTAGTGTTTTTTTTTCCTTCCCCTTTCCCTCTCACTCTTTTCCCTTCTAGTTGTTTGTTACTCCCCGAGTACTTTTTTTACGCCAACCCTGCCCAAAAACTCATCGAACCCGATACTCTCCCAGATTTCGAGCTGCTCGTTGTCGCCCAGCCACAGCACCCCCAGCATTCCCAGTGAGTTGACGCCGACGCCCTGGCACTCGCCCCTGGTCCGTGGGATCATGACCATCCACTCGTTGGTCATCAGGAAGTTGTAATGCGGGACCTCCGGATTGCCGAGCGCGCGTTTTGTGGCCGAGAGGAGTGCATTGAAGAGGTGGTGGAGCTGCTTCCCGGTAGCTTTTGGAGGGGGGTGCGCGATGAAGTGGACATACGGCACATCAGGATGCTGGGTCAATCTACCATCTATTACAGCGAGTGAGCTTATGTAAATAGTAGCAATAAACAACCTATTTGTGGCTGAAAAACATACCTTCCTTCCTCTCAACCTTCCCTGGGTACAACCCCTTGAAGACGGCCTCACCTAGCGCTACAACTTGTACGTGTTTATGCGGCTGCGATGCCCCGCTCTCCTTCCCGCAATTATAGAATGCCGTCTGGCAGGTACCCATGCGCCTCAAGACGCCGCCCACCACCGCGAGCTCGTCAGCATCGAGTGGCTCCGTCTGGAAGCGCGGGGCGATCGAGATGAGTAGGACCTGGTTCTCGACCGCGCAGAACTTGTTGAGGATTATACGGAAGCAGGGAGCGGTGGACGTAGTGATGATGTGCGAGGGGGGGACTGTGGAGAGCGCGGTACGGGCGTGCGGCTTTGGTGGGGTGTTTGTGATGTCATTGGGTTTTCTGCAGAACATGGGGAGCACTTTGATGTGGTACTGCAGGTGCACGAAAGGGAGGGGTGGGAGAGGGTTAGGTTAGCTGCTTGCTGGTATGTGGGCGTACAGTGTGGTACTAATGATAGCTGTGGCACTGGTGGTTGTGGTAGCGAGTGGTACATACAGTGAAAGCGCGCCCTTGGTGGAGCGTGGTTGCGGAGTCGGCGTAGCATATTGAGCTGTCAGCGACGGCGGCCTTGAATTTTTCGGTGATCAATTGAAGGAGATTTTCAGGGACTGTGGGTGCAGGATTTGTAGCGATACCCATATTGAGGTGACGGGCGTTGGTTTTCAGGGGATGTTGGGTGTTGGGTGTTGGATATTTTATTTATGAGTTTAGTGTGTCGATGATTGGGATTGAGATTGTGATGAGGATGAGGATGAGGATGATGATGAGATGATGATATTGAGGATTTGGGGATTGTATGTGTATGTGAGAGGGGAGAAGGGGAGGGAGAAGGGGAGTACAAGTACAAGTATGAAGTAATAGATGATATAGTAAAATTTACATGTAGGGGGGGTGGTGTACCTACATGTACATGTATTTATGTCATATTGGTAATTCTACATGTATGTACTCTACATTATCTATCGATCCAGCCAAGCGGGAGAGAAAGAAAAGAGAGATGCTGGCCAACAGCTGGCGTTACCGCAGGGTCACCCCCAACTAAGTTCGGGAAG
This sequence comes from Morchella sp. 2016-103, assembly GCA_024713925.1. Lineage (NCBI taxonomy): Eukaryota > Fungi > Ascomycota > Pezizomycetes > Pezizales > Morchellaceae > Morchella > Morchella sp. 2016-103. The sequence continues at coordinate 2,468,068 of JAMGZF010000002.1, forward strand.
GGAAGGGAAGGGAAGGGAAGGGAAGGGAAGGGTGGGACATGAGTGCAGGGACAGGAGACAGGAACAAGGAATACCGCCTTCTACATAATGGGCCAGGGGCCGTACAGTTCTCAGTCTTAGACAGACAGAGAGACAACTGTGATGCAGCTCGGAATCGATAACAACCTTGGCAAACGATAAAGAGCTTCTGTTTCTTCTCGAGATAAAGATAAAGTTACATGATGTAGGCATAGCTATAGACACATGTTAGATAGAATACTGTTAGATGGAGTACCACGACCCTTCTAGAAACAGCTCGGAATGAAACCAGGGCCCATGTGCGCATCACCCCCCCCCCCCCACCCAAATCCTCTTGCTAATTAAGGCACGCACCAGAAGCGTTTTAAATTTTCGGCGTGCGCTCGGCCTCCATTAATTATTTTTTTTATTAGCTCTGTGTTGAGGTCAAGTATCTACATATATAAAGTATATGTAGTTAGTATATACTTAAATATAACGGTGTCGGTGATATCAATTGAAATTTCAACAATCTTGTTCCCTGCCGGTTTTGTCTCATGCGGCTCTTTTGACCTGTTATCTCCGATCAAGGAATCAAGACTTGAGAGGGTAGGAAAGCTCGCTCGTTACACCCAAGCCTAATAAATAATCAAGTCAGCTTTCTAACCCCTCCTCGACTGATGATGATGATTGATGGTGGTGGTGGTGGTGGTGGTGATGATAATAACGATGATGATGGTATGTACCTACATGACGCGGTCCTGTTCTCCTAGAGCAGGAAAGTACATACATTTAGGTACATACATTTTATTTACTTATCCCACGACTCCGAACCGGTACGGGTAACATAATTTAGAATCTGGGGGACCGAGAACACACACATACTACATGTAAGTACATGTAGATATAAGAAGTTTACATGTATGGAGTAAGTTACATACATACATGTATACATGTATGTAGATGGTGCATTTCATAACCCCCCCCCCCCACCTCTCTCTCTCTCTCTCTCTCCCCACCCCACGTGCACACAAAGAAGGAAAAAAAAAACATCAACCTCCATCCATCCATAACTATAACCTACATGCTATATCTCTCCATCTAAACATATCCTCTACTCCTCTCACTTCCACTTCCACTTCCACTTCTACTTCCTTCCACCTCCGCTTCCAGAACCTCCCCACCTTCCCCCCTTCGCCTTCCCCACCTGTCTACTAAAGTCTCCGACCCAGCGAATCAACTCTTAAGGCAACCCCATTCCCATTCCCACCTCCAGAAGAGTTCATCTATTTCTCAAACGCGCAGTCCCACTGGTGGTCAAAGCTAGCCAGTCACCCCCCGTCACTCCCGTCACCTCCCGTCCTTCACTCACAGTACCCAATCCTCATGATCCCTTCAATTTTTACTTTAAAGAAGTGAAACCCCGCATCAGTTTCAACACCTCACTCACACTCTTTTCTTCATCTACTTTTTCTCCCCCTCCCCCCTCCCCCCACCGCCCATCATGAGTAATGTAAGCTTCTACAATCCGTACTATCAGCAGCAATCTCAGACCTACACCGTACCCGCAACAGGATGCGAGCACATGACTTTATCGGGATGTATTGCCACGGGCCAGTCGCCAAAATGCTGTTACTGCACACATCCGGTGCAAGCGTCGGCGGTTCAGGCGGGGAGACTGTCGGCTATAAGGTATGTGTGGTGGAATCCGTGTTGTTGAGCGTTGCTTTCACATGAGTAAAGAGCTAATGAAACGGGCTGTTATGCATTGTCAGACCCGACTATTGCACGCCTTGTCTTGGTATTTTTTAATCCACCACTGCGCATACCACCAGCTACTACCAACCACTGCCTGAGCTGGTGAAGATGGTTTTTCAAAAAAAAAAATATGATTAGCTAACCACCACGAACCACAGGTTTCTGGGCCCGTAGAATCGAGGCCGGCAAAGCCAAAGCTTCTACCAGCGATAACGCCAGTAATAGTAGCTCATCAAGGGAATCTCCCGACCAGACGAGATCGCCCATATTGGTGGACAGTAGCTATTTCGCCCGATTAAATGCGCCCTTCAGTACCATCCCATACATCCCACATGCAACTTCATCAGGAAACTCCTCACGGACCGCCTCCATCTCCACCACCTCCACCTCCACCCCCGCCCGCGTCAAACAGTCAATGGCGCCGCTGCCAGCGTCGACGCTGCATTCCCAGAATGGAAAGAAGCGGCCCCGTCCGGAGCAACATAAGCACTCAAATTCGGAGAATAGTGCAGGTTCGTATAAGCGGAATGGAGGTGAGGGTTCGTCGGCTGGGAATGCGATAAGGGTAGATGGAGGCAGCGAACAGTCAGTAAGACAGGGGTATGTGTGCCCGGCTGTCAGGGCAATGGATTCGAGGAGGACAGCTACGTCCATGGATAATGAATCAGACAGGAGATGGACGATTGCAAACCCATACGGAGTCCCGGGTGGAGTGCACTCTTCCCAAAATAACTCTACGGATGGCAGTAGCAGGATACGGCCCGCTGGGACGTCGTCGAATAGTAGCGGAGGTTTCCAGACCTATAAGCCCCCTAGCCCTACCTTTTCCCCGGGGCAGAACCCAGGCCTTACTATTAAAACAAACCCGACCTCGTCACGTAATGGGAGTTATCAGACTTACAAGCCGCCAAAAGGGCCAAGTTACCAGCCTTACCGCCCCGGTGCTATCTCAACCCCCACAAGTCCCAATGGTGATGCCTCTCCAGCTATACAATCAACCGCCGCTTCTCAGTCAAGAGAAACCAGACCTGGAAATGCAAACAGCCAAAATAATGCACGTTCAAATTCCATTTCAGCCACCAGTTCAACTCCGCTAGCTACTATCATAACTAGGGGGAATAGTATAGCTACCAGTCCTCCGGGATATCCCCAATACGGCGGCATGGCTGAAATCGAGATGCAATCTCCCCAAACTCGAGCTGCAAGTAGTCTACGACTAGGGGACAACACAATATCCACCAGATCAGATTCTACTCCGCGTGCGGGTGTACCTATCCCGGTGGAACGGCTCCGTACTCGAAGCTGGGATGGTGGCCCTGTTCAGGAAAATATCCGTGAAAACCCAGATGGGTCATTCTCGACTGCAATTGGCAGCGTATTTCTACAACCGGGTTGGGGGGCCGGGGCGTCAACTACCGGGTCAACCACCCTCAATGAACAAATCTCTATTTCGACTAACCCTCCACTCTCGTCATCACCTACTCAACTTCATAATGAAACTCCGGGAAACGCAGTATCCTCTAATGACGGTCCTATCATTGACAATTCCTCTACATATGAGGCACCACAGGCCCGCGCGCGCCCCAGTCCGAATTGGCTTGCTTGGCCTGTATCATTTGCTCTCGGCCCTTCTCAGGAACCTGCAGAGGCTGGACCATCTACTGGGCCTACTATATCCTGGGGATCTGGAGATACACGTAGAAACACTGTTGCTGGCCCTCCACAAGGCCAAAGTGCCCCGGACTCGCCGGCAACCAATAAACGCAAATTAGTAGTGCCCGGTAGAAACGCACGTCCACCCATGGCTTCACAATACTCGGGGGCGTATGAACAACAAAGCTCGCCTTATATAGGTCGATTTGGTCCTCCAAGACCGATGGAGACCGCAATTCCTCCAAACCCGGCCTCTCCTGCCTTTCCGGTGAATAATGGAACGGGTGGATGGGGTTCAAATACGTCCGGTCCTCAAAGACGCCCGAGCTCGAATAATTGGCCAGTAGACGGCGCGCTATCCGGGTCCTCGGCTGATTTCGATGTCGCGGGATACATACGGGGCCAACGTGCCGAGCTCGCTGAGCGTGAGCGTCGGGAACAAGCCCAAGCTGCCCAGGAGATCGACACATCTTGGATTGGCGTTTTTACTCGCCCAGCCGACAGCCAAGCTTTCAGTTCCAATGAATCAACAGGGCGCCAGGAACCCAGGGTGAGGCGTAATAGATCCCCACGCAATCAATCCCCTCAAGAAAGGTCTCCACAAAATAGGTCTCCACGTCAACGTGGGCGGCGCGCCTCTCATTCACCAACTGTGCCACATACGCCCTCACGAGAATTGGTCCAGGAATTAGAACCACGGGAACAATCTCAACCTCAATCTCAACCCCAATCTCAACTTCAACCCCAACCTCAACCCCAACCTCAGCCCCAACCTCAACCCCAACCTCAACCTCAACTTCAACCCCGACCCCAACCTCGACCCCAACCTCAACCTCGACCCCAACTTCAACCTCGACCCCAACTTCAACCTCAACCTCAACCTCGGCCCCAACTTCAACCTCAACCCCAGCCTCAACCTCAGCCTCAAACCCAACCTCAACCTCAAACCCAGCCTCAAACCCAGCCTCAAACCCAATTACAAACATCAACTTCAAACGCAAACCTAGTTCCAGTAATCCCACTAATCCCATCCACAAGATCGCCTCCCTCGGAAGAATGGGAAATATATGACCCAGCAACCTTGACGGCTGTTGCTACTGAAACTATCCCGGGTCAGCGGGATGTCGGGAGGCTGGCTGAGAATGCTTCAGTTCTCCTGGAATGTTTCTACAAGACAAAGCCTCGTAACAACGCGGATATTGGGAATGATTATAAAGAGATGATTGAGAACGCATACAAATCTATCATGGAGATCAAAAAAGAAATCAAAATGATCCCTGCGGATGACAATGCTGTCCCGGCACGTAAAAAAGACGACTCGCAAAATCCGGATGATTGTATTGTTTGCTTTAACAATAATGCTGATACTGTGTTGTTACCGTGTAAACATATGGTGCTTTGTGGGGTATGTTTTTTCATGTTTCTAGAACTCCTATGATTGATGCTAATGAGAAACGTAACAGGGGTGCTGTGACAAGATGAACTTCAAGGAGAAAAGTTACTTGATGTTAAATAAAGTCCACTGTCCGGTCTGTAGGGCTGTTGTTGATGATAGGGTACGCCCCTATTCCCCTGCATGGACAAAGTATTTGCTTACTGACGTACCTTTGATATTCGTTACAGATGAAAATATACCGCGGTTGAGTAGGAAGATTAAAATCGGCTTTAGTGGTCCATAACATTTTCTAAACACCACACCATACCACCTTTTTGAAAGAGTTTTTAGGAGCATAAGGTCGTTTTGATTCACTTGGATTTGACCGCATTTGGCCTAGGCATATGGGATGGCGATGCATCTTTCTTTGTAGAATATAAATAGCGTCTGGAAAATAATTAGAAATACCGTTCAGTTTGTCAGTTGATAGTTGTCTTATGGATTAAAGAAAAAGAGTGCTTGAATACCCTTCATCTATCGCCAAATTTTTCTACGTTACCACCTAAATTCCCCACCCTCTTGATATCTAATAGGTCTAAAGAGAGCGTGCGCTAGCCAGTGGGAGGAGAGGGATGAACCCATAGAGCTATGAAAAACTACAGAGAACTAGCGCACGACACTGTTACCTGTGGGTATACAGTTGGCCAAAATCGCCAGGTGGGAGTGTCTCTGCTCCGTATGGACTCCGCATTTCAGTGCATTTTAGGGAGGTGAGGGAAATGGGAGGAGGGAAAAGGAGATAAGATTACATGTATTCATGTTTTGACTTTGTGTCTTTTACTACATACTGCCACTCACTTACTACATGCTAATATTCACGGTCGACAGGGAAAAACACACCGCAGTCTACGGTTCTGTATATATACCGACACCATTTACCGATTTTACCGAGGTCACAGCTTATTAAAGTCCTAGCCTAGTGACTAGAGCAGATATGGGAAGAGAGGGTTTGCGAGTGATATGCTGTGATCAGCCCCCCCCCCCCCCGCGGACAGCGAATTGGGCAGATGCCACATACCAATCTTCGTAACACCGGGAAGTTGTGCATTTGTGCATTTGCATCCATACTTGTACCTGATCTGTATCCCTCCACGAGGACCCGGGATACGACCCACACATGCATACATGCCACAGCCGTTGCTGCATACCCCACCATGTAGGAACCGAAAAAAAGAAAAGCGAAAAAAAAAAGGAAAAAAAGAAAAACGACCCAGGCTTCGGTACTATTTGGCCCGTAAACACACCATCCCGCCCGGTACGGTAGGCCCAGGTCTGCAGAACCCCCCCCCCAAAAAAACCTGGTTCCCGGCCGGACGAGGCTTTTCCGATGACGGTGAGGCGAAAATGCTTGTTTGGTCTGGGCATACATCTCACCACGTGGGAAATGTGTTTTTAGGGCATATGCTGGTAGTGTATGTTGCAGGATGACATGGGGACTTGATGGGTTAGTTCTGGCGTGTCCCTTGAAGGTTGGTGGTTAAGTTTAATTCATGGTACTGCTCTAGGTTACAAGAGGTTGATGGATCGGTCCTATTTTGGTCTCTGAGGCAATTGGTTTTTGATTCACAAGTTTGATAGGCAAGTACTTCGTTGTGGACCCTACCTTAAGTCCCCTGATTTCCTTTGAAGGTTCACTAACCGGAATCGGATATCTCAGTAAGACGCTAGGTCTGTTCAAGACAGTAGGCCACAGCCACGAATAGCCGCATCAACTCTGCTCGAACAAGCCCATGTTTTCTGGTCGAAGGAAAAACCATGCCTGCAGCCGTAGATATATAGGCAGCCATTATTCAATAGGTAATCATCCTTCGTGGCATGTTTTTCTTTTCTCAGTTAAATAACTTTTCTGAAATTGCCGGGAGTTTTAGGGGTTCACGCAGTCGTATCACTTATTGATGGTGAGGGGAATTTCAGCGCCGGAAGGATACTTTGCTAGTATCTAGCCTTTTAGCCCACGCGTTACTTAGCTATTCGGCTATCCTACGACCGTAATTGGAGGGCTACTAGATGCCCATATCTGGTAGTTTAAACTTCCTATAGGTTACCTGGGTTATCTCTAGCTAGGTTCTAAACAATCTCTGGGTAAGTTTTGATTATGGCAGTAGTTACTTCAGCCTCAGCCCAGCTGATGTTTGTAGTGGTTCTTTTAGCGTAGGGCTATGCCCAGTCCCGTTTTCAACCACCAAAACTCACTCGATTCTTCACTGCTAGGATTAGTCTTGGCGATACCTATCCTCTATCTACAACTATAGGTCACTAGTAAACCAGGAGGGATGGGCTGACACATGCCCTGGCTCAAGGGGCAAATTTTAAGGGCTGCGCTGGAAGAAATATCTCATGGATTTATATTGCATATGTCAGGTACAAAAAGGAGCATTATGCACATAAAACCCTCTCTATCAACACCAAGGTCAACTTTTGGCATACCCGGTAATAACATTCTTTCCACCAAACCACTATCGGGAGTTTTGCGTTTAGGAACCTACCCTTAATCGTACCTTTTCTTGCTGATCTCACTCTTTATTCTCACTCTATTGATTATTCCCCACTAAAAACTCCGATTCACATACCCTGGTACTTGAAAATACCATCTAGTGATACGTACGTCATCTAATAAGTATATTCACAGGGAATATAAATTTCCCCAGTCTTTTCGGTACCTGATCCGAATAAAATACCTTCGACTGAACGGCCGGCCGTGAGTTTTCCTCGGAAGGTATGCGCCGGAGTCTTTTTGTTCTACTCTATTTCATGCTTCAATCTATTTTCTTATATGCATCCCAATTCCCCACATTTTGAGCCCTTTTTTTTATTTCCCCACCACACCCCACAAAATGGAAAGCATGGGGTACGTCACGTCAATCATGTCAGGAACAGATTTTTTTTCTTTTTTCGGTTCTGCATCATCTGCACACTTTTACCATGAATTCTCCCGTGATGCCGCGCTGGTTCCGAATGGAACGGACTCTCTCTCTCTCTCTCTCTATGAAAAGACTTAACGAATATACACTTTTATCCTCGTTGTGAGCGTGACGAGGATTTTGGTTCTTTTGGCTAAATGTTTCACATTTCAGAGATCGACAAGCTTCCCCCTGACACAAGCAAAACAAGCATTCGGAACTCGGGCTCTCTCGAATGAGTAGTTAGTCCGTTCACTATTACTATAGATCTATAACAACTAAGATCTATATTGGGAAAAAGAAAAAAATATATTTAAATACTCACTCACGGCCCTCTGAATATCAACATCACTGCTCACCCACTTCCATTTACTTGTCTGCCTCGATTCAACAATGCGCTCATTTTCAGTTGTCCTTCTTGGCGCTCTCGCAGCCCTAACCCACGCGGCGACGCCAGCCGAATGGCGCTCCAAATCGGTCTACCAAGTGTTAACCGACCGCTTTGCCCGTACTGATGGATCCACCACTGCAAGTTGCAACACGGAGGATAGAAAGTATTGCGGTGGTACCTACCAAGGCATCATTAATAAGCTGGATTATATTCAGGGAATGGGATTCACTGCTGTGAGTTTACGTAATTTCTCTTTGAAATGCTATGGCTATGGGCTTATGATGTGATATTAGATCTGGATCTCACCCGTCGTTGAAAACATCGAGGATACTACCGCATATGGCGCAGCTTACCATGGTTATTGGGCAAAGAATATTTACAGTCTCAACAGTAACTTTGGAACTGCTGATGATTTGGTTGCACTTTCTGATGCTCTTCATGCTCGTGGAATGGTTTGTTTGTTCTATTCTGATATGACATAATTATGATTTAGACTCTAACCGTTAATGATATATAGTATCTGATGGTCGATGTAGCACCTAACCACTTTGCGTGGTCTGGCACAGCTGCATCTGTCGATTACAGTTCATTTAACCCCTTTAACTCAGCGGATTATTTCCACTCTTTCTGCTTCATTTCCGATTACAGCAACCAAGAAAACGTTGAGGATGTATGTATATTTTCTCCCCCATAACTTGGCATGGTGTGTCTCCAGCGGGTATAATACTGATTTCTTGATGAAGTGCTGGCTCGGCGACAACAGCGTTCCTCTCGTTGATGTTAACACCGAGTTGACAACGGTCCAAACCGAATACCACGAGTGGATCGCTGAGCTTGTCTCCAACTATTCCAGTAATTCCCTTTGCCCCTAAAACTTTCGTTACTCCATTAACACCCCCCATAGTTGACGGACTGCGCATCGACACCGCGAAGCATGTGCAGAAAGACTTCTGGCCTGACTTTGAAGACGCCTCGGGCGTGTACTGTGTCGGCGAGGTCTACTCAGGCGATGCCGCCTACACGTGCCCATACCAGAACTACCTGTCTGGTGTCTTGAACTTCCCCATTTACTACCCGTTAATCAGGGCCTTTACAAGCAGCAGTGGCAGTATTTCTGAACTGGTCTCGATGATTTCAACTGTCAAGGACGGCTGCCCTGATTCAACACTTCTTGGAACGTTCTCCGAGAACCACGACTTGCCAAGATTTGGAAGCATAACATCCGATACTTCTGTAAGCAGTATTGGATCGGGGTTGAGTTTGAGTTGTGCTGATGTTGGAGTAGTTGGCCAAAAACCTTATCGCATTCAACATAATGCATGATGGTATCCCAATCAGTAAGTCGTTCACCTCCAAATATTCTAGAGAAATAAGGCGCCAAGTACTCACCGTTTCCCGCAGTCTATGAAGGCCAGGAACATTTTTACACCGGGGCTTCCGACCCATACAACCGTGAGGCAATCTGGTTCTCTGGCTATGATACCAGTGCCACACTCTACACTCATGTCGCATCCCTCAACCAGATCCGCAACCGGGCAATTGAAGTTTCTGGCGATACTTATCTCACGTACAAGTCCTGGGTTATCTTCTCTAACACCAACAGCCTGGCTATTCGTAAGGGCGATATTGTCACTGTGATGACAAACCTGGGATCGAGTGGAAGCGCAACATTGTCTGTGTCTAGCACAGGATACACTGCGGGAGCAACGGTGGTTGATATCCTTTCTTGCTCGACAGTTACAGTTGGATCTTCGGGAACTCTGTCGGTGTCAATCACCAGCGGGCTGCCAAAGGTGAGTACTGCGAGATACTTGTTTTGTTGGAAGTAAAAAGAAGAAAGGGAAAGCATACTGACTGAGTGAATAGGTCTTCTATCCGAGCGCCTCGCTTTCTGGAACTGGTATCTGCAACTTGTAGGTAGTGTTCAGGAACCGGAAATCTAAGGCTCTCCTGTTTTTTCCCTTTGCTATAGCCTATCACGACCCTTTCGAGAGGGAGTGGAAAGAAATCCGATATGTCTGTAAGATTAAGAAAACAAATGGCAAGATACCCAAGAGAATTTAGTAGATACGGATCGGGGGTAGTGTCTCTTATCAAATAATAATAAAAAGCTGCAGTCTTTCTTCCCGATTCCATTTTGCTCGTGATCATAAAGCTCTTGAAACTAGAATTAATTGCAGTAGCTAGGCCGCCGTAATTATCGGCAACTCGGACAGGCACGCGAACTCGCGATTTCAAAAAAACGGCGCGACGCGATGCCTGGGGCTATAAACGCCACTAGTATTGGTTAATTAGAGTTCGCTACGGCATAAACGGAAAAGTACACTGTAGGTACTTTATTCCCCAGTATGCGAACGGCGGGGTACAAGGGTTTGTATGTAGTAGTACTGTTCTGCCTTCCATCTAGGCTAAAAGAGACAAGTGAGTGTGGGGTCAGCGACTGATTGAATGTGGAGAGAGTGGCTTAGGTCCGAGATGCCGGCCAAGTCCGGCATACCGGACTTCCGTGCTCCTAAGTACATACCTGCGCTGAAGTTGCGGCACCCCGGGGGGGGGACATGAGGGAGAAGAAGCGGAAAAAACTACTGTACCTACAAGTAGTTTTTCCGGGGCCGTTTGGTGGCTGGGGTGGAGAGTTCCGAAGGGACCTTTTTGTATTTCCCGTTGTGGAGATGTATCGCAGGATCTGCGTACTGGTCGGAGAATTGTTCGAAGAAGCTGCTGTTGCTGAGTAGTAGAGAGGTCTGAATCAGTGCTTTTGGGGGGGGGGGGGGAGTGAGAGTGAGAGTGAGAGTGAGGAAAGTCAATCTAATCTAATCTCATCAATAGAGCACCGTCGGTACCTCCATAGATCCGAATCCTTTTTTTTTTTTCTTCTTCCATTCATTTCATTTCACTCTGCCCAGGTCGTGTGCAACATTTCAAGCCTCCTCCATAATTTACAAGGATGCTTAATTTATTTCCCTTACTTTACCTGGAGAAAGGGACCAAGAACCAGATGCGGGGTTTTAGGGTTGGGAGTGTGCATTTCCCACCTGCATGGGTGGATGGATGGTGGTGGTGGAAGTCTACATGCTCTACTTTACTTTCCTTCTTAGCATGTGGGGGAAAGAGCGGCCGGCCGGAGAGGTGAGCCAACGGTCGGCAGAGATCCACTCGTTCCCCAAGTTACAACCATAGCTAGTAGATCTATTTTTTTTTCCTGGTTCGGAAACAACAACAACAACGACAACAACAAGTTCTCTTACCAATGCCCAGACGCCCAAGCTTCTACCACCCTCCAACCCCTCCATCATCAAACCTGGCCGGTCCTGATCCGATCCGCCGTTGTGGGAATGCAAGACCTAGAGGCTCTGTTCTGTACTCACTCACCCTACAGGCCCCCCCCATCTATTCTACCGAGGTCTCAGCTTGGTCCAGTCAGGCATGAGAGACACAAATAATCCTTGTAACTCAGTCTGTGATGTCGGTGGTGTAATTGGCACGATATGCATCACTCCACAGCATCATCTGCAATTTGCCTCTGCCTCTATCTCGCACCCACCCCCCGGTCTCACCGGGTGAACACGAGGAAAAAAAAAAAAAAAAAGACAAATGTAGATCGTGTCTGGGTTGTGGATTGACGGTTTAAATACCTTCAGATCCCACCATGTATCGATTCCGTTCCTCAACCTTGGGTCCACCGAGCTCTCCATCCTCACCATCAATCCTACCTCTCTCTCTTTCAGTAGTTACTGAGGAATCTTTGCAAACATGCCTTCAATTCGCAGTCTCGCGCTGCTCGGATCGTTTGGTCTTGCCTCTGCGGCTTCAGTCTTGAGTCCTCGCTCCATCGACTTGGATGCCTGCCCAGGTTACAACGCAAAGAATGTCAAGGAGAACAAGAACGGCTTCGTTGCCGATCTTACTTTGGCTGGAAAGGCCTGTGATGTTTACGGAAAGGATTTGAAGGACTTGAAGTTGGAGGTTACTTACGACTCTAGTTAGTTCCTCCTCACTCCCCAATCGCAATTGAGATCCTTTATATTGACCAGAGTTGCAAAATAGACACCCGTATCCACGTCAAGATCACCGATCCCGAAGGCAAGCGCTACGAGGTCCCCGAGTCTGTTGTCCCCCGTCCCACGGGCAAAGCCACCGGGAGTGCCAAAAAGTCGGACATCGTCTTCGAGTACAAGCAAGCTCCCTTCAGCTTCAGCGTCATCCGTCGCAGCACTGGCGAGAAGCTCTTCGACACTACCGGGAACGCCCTTATCTTTGAGAGCCAGTACCTCCGCCTGAAGACTAACCTTCCCGAAAACCCAAACATCTATGGTCTTGGAGAGCACACTGAATCTCTCCGTCTTAACCCTACCAACACCACGCGTACCCTCTGGTCCAGAGACTCCTATGGAGTTCCTCAGAACTCCAACTTGTACGGAAACCACCCAGTCTACTATGAACACAGAGAGACCGGAACCCACGCCGTTCTCATGTTGAACTCCAACGGAATGGACATCAAGCTCAGGAATTCCAACGATACCGGCGCCTACAGCTTGGAATACAACATTATCGGTGGTGTACTTGATCTCTACTTCTTTGCTGGTCCTGACCCAATTGAAGTCGCGAAACAATACTCTGACGTTGTTGGATTGCCCGCCATGATGCCATACTGGGGATTCGGTTTCCACCAGTGCAGATACGGGTACCGCGACTGGATTGATGTTGCTGAGGTCGTTGCAAACTACTCTATCGCCGAGATTCCTCTTGAAACCATGTGGACCGATATCGATTACATGTACGAACGCTGGATCTTCACTCTTGACCCCCAACGTTTCCCTCTCGACAAAATGCGCGAGATTGTTGACTACCTCCACGCTCACAACCAACACTACATTCTCATGGTCGATCCTGCGCTTGCCTACCAAGACTACCCTTCATTCCACCGCGCTATCGAAGCTAATGCCCTTCTCAAGGAGGCCAACGGCACTGTCCACAAGGGCGTTGTCTGGCCTGGTGTCACTGCCTACCCCGATTGGTTCCATCCTAACACTGAAGCCTACTGGACCAACGAGTTTGCCCAATTCTTCGATGCCGATACCGGTGTTGATATTGACGGTGTTTGGATTGATATGAACGAGCCTGCCAGTTTTTGCTCATACCCTTGTGCAGACCCTGAGGCCGAGGCTATTGCTCAGGAGATGCCCCCTAAGAGACTCCCTGTTAGGGACCCTCCTAGGTCAATTCCCGGGTTCCCATCCACCTATAGCGAGAAGAAGGCAAGGTCCATTGATGCCAATACCGTTTCTGGTGCTACCAACAAGGTCAGAGCTCGCAGGGCAAGCACTGAGACTGATTTGATCTCTCCCCCGTACTCAATTGCCAACGCTGCTCCTTATGGCTTGAGTGACCGTACTGTTCACACCGATATTGTCCACTACGGTGGTTACATTGAGTACGACACTCACAACCTTTACGGAACTAGTAAGAATCCCTAGACCATCCTATATGTCTATTTAATGCTAACAATATTCTGCAGTGATGTCCGACACAACCCATGCTGCCATGTCTGCCCGCCGCCCCGGTCTCCGTCCTCTTATCATTACTCGTTCTACCTTTGCTGGTGCCGGAAAGAAAGTCGGAAAGTGGCTCGGTGACAACCTCTCCACCTGGGAGCAATACCGCTGGTCCATCCCCGGAATGCTCGGCTTCGCCTCCTTCTACCAGATCCCCATGGTTGGTTCCGATGTCTGCGGTTTTGGAGCCAACACTACCGAAACTCTCTGTGCTCGTTGGGCTACCCTCGGTGCCTTCAACCCCTTCTACCGTAACCACAACGGTGACACCTCAATCCCTCAGGAGTTCTACAGGTGGCCCTTGGTTGTAAAGGCTGCGAAGAATGCGATCGACATCCGCTACAGGTTGCTGGACTACATCTACACCGCCATGTACAGACAGCACAAGACCGGTGTTCCATTGATTAACCCTTTGTTCTTCAAGTACCCCAAGGACAAGAACGTTTATGGTATTGAGCACCAATTTATCTATGGTGACTCTATCCTTGTCTCCCCCGTCACTGCTGAGAATGTCACCACTGTCGACATCTACCTTCCTCAGGGCCAGTTCTACGAGTTCACCACAGGAAAATCTGTTAAGGGTGAGGGTAAGTTTGTCACATTGACCGATGTCGACTATGATGCGATCCCTCTCCACATTATTGGTGGATCCGTTCTCCCTCTCAGGTCTGAGTCTGCTATGACCACCACCGAGCTGAGAACCAAGCCTTTCAACCTCATCATCGCCCCCGACAGCAAGGGATACGCCACGGGTTCGTTGTATATTGATGATGGTGAATCCGTTGAGCAGGAGAAGGCCTTGTCTGTGGAGTTTGTTTACAAGAACAAGAAGCTCTCCGTCAAATGCAAAGGTGGTTTCTCTGGTGTTAAGGTTGAGAAGGTTACCTTGCTTGGTGCTTCCAAGAAGAGGTCCAGGGATGTTGATGAGAACGGTGTCTTGGTTGTTGAGGCTGAGAGGGAGTTGTCTGGTGAATGGACTTTGGATTTTTAGGTGTTTTGTTTTGATTTGTAGATACCGGCCGATACAGTAGTAGTGTGTGTGTTCTTTTTTTTTTTTTTTTTTGGAGAAGATTGTTAGTAATTTTTTGAATTGAGATCATTATATTTCCAAATTCATCGATTCTCACTCGCCTACCTCAACCACCTACTGTCATACTACCCCGCCTCTGGGCACATAATTGGCCGTCACGTGAAGAATCGATACAATTACGTCACAAATACGAGAATTTGCTTTCCGTGAGCGGGTTGTTTTGAAGGGTTCCGCCTACTCCTCAAAATCACATGCATCCGTAGATCATCCTGACCCTGTTTTTTTAAGATTGGACACAGGTTGGCACCGGGGAGTGCCGGGGGGGGGGGGGGGCGATACCTTCTAATCTGCAAAGGTTATCCGCTTCCAACAGCGAATTGCTAGGGAAACCCCCCCATCTGTGTGGCCTCCAGTTCAATAGCTAACCAGAAGCCGAGTGATAATCCATGAGCTATCCGATTAGCTAATCACGACCACCACCACCCCAGTTCCGACAACGCCACTCGACAGCATGCTCCTCCCATAGTGGCGCGCCGGCGACGGATGATGCCGCCACGCGGGGGTATGTCCCCAAAGCGGACCTGCGTACGGCAAAAAAGAGCCTCGAGGTGTATGGCTAAAGAGATCGCAATATGTATCTGGTTTATCCGTAAGGTGCCTGTCTGCCTTGTGAGACCACTGGTACTAGTGGTGGTGATGATGGTGGTGGTGATATTAAGAGGGGATGGGATGGGGTCTCGTGAGGATACTGGGGTTGTGCACTTCCGCGACCTTCTGACTTTCTGTTTCTGTTTATGGGTTTGGTTAATGTGTAGTAGACATCTTCACGGGGGAGTATGGTGCAACGCGCACCTAGGAACATCAGGATTGAGTACTTTACAAGGCAAGGCATGAAAACAATATATGAACAGGATCCTCTAGGTAAAGTGAGTAATTTTCGTTAGGTTCACTACGCCCGTTTTTCGACGTTGGTCTTGGTGAGAACCATATCCTCGTGAAGAGGTCTAACAGATATACTCGTTTACCACCAGTTAATTGCCCAGGGCAAGGATAATTTGTATGGACTGGCAATGATGTCTCCTACAAATCATCCCTGTTCCAGTCGCTTGCGTTTTCGGTGGTAAACGAGTACAGGCCGAAGCCATATATGTATATGTACCTGTTTCTCAGAGTGCTGTACTGAGTCTGCTGCAGAAATATATGCAACTCGTATGGTATGTCGAATGAAGGGAACGCAATCGCGGTAATCCACAGGAAGAGAGACGAGTCTGCTTACCATCGTAGCGGTTCTCTGGCCTAATACCCAGTGCGCGTGAACACTTCTGCTCCTACACCCTCAATTAGTACGCCTACTATTCTCGAAGCCCGTGATATTTGCACTTACGATTACGTACATATGTTACATCCTCTAAAACGTAAGCTGAAGGACACACGTTCTGGTGGCGAAACGCAGAAGAAGTTAATTTTCGGTATGCATGAGTCATGGAGGTTAAAAGGGCGAGACGATTGTGATGTAAAGTAGAGGTAGCATTATTATCTCGAGATCAAGTAAGCCCAGCCATTAATAAGGCAACTAAAGTACACGCATGCCCAGGAGTAGGACCGCCTCTGACAAAACTACAAAAAACGACATTGTGATACTCACGATATTCACAACTCAGGTTCGCACATCCTCTAACACAGGCATGAATACATGCAACAGCCCCCCCCCCCCCCCGAAGAGCTGGGATAAATTCCTCAAAAAAATAAAATAAAAAATACAAATTGTTTCATTACATTCATATACGCCGACCGGGTCCTATAAACAAAAAAGAGAAGGAATTGATAATGGTTTACTCTAGACTTCAGCCTTAGACGTCTCAGATGATTTTTCGTTATCGAATGATTTTGATTCAATGGATTGATCCACTAGGGCGGCAGCACCGGTGATTTGGTAGCCTGATGTGAGGAATAGCATAGTTAGTTTCTTATTGGCAAAGAAGTGGGGAGTGATGTATTTACCTTTGAATTTCCTTGAAGGTACTCCCTTTTGGAATAGTTCGTCACTGTAGGGTTATAGATGTTAGCAAACTCCTATTGAAACAAAGTAAATTGATTGGACTAACAGTTCTTCCAATGCCCTTCCACTTGTCTCAGGAACGAATATGTATGTGTAAACACCCCCAGCAAAGACAAAACAGGCGAAGATAAAGCCAACTTTGGGTCCCAGGCCAGCTTGGTCTTCGTTTGTCAAGTATGGAAGGGTAAATGTCACCACCCATGAGGCCAGGATATTGGACGCACTACCGAGCGCCTGTGTTTTTTCGCGAATGCTGTTTGTGCTGACCTCTGATGTTATAACCCATGCACTATAAAGTTGATACTATTAGTATATTTCTGAAAGTTGATGCAAGGGGGTGATGCCTACAGTGGGCCCCAGGAAGCCGCAAATCCAAAAACGTAGATTAAGACAAATGCAACAATAGCCTTCTTGGCCTTCACATCTCCCTCCTCGGCCTTCAACCCCGATACACCTACAGACAACTGTCCGATAAACATAACCACCGAACCCGCTAGTAAAAGGGGCCTTCTCCCTAGACGGTCAACAAGGAAGAAGGAAACAATTGTGCCGACGAGGTTGACTAAGTTTGTCATTATCATGATTATGAAGGGACCCCCAACACCGACTTGGGAGAAAAAAACTGTGCCGTAGTTGAAAATGAAGGAGACACCAGTAAATTGTTGTGCTACTTGGATAAGGATGGCGAGGAGAGTTCTCCTCTGATATACCGTTAATGCAATTTCAAGAAAAGAATGCAAAAGAGTATAGACTTACGAGATTTGTACCACGGAAACAGTCAGCCCAGGTGGAAGACTTATTAAGTTCTTCCTGCTCAGTAATAGTGGCTCTAAGGAATGAAAGTTCGCTTTCAACCGAGAAGCCGACATCATCTTTATGGAGTATCGTCAAACTCTTTCTCGCATCCTCCTCTCGCCCTTTCTTCATTAACCAACCTATATATATGTGTGTTAGCAGCGTGTTTCCCCAACAGTTATTGTGTGGGAGACTAACGTGGTGATTCAGGAAGAAATGGAAGTCCTGGAATAATCAAAACCGGGAGTATCAGCAGCATGCCGATTGGAATCCGGTATGATGCATCACTTTTAATGTGTTGTGTGAAGTTGTTGACAATCGAAATCAAAAAGCTTCCGAGTACAACGTTCAATTGGTAGAGCGTAATCATTGTACCCCGGATTTTGCGTGGAGAGCATTCGGCTATGGTCCATTGAGAATTTGATCTTGTTCAAATAAATTAATGTGGGGTTTACCTTGATAGACAGGCACAAAGATAGTCGCAAAACCGATAGATATGTCTGCAACCCCACGGATTAGTAAAAATCCTGCAAAAAAAAAATTACTAAATACTCACAATTAAAAAACCTCCCTGCCACAAATAAGGCTTCATTCTTGGCCACAATCTGCATGACAACTCCCACGATACTTACCACACACATCACAAACAGTCCCCACCTTCTTCCGAACCTATCGCCAATATAGCCTCCTACCATTGCCGCTCCAAACTGACCCACATAAGGGAATGAAGTGATAAAGGACTGTTGGCTAGCAGCGATGTAACGCGTATTATGCACAGCATCGTATCTTCCAAAGTCCTCGATGAAATTTGGCATGGCGAGAACCCCAGAGAGGTATCCACCGTCCATGCCAAAAATCAGCGCTCCCAAGGAGACGAAACCACATAATGCAATAATTATTATCCTTGCCATTTTGGGCCTGGTTTAAATAGCGCGGCCTTATTTGAGGCTGAACTTAGTTAGTCCTTGGGACGCTATTAAGGAAATCCGGGAGGGTGGAATGGTAAATAACTGATAAGGTCTTCCAGGGGTCGAATGGAGTTTAAAAGGGAATTCTGGGGAAGAAGGAAGCCAGTTCAGTCAACCATTTTATAGAGTAACTCTTCGGCAACCCCATGGGGAAAAGAAAAGAGGAGGAACTGCGATTTCTACATCCCGTTACATCGCGTGCGTATATCCATCCTCGCTTAAGCAGGTCGGACTTGGCGGTAACTGCCGTACCCCGAGATGCCGGTATTATTCCCAGCTATATACTTTACATGGAAGTTCGGAGAGTACGTAGGCGTGCACAGAAACACTGTCTCTGATCAATACACACACACACATAAAACTTTGCATCTTTTGTGGCGAGTAAGCTGAGATATTATTACAATCGATATCCAGATGGTTGGACAGGTTGTATTACCCACTATATATCTCGCAGCATGATCCAGTTCTAAATATCCCCGTGGGGAAACTTCGGGTTATTTCTCAGAACGTGGAAGCCGGGTATTGCTCATATACATGTAGTAGGCTATAAATCGCTCTATATACTCTATGTATGTACCTTTAAAACGCAATAATTCAATGTATCCAGTTATGATGTATGTTCCTGGGCCCGATACATGCAGTTACGAGGGTGTGTATATAAACTTTTTCGGAATTAACCTAGCTAGTACCTGCGCCATGATAGAGCTAATGATCTGTGAAACTCCTAAAACTACATGCACATGTTCTACTGTTATTAATTACCTACATGTAAGTACATTTATATATCTCTTATCGATGCCCACTACATGTAATTTAGGGTTAGAAGCCTGCCTCAAAGTGTGAGGTATGATCAAGAGAATATTAAATATGTGATATCGATTGAGACCTGGGCCATGGGGGGAAGCTGAGCCACGAGCTATAGATGTAACTCTCTTATTGTTTCTTTTTTTTTTTCTCTCCCTTCCTTCTTCTTTCTTTTCTTTTCTTTTCTTCCTTTTTTTCTCTCTCTCTCTCCATCTTGCAAGGCCTCGATTTCCCCGCATTTAAACTGCCTAGCGGGCCGGGTAGACCTTGATCCTAGTGCCGGACTTTTACTGTTCGTTAAGCCCCTGATTTTGATACACCCCTGGAATTCTGCACCAAGGTGATTTGCACACATGGGGTATAGCCCTTGTGTCATCTAGATCAAGCTATGGTTACTCGAATAAGTGGGGGATTAACTACACCTACATGTAGGTACTACGTATACGTACTACATAGGGGTTCTTGGTGGATATTTCCCCTGTAGATCATACCGTACAAAACTTTTTCAGAAGATACCACAAAGTTTTATATTGAACTAACGTGTTGGTTGGGGTGTAAGAAAAGGCATGTTGGGACGTAAGTGTGCTCTACTTTACTTTAGAGCCTGTACCTACTGACTTGACCTGGTAAAACAGATGGTGAGGTGATTCAAAATTATAGGTATTGGAGAAGTAGTGTGAATATTAATCCCTGCATGTCATGTTACCCACCTGCCAACTTAAGTGTCTCTACATACGCACAAAACCCTGCGGTAAGTTGCATATGTCCCAGCTTTACTCACGTCCCTGTGCAACATTATTTGAATCACAAACTATCACTCAGTTGCAACCCAGAGATAAGGTTAATGGAGAGGTAGACAGCTCGCATGCATATGGGCGGTAACCCGAGGAGGTTTACTTTTTTTTCTTTTTTCTTTTTCTCTTTTTTTCTTTTTCTTTTTCTTTTCTTTTTCTTTTTTCTTTTCTCCTTTTCTTTTTTCCTTTCTTTTTTCTTCAGTAAGTACCTTCGACAGGTTGGTTACGACTATTGAGGTCTTGGTAGACTATATCGATCCTACTACCGTGTACCTCACTACCACCTTGAGGTTTAGGCCATGTGAGACGTATATTATCCTTAATACATGTACCTTACCGATAATCACTTCTCGCGTTTGATTAGTAAATGTTAATTAAAAACACAACTTACATAATGAGATACGACTTCCACGAGCTGAATGATTCCAATAGGGTAGATAGTGATGAAAAACTTTTAATCGTGGCTTATTTATTCCCTCATGCGTGTGTGTGGTGCCCAGTATAGTATGGGGTTACTATGGTGGCCAAAACATGTCAATCTTAATAGCAATCGGAGGAACTATCTGCACGCCCATACTGAGACAATTCCGATTTATCCACTTGAGGGATATATGCTTAGAGAATTCCTTGCTAATCCTAAACAAGAGACAAATAATTGTAACGGTAAGACTATGTAGTCTTTAAGTCCGTGGATCGCACTAGTGTACGTATGTATGTACTTTACACGTCGGACATCAAGATCCCGAACAGGGCCAGTTTCAGTACGGCCGATTTAAGAAAGGTTATCTTTCGATATACTCATCCTCTTAAATTTCGTTTTTCTGAATGGGTAAAATCACTAGATCCAGTTCTGTCTTCGTGCATTAATAGTCTCTTGGGTGTGCGGGGTAGTCCACCCAAACAACAGGAGACATCATTTAAAAGGTTCCAGAGCTGGAGTAGCGGCACGAATTTCAGGGATTGCCTGATATTCCGTGGCCGTATCTTTTTGCAAGGAGGGGATTACAAAATTAAGATCCACTAAACAAAACCAGCCAGAGGTTTCGGGTTCCGATGTAACCCCTGAATAAGCAGGACTATCCAGTACTGGCATTCAAGTGATGAATTTGATCAGCAAATCTCAGCCCGGTAACCGCTGGGAATTAGTTGTACAAAGCACCCATGGCTAGGCATTTCTATTCTCTCTTTAACCCACTCTACTCCCGGGCCGCGATCTCAAATAATATTAATCAGCTAAGAAAAACGAGAATGCAATGAGAAGAGCCCAACCTCACAGGAATAGATCTAATGCGTGCCTGGTCTGTAGATGGAAACCTTTGTTGATTAGATAGCCCTATTACAGGTCTGAGGGCGTCTTTCACTAAACTAGCTGTTCTCTAGCATGCTTTCGCACGCGTGCGAACCTATAACATTATAGATCCTGAGTCTCGTAACTGGGAAGATTAAGAGGCTAACTCGATGGAAAAAAACCAGTCACGGGCGGAAAAAGTGATTAAAGAATTTGTAGAAATGTTTGGGAGGGGTCCTTCGGCTTGGTGCTGATGTGTATGGAGTGGCCAGTTAAAAGAGTTTAAGATGCATCGGAGACATGTTGTGATGTTGAGATATAAGTAGTTACAAAACCTTGTTTCATGGGCTAGATAGCGAGGTCGTATCCAGTGGATTGGATATAGAGGCCACTACATGGTGTGGTTTAAGTGACACCTTTTAGCATACATGTAGAATACAAGTAGGTACATGTAAATATATCCCTGCTCCTTGAGAACTTTCAAGACTGGAATTGTGCAGGTAAAGATCATAATTAATCACTCGTGACAAATGTATAAGTACATGTACTACATATGTACTTCTATATTTAAGCTCTGAAGGAGATCGACCCGAGGAGACCTGCGGCCGGTATATTATGTACAGCGACAGGTAACTACATGTAGTAATGGAATGCCCTGAGGTACAAACACTAAATGTTGGTCACTGTGTTCCATCACCTATTACCTGCTGCTGTATATATATACATACATGTGCATGTATATACCCACATATATAAAGTACATTATATACAGTATATAATGCTACTCTTATAGGATATAAAAGCAACTCATATATGCCTACATGTATGTACTTGTAAATATCAATAATTGCAAGTGAGATATTAGATTTTGAATATTGACTAATTCGTATAGGGACTGTTTTAGCTAGATTGTTCCCAATCTCAGATGAATTGAGGCTAGCTGCCACCCCTGCAGGTCAGCCAGCTTTTGAGTCCGGTTAAATGTGGGATTCTGCGATCGATAGTCTGACTGTGTAATCTCCGCTAACAAATCTACAGTTTACTATCTACATGTAATAGTTACTAATCTATAATCTAGGCTTTCGATCTCGTCTCATGATTTCACAGAACTTGCTTTTTTCTAGATACAAAAATAGTGACTTTATATAATCAGAGGAACTGTAGGAATAGCGTGTAAGAGGATCATGCATGTGACTTCTTTTCCTTAATACTTCCAGCTGGCTTAACCCCCGACTCGACTGAGCCCAGCCTACTACCACATCCTCTACCACCAAAACCCCTCGCTTACACCCAAGAAAAGACAAAAACACCAGCGCGCTTCCTTCCAAAACACTACCAAAATCAAAACGTTCGACTGCATCCCCGGGGCTGGCCCATCCCCGCCATTCTCTCGTCTCGCCGATTGATGCAGATGATGCACCTGCCCCGCCGCCCCTATCACTACCCTCATTATTACCAGCGATTCCACTGAATTGCTTGGAGTGGCGCGCACAAAAGACGACTGAAGCAAAGGACGCGCTTGAAGCAGGACGCGCTTGAAGCAGCCGACGCGCAAAAGGACGCGACGCCAAAGGCGACGCTGAAATTGCTGAGCTCAAAAAAACAATTGAGACTTTGAGAGCTACCGGTAATTAACCCACTCCACCCACTCCATTATACCCATCAATATAGTTCCCAACTAACGACAGTTCATGGCATCGCCATGCGAAAGCACTACGTTTCGCCCAATACTGCACTACGTCTACGCGAGATCAAGGTTGCCTTCACGGAGAAACAGCGATGACGCCTGTTTACGTTCGATCCACCTACAGACTGTCTTTCAAGTACGCCTCAGACGAGACGTTGTTTCCGCCGATTCCGCCGATTCCGTCACCGCCAACGCCGCCAACCGCTGCCGCCGCCCCGCCGCCTCCAATCGATGATTCCGACAGCGACGCATCGCATCACAACGCCGCTGCTCGTCTCCGCCATCGCCGATCCCGCCGATCGCCGATATCGCCGATCGCGCTGGCGATAAAAAGCGCAATAAGATTGCCAAAAAGCGATTTTAAGAGGGCGAGGCGTGAAAAGTCAAGACCGAGCTCAAACTGGCTGGGCTGAGCGCCTCTTCTCCATCACCCGCAGTGATGCTAAAATCGAGATGCTTAATCCATTTATGAGATTTGCCCAAGCATTGGCGTTATCTCGAGTGATGACAAGAGATTCGCTTACTGTGTTCGCGCTTCTGTTTCAGAGTGAAAGGCCAGAACAGTAGCAATTAGATACCAAATAAATCAGATGATCGTTATCGCCAGACGTTAATCGTCATCGCCATCGACGATAATCGCTGACGCCGACGCTGACGCTGACGATAATCGCTGACGCTTGGCTGACGTTGACGCTTGACGCATTTGATTTTAACGCCGACGATTGTTATCGCCGACTATCGACGTCATTGTCGGGATTCTATCGACGATATTTAATCGATGTTGTCGGACGCTGATTTGTCGTGAAGGCACGATTGTCGACGACAAGTGGCGACGGCGCGAGTTGCGTGTGGCCAGAGACGAGTCCCTCGCGACTCGACCGAAATCGCTGAGGATACTCCTCCACCACCACGCTCAAACCTACCGGCGCTTGTTTGGCTGTTGTTGGTCGCGCTAACGCGCTTCGCTGTCGATGCTTGCCGCCGACGCCTGCCGACTGGGCCCATCTTTTTGTTCGCCTCGCTATCTTTTCACCGTTGCCAATTCCTCATAAGCGCTGGCGATAGGTTCCTTCAAGGCCGAAGATTCGACGATTGCCTGATACAGACACTCCATATTGGCTTTCTCACTCGACTTCATAGCGTGAAGTCCAGAGCCGCCACGCCACCGCTGATGCAAGGCGCCAATCGTTGGCTGATAAGATTGCACTAAACGGCCAGCAGGATCACACAACCTCAGTATGTCCCAAGCAAGATACATTCATCAACCATGTAAGGCCCATACCACTTACTTCAAACTTCGCGCTTCATGCCTTACCAAAACATACTTCCTTCAACTCACGCGCTTTACCAATATATCTCTAACTCGCTAAGCGCCCGCTGATACGTTGACTCGTTAGCTTGCTCGTGTAGCCTTCCGACACGCTCGTCATGCGTATCGACGCATATCTAACGGACGCTGCATTGTCGCCGGACGGTAACGAGGTCGACCATATGCGAAAAGCGACTGAATCTCGTTGTTGCACGACTCTAATTCTACATGCAAAGAGAGCTTGAACCAAATACGATCCCATAATTTCGCTTGGTTTTCCCATTGCAGATTTTGTTAACATCGATCCTAACGCCCGCTATGTTTTCGACCTTCCCGCCTGGTGCGCGACGATGGCGTCGTCAGACGTACGACGAGAGTTTTCAGAGAATGAGAGACAACCTACGCCAATAAGTTGGCTCCATTGTTAGTTCTTCGCCATAACGACAAAATATCTCATCACGTAGAAGTCCGCAATTGTCTCCTCGCTTAGATCAGGTACAGCTTTGGCCACAGCCAACCAAGAAGCATACCAATAGCTGTAATGATCCAGCAATTACCATCAGGTGCCAGGTAGCTTCCCAACGGCGCCTATCGCCCAACGATCGAATCCAGATCGCACGACGCCACGCGACGCGCGCTTCGTTTCCTGTCGTGCTTCTGCCTGCTGTTTGGCAATTGGACAAGCTGCAATAAACTTTTTAATATCTTTTCCATTCCAGGCCACCATGCTCTATATCTTGGTGACTCCATCCAACCTCAGAGTCCTAGGGCCCATTCATATCTCCACGATTCTTTCTAATGCTCGCTCAATAAGACGCCGATATACACGTCGTTATCGCCAACGATCCCGAATAGTTGATCATCCTGCAAGAAGAACTTGTCTTTACGGTACCATTACGACTTGCTGAATATGCAAATCTTCCTAAGAAATGTGACTTTTAAGGTATTCCATTATACCAGTAATCCAGCGGGGATCTTTCTCTTGTTGGATAAGACAAATAAAGTCAGGGCGTCGACTGACCGCATCAGCGACTACGTTATCCTCGCCGCGTCGATACTGTATATCTAAGTCAAACTCAGAGAATTCAGAGATCCATCTTGCTAGTCTCTTTGATGGTGTCTTAGTTGTCTTAAGGTACTTTCTACGATCCGTTCTGACGGTAGTCAACCCGTCATGTCGATATAGTAACGCACGCCCCATGTCGCTTAATTGCAAGAAGTTCTTTCTCATGCACAGGATAGTTAAGCTTTGCTGGCGTCAATCGTCGTCCGTCAAAAGCAACAGGATGTAGTCGTTGATCCTTCGTCGATCGTTGAAGGAGAACAGAACCATTTCGCGTCCGGTTTCGATTGTGAACGTATGACGTCGGGTGGGAGCAAAACAGGATCTGATGTTAAGGCTGTCTTAAGTGTTGTAAAAGCACCATCGCAAGATTCAGGATAATCTTCATGTTTTTGTTTTCGCCACGGATTATCCTCCTTTAACGCGCCAAATAATGGGCGATTGTCGCTGACGCGACGAATCGTCGATAGTATGACGCACCAAGAATTGTCTAACTTCACGTACATCCAGGTATGCGCCATTCTCGATAACGCCTAATTTCCTGCGAGTAGGTAGACTTGTCCTCCTCCTCTGATATGTCCACAGAATTCCAATTGTTCTTGAAGAAAAACACATTTGGATGGTTTGGCATAAAGATTATTCGTTGACAGCGTCTCGAGGATCGTTGCGACGTGCTCGCGATGATCGTCAAGCGTTTCTGAGTAGATGAGAATATCATCTAGGTATACCAAAACAAATTTGTCTAAATATGGTCTTAAAACTGTATTCATAATCGCGGGCGTCGCGCGTTCGTCGGCGGCAAAAAACTCAAACTTTCCACGTCGCGGTATTGAATCTTTGTCTTATGGACATCCTCCTCGCCTATTTTGACTTGCCAAGAAGGATGTCGATCAATCTTGGTTAGGTAATGAGCTTTGGAGAGTCTATCGAAGCATTCACGAATCCTGCAATGGGTATCCGTTGCGTCGATTCTGGCGTTCAACGGCCGATAATCGACGCGACATTCGCCAACCTCCGTCCTTTTTCGATGAAGAAACGGGGAAGCGGGCTTGAAGATTCCCTAATTAATTTCTTATCAGCGGTCTGCAACCTGCTTGCATTCGTCAATATGAATGGCGATAACGGGTAGGCGTTGATGTTAACGGGCTTCGCATCGCCGGTGTCGATTGTATGAGAAATTGTCCTCTCAGGAGGGGGATGTGAAGGTAAATCAGATCTGAAGATATGTTGGTATTGTCTTATAATTCTCCTCAGTTCCAAGTCTTCACATTTAGGTATATCGTCGTCGACAGTCGTTGGTTCATTGTCGTTGTGAGGGTTACGACCCGACTCGTTGAAGGGTCTAATGAAGTAGAGACACATCTCTGACTCCCTTTTCTTGACTGCCCTCTTGACTGACATAGCGTAAGGTTCGATGTTTCAATTGCTTATCGTCGCGTAAAATACGTTGGTGATCGCCAGGCCGAAGGATGTGCGTCCGTCCGTTGCGATCTTTAAGAGTAAATTCTAGAGATTTCCAGTCTGTAATGGGGTTCACATACGAACCACTCCATCAGAATAATGTCCAAATTCGGAAGGCTACATGTGGCAGTCGCGTCGATAAGTCGATCCCAAGATTGATTAACGTCCTGTCTTGGGATGTGTTTTAATTAAGGCAAAACAATCTTCTCCTTCTCTTTATTAGGCTTTATTACAAGTCTCAACCTCTACCGTCAACTGCCATATATTACGGATGCCAGAGTGCAGTAAGACTGACATCCTTCCTTTAACCGCCCGCCCATCACTGCTGGTCGCCCATCTCCTTCTACTTACACATACACGCTCCATCATCTCCTGGAGCCGCGATTCACTGCGGCGACGCGTCTGTTGACGACCGTCGAGGATCGCGCTGCAGTCGGCGTAGTCATCTACGCCCGACCTCCGCCTTCCTGCCAGCATTCTCGAATTTCTTGCGTAGGAGTTGCCTGGATTGATATAACGTTACATCGTTACGTCGCGGCGATCGTTGTCCGTTGACTCAAGTCGGGTGAGAACAATCGAACTCTTATGTATCAGACAATTGTAACAGTCTGTTTGATAACGATGATCCTTCCATTCTTGGCCTTTCTGAATCCTAGAATCCCAGAGTCGAGTATAAACCCGTTGTCATCGTTCGCGACGTTGTTGCGTTGACGACCGTTCGAGTTGTTCGTTGATTCTCGTTGGTATGGTTCGTCGCATCGTTAGATTTGAGCACTGTTGTTGTTATCGCAATGAACCACTTCCTATCAATTCTATCGCGAGTTGAATGAATTGAAGGAGCGCCTCAGTGGTCAGGATCTTGTCGGTCCGTCGAGGGCGTGGTCGAGACCGGACTTGAATCTTTCTTTGATACTCGTATTCGAGCGTTGAGGTAGTTGATCATGCAGAAGATCGATGGCAAACTCAGAAACCGACTTGGTTTCCTGAGCATTGTACTGTTGACGCATTTGTCGTTGGCGTTGAAGTCGGTACAACGACGGAGAAACGATTCATGTCTGTTCGACACCTCCGTTGGTCGTTTCGTGCATTCGTTTGCGTACCGTCCAAACTCTTCTCGCCCGTCCCGTCAAGTAGGATGCAGCCATTTGGATCCTTTCAGTTTCACTCCTGAACTCTCCTCTGACAGTATAGAAGTCAATAAACTCCCTCACGCCAGCATGTCCGGTCAAGCGGCAGTCGCCTCTTCTTCCATCGAAAGGATTGAGCGCTTTCATCCTCAAAAGGCTGAGAGGTCGACGACATTTTCGTTAACGGCGGCGCCGCGGAACGAACGTTGGCGTGGTCGGACGCTGTCCAGGTGTAGGATTTCGTCGAGGGCGACGGCGGAGGAGACGGATTGTTGTTGAGGTTCAGATTGTTAATAGAAGCCAGTTCCTAATGTTATCTTGGAGAAGCAGGTGGAAAGGCGCTTCTCGACGGTTGACGGTAGGTTCAACGCGTATGAAAGCCGCCAACATCGACGAGTACCGTCCACGTCGACACGGAATCGTCCGATGGCCAGATCGTTGATAGTCTTCGACACGTTTGGTGGGAACGTCGTTGCTGTCGTTATATTCCGTTAAGAGGAAGCAATGTCGTTGTGAAACGGCTACGATGAACGGAGATCGACGCGAAGTGGTTGGCCAGGTTATACCACGGATAGAGCTCTGGCGGATAACAATAACGAGGCTACTTGGCGCTACGGATGTTGTAAATACAAAGGCGGACAAATCGGTCCCCATAGTCTTGGAAGGCTATCTTAATGTCCCTTCAAAGACTAATACACAGCGTAACGGTTGTGACCGCTGCTCGGAGTCGTTCGATCAACGGTATGCGTTAACGAGTTGAGCCGCTTCGTCATTGATTCGTCGGAAAAGTGAAAATTTTTTCAGAGAGAATAAAATTGAACGAGTAACTGAGTGTTGCTACCAAATATGTGGATTTCGTCAGGTAAACTTGCTTGCTTTTCTAGATACAAAAATAGGACTCTTATATACTGTAGGAAACTGTAGGAAATAGTGCGTGGGTAGGACTGTGGGTGCGTGGGGGACTTCTTTTCCTTAGTGCCAGCTCTTAGTGTCAGTTAACCCTGACCCTGACCCTGAGCCCGCAGTTCCTACTACCACATCTCCGACAAGCTTCAGTCAGGTGAGTAGACTACATGTATGTAGGCTGTTAGCTGTCAAAATATTAAGGCCGAGGCAGCACATCATTGATCGCGATCGCTTGTGATATACATGTATACTAGAGTTCCGCACTATAGCTAGGGCTTCATGAATTCATTTCGCTTAATAAATTCCATGGTCTTAGCCGACCCTACGATCCTTGCTACCAGGACGGAACTTGCCATATATAATCGTTGTGCATTAGACGCGAATCGTCATGTGTACGAGGATCTTTAAGCTGACTTTTGAAAAGAGCATAGACTAGGGGTACTAAGCATTTTAGGGTGACTACATGTAGATATAGGTGGTAGTAGGATATATGGACCTTTCTTCCTCGTTCCCTGCCCAGCGAGTTCACCACCCACCGAGTGCAGCACCCAATTCCTGCCCAAATATCTCTTAGCTGCAGCTTTAGCGGCCATCTTTTGCGTATGAAAGGACCTCACACTCGGTAGGTGGTGAACTCGCTTGGTGAGGAATGAGGGTTTATACATGTACTTTATATGTCTCGCCCGCGATATGACCTGTCTGGGTACGTTTGATCAATTGACGGGTATATAGTATATATATGTACTTATAATTATGAACTTTAGTATAAGAAAACATACATGCATGTCTAATAGTTTAGCCAGCCCCAACTTCAAAACCGACTACCAAGCATGAAAGATACTGGTGGCCAACCAGAGCATTTGCCTCCGATATATCCGATGACAATGTTAAGCGTTTGTTCCTAGGATATATATACTAGCTAGTATGTGCATCGGGCATGCCCGAGTAAGTGGATATCCACTCCATTTTCAATCCAAATGGGTCCGAGTATCCAGTGCGTTATAGTACATGAGGGGTACCTTACGCACCTGCACATACATGTAGTCCTGTGATCATGACCATAGGCATACAATCCATATATGAAGTTTCATCCGCCTCGGCCCTTATATCAGATATATTGAATTCAATCCTAGTTTACTAAACCCATATTACCTGAGGTTAGCGGAGCTAGCATAGCCGCGAATAGCTCATTGCAATACACTTTCTAGATATTGACCGTTTGGCTGTGTAGCTGACTTGCAGTACGTACGTATCTTCCAAGTTACTTCAGTGCAAGTTACTTCTATCCACGGATATACGTTCGCATGAACGACAGCTACTGCAGAAAGTGAAAAGACTGTGAGTATTACAGGAAACCAATTTGAGTGAGCCAATGATAATATTTACATTTTTTTTGATAAACTAGTAGACAGGATAAATCTATGCTAGGATCCCCTCGATCCCCCATACTAGCTCCCAACCGGCCCCACCTTCCTCTAATAGCCGTAGCTTTTCCAAAACCTCTCTCTCTACTGTCTCTTCCCATGATTTACTACCACCCCATCTTTCTAGCCTTAACAAGCCTAATACACATACCAACCTAACCCACTTCAACCCTCTCACTCTTCCAAAAACACCCTCAAACCCACCCTTCACTGCCTTCTCCAGCCATATTTCTGCATCCCTGGGGACCGCATCTCCCTCTGGGGACAACACAAATAGCGCCACTACGGCACCATGAAATGCATCAATTACCGCTTCTAATAGCCCCCCTGTTCCGATAATAGAGGGAAGATGGGTGGTCTGCCAAACTTGCAAAGATGTATACGGCGTAGCACCTGGCAGCCTCTGCGAGAAAGAGGAGTGTCTTATCTTGAAGCGCAAAACTTCCGACAAGGAAGTGAAAGAGGTGAAGAAGCTTGGGGCGTGCGGAGGAAATGGCACATTGAAGTCGCGGTAGTTTATTAGGAGTGGAAGACCTGAATAGAGGTAGAGCCATGAATCAAGTGCCACAAGAGTCCACCATAGATACTGGGTATATGCTGAGTCTTCGGTGTCGTCGGTAGTGCTATTATTGCTAGAAAGTTCGTGTTGCTGAATATTCCAACCTAAAGAGCAGGCCATTCGAACTGCCTATGCGTTCGACTCAACTTTTACTCTCTTTTAAATGAATATAGAACAAAAGATAGCATACAGTCATAAACTTCAACCCATATCCCTTATCCTCTATCACAACTGCCAATAATACAAGTGCCTGTACGTTTTGGACCGTTGGAGTCTTAAACGGTGATTTACTCAACATATAGGCCTCCAATGATGCCTTTAATTTATCCACTGTGCAGTCTGATGCTGTTTCTGTGCATAATGTTCCCAAGAGTCGTGCACAACAATGTAGTAGTATTGAGGAGTCGTGGGTGAGGTCCCGGGGCGATATTATTGGTAAGTTTGAGGCTATAAAGGCTTTGAATCTTATTTTTATTAGTTAGGCTGTCCTTAATTTCGAGGAGATATTACTATAGATACTTTTCGATAGGGTCGGCGTAGGCTTCTGCCGACGAAGGGGAGCTGCGGTGGTTTAGTAAGCTAATAGCTACATGAAACTATTGGATGGAGTAGATGTTACTAACCCGTCTGTGGTAGCGGATTCCCGGGATGGGGAGTTGTGATCCGGGTTACTAGAGAGCACTGCGTTAGCCAAGAAAAAAAAAAAACTAAAGTAACCCCACTCCCTTCCCCGGAGCCGGGGCAGAACGTTGCCAGTGTCAAAGCAACTGCTTAGGGTGAGAAGAGTAGAAAGAAAGAAGGAAAATATCACCCTTTCAGAGGTATCCTCTTCCCTCTGGTCTCCCCGATGGGCAGAATAAATGTGCACTCTAGATTCAAACGTCTACAGCGTTCACATATACTCTCGTCCGGACTCGCAGATGCTGTATTTGTACTTTGAATATCGCATCTTCGCACCAATTAGACATGGATTTTTTTTAACAAAACGAAGAATCACCAAAGTGGTATGATATACCTTGAACGAACTCGACGACACTGATCACATGCGCGAGCTGTTTTTAGTCTTTTGATTCGATTCTGCTCCACTTGATCTGCAGAAT
Organism: Morchella sp. 2016-103; assembly: GCA_024713925.1. Lineage (NCBI taxonomy): Eukaryota > Fungi > Ascomycota > Pezizomycetes > Pezizales > Morchellaceae > Morchella > Morchella sp. 2016-103. Next base: position 2,500,131 of record JAMGZF010000002.1, read on the forward strand.
CCGCCATAACGTCGATGTTTCCAGCAAAGTTGACTTTTTTTTTTTTTTTTGTTTTGAAAGGACAGTGAAGAGGTGAGAGAAAAAGAGGACCGGTGATGATGACGGCAAAGACGAGTATTATTGAGGTTTTAGAGGACAAGAATGAGGAGGAGGGTTTTCATCCGTGATGCCTTCATTGGTTTACTAGTATACGTTACGTTACACCGATAGGGTTGCCGATTTAGCTTGTGAGAAGCATGATTCGCTATCCTCATATGTACGTGCTATACCCATCACAGCCAGAAGACGGGTATGATACTTGGTGAAAGTGGGAATAATCCGGTTCCGTATCTATACATACCTACATATTAGGGTTTCGCATGTTCATGTAGGTACATTTCCACATACGAAATTCCCCTCATTTCATCGTCGTCTACCATCCCCGTCGGGTATCATGGACGCCACTTCATCCTTCGCCCCAGGGACCGTGATATCAGTAAAGTAACAAACCTCCCCTGAAACATCAATCCCTGACCCTGTTTCTCCCCGCATTTCCGTCTAAATGGAAGGTGGGACAACTAAGTGCATACATAGATGGCGCTGTCTCGGTCTGGGCACGCATTGCTTGAAAAGGGAGGGGAAAAAGAAAAGAAAGAAAAAAGTGAGTGTGAGAGAGAGAGAGATTAAATTCAGGCATGCATACATAATACATACATACATGGTAAGTCCCGCACGCGGAACCCGATTGTCGACCTACATGTGTGTACTTGTGTCTTTCTCTCTTGTTCACCGCCGCTGGTAGGTAAGGTAGGTAGACTCACAATACACTCAACACCCTTTTTCTCAGCAGTCATGGTCTACCATAAACCCCGAAAATCCTGCCTCGACTGTCGTCGCAGGCATCTTAAATGTTCCCTCCCGGACGGTGTGGGCGGATCTGCAAGTTGCGTGTGGTGCCAGGAACATGGACTAGAATGTGTCAAAGATTGGGAATCTTCCGATTCTAACCACCTACGTTCTCACGCCCCAAAAGATGGGTGAGTGTGATATACTTATGTATTCAATACTAGATTATCGTGAATAAATGTTAACCGAGACTTTCTAGGGCGATTATTCTTAACGGATCTAACTCGGCGTTTGGTGGCTTCCAGTTTTCTAAAGCCAACCTTCTTCCCAATGATGGACCGAGTGCAACTCGTGTTTTACGCCTGCGACAAGAAGTAGCTTCACAGCACAAGTCCTCGACTTCGCCCTGGATAGGCGGCGATACTGATGCCGATCAAGAGTTAAGGCTTGATAAGCCTGTCATTCAGTATCTCAAAAATCTGTAATACCATCTCCCGGCACAAAAGTCTACTGCTAGCTAATCAATACATATACATGTAAAGATTCTTCTCCAACGTCCACCCATTCATACCAATAATAGGGATATCATACTTCGAGTCAATAAAACCCACCCAATTACTTCTTTCGGCAATGTACGGTGTAGCAGCCCGGCTGCCAGGCGCAATAGTCTCCACACGTGATTTCTTGCACATCAAGCGTGTTCTGGAGTATCAGCTCAAGGCCCACATGAGCAAATATGAACCATCAATACAGGCACTACAAGCGCTGACGTTAATACATTTGACGCTTGAGCTTCAGTGCGACGGTCTTGAGGGAGTCGAGACATGGCCCCTTAGGTTAGCTGCTGTAAGTTACTATGGCACATGAATTATATAGGATATACGGTTCTGATAGGTTTCGTAGGCAGTTAGGATGGCCTTTGAACTCCATCTACATAGGAAGGAAACCTATGCCCACGAAGATCCTCACACGCAAGAAATGAAACGTCGCCTCTTTTGGGCCATTTTTGCTAAAGACCGTTGGACAAGCACCGGCAAGGGCTACCCTCTCATGATCGATATGTCTGATATCAACGTCGACCTCCCATCCCCTCATGACATTGATGTTCCCACCGCACCTCCTCCTCACGAATTCTTCGTCGAGTTAATCCAGCAAGCAATAACTCTGGGTCATATACACCCTGTTTGTTTCCGCGCGGACCGTTTCACCCATGTAACACCTGCGCAATTCCATCTCGTTGAGCAAGAAATCGTTCGTTTAGGCCATCGAATTAGAACACATGCTCACATATGGTCGACCACCACCTTGGCGCATCTTGAAATCAACTATGCTTGTATAAGGCTGCTTTTTTACGGGCCATTCTTTAAGCCCACAAACGATGCTGAGGCAACGCTTTTTTCGGAGTTAATCTCGGACCCATCGAATATGAGGGTCTTGCTTGCCAACGATGCTGTAAGAGCGCTGGAATACACGAGTAAGGAGTTATTATACACTGGCCCGAGTATCTGGGGGATAATGTTTTACGCTCAAGTTCGATGCTTTCTAGTGGCTTTGAGTATTAAGCATGACCCCATCACAGACTATGATGATGAGCTGAGAGATAAGGCAGCGAAGGCGGTAGAAAAGGTCGGTGAGATTGCAAAGTTCATGTGTGAAGACAAAAAATGGTCCTTCATGATATTATCGGGGACTTTGGCGATTTTCACGAAGAGAGTTGCGGAGGATAAGGATGCTGTAAAGAAATTATCAGCAGGAGGAGGTGAAGGGAAGTCGGCGAGAAAGGGGAGCGGTGGAAGGAAGAGAAGGGCGACGGACACGGGTGAGAACGAAATAATTGATGGAAGGAAAAAGAGGGACGTGGTTTTACAGACCGCTGGTTTGGGGTTTGTTACTGGCGTTCGCAGTGTAGAACCAGACTCAGCGATAGAGTTCAAGGGCGAGACGACAATGCCAGTACATATAGGTAATAATGTGGATTTGGGAAATTGGGATTTGGGAAATGATTATAGTGAGGATATCGATTGGCAGGAATGGGATATGATGTTTTCTGGTATTGCTTAGCATGTGTAATATCGAAGGTATGTTTCTTCACTGCGCGGGGATGGAGTCATATTTGTTAAAATTGTATGATTGGCGTTGGGTTTGAGGGCATTTATGTGGACGCTCGGTTGGAAGTAATACTGTATTCTAAATAGGTAACTTTGAGTATGTAGCTCTTGGGGACACGAGAAAACATATGCGCACATGTATATAACTACAAGTATACCGTACCACCAAAGCCTTAAAAATTCTTGTCCTATTGGTACCTCAAGTACCCCAATACATGTAGATAATTGATATGTACTACTACTTTACTTACATGTGGTATATATACAAAGACTAAATAAACGGTTTGAATATTATGGTAGCCCCGGGCTCTGGTGTCTTAAAACAGACAGTGTGATATATTTACATATGCATTCCTCGTGTTTTAATCTGCATATGGCTGACCAGCACTCTGTGGGTCCATTATTAATATCCTAAACCTTGTATGCATCATGTGTGTTACGGGAGGGCGAGTTATTTTTTTTTTTTCCTTTTCCCTGAGGCTCCAAATTCTTCTCTCCGCCCCGCCACCACTCCCGGACAAAAGGCCGCTTTCTTTTCCCGTTCCGTTGTACCTACAGAGAGTTCCACGCGGGATCAGTCGTCGATCATCGAACTACTCTACATATGTACATGCAGACGCCGGATATTTCCAGCGACCAGGAAATCAGCAACTCTCGAGATACAGACCCCTACACACATGCACATACACAAAAAGAAATTATATACCATCGATTTGACAAATGGAAAAGACGCCTTCTGTCATGGTCAAGTGGCTTGGCGGGTTACGGATTAGGAGTGTGTCGAATGTGTCAAACATGTATGTAGTTCTTCCGCTGTCACCGGCGATAAAAAAGACGGGTATATCCTGGACGTAGTAGTACAGACGCATCCATATCCTGATAAATCCTGATGCCTACATGGTGGCTAGGTGGGTACGCTAATATAATCAATATTGTAGTACGGTTTTTTTTTATCCCGCAGCAATCAATTATGTACTATATCTTGAAGTAGTCGAAGCAATGCTTCGAATAATATTGGCGTGGATGATACGGTAGGCTAAGCTTCATAGAGTCCAAATACATCTACTAATCTCTGCAGTCTAAGTAATTGAGACTCGAACAGATTAAATGATCATTTCAGGGGTAATAATAATCTCCATCAACACTAGGTCCCTGCATAACCATAAGTACAGTCGTTCATGGGGTGAATATGGACACTGGGTGTTGACGGACAGGCATTATGACTATGGGTGGGGAATGCCCAGGCTGTGCTCGGGTGTGTGGGCAGGCGATCAGAATCTGATAAGTGTTTATCAGATTCTGATCACTTTTTGTAGGGTGAGTGAGAAGATACCACACTAGTGCCAAGATTGCGCGAAGGATGTCTTTCACTTATCACAACCCCTGGGTATATTGTAACTACAGCTGAACTCCATTTCCATGAATTATCTAGAATACCGTTCCAGGAGAGGAGTACCGGTACCGGCAACCTGGCTTACCGTTGTGGTGTAGGATCACCATCAGCTCCGTCATGTATCTACTTTGGAATGCTCAGCACTTACCCTGCCGAGAATTTACACTTTAGGCGGCTCAAACCACTCTAATGTCAGACTGGTTGTTCAATGCACAATGACGTCGTTCGTATAAAGAATACTAATAAAAGTAATTCAGGGAAGAGAGGTGGATACTGCTAGAATATGCTGAAGCTTACTAATTAGCATAATGTCTTTTTTCCCTTATTTGGATAAAGCTTTCTTTATTTACTTGTTTCGATTACTATAAAGGAAAGACGATATCCACTTTGGATAATCAATCGTAGAATCAATCAATCAACTCACTACCTTTTTAAATAATCGCATCTCCTATTTAGGAAACCCATTCCCTAATCTATCAGATACTCTACCCATCTTAACTATCTTTTACCCCACTTCACTACTTCACTACTTCACTACTTCACTTCACTACTTCTCTCAAGAGGTTGTCAACTACTATCTCCAGTTACCAAATTACTACTTACCCAACAGCAACAACACAGCTGAAATGGCCACTACTACCTCACCACTACTAGAAATTCCTACTGTTACAGCTGTTCAACTAGTTTCATCTTCCCGAATACCACTTGCCTCCGGTACTTTAACCCTTACTAGCCCGCCGCCTTCTACCTCCACCTCTGGCTCGAACGAACAACCGACAACCAATACTAACAATATTTCCGCAATCAATAATGATGTCATCCTCCTCTTAACCGTTGATAAGATTACTGTTCCTTTGCCGTCTACTACTGCTGCTGTCAGTACGATAGACCACTCCCAATACCTCCTCGCCACCCCACTCTCCAGCTCAGACACAGGATTTATTCACATTACTCTCCCGTCTTTACCCGCTCTTTCACCTCTAGGGATTAAGTTTACATCGTTACTTCTCTCCCATGGGTTCCTCAAAAACTCACAAGTCGAGGATGAGGATGATCTTGTTTCTGCGCTTCAGATCGCGCTCGGCGGAAGAACGGAAGAGAAGGGGAAAGATGTGAAATTCTCGGAAACTACGAAGAACATAGCAAGTGGAGCTGTGGAAGGCAGTGCGAAGATTGCGGAAATTTCAGGGATGGTGGCTAGCGCAGTTAGTAATGCGACATTTGAGGCTGGTAGATGGGTTGGCGAGAAGATCGGTGCGGCAACTAGGGGTATCGGCGCAGGGAGCGGTGAAACGGGGGAAAATGGAGAAAATGGTCCAGTAAGAAAGGTTGTAGATGAAGGGATAGAAGCTACTGCCAATACCGCTGGGAAAGTTGGGAATAGGTAATTTAAAGCCGTATAAGTCTAGATGTGGAATGCTGACCAGGTGTAAATAGTGTTGCGAATACATCCGCTGCAATTGGGGATAATATCTCTAAGACTGCAGAAGAAAAATATGGAGCGGAGGCCAAGGAATTAGTTGAACAGTCAAGAGAGACTGTAGGGAATGTAGGGAAGGTTGCAGTGGACGCGGTTTTAGGAACAAGTGTAGTTTGGCATGCAGGAGAGGCAGCCGTTGGGGCTGCAAAGGCAGGTCAGGTACAAGGTAAAGAAACAGAAAAGGAGGATGGTATGGAGGATGGTATGGAGGATGGTATGGAGGATGTGAAGATTTAGGTTGAGGACTGCATGCAGGACTTAATTGCAATCTTATAGTGCGCTTGGGGGAGGGGGGGGGGGACTTTATTTCCTGGCTTTTTATCTGGGTTGGTTATATATGTATGTAACGAAATCATAGAGTTTATATATTACTATCGCTACGACGTACATGATATACAATACATGTGAATGCATAAGTTGTTAGATCCTCGTTTTGGGCAGGTCAAGCTACGCTAGCAGCGTTTATATTTGACTTATATACCTACTAAATATTATTGCTATTGATGTTGTTAATTCATTTTAGGGCCCGTTCGGACAATCTGATAATTGCGATTATTGACGATAATCCAACGGATTATAGAGTTTTGGATTATTGTAATGAGTAGAGGTGTTCGGGGGAATGAATAATCTAAGGGCCCATTCGGAAAACCCAATCATCTAGATTATTTGCGATAATCTGATGGATTATCGGCTTTCGGGTTATTACAATAATCTAGGCTGTTCGTGCAATTGAATAATCCAACATTTGGAACTCCCGATTATTCCAATAATCCGCCAAGAAAATAATCACCTCTGGAGGTAATTATTCCCACACAGCACAGATATCCTGAAAGCCTAATCATATTTCAACGTTATCTGGACATGTAGATTATCCACTGATTATGATTTTTATGATTATCATTTTCGCTTTCTGATAATCCAATCTGCCCAACAACCCAAAGAGGTAATCTAATGTTGTCCGAACGGGCCCTAAAATTCTCTAACTTCTGCTTATTCAAGTAATCTGCCAAGAAAATAATTAGCTCGAGAGGTGATTGTTTTTCTCTTTCTTCTTCTCTTCAACGACACCTAGCTTCTCAACTGTGACAATCGCAACATTGCGATGTACTGATATGAGATTATCCTCAAGTTCTGCTTATTTGAATTATTTCACCCACTTATCGATAATCGACACTTTGGAATAATCCATTAATATAATCCGAGTCGGTCCGAACGGGCCCTAAAAGTGAGTGAACTACACAGAGTGTTGATAGGCGAGGGTCTGTTTACTCACTAATATTATTGCCAGAGTCTTCTATATTAAGGATGAGGGCGGTATGGCTGGCCTAGGGTTTTTCCTTGTGGTTCCTGTTCCATCAAATACCCGGGCTAAGTTTGCCGATAGCGTACCCATAATCAACTTTGAGTACAATAAATTGTAATCGTTGACAGGCAGATGGGCTATATATACTGCTAGTCAAGTTGACAAATAAGGGAGGCTGACAGAGAGGACAGAGCAGGTATAAATATGTACTGATCACGAAGCTACGATTCAAGACAATAACGTTATCATGACTCATACATATGATTTACAAATCGCATTGGGATCCGATGGCCATGACAGGTGGTTTTTATGGCTGAATGGAAGGAATTGTATCCAGGGCTAGCTATATGTAAGCAGATATTGCAACTCCAAACGATAAGCATTTGTGTACTGTACCACCTACTCTCTTGGCTAGATCACAACACCTTCGATTTTGGGATTACCTTGATACAAAAACCAGTGGTTGGAAAATAATTCTACAAAGCTAATCAGAGCGCACTGTTCCATGACGAGAAGATATATTTTTGTTTGGCTGCATATCACTAGCTGCGCGTCATATCAAAGGGCTCAAAGACAACAAAAACGAATGTTCAAACAAACAAAACAAAACAGCTTCTGAATAGACAAATCGAAGACTTGCATAATTCAACAGAAGGAATCAGTCGTAGGCGGAGAAGACCAATGCCTAAGCATCTGATCAATGGCCTTTGACCACTCCTGAGTCAAGACCGAAGCCAACTGAGTGGCACTTACAGGGTCAGGAGTGGCATTACCCCACATAGCGGGCTCATATGCTGTCTTAGTAGCAAACTCTGCTACCATTTGACTAAGTGAAATAATCATCTTAATTAGTTTCCTTTATATCCAAATAATTCTGGAAGCGCATGGTTAGACTTACTCATTTCTCAATTTCGTAAGAATTAGCCAGGCAAAGTTCCAGCTCTTGCTGCTATCCGGGTCATTGTATACGCTCCATTTAGCGCTCTCTAAGAGCTCTGTACTGAAAGGGTATTGTCTTGTCAAGCCTCTGAGTTCGCTGAGGAAGTTATTGGATGAGACATAGTAGTTCCAAGCTTCGGTCATCGGTGCGTAGTAGGCCAATGCATTTACAGATGATAGAACCTTTTCTATTCTGCGGAGTTCGGTTAAGGTGTTGACTCGATGGCTACGGAGGGTGTGTAACATTTGATTAATTTCTGTCTGTGGGTCGAAATGTTATTACAAATCCCTAGGAGGTAAAGAGAAGGTTGAGGGGGAGTTATAGTTAGTAATAAGACTTACTTGGGAAGTTTTACTAGAGCTATATTGAGCACTAGAGGTTGATGCTGGGTACGAATAATCACAGGAGTTGTTGGAGTAGGACATTTCTGCAGTATTTTCCGAGGCGATAATACTTTCGTTGAAAGAGTCTGTTTGAGCCTCGAGGATAGGATGAATTTGTAGCTTTGGAGAAGTAGCAGAAGTGTCTGCAGGACGCTTTGATAGTGTAATAGAGGAGATTGAAGGGGGAGCAGAAACTGAACGACTTGCTGGATCCTCAGGAGAGAGATACTGACGGTTGTTTGTATTGTTTGATTCCATTGATTTAGGGGGAGAGTGGTGACCTTATAAAGGAGATAGGATTCAAATGTTTAACCCTAGGGCTGAGATCCTAATGCCGTATGATGAAACCAACTAATTGAATCGGCTTCGTTCGGAATCTGGTAGAAGACTTTCAAAGCGTAGTGTTCTAGGGTTATTTAGCGATTGCGGCGCCGTGTTTGAATTATCAAAGGTAATCAATTGCAAGCCTGAATACTTGATCTCTCTCGGTGTTGGGATATGCAGCTGTCAGCGAATATCATGCACATCTTATACACAGGTCAGTGAGGTCCGGCTTGAATAGTGAATACATTATTATTTTCCTGTTATTCTCAAAACAATTGCCTTGACTTCCCATCTTTCTGCCTAGAATCCAATGATCTTCGTGAGGCATCACTTGACCCTGTACCGGAGCTATTGCTTCTTTTTTTCTTTTTCTTTGAGGCCACTTCGACATGTCTAGAATAGCTTATGATTCAATATCAAATGTCAGGCGATTGGTATTCACTATTCCCAAACACTCTTGGTCAAGTAGCCTGAAAAAATCGGCTCGTAATTATTTAGAAGGTAAGCTTAATGAGAATAAATCAAAGGCTGAGAAGGTAAGCACTATCTCATGACGAGTGAATCTGCATCAGCAAGGGACGTTAACTAACCTCATCGTGCACCAAGACCTGTGCCAAGATTTCGAAAAGGATGCAGTGACGGCCTGGTATTCGGAAATAGACTGAAAGACCTAGAAATTCATGAGTATTATGAGTACTAGAAAGCCCAATTCTGTGGTTCGAAATGTCGCACCCTTAGTAACGCACTCGCATTTTATCTAGTACCTTCCTTGCAGAAAATAGGACTAAATAGACCTGAATAAGGGGGCTATATTCACTGTTTAGATAAAGCTTATATGAGCTAAGGTCCCTAATATTTCCATTTAGGGTAATGTTATGGCCAAGTCTAATAAAATATAGGGCGGTGCAAACCTGGGTTGATATTAGAGGGAGACGCTATGATTGGACAGTCCCAACGTCCTCTGTGGCACAGCTACCTGGCCGGCGGGCGTGGTCCCGCTGAGCCTCCTTTCCGTCAATGCCCTCACAGTACTGATCTCACCTAATACTCCACCGATCAGTTCGTGATACCATGGTCCGTGGGATTCTACCACACACCCACAGGCAAGCATATGTGCCTGTACCAAGCAGATCCCACGAAACGACTGCATGAGATCGATCTACATACCAAACTATCGGCACTCGCTTGTCTGTTTGAGCCACATGTCAACTGAACTGGGTCCACTCCTATAGCTACATGTAGCTCCACAGTTCAGCTGTTTTTCTGCTTTTGTATCCACGCGCCAGACCTTGTCACTCCTGCAAGAAAGGGGTACAATAGATAATAATCAGTGCTTATGTAGCGATGAAGACTCATTTTCCTTCTGACAAAGATGTTAACTTATGTAGGTTCTCTGTTTTCTGTGGAGTATGTACGGATATCCATAAGGTTCGTGCACCGGAAGCAAACGACATGCATACATACATACATACATGTATGTAGTTCTTGGGGCCACATTCGCCAATTAACGAGCAAACCGCTCCATCGCTCGATCGGGGGGTCCATGTTTATCTTGACGTACATGCATACCGGCATGATCACGAGTCATATTCCTCAGGTAAATATCCTTCCTTCAATTGTGCGAATCTCCCTGTCTTTTGTCCTTACCCTGATCATGATTTCTGTTATTACTCTCATGTTTTGTTGCCACATTATTAATTTATGACTATTCTCCAGTTAATCCTTATATTAGGGCTGATCATGGTATCTGCTATTGTATCAGCACAGTTAATTCTAAGTAGCGGGATCTATAAACAATTCCTTAGATATACCCGACAAACTAACGTCTTTATCCAATGCAAGGTGGTCTATAGGGCTAGCACGGCATATTAAGCTCCGCGCCAATTGATTACGGAGCAAGATCTACAATGTACGTCAGTAAGCATGTTTCGAATATATAGCGGGGTAATAAGTATCGTTGGAAAGCTCTACCAGGCTTCCCGTTACGCGTATCCCGCGGCCGCACATCTCACATTGCACAATAAATTTTGATATTACCACGAATTTACGCCCCACCGCGACGTTTGTAGAAGTAGATACGCATGTATATACGTATCATACAATAATATGCGCCTTGAAAAGACATGTAATATCGTCGTTCTGTATTCGTGTACGTACTACATGGTATTATCAGCCTCATAGGATACATGTACTTTCCATTCCATAGCTTTGGGCTGTTTCAACTAGTATAGTATTTGTTTTGAGAAAACATTTGCAAACTCTCCTTCGATCGAACGGGCAGCCCTAAACTTGCACACGTGCACACTCAATTATAACTGAGCCTCTGTGTTACTCATAAAACCAGTAGTCAAAATACTTCACTCTATTCCCTCAAGCTTAACCTCTTCCGAAGTCTGATCGTAATACCAACAGGTTTATCTGATGGCTATCCTAGCCCGTTTTACTCATTTAAATTATAAAGCTTATATCTGATCATGATTGCAGGCCTAGGAGCTACAGAAAATGCTACAAGAACTATTCTTTGTCTTCGTATTACTTGCGAGACAGTCGATCTAGTGAAACTGCGATTGCTACCTGAACGCTCTCTGCTTGGTAATTATACTGCATATAATCGAGGGTTTTAGATTTTCTGCCTAGGCCTGCTGGACAGTCAGGATGCAGCGCCAAACATATCACTATATATATATATGCACCTACGTAGACACATGTACATCTATTGCACATACAGAAAGCCTTTTTATTCTCGACAGCGACTTGAAACAAACATAGTCTAAGAGCACTATGCGGTGATATAAAGGGAAAACTTGTGTACGTGGTTCTGCCTTAAGAATCCACACAACCCTAATTGGCTCAAGCTCTGCGGGCCAATGGCGCATACAAAGATACATGTACTTACATGTATATCTTACTATGTAGTACTGTGTAATCAATTGGGGTGATCGAAGACACTAGGCCTATTTTTGATTCTTGCCCGAGAACCGAGAATATAGGGTACCAGACATGCTGATTTCATCGGCCTAGGCCAAGGGTCAAATTCCAATTTAGTCCAATGTACTTAGCTGTAAATGTAGCTATGTACATGTTACCTGCCCTGTTTAGTTTTTAGATGTCACTATATACAACATACATGTATTTATGACATCAATTGAGCTTAGAATTCAATGTATTAACTATAGGTAAGTGATACGACAAAACTGGTCGAGCGACCAATTAACGGGTTTGAAGGTTCAACCACTGAGTGGCGCTGAGGGCTGATATCAGGTGATTTACATGTAGTTGGCTAATATGCACTCTCTTGCCGCTTCCCCAGCTGCAGGCTCGCCGTTGTTCGATCATGGAGCGGCGGTAGTACATACGAGCCCGGGACTAAGCAGGAACTAGCCTCTTGCGGCCACCACTAGGCCGTACCACAAAGACAAAACTCCAGCTCTCTGTTGGCCACATCCCACTCTTCTTGTCCCATCACATAAGTACATGTATCTTATGTACATACATGTACTTTATTCATCATCTGCAAGCCCATGATAATTACATGTACCTCCCTTGAACCCCCCAGTAACCGCCAACATTCACCAACACAACTTATCACTCGGCTTACGCTAACCGCTCATTCTACCCCACGTTGGTAGAAGACATCAAAAAAATGACGTGACTGCAGCATATGAAGCGTGTATCTACATGTAGATGGAAGGCGGTGCAGGAAATGTGCCTTCAGCACCACCTAGCCAGTCCAACAAGATAAGAATCCAGTTTCAAATATTTCCTCTATCTTTTTCAAGTGTGAGAAGCTTGACTGACTCATTAAAGCATATTTTTACCAGCGCTTGACGCTATTTTCTAGACTGGAGAAACATTCGGCATTGTGCGTGCAATCAATGCCGTTACAGGCCGATATAGAATTGATGAAATACGTTTGGCTATCCAACACAACACACAAAACACAAAAGGTGCCAGTCATGTCATGTCAGAACCTTGTGTTGGCTTCCCGGTTATACTATACAGTATATTAAGAGCCGCAATGCAATTTTTGGATAGGGAGTGGCTGTGCATGCATAAGTCAAAATCGTCCGAATTGGGTTCGGTAGCACAGACTAAGAGAGAGAGGCACGTTAATATATCTCTCCCCTTATCTGGAGCGCAGCTACCACCCCTGTTTCAAAAGTGAAGAATCGTGGGTGTGAGGGTTATACATTATAATTCCCAGTGCAAGATTAAAGAAATCGTATCTGATCAGAACTCTGCCGGAGCGTACGAGTCGCTATACGTCGGGTTCCGAGCCTAAGCTCTCCGTCTAGACCCTGCATAATAGAACGGAGGTCCAAATCCCGCACCCATGGAACCGGTGGGGACTTCCCGGCAAGGTTCTTTGGCAAGGCATACTACATGATCTAGACCAAACACCACATCTACGAGGAGGGATATATTGGCGTACTACTACTACGTCAAGCATTGGGTAGAGTACTCTATCTGGTAAATTTTCGCCCACTTCAAATAAGCGAGAAAGAATACTCGGCACCTCAGCAAACCCTATCATGAGCTTCCGCCGGGCCATTCAGTGGACCGTGCGGCACAGCACGAGGCTCAACTGCATGCTGACAGAATGACATTATAATGTGTCTACCTAGAGTTTTAGACACTTTGGGTTATCTACGCTAACGTTTAGATTCTGGGGTTTATAAATAATACTTCACTTCGTGTTGGTTCTGGGGCCGGATGAAACCAGTTTTTACGGAAAATCTACGTAATTTCTCGCGGATGGCTGCAACCAGCCCCCCAACGCTGGGAACGTTGGGCCTTGGAAAATACCTTGCATGAAATTAATATGTGTACAAAAACAGGCATTACCTCCCTGGATTTTTGTAAGTACTTGCATACCTACATGTTTATCAAGATTACAGCATGTATAAACCAAATCTAGACTCAAACCGCACTGTCGAGCCTTACGCTCCTGTATAGATCGGATCATCTCGAGCCTCCTAACTACATACATGATTCTTACTCAAAATTACTGAATGATCTTGGTTTAAGTTTGCCCTTACTAGAATTTGCTTGCCCCTGCTACACCCCCACTACACCTATGCAGTCGTGACGGCATTATCTTTTATAGGTTTGGACCAAAGTTTGTAACTTGACCTCGGTAACATCAAGCCTCGGCATTTTATAAATACGCTTACGGGTATAAATATTATTGCGGAATATTGAAAGATGAGCAGAGTATATGCTTCGCCTACTATGGAAAAAGCATATCCTTGAGTGTTTAATCGGGACCGGGGTAAACCAAAGTTATCACCAACAACATATTAGGTGTACTTACCACTTTGACTTTCGAGTCCCAACACTGCACCAAATAGTCTCCACCGAAACGATCCAAAGCACCGGTATGTATGGAACAGTCCTCGTTCAGTGCATATGGTAGAGTTAATAATGGCTCTATTGCACCGGCGCGCACACCTAAAAGATGCCTGTTTGTGCTTGATATTTCATTCTTAATCTTAGGAAAAATTCCCGTTACCCATCTCATCCATGCAGCCATGATCTGGACTTTCATGAAAGACCATACCACAAAATCTCGGGGGATTGCCAAGGCAAAAAGCTGACAATCTTCACCACTAGAGGAAGCGATCTTCAAGAAAACAGCTCTCTTTTACTAAATGTAGTTTAGCAGGTGGCCTTGGCAACCCCCGAATAACTCGAGATTTTGCGGTACTTGCTATAGATTCGTGATAGCTGGTTACAGAACGAGCTTTCGGGAGAGAATATCCCGTTGGATATCAGTAGCATGCCGGGCCTTCCGGGCTTGTCTCCGGCATGGTCCACGTATACCTTTACTCAAGATCTCGAGACAGGGAGGCCTAGAGGTATATTTGTTTATGTATAAGAGGCCATAGTAAAAGATACATGTATCTCTCCTTACACTACTAGACTACATGTGCTTGCATATATAATGATTCTTCCTAACTGATCAATGAAGTACTGGTGGTGTACTAAATCAAGCCAATTTCAGTTTCGGAAATCAATCGCAGATAATCTCTGTCTGCTAAGCCGGTATTCTGGAGAGGTTTTATGAGGTTGCTTCTGCCAAGATTTCTCACCCAATGAAAGCACTCAAGGCATTAGACCCGGATGCTTCCTATGCCGCTGATTTTGTAAATTTATTGGTACATGTACGTATATACATGTATGGTTGCCAAGGCTACAGATTAGGTGCCAAGACTCATTTTTTCTTAACCAAATACTTACATCCTACATGCCTGTTTCTGAACCCCTCTATTGAGTATATCAGATATTGCCGTTACGACTTTAAGCCACGTATATGTACCCAGGAGTAAAAGTGATGCAAAAGCTTGGGGCCTTAGTGAATTCGCAAGCACTTTAACTTCTTTTTTTTTTTGATATTGTTCATTAAGGTCAAAACTAGGTTGCATGTCGTGGATTAAAATCACGAGTGTAGGTTGAAATTGGGTTGTTGCATCACTCTCACGGCACCCCTGGGTACATGTAACTGAAGGATATCTTGTTGGTTCTCAACGCGTTCGTGGGATCGGGAAAAGCAATGGCAGAATCACCAATTATCACCCAGTTTTGTGCTTTGCGAGTTGTCAAAAATAATGAGACGCAACCAACCAGGACCAACCAGGAAGAAGCCACAAACAAAGTAAATAGTAATAATAAAGGATTAGAGACTCGAATTACATCAGATTTGGCATTGGGCTCATTGGAACTTACGGGGTCGGGGTGAGTGTCGCCAGTGTTCGTTGAGCCTTGTCTTCTCGGTGCGTCCCATTATTTTTGACAACTCGCAATACATGTAGTGGTCCTAGCGTCGTACCTCATTGCGCATGTAGCGCACATATATGTAGGTAGAGATGTATTCCTTATATGTAGGTACACTCATGTAACGAGAGATGCGATGCCAATTAAATACATGTAGATACATGTACCTTGGCAAAAGCTTAAGCGCACATAGGGCTAGGTTTATGCATACGCGTGTAAAACCAATAGTCAGCGCACTAAAACCCAAAGCCGATAAACCCGATCTGACAAACAAATATGTGTGGCCCTGAGTATACGGCCCCTACTCCATACGTTCGAAAAACTCGGCCTTACACCTATGGGACAGGCTAGCCGGGCCCCCGGATGATATCTACCTACCTCTAGTCGTAACTCGATACGCTAGAACTCGACGCACCGCATTCTAAGGGTGTAGGCGTTTTTACTTGCTGTCCGCTATATCCGTATGAAACCCCAGAATATTTGTAATCCGGAGTATGGAGCTTTCAGATGGTCCAAGCCTGTGCCTTTCGGTGATATTGTCTGGATTTTAACTTTGTTAATGGTGAGGTATGGAAAGGCTTGTGCGAGTTACGTGTACTAGCTAGTAGGAGGCGAAGCGTATCTCAACTAGAGTCCCTATTCTGCATTCTTCTGCCTATCCGTACACGGCGCAAGGATAACGACACCGCGAACCAGCTAGGAAGATAGTTAGATGCAGCAGAATATCAACTGACAGCATTCCGATTGACGCTTGTTCATGCAAAGTATCAAACTGCCCGTCGGTATCTCAATAAATGCTTGGCAAAAGGTAAGTGCTATTTGTTTCCGTGCAGTGGGGGGACCTGCCTTGAACCTTCGGAGAAGTGATCTTATATACATACATTACTTGATGAATCAATTAAGCGTTATCATTGGTTCAGGGGTTTTGGTACATACATACATGTAGGTACCGGATTTTGGAGATCGTCACGCTACTCGGATAGGTAGGTACTTGAATAATTCTGGAGCACTGTCTTAGAGGAACACGAATTGATATTGTCTTAGGATAGTGCGTTTCCTGATACAGAAGGCTTCTAGATCCTACATCTAGAGTACCGATGTTAGGTAGGAGGTCCCCCGAAGTAACGGAACATACGTACCTACTCCAAACTACCCCCGACGCACGACGGACTCATGCCCGTTACCAGCGTGACATAATTAACGCTATGATTTGATAGTTCTTATCGTTGAGAACCAATACACACAATAATTGCAGGCATGCCGCGTCCTAGAATATTACCCGCCTCACTGATTTGTTAGTTGTCATTCCATGCATTGGTTGCTCGGAGTTTTTGGCAATCCTCAGGATGCAAGCTCCTGTTAGCCGAGAGGCCCGCATCAGTATCTCTTCCTATATCAACACGTGTATAAATCGTCGATTTTTGTTGACTTCTTAGACATACCTCAAGCACTCTTGGGATAGTTTTTGAAGAGTTTCTCCGAAGTGATCGGTGGTTCAGTGGGTGGGGTTCCTCATGAGCATACGCATTCAGTGCTCGGTGCTCGTACGCCTGAAGATTTTACGAGTCTAGTTTCATGTGTGTATGTATGCTTTTTTGTCGGCTCGAGATCATCTTTTAAACGGCGGGGGGAAAACTTTTTTCGAGGCGATCAGTGTATTGGTAGAATACAGATTTTGAGGATTAGTAGTCAGTTAATAACTGCGACTGGGATTCGTGCGTCCTTCTTGCCCGCCAAAAAAAACTTGACCTGTGTTACCATTATCCTGGAGTAAAAGTGGTTGTGGAACACACGCCTTCTTGTACCGTATACATGATGAGCACTCAGCATTCTACTCCTAACAAGCAATGAATCGAATGTCTCAAATATGCCCAAGCAGCCGCCACCGTTTTTTTCTAACGCCTTGTGCCAATAAACGATGCAGTGCTGCGCCTTGTTCAGTTGAGATCATGATTACATTCCCCACCTTAACCTTCGTCACCTTGTTACTTGTGTGTAAGGTGTGTATGTAAAGTCCACCCACCCCATGGCCATAAAACTCCTTTCACTAAACCTTTTCATTAGACCTAGTTCTCAAGTGCGCTGGGCGACCTTTTGATATTTACGGCGAATGCTAAATTTGACCCATCAGCAGAAGCAGATATGGGTAGATTTAGGGACAGCATTAGTTCTCTGTTATCACGTTCTTCACGCAAGGCTGTGAACCAAGAAGAGAAGGCCGCTTCCCCACCTCCAAGGAAGGTGTCGAGATCGAAATCTGATAAGACACCGTCAACATCGACAAATAAACCAATAATCGAGAAAAAGAGAAGCTTTTCGGTAATAGCAACTAGAATTCGATCAAAATCAACGCCAACAACTTCACCAACAGATATATCACAGACTCCACGTTTTAATGTCGTGGAAGCACGGATATACACCAAAGGCGAAAGAAATGATTATCACTACAGTCCAGTTCCCGAAATTAAGATCGTTCCTAGGTTCCAGATGAAGGTTGATCCTCCAGATGATATCCCATATAAAATGAGTCTCGAGGAGCAAGAACAAGGCAATTTCCCAAAAGCTGCGGGCAGTGACGCCACCAATCCTTCGGCCATCATCACTCCTCCTGCATCACCAAAATTCGGCCTTCAAAAGCCGCAGCTCAAGATAGACACTACTACCACCAAATATCCGGGATCCTGGATCGCCTCGCCTCCATCACCCCCAAGTTCCATCTCTTCCCCAGTCGCACTTCTCCTTCAATCCCCCACACGTGCGCCTCCATCACCGCCTACACGAGCTCGGTCACCACTGCTGAGTGCATCTGATGATATCCTCATAACTATCTTTTCCCACCTTGATTCTTTGTCCTCTATGTCCGCAATGGCACGCACACACTCCCGCTTCCGCAACGTCCTCGAAGCGAATAAACTGTATGTTCTTCGCGGAATCGTCGGCAATATGTCTATGCCTGCGTACAATCTATTGGAGCTCCTCAGAAGCTCGGAAACATGCACCGCAAAGTCGTACACAGATGACTACATTTTCAGCCACGAGGTGGTTACCGCACTGAAAGCGCTAATCCAGCTAAGATGTCGATACTTTTTGGATCGAGAAAAAATGGACTTTCATAATCAGAGGGCCGAGCAGGAATTCGATGATGCGTTATACAGCATCTGGACGTTTTGCATCGTGTTCAAGGGGAAAGTGGGTGTAGAATATCTGGAGAAACAGGCGGAATGGTGGAAGAGGAGGAACATGAGCATGCGAGGACTTTTAGATGTTCTTGAGATATGGGGGTGTTTGGGAGTTTTGCTGAGGCCGTTTATAGATGCCCCAGATTTGGCGAGGAGGCATGGGGTTATCGAGAATAGGCCAATGTCAAGCACCTATCGAACAGAGGTTATGGTTGAATTAGGTCAGTTCGAACCAAGGCTTCATTTAGGAGTTTGAGAATTAACGATCCTAGAACAATGGATATCGTACCTTCAGACTCAAGGTCTCGATACAATCAAACTCATTGTTGAGTCTCCTGAATCAGACCACAATAAACGCTACGCCATCATCCTCAAAAAAAGACTCAACCAATGGCGAAAACAAGGTCATCAATCAAAACCATATGCGATGTTTCTGAAGGATTCCGCAAGCAGAGTTTACAAGGACCTATCTTTAGTCCAACATAGTCCCACTTCCGACTGTGACAGATGGGGTCCTACTACAGATGTTTAGGTTGAGATGTTTGTATAATCATGTCCATCTCTCACTTATTCTTTTGCTTCCATAATATTGTATATTTCTGTTTATACGCTCGTTATGTCTTCCCGTGAAAGAGAATTTCCTTTTCTGTAATATTTATGATGGTCATGACGGCATTACTGGGAGGTGTTTGAGATTTTGATTTATGTTATGGCGTTTTTATGGATATCTGGGGGTTTATATTCGTGGGCTGAAATATGGTATTTTAAGATATTTTACTGCTTCTTATTAACACTTTGTGTCTCTTTACATACATATTATGTAGTCATGAATACACGAGTCTATAGTTTTAAAATTTGGATGCGAGGATTGGGCTAAAAGGCGCAACTGTAATAGCACAAAAGAAAACTTACGAAAACTCAGCAACCTCAAAAGGTACCCCGCTCGAGTTCTTTCTTTCTTTTCTTTTCTTTTTTGCTCTCTACCTATCATCAATCGAGACATATATACGCAGCGGTGAGTTCCCAAAGCCTCGTAGACTCTAAGTGACGTATCGACTGCGAATAAACTTCCCGTGGGGGTGTCTAAATGGTACAGCGGTGGGTAATAAGTCGTCGTACGGAACTCCACCAGAACGCGCGTTTGCGGGCAGGATTGTGGTTAGGTCATCCGATGACTTATTACCCGCCGCTGCACATTCCTGTAGATCCTGAGCTATCATTATCTACTTATCTCTATGACTTACGATCAGGTGAAACATACGCATTCTGTCCATACATGTGTCTACTCAATTAAAATTTCTTGAATGCGTGCGTACCTTCCAGACCCGTAGGCGTTCAGCTTTCCGTCCACCTACTTACTAATTCTAACTCTAATGATTCAAACTCTAGATAACTCATGATAGGTTTAAATTATAGCTTTGATTATCCGTATGCGGATATAAGATTGTCTTCAAGTTGAAGATCTAAGATTGTTGGCACTGGCTCACTTAAATAATTTCAACAATATTCCTAGGGCGTGGAGGAAAGGCCTACGGATATGCTACCATCTCCTCTACTCCTTTAAACAACGATTCCAGCAACTCCAACTTCAACTTTATCTCTTCCTCGCTTTCCCCCTCCAGGGCCTCTAGCATGTGGTTATGCAGACCAGCCGCCCGCTCTAAAATCCCGCCAACCATATCCAACCGTTCCCTCGCACTCTTTGCTAGTTCCCCATAGCTGGCACACCACCCCATATCCATCCTCTTGAGATCATTCTCAAGCCTCTGGGACGCCATGTCTCTATTTGGTTGGCCTCTAAGGGCGGACACGAATATGCTCTTTGCGCGGCCGCGTGGGGGTCTCGGCTTACTGCACGTTTTCGTGGCCTCGACGACGTTTTTGCCGTCCCAGTGACCGACGGGTGTCTGGTCGAGTTTGTGTATTTTGAAAAGATCCAAGGTAGAGTGATAGCAGGTTTCAGAAGGCTTGAAGGTGAACATGGTTTCTTTGTTGTAGAGATCGTCTCGGTATTAGACTAGCCGTGGACCCTCTAGATCTATAGAGCGCAAAATGTAACGGTATAAATAATTTTAGAAACAAAGGAAGTAGCAAGGAGAAGTGCCGAGGGGAAGGGTGCTTGGTGAGATAGAAATTTCGACAACTGGATATGTAAAATATGGAAGGATACAAAAAGGGCGTACAACTTCCATAGTATAGCTCTTATTATGATGCCAACCCTTGTGCCTCCAGGTGCTGCCGCTAGCCGGTTCGCTGTTCACAACCTATCACTCGTTCGAGTTACATAGGATTTTATGACACCTTGACCGACCCGACTGGCTTGTCTAACCTACTGTGAATTGACTTCTATAGCTATAATACATGGGGAGTTTTTCTTGGTCTAGAAATCGTCACAATTTCTATTATTGTCCTTCTTTGCTTTTCCTTCGCACATATAAATATAGTGCCCAGTGCAACTACGATAATTACTATCAATACTGACCATCCTATAATAGAGGATCGATGATAAGCTAGGGAGATAACAGCAACCTTTACTTTTTTTAAGGGGTCAGCATTTTACTGACAGCTTAAGGGATACGTCACTGCACTGATGACCCATTTCATGTTTTCATACTATCAATAACACTACTTTATTTCTTTGTAAAAACAGGCCTTTCGCCTCTCCACCTTATCAATAGCAATCAACAAACTTCAGCTTCGTCTCGAGACCTCCAGATAAAACATCTCACTGCCTCATACTAGTACATGTCTTGTCATATAGACCATAGAATAATTTTTTCCTCCGTCGCATGACAACCTTTGCAATTTGACATATAACATAGGTCATAAGACCATGATCGTTCAACTCTTAACAAAACGTGACATCTAGGATAACGTTTAACAGGCTTGCACAATAGCTCTAGCAGATTTCATTATTGTAAAATTGTCCCCAGGTAGGTTTTGGATGTCTAGAAAAAAAATAAGCGGGGAGATAGCTTTGGCATAATGTACTGCCCTCGGGATCATGCACATCAAAGGTGTATAGAATACGCGGTCCAATAACTCCAGTTGAAAAATATGTATGTTCTATCCCAGTTATTAGCCAATGAGATACTTATCTCTTGGTTAAATTTTAAAGATTTTCCGAAGGTACCCCTATAACATCACTAGTTGACTGTCTTATGTTATATCACCTAAACCTAGCAATTGAGAGTTGCGGTAATAGATTTGGAGTCATTGCGGAAAGAGCCTTAAAACGAAGCTTGGAGATTTGTATTTTCTAAGTAACTCTGGCACTCATGAACATACGTAGCTTTACGCTATGCATGATATAGCAATTCAATTTAACTCTACTTATATATCAAGATGTTAGCGATTACTCGTTATTATTATTATTTATCATGGAACGTTAGCTAGTTCTCGATAGACGTTGGCTACTTGCCTTTGTTAACAGTCCGGCCTACTGGATGATAGGATGGTTTGTTAGGCAAAAATATTTGATAGTAACTAGGGCATATACTTACGAGAAGCATGAAAAGATACTATGACATATCCACTGTGCATAAAGCATGGCTGTTCGGGCCCATTCAATAAATCCGCAACCAGGCTCTAAATTTGCTTGCATAGAAATACATAATCTTGATCACGATCAAGACCCTTAGAAATACGCGATAGTTGGCCCACTGATAGTTGAGAGCGAGCCTAGAATAATGAGTAATATCAGCCTGATATCACCGGTATCTTGAGACGACAAAGCTGTGGCGGGTGTTTCTCTCGACACCTATGTTGTTAATTAAAATCTCCTCTAAGGAAGAGAAACGAGAAAAACGAATGGGGATGGGGTGACTTAAGTTTAGAGAGGAACCAGGAACGTTATCGCGGAGTTTTAAAATTTCCTTATCTTTCATTTGTTTTATTGCAGATCTCTTACTTTTCCTTTTCATTGAAGATGGCGGCGGAAGGAGGGGCGTTCTGGGGACACTTGTACGATATTTTCATAGCTGTAAGGCTGTCTTATACAATGAACTAAACCAAAAAAGGGGTCTCGCCTAGGTTGTTGAATTCATAAGAGGTCACTCGGCCTCTGCCCAAGTTTTAACTCAATCTGTGTAACACCTCGATCAGTATGCCCAACACCCCAGGATTTACAAGTTTTTGACTTTACCAATTCTGTCCCAGAATGCTTGTGAGAGAGGCAAGAAAAAGACGCGGAAGAACCCACCCAGAGCCCCCCAACACCACGACATTTTTGAAGACGGACAGCTTTGTCTCTTGAAGTCTAACCATCTTTCTGCTCTCTGCTCCTACGAATCGTAGCTAGTATAAATATAGCCTTCAAGGTAGAGAATTGCTTTCAACAATGAAGACAAGAAAGCTGTACTACTATCTTTCAGCTCTGCGGCGGGTGTTTGGGGGGGGGGGGGGGGTTGGCCTTGGTTCTATAGCTATAGCTCTGGGTGGCCGATGTTATGGGTGTTGAGACTAGAATTCCGAGTTTAATATCTAAACTCCAACTCCGTCTCAGACCTGCCTTTCTGACGAGTTCACAATCGAGATTGAATCACGCAAGCTTGAATTGTATAAAATACTAGACTCACATCGAGTCGGTTTGTATCATCTCGTTATCGTGCTAGTGCTAATTAATGACCGCTGATATAATATATTGGAACTCTGCTAGTTAGACAATATTTGAACATTAACCTCACAAAACTTCAAAACCTAAATAATCCAATTCGCCCTGAACTGTAGTAAGGCTTTGTATCTATCATCCCTGCCGTTAAACTATATATACAATAACCCAACAAGTAACACATTATTGTTAAAGCCTGCGCCCCTGATCAAACCTTTTCTCCTATCACTTTACCCGAATCTACCCTCTGGTGATGTATTTTGCCCTGCTCAAACGCCGATCTCTTGACTAATATTTCACCAACAAGGCTTCCTTCTTCTTTCAGTACGACCCACTCCCCCATACCGAGTTTTTTTGGTGCTACTCTCACTCCCCTACCACCTCCACCGACCAGCAGATTCCCTGGTCTATACTTTGGATCCGCCTCCATTCTTTTAATCACTGAATTATGTATCTTTACATCATCTGGGATGTCTCTAACTTCCCCACATGGCAAGGGCCAGGTGATTGGTTTCCAAGAACCATCCGGCTGCAAATCCATTCTTCGAAATGGAAGATACTCCATCATCTTCCATCCCAAGGTTCCCGTAAGTGTCAATCCTCCTGATGGATAACAGAGACAATCATGGATTCTCCCTTTCGTGTAAGAGTCAATGAGGAACTGGCGTGGGTCTGGAGCCGGGCTTTTCTTGCCTTTGGAGGTGGCCGTGGGAGAAATTTTGGATGATGTGGTACCGTTGGTTGTAGTGCCATTGGCTGTAATGCTATTGGTCGAATTCTTTGGATGGCCCAAGGTGGGAACTATGGGGCTGGAGCCAGTAGGAGAGCTGGTAGAGACTTCGATTGTAGGAATGGTGCCACCGGTACCTTGAAGGTTGAGGTTTGTTTCCTCCAAGTCAAACTCATCGAGCCAACAGTTATGGGCCTTCATCCTCTCCTTATCAAACACTACACCAGCCTTTCTCGCCTCACGAACCTGTCCAAAATGTTACTATTAACCGGAAGACGTAGAGAACGGTCAATTGACTCACCATCCATACTAAGGGTCCCTGCGATAGTGGCACCTCACCATCGGCCATGTCCCACCCTCCCCCAATGTCAGCATGAGCCCCCGGAAACCATACCTCTTCAATATCTTGTTCCCTTCTTTCATCCTCATCATCTTCATCGTGTATTCCTAGACTTATAATACTCCCCTGATCCCCTAAACCTGGGATCGGGGTATGCATAGGTAACCTCTCGGCACTTCCTGAGAATCTCTGATGTTGTGTTGGGTTCCCAGACTTTCCAGCTCGCCCAGATTCATAAGGATGGTTATTATGCCCATTCCCTGCACTTGAGGGCGCTAGATGTCCGTTGGAGGCGCTACGGTGGCCAATCCCACGCATAGCCTCCTTGAAAAACTGTTCGGTTTTGAAGGAGCGCCGACGTGCAACTTCACGGTCAATCTTTTCGACAAGGTCCTGACGGAATTTTGCACGGCGTTCATCGATACCGACTGCATGACGAATTACAAGTGCTGTGCCTGTGTAGGTATTGATGATTAGTATTAATGCGCAAGGGTCAGTCAGTAGTCAGAGGGTGCTACTTCGTGCGGTGTACGGAAAGCCCTTAGAGCGTTTCAACCATGCATCTTCGAATCGAGGAACAGAGTTGACAGTATCAAAAAGGCCCATAAAGCGCACTCTCCTCACTGGCCTTGCAAATGTTTCTCTAAACGCCTTCATGTAGCTGTATTATTCAGTTAGTCAAAGGATATTAAATTCAGATCCAATGAACGTACTTGTACATCTCCTCTTTTTTCTTCCCCCATCCCTCTCCGTCCTGCCTCTGCTGCCAATTTGAAAAAGTCTTCCAGGCAAAAAGGACCATTTCCTCGTTACCAGGGCTCACAAGCCCGACATGGTCCAGCATTTCAGCAAGGAAACGGGCAGTATATGCGCCACGTGAAAATCCAAAGAGATATATATCGTCGCCGGCTGTATAGTAACGCATAAGAAATTTGTAGCCGCCCATTACGTGCTGATCGAAGGATGTTCTGCTCACCTCTTCACATTAGTCTGACTGCCGATGCGCAAAAATGAAAGAATTACATACCCGACAGCAGCATCCATAGCTTTTTGGCACCACGATTTAAAACGGGAATAAACATGCACACGGGAAAGTGTACCATTGGTTATGTATGTCCCGATTCCAGCTTTTTCTTCAATTAGTATAAAGCCGCCTAAAACAGTGATCCCAGTACTGGGGACACAAAAACTGCACTTTGTATAAAGCACCTACGTTGGTAGTAGTAAACTGTTAGGAATTACAAATCAGTATTTTAGATTTCACTCATAGATCTAGGTGATCGCACGCGAGTAATACGCGCAGAGCGGAAAGAAAAAGCATAAACGCAAACACAACGACAAACAGAAGGAGAACGTTTAGCAGATAGAAAACTCACATTGTTCAGGGCCAGATCGGTCCAGCATATGGAATAACTTAAGGATATTCGTATCTCCTTCATTCCCTTTGAATTTATTTCCGGTTCCGTCAAAGCATAGGATAAGTTTCTTCCGTTGTCGCTCTGCCAAGTGTGAATGATGGGTGTTTATACTGGATGGTCGGATGTGATGTTTCTCTGGACCGGTCATTTTGAGGTGTAGTTGACTAGTTTCCGTGCCTGATGTGGATTGTTGATAAGTGATGTAGAAACCGCGGCGGAACGAAGACCGGACTTCGAAGAGTGGGTAGACAAAGGGTCTTAAATCCAAGGAATGCCAATTCTTAGGCGACTTTCTCTGGCCCTTGAAGGACCTGCGCAAGGCTGATTTGAGCAGATTTGCATGCAGTGATTCATCTGTATCACAACACAGGGTTGTTGTCATCGTGAATAGACGGGTGTTGGATCAACATCCACCCTTTTTTTTTTTTTTCAGGAGTAGAGAGAGGTTGTTGGTTGGCCAATTGGATGGACTGATGTCATTAGTAGATAGAGGTTCAGCCGTACCAGGTATGTGTACTCGGTATCAAACTTCAAACCACATGTACCCACCGGGATCGTTGGCCCGGATTCTACTGGTAGATAAATTTATAGCACATATGTACTGATCCCGTATACGCACCGAATCCGGTGGCCAGATGAATCAAAGTGTTGCTGTACTTGAGAGTTAATTATAACGTCTCTATTGTGTGGCCATCAATTGAGTTGAAAATGAGCGCTGAATGTCTACCTAACTAAGTGGTGAATGCTAAGCATTCAGCCAGATCCTCAAGCCTATTTCTTTCACGGCCCACCTACGGAATCCGGAACCCTTTAGCCGAGAGATCAACTCGCGTATCTGGGGGATACCCAAAAGAATCACTTATTGGTGCGTCCGTCTAGCCGTCCTTCTATTGCTTACCGCTGATCAGAAGTTATATTCCTAGTCGCCGTCCCATCCCTTGCTTCAAGTTAGTTGTATGCCAAGTCACTCTAACCACGGTCGCTTCTCTCTTCCTGGAGATCTAGTCTTCTCCTTCTGCACCTAACTTTTAAAGTCACCGATCCCGAGAGTCCCATGGATAAGAACATTGAACCCTGTGAAGTTCGCCCTAGCCTACATGGTTCCGGGCGGGGAATGCAATGGGTCCCGATATCCCTCTGTGCTTCACTCGATTACAGAGGGCACATGTGTGGTAGCCGGGTTCTAAAAAATTCTGATTTGAAGAAGCCTAGCAAAAACATACTCTACCGCCCTATCCCCCCCAAAGCTTGCCCCGTCTCTCATAGCCACTAGTCCCATGCAATGATAGGTGATCCGATATCCAGGGAAAAGAAGAAAGAAAAAAAACAGGAAGATTTAAAATGGTCAAGTGCATCGGTCAAATCGTTGAAAGTTCAGCTGAAACTGTCATAAAAACAAGCACTTTATGATTTCCCACACCAGAAAAAAAAGAAAAGACAAAGAATAAACCAATAATAAAAGACCTGGGAGACCGGCCAAGAAGACACAGTCAAAATGCTCTAGAATACAAAAAGAAGTTTGACTTAATTATCCGCAACAGTGGCAGGTGGGACTGGGCCATCAACGACCAATGGCTTGTCCTTGGAGAGCTGGCTAATGGTCTCATCACTCAGATTAAGAGTATCCTTCACAACCTGGGGTGGGGTCAAAGCGAGCCATTGGCCGAGAGAGATATCTGTACCGAAAAGTGGATGATCAGTACACACAATACTTATCGTTCACTATCACAATGTACCACGTGAGAAAAAGAAATAAGTGAAACATACCAGTAAACCTCTTCGCTTGCAAAACTTCCAAAACAGTGACGTCCTCGGTGCCGATGTTCTCAATGTAGTGGCTCATACTCTTAGGGATATAACCGACGTCACCTGGGCCATAATCGAAAGTCCTTGCATTGTTCTGAGCTGCGTAGATGGTGATCCTAGCATGGCCTCCCAAGAAGAAAGACCACTCATCAGAATCTGGATGCCAGTGAACCTCACGCATAGCACCAGGGCGAATTGTAACCAAAGCGGCAGCAAAATTCTCGGCAATCGGGAAAACAGTCGAGTCAATGATCTTGACAGTTCCACCAGGTGCTTGGATTGGCTCCTGCTGACTCCAGTGGAAGGAGTACGAATCAACATTTGGAATAACACCAGCAGGGCCGGTAACATTCTGCTTCTGGATATCTTCTGGTGCCTCGGTGCCCGGGAAGATAAAGAGTTCACCATCAGGAATGTTGTCGAAAGCATTGGTGGGGACCTGGAAATTCTTTGCGAGGACTTCCTTGGGGTTGCGGGCGAATGTCTCAGAGACCAAGAAGGTACTATCTTCAGAGAAGGAACCATCGTCGAAGACAAGCAGAAACTCGACCCCATCCGAGAGACCCTGAATAGAGTGAGGAATACCACTGGGGAAGAACCAGACGTCACCTTGGGTGACATCGTCGATAAAAGTTTGGCCTTCAGTATTCATTGATTGAATACGGGCAGACCCGTTCAGCACCAAAGCCCATTCTCCAGCAGTATGCCCTAATCATATGAATTAGCATGAATTCCCACCGAAAGATAACCAGGAATATACTGACAGTGCAATTCTCTGTAGCCTCCTTTTTCGAGCCTCATATCAACACCAGCCATTTCCGTTGCAATTGGCATAACATTTACATTCTGCTGCCTACTCCAACCAGCTTTATCCAAACCCAACTTGGTATGACTGAGTCCCATCGGCCACTCGGCCTGTGGAACAGCACCACGGTCGGTGACAGGAGGCGCAAAAGTATCCGGATGACTCTTCTGGAGGGAGATATCATTGTTGCTAGCGATAGTACCACCGCGCGTTCCACGGATTGGCTGGGGGGTTGTCACATTGGTGAAGTCGAGCGAGATGCCCTCTGGGTCGTCATCCTCCTGGTGAGCAGCATATTCGATAGTGGCAGGGTGGGTATCTCCAGTGGCCAGTGGGTAGTCAGCATCGTAGCCACGGAGGGAAGTAGGTCCATATAGATCGCCAGAGAGAGTATAGGTCTTGGTAGCGCCATCCTCGATAGCTACAGGTGCGGAAGCCCCGAGGTGAGCGAGGAGGAAAGGCAAAATAAAGCTAGTGAAGCTATGCATTGTAGTGACTAATGAGTGAATGTAGATATCTGAAAAAGATATGAGGGGAGAGGGATGATGAGCGAGATGAAGGGTGGGGCGAGAAGCCAAAGGTAGGGCGAAGAGGAAGGTTTTATACCAATATGATATCTTCTCAATTAGCTATCATGATATATTCCCAAACTCTTCCAACTTGGAAGACCGGGGGTACCGGTGAGGGTCTATCTCCACATGCGTGGGCCGGTTCCTGCATCTAGCTGGCTGATCACTCAACACCTTCGGATCTCTACACCCAAAATCTTTGAGTTTTTTGCGGGCCGGACATGGATTATTTGCTTCCGAGATGAGTTTTTGTACGGCTAGAAAGTTATGGATCCCTGAGAGCACGAGGCAATATCATTTGCAAGCTTTCTGATTATCTATATCAAAAAATTGAAAGTCTTGCTTGATACCCACAACTAATTGGCCCGAGCTCCTTATTCTTTGTTTACAAGACAGTACCAGATCCCGGTATCTCGAAATTTGAAACTCTAAAGGAGCTACGTGTGATCCTTCCCCGAGACTGATGAGGATACTCATTAGCCCAACTATCATCAGCAATGCGGTAATATTTTTCCGGAAGCCGGCGGACTAGAGTACGTTTGTGAAAACTCTATAATATTACCGGTTCCGTCTTTGTCGTCATTGTTAGCGAATAGAATAAGATGTGATGTTGAAATCCCGCTGCCTGCTGCGGGAACGACTATAGTAGGTATGCTGCCCAAGGCTGATGATGATGATGGTTGAGCTCCACTATCCGAGCTGCTCCGCTCATAGCTCGTATATGATTAATATCAATTAAGGCTTTGCGTTCAAAGTAGAGCTTATAACATGCCAAGACCATCTGAGTCTGGCATCACGCATCCAGAACTCCTTAAACCCTGCCATAATTTCTGCGTGCAGTCTGGGGATTTCTGGGTATTACACACCACCATTCATTCCGCCCGGCGGCGGCGGTGCATTCTGCAACATGCATAATACAACCTAGATCAATCACTCACAACGGGCATGCCTAAGCTTCCGAAACGTTCCAGCAGAGACGCAGGGGATAAAAACACAGGAAACGTTTCTTTCTAGAACAAAATTATCACATTTGTTATCTTGCGTCATCAAACCAAGACCAGAGACATCCACAACATCTCAAAACCCGGGAGAGAGAGATAATTAATCATATCCACTCGAGTAAGCCATATATGTTCGTCCAGGTATAGGAGCTCAAAAGAGGAGCACGTAACCCCAACTCGATGATAGGTTCATCGACCAATATACGCGAGATAGGGGCGGTATTGTTATCTCCGCAATACATGAGTGAGCAATACCTAACAGCCAGCCACAATCAAAAAAACGGTAAGTCTCATAAAATGGAGCTTGAGTGAGTATGGATTCTATATTGCATCGCATTACCCCGGATAGCTTAGCTAGCCACTGCTCCCCCAGCAAAGTAGGGATTAGATACTTACTGGCCGTTGCATAGAACGGGGACGGGGAGGCGTTTAAGCATTTCACTAAATTTCAATTGACCCCCCGTTTCTCGGCCAAAGGAAGGGGGAGTGCCGCCGTTCCGCTTGTCTATGATAATATAAAACCTAGGAATGACGTTAGATCGAGCTTTAGCGGGTGTAAGTCGGGTAACAAGGGAGAGTACCTACTGACGCGTATGAAAGTGATGAGAACTACATGTACTTGCGGTGAAATTAAGTATTGTCTCTCGCGATAGCATGGTTGCCAGCGCGGTTGGGACAATACTTAATTTCACCCCAAGTAGGTAAGTTAGTTAGCTATGTATGGAAGTGTTTGTTGTGTGGAGGTATTTTTTTATGTGTTGATTACATGTAGCTAAGGCTGCGCGTGATGACTTCTTAGTACCAGAAAAGCGTCCGATGGCTACGATTGGTTCTGCCCCCTGACATACTTTTCTACTCTAATCTACGACATGTGTCGCTGATTCACCTGCCCGTGCATCAACGGCGCAGGTTAAGCTTCGGACTTTAGAGCATACAAAGCCTCGGTCACAGAGGCCTGTCATTCTGCCTTGTATTACAATATGCTGCCTTTGTAACGTAAAACTTAAGCGCTCGAGGATTCAGCTGCTAGTTAAGTACATGTACCCATGTACCATATGAAAATGACATTAATCGAGATCATGAATACCAGAAGAGTCAACAGCCTTCCAATCTGTGCCGTCACATCCTTTCCCCTCCGGTAATGAGAATCGGTAGTGGAGAGTATATAGAGTGCATCATTTCAAGGAGTATAAAAAAGTACTCGTAACCATTGATCGCAAATAGTTCTAGTGCAAAAGGCACAATCTCGTTGTAGTTGCGGATATCGCGGACGGGAAAAGTTGGCTGTTTCTCTTTACGCACTAAGGTATAATGTAAACCCCTGGACCAATTTCTCGACTGACTGAAGTGGGCAAGCAAATGCACATCTTAATCCTCCACTAGCTCTTTCTTGTATATGAATCTGGAGATGCGCCTGATCTACCTTCTAATCTGATGACAGCGGTTGGTTCCGCTGAGCTATTGTGTAAGTACGTACAGAAGTACCTTGTAGTGTTTGGGTATCCCCGCCCCCAAAGGGCATTTGCATGTAGTTAGAGTTACATGTAGGTACGGGTGCCTGTGGTTTAATTCCTTCATATCCCGTGAGCCGATATGCGACCTGGCCCCCATGTGAATCACGGCCTTATGCGCACAAGCGAGATAAGGTCATTCTCCTGAGATATTTGCAGAGAAGTATCACCATCGCGCCCGTGTTTACGTTGGGTTCCCCCATCCCCATCGCCAAGCGAATTCAAGCCTTTATCCAAGAGTTATTAATTAGCGGGTACCTGGGCCGGGGTACCATTAATAGACCTCAGTCGATCTTGAGACACTAAGGGAAAATGACTGTCTGGATTCGACGTCTCATATAATTTTTGGTCATATCTATTATACCTATATGTATACATACATGTACATATACTCTACTGTGCCTCAGGTGGCTTTATTCATGGCTGCAATATAGATACTATGCCAGCACGTACGTCCAGCTAGCCAATAGTTGTGTAAACCGGAAAAAAAAGAAATCCTTTTTTCGGTACCTACATAAGGCAAGTTTCCAGGAAGAATAACGAGAGGCCCTGTATTATTCCGGTTTCTGCACGCGTGTTGCCTGGGACTTGGGCTCGCGTGGAAATTTCTCTTTCTTTCCACACTGTATCAACACTTTAACCATCCGGTATCCGATTGATCCAAAGTGCAAGGATATATACATGTATGTACGTATATCTGTAGTGACCCATTCGGCCCCTACGATCTACGCAATCCCCGAAATGGGATTTGTTTTCCCTCTGCCTCTTGACCCCAATTTTCTTTCTCTGGGGCTAGCTAGTTATTCGGGGACTCATGGGAGACCATCTAATCTCCCAGAACGTACGTACGCGAGGTACGGGTCTTAAGCTTCCGGATTTCATCTGCGTACGTATATACTTTCAGGTTTAACTGAAACATTCGATAGTTTTGTGTCCTGGTGTTACCGGAAATCCGTCGCCCCCAACTCTACGAGGGAAATCTTTGAAATCCACTGATGACATGGTGAACCTTTGACCAGGTACTGTTCCTCAGTTCCGTATACTCTAGGGGAAGAATCATATGACAGGTCGTCTCGGTCTGACAGTAGGTGAATACAGTAAAGATAAGCACTTGGTAATAAGATTAGTTCACAAATCGACTTTTTACCTAGCAGATATGCATCATATGTTATCACTCGGTGTTAAGATCCACCCGACCGGACCAAATAAAGAACGCAAATGCACCCAATCAACTGTTGTCATGAATTAAGGTATAATCCGATAAGTTGCGTCGTAAGCATAAAAAGTAAAATAAATTAACTACTCATGCATATGCAGACCAACAGCAGGTACGCTGGAAATTATTCCTCCGGGCCGGGTCATACTTCTAAATGCTCCCGGCAATTAGTTTTAACTCATCTCCCCGAGTGGCCTATAAGCAAATTAATCAGGAGTCACATTACTTCCGATGTACCCCCATATACAACAGTCCATATCTATGACGGATCCGGAGGTTGAGGTATCCACCCCCCAGAGTACCAGGTATCTGTCATACCTTGAGGTATCATACCATTAAAATTAGTACAAAAAGAGAGGGGAAAGGGAGGAAGAAAAAAAGGGGGGGGCATACAAGTAAGAACTATAATAATTGGAGCCCCCACTTGAGTCTCAGACTTTAGAGATTCTTCCATTTCGCTAAGGTATATCCAACCTGCTCCTCAGATCCTTGGACGAAGATATTCCTACTCAACATAGGCCAACTAAAGCTTCAAGCCTAGCACCTGCTTATAAGCCGATAATTCCTACCACCTAAGTCTCATATCTTTTAATGGGGGGAGTTAGAAACTCAGTAGACTACCTCTTGGCATTGAAGAGAACCAATATCCCACATTGAGGCTTTATCGATCCAAGCTGTCAGTTAGGGTACGTATTTCCGAATTCTGTACAGTGGTAGGTAATAAGTGATGGAACACAGTGGTCCTGTTTCGGTAAAACGCCACCAACATTTGGTGTTTATACCTCAGGGCGTACGCGTTCCATCACTTATTACCTGCCGCTGTGCGGGGTAAGCTGGAGAAAGAGCATGTACCTTTGTTTCAATTCGCTGGGCTCTTAAAATCTTTGTATAATCCTGTAAGTAAATCGAGTTTAATGGGGAAGGGGGGTATGTGGTCCCGGAACGCTTGATACGATGATGTTCGTGTTATTCTTTCAACCGCCCTCCAGAGTGTCTCTTCCCGGCCCATATTACTCCCTCGTGACTGTAACTACATGCAATATTTTTTCATTGGTGAAACTTTATCCTCTGACCCAGTACCGCTCTGTTCCGGCCATTCTCATCATTTTATCCCCTCAGTATAGTCAAATCGACTACTCGAGCCGTATGACGACACTGAAACCAGAGTAGGTGGGTGCACACAAATGCATGTAGATACATGTATAGCTTGAAGATGCCGTATTAGGCGGTTTTGTTTAAACTTTAACTGATCAGCTTTTGGGGCCTGTACTACCTCCTAGATGCAGTTACATGTAATATGTACATTTACATACAAGTACATGTACACCTATACATCTAATACCCTCCTCTGATTACTTTACCACCCTCCCCTCCCTTTTACCCCTCCATCTCTTCTTACATCCAACATCAACACATAGCACAAGTTACCAGGTAGTTGAGGTAACCAGTACCAGTGTGTGTGGTAATGGTGCCAGTTACTCTTTAAACCTCGTGTGAAACTGGATAAGATTGCCGGCCGAGATCTTCTTGTTTCAAACCAGGGTCGTGGGTTGGCTGCATACAAGGTTTGACGCACCACGTTCTACTGCACGAGCCATGAGCGATCACTCGGATTAGAGTGAGACATAACGGAAAAAAAAAAAAAAAAGAAACAATCCGATGTCGGCTGATCTTCGATCTCATCTTCAGGATAGAAGTATTAGGAGTGTGCCGGGAAGAAAAAGCCGGTTTGCCGGATGCACCTTGTCTTATGCCAAGCTCCCCTAAAGTACTTCCGTTCACTAATACATTTTCCGCAGCGGAGGCTTACGACGAGCTTTCTTAACTTCCTGACTCGCTACAACTACATCATACGTGCCGAGCCGATGAATATGACCGCCAAGTCCTGTCGGCATTGAACGGATAAGGTCACTATAGGTGCAGCGTGGCTTCGGAATCCACGGATCACACAACCTCGCCGCCATGGGGTCGTGGGAGCAGTAAAGAAACCGGGAATCAGTCACATCTTGCTCTTAGAAGTTGCACACAAGGGGTTCTCTCCGTTATATACATACCTTGGTGGGTATTATGAGGTTAAGCGACCAATATCTACATACATGAACTACACAGGCTCCTCTACGTCTTACGCCGAGACTTTAAAGTGTAATCTGAACTAGTCCATGGGTCTGCTTGCATGCCTACCTTACCAGAGAAACATTAATTCCGGCCATCTGCGATCGGATCACATGGCTGACAAAAGCGGAGTGTAGATCATATGTAGTTCACTCTTATTGCTGGGGCGCGCTCTTCAAGATACCCAAGTACCTAAATACCTAGCCATACAGGTGGCTTGGTGCGTGGGGGAAACATTAGTTCTAGGACCCTTCAACTTCGAACTGTTCTTCAAACACCTATTGCTCGAAGATGGTGGGATATCGTTAGAGAAGAACCTACTAACAACCTATCCCCCTAAAGAAAGTTTTACTAAATGCTTATTCTAGGTACATGGTGGAAATGAAAATTCAGCGTTCAAGGCCAGGCTATGCAGCTCTCGCATGGGAATAATCAGCCTTCACGAGTTGGGCTGGCTTAAGTTTTTTTTTAACCTATACCCTCCTCCTAGGAATCCTTTGCCACCACAAACCCTAACTACCCCACTTTGCTCCACTAAGTACCCACGGCGTCCCACTAAAGGGAAAAGGAGGGGCTATGCATGGAGGTTACGTGCACATTATTTCTAGGTCTTTCGGATGTCTGGAATCACCGACTGTCACTCGCAATATACTGTGTGATAATGGCTAAGCTTCTGTAGAGGGGCCCGGGATAGTCGGATAGGCCCGCTCTTCTTCCCGGACAATTAGTAGCTCCCTTTAATTTACACCCTCTTATCGACCCCAAATATTACATTCACCATGGCGCCATTAGATACAAGAAAAACCTGATACCGGGCAGGCCTACAACCTCAGATCCTCCCAGCGAACCCGTGCCCGGAAAAGAGAAAGAAGTAAAAGGAGACAAAATACAGCTGATAAAACACCACATCTGTGCTTTTATCTCCTAATCCCTTTCTCTAGGACATGTTCATGACCAGCCCAATGTAAACATTCCACCCCAGGGCCACCATCGCGCCAAAAACCGTCCGCCTCTCAACAGGGATCAGCGTAAAAGAAATAATCGCTACCGCCGGCCAAAGCTTCAACGACGCAATCACCAAAGGCCAAAAATCCTACATACCACATTGCATTAGTTCAGCACATCTCTCTCTCTCTCTCTCTCTCTCTCTCTCTCTCTCTCGACATGGAGCAAGAAAAGGAAACCTACCGTTTGAACCGTTGCAATAATTTCTTCCCTTGGGAGGCCCCTCAGTCCCGCCATCCCCGCAATGAACAGCACTGTATTAATCGGACCCCCGATCGACTGGTCTAGCAGGAATTTCTTCGCTGTATTTGCAACCGAGAGCTTCTTCTTCTTAGGATCCTTCTCCTCTGGCACGGGAACCTGTGACGGGAAGGCGGACTCGAGCCATTCCTGCCAGAGGATATTTGGCGGTGTTGAAAGCAGCGCAAAGATGCCAAAGTTGATCAATGGGGTCGTGTTTAGTGATAACGGGACCTAAATACCAGGCATGTTAGCTTTTCCCTTTCCTATCGAAATTGAAATCCGGGGCGAGAGAGCCTGCATTCTTCTGGTATGCCTGGAGCAGCTGCGCAAGGATATTTGAGAGTACGTTCAAGAACACTGTCTGCAACGTTGCGGTCAACATGGGCGACATTTTCTCCAGCGGTTTCGTCTCTATCTTTGCGATGTGGATTTTCTGTCGACTGTTGCTTATCTTATACTGTCCAGAGAGCCCCTCCTGCTGCTGCTGGTTAGTTTTGAGAGTGTTGGTGGCTGTTGTCATTGGGACTGGCAGTATGCAGATAGCGTTGTCAAATGGGTGTTGCGAGATTCAGATTATCTAAGCCTCAACCGGCACTTTCGAAATATTCACCTGTCACAAGAAAGGTAAAAAAAACATCCTGTGGGGGAATTATTTAAACGATTTCAAGAAGCCACTGTTGCTCTAATCTACTAGCTCTACTAGCTACTCGCTACATCTCCATCGTGCCGGAGCGGCCCCGGCCTCTCGGGCCTTTTTTTTCTTTCATTCTTTCTAGAGTACGGCGCGCGCAAATCAGCGAACACACCCCTGCAAAGATGCTGAGGGCACGAGACCGATTGGCCCCCAGCTCTGGCGAGATTTAACGTTCCGTTAATTCAGGGTTTCCCGCCCGTACATAGAGTACCTACTAACCAGTATCTCGGAGCGCCGCCATCTGTGGGCATAAAGCAAGCACACCAATCGTTAGCATCTCCGAATCTCGTAACTGTCGGGGAGACGGGAACGGTGCCGGTTGTAGAGAAGGTAGGTACATCTTCCCCCCACTGGATTATATAGAGTTTGAAGACGTCGAAATTAGAATCAGTCAATCGCGAGGTAATGGATTAGCTAGCGGACGCGACCCCCACCACCAGTGACCACCACCTCTTACACCCTTGTAGGCCAGGCAAAGTACTTTTCCGGAGCTTAGTTTGGAATATGCGAGCTCTCGAGGTCTGATAGATATCTAGGGATTACCCTAACTGACGTGCAGATCGACGCCTCCTTCCTCTTTACCGAGATGATCCTCTTCGCGAATCTCGCCGTGATATGCATTATGTTGCAAGGAGAGTATTGATTGCAGGAGATGGAGTTCCTCCGGCTCCCAGGAGAGCGGCTGGCACATGTAGAAGGGAGAGTGAATGGTATGCCACTGAATGCGATGACCCAACTGGGGGGGCAGGAGTTTTGGCCGAGGTATGGATACATGTATGCTGGCGTGAAAACCCTACTCGGGGCGATTTTGTGTGTACTGTACCTATTTCACTTTTTTTTTTTTTACAGAATATGACCATGAACACTCTTCAAGGCAAAAACCGTGTATATTCAAAGTGATTGATCTCTACCCAATTAGCCGATATTCCCCTATAAAAAAAAAGCTACAGGGAGTTATGGCGTTGCTTGGCAGTGACCATTCACACCTCCCGAGTAGGGTACAGATTTTTACATATGTAAAGAACAACCGGCCGGGTGGACTCCGAGTTGCCTGCCCATTGCCCATTGGCTATGGATTGTATGTAGGCCGGCCGGTATTTAATCTATCTGTATCTGTTGATCTTTGACACTTGAGCACCCGTTGTGTCGATATGGCTCGATGTAAGTGCATGTACGAGCTACATGTGGTCCATGGCTACGTGTATGAGCATGAGCATGAGTACATGTATATAAAGTATACACAGCTCACATTATGTTTCTCTCCACACTCGTTCTTGCTGTAATTGTGGGCCAGCTGACAGGTCGTGGCGCCCCCGGGCCTTCAAATGGGACAGATCATGCATAATTTATCCGTGGGTGTCAAAATTGAACATGTCGTCATGAGTATCGTATACACATCTACACATAGACTCCTTAACCAAGCCGTTTAATTGGCGATCTCGTTCTGTGGGTAAGACATGGGGATGTGTGCAGGAGACCTTAAGTTGACTGGCAGGCTTGTTTGGCTGGCTTGCATTGGCTTGCAGAGTACATGTATGGATGGATGGAAGTAAATAACCTACAGAGGGGAGCTTCTGCTCTTCTATGCCAGTAAATACATGTATGATATGCCTTCGATAAACCCCTAGCAGAGCATTCGCACAGTAACCAAAACACAACTTCCCCTCCACTGTTTCCAAGTGCAGAAAGCTAAAGTGCCTAGGGCTATACACAAACACTTATGTGACTGTCTTGTACGGGTATATAAGACAATGCTACACCCAAAAGTCAAAACATGGAACCCCGCGCTGGAATCTGGATAGCTGTAAAGAGGACTGGACAGTACGGGACTTGGTTTATTGGCTGGCTACAGGACAAGAGATCTAGAGCTGTCTTGCATACTTATCCATATAAGGCAGTCACATATTATGTGTGTGTATATACCAGACAAATACATCTAGTCCTCGGCCACTAAAGCTGCAGTGCTCGGGGAAGCAGATGTCCCAACAATACGGAAAGCGAGTGATTTCTGGTGAACACACACACCACACAAGAGCAAGAGAGATATCGATCTTCTCTTGGGGATAAACCTTCAGACAATACCACGCCCTACAGCTCTCTGGCAGATCACAACCGAACCGAACATCTTGTTGTGCCCCCACTTCGGCCATGAGCCCGAGTTCTTCGCGCCCTGCCCGTGGTCGCATGGTAGGACAGGAGTGCGTCAAAAAGCTTATCCCCCTCCCAACCGTACCGGGGAATATTTTTGTGTTCAGAGGTCTTCTGCTGCTGCTGCTGCATGCATCCCGGCGGCTCTCCGACAATGCACCGCCACAGGGGTACCGACGACACCGAGCTCCGGGTAGGGATTGTACGGATCCTCGGTGCGGGTTTCCGCTAGTGCCCACTGACCGGTTGCTTACTGGCGGAGTTGGCCGGCATAACATATTGGCTCGTGGCAGAATGGGGGGGCAGTTCGATCACGAGTTGTTCACTAGATGTAGCTTTTCGCTTTTAAATCTTCGCAATTGGAACTTTCGTAACTGGTGGGTAAAAAAAAAAAGTGCTTAAACACAGCAATTACATAAAGTTACAATAGTTTTCGTGAAAAGATCATATGATATATATAAAAAAAAAAGAACGCCCTATAAACCAAAGCACAGGAGAGATAAAAAAAAAAAGAGTCTACATGCATACACAACAAGCCCGCTCTACCTCTACCAGAATGCAATGAATATCAGGGTCCCGATGGCATACGACACGAAGAGTGTGTTTCCCTGGAGAAGGCTGGTGATTTGCTCGGCCGCGTTGGGGAATATCATCTTTTCGCCGTCCTCGTCGAGGAGGGGGAAGGTAGGTGCTCCACCGACTCCGTGAGAGGCAAGAGCGACTCTATCGGGAAGAGTGAGATTTCCGGGAACGGTGACTTCGAGTTTTTCAACCATGACTGTGGAGGGACGGTCAGCGAAGCTCGAAAAGCATAGTTTGTATCTTAGAGGATAACTTACCGTCGACATATGGGAACTCAATCATTCCTTTCTTGGAGCACACTTGGTATCCGAAAAGGACGGCTGTTTGACTGTAAAAGCCATAATATCGCAATTAGCAAATGTCTTTCTCGCCCAGGTGGAAACCATGGGGTGGGAACTTACGCTTCCTTTGCATTTCCAGCACACTCCTTCAGTCCGCACTCAGTTATGGCCTTCACATATGACTTGTGTGTGCACACACAACGGGAAATCTTGCGCTGATCATCCTCGGACCAGCCAGTGGTGTTCATGCTGTTTCCAACATATTTCTCATAAATGGATTTGCACTATGAAGCTGTTAGAAGTTTTTCCATCCCCAATAACCATAAACAGTATACACACCTTAGGATGAA
This sequence comes from Morchella sp. 2016-103, assembly GCA_024713925.1. Taxonomy (NCBI): domain Eukaryota; kingdom Fungi; phylum Ascomycota; class Pezizomycetes; order Pezizales; family Morchellaceae; genus Morchella; species Morchella sp. 2016-103. The sequence continues at coordinate 2,540,260 of JAMGZF010000002.1, forward strand.
TATCCTCCTTATACTTGTCCTCCGTAAACATCCCCACCTTTGTCTTATCCTCGTAGCATCTCTTCACGCACGCCGGCCCTGAGAAGGTGTTGAGGCCAATCTCGTACGTTATCTCGCCCTCCTTCTTTGCCGTCGTTGTGACCGTCGGCGTTGCTGCACTGACCGTCGTGGTCAGCGTCACAGGGCCGCCGGTGACGATTGTCTGCGTGTTTGTGAAGTGGGTCGAGACGGAAACGGACAGCGAGGTGGCTGTGGCCGTCGATACATGCGTGGCAGTCGTAGTGAAGTTTGCGGTATTGGTCACGGTGGCTGTGGCGGTCGAAGTGCGGTCTTCTTCGGGCTTGGGGAGCCATCGTGGGGGGGCGTATCGCTCGGGGATCCAATTCTTAAAGAGGTCATGATCAATCCCATGCGGGATATGTGGGATGTCTGCCATGAGAGGGGCTGTTAGAATATCTGGAGAGTTTTGGAGAGAGGGAGGCAATGCTTACTTTTGGGACTGAGGAGGTTGATGCCTCGGGCTGCGCAGTGCTCATATCCCCATCGGCCGGCGCGGTAACTGTAGGGAGAGTGGTAAGTAAATCGGACGTGTATGTCTGGGATTGGTATATATTCTCAGAAAGAGGGGGGTCACATACAACTGAGATGGTTTTTTACACTTTCCTGGGCGTCAGTATAAAAACCCATAAGCACAGCAGTAGGAAAGCACTCGACTCACACTATCAATTACACACTCCGAGAACCCCTTCAAGAAGAAGACATCGCTGCAGAAACAGTCCGCAACGTCCTGGTCTCTGATAAAGTCCCGGACATCAAAGCGGTCAAAGTACTTGTCCGGAGTACACTATCATCATTTTTCACCCATTAGCCTCCGATTTCTAGAATTAATTGAATGTAAAGAAAAAAGTAAAGGGTTCACAAACATGCGGGAGGTCCGATCGGTCCATACGATGGATGCAGTCCATCATGCAGCGTGGAATGTCCTGGAAATGGTACCTGGAGATCCCCTTGAAGCCATCGCCTTTCTCCCACCTGTGGTCGTGGGCCGCCAGGGCCACTGAGAACAGGGCAAGCTGCGATATCGCCTGGATGAGAGTAGCCCGCCTCATATTTGCCGATATATATAAAAACGAAAACTGGGAAAGAAAAAAAAATGATAAGGTGAAATGAGTGTAGAGAAAGGAAAAAACGAAAAAAACAAAGATCGAGCCAAATGAGCGACAGAGACGTTGAGTTTACCAGAGCTAACCAATCCCCCAAAAAATGAAAGCTGGCGGGCATTAGTTATATAGACATGCACACCGTACTGCACTGCACCGTACCAACGTCCGCCCAGCTAGTATTCCGGTGATGCGGTTCCGGATTTAAATTGGAGTACCCTGGAGATCATGGTATGTGAGGTATGTATATACCTATATAATTGCCTACACATTCACCATTAATGCTGCGGATGGGCGACCCCGGTGGATATGTTCGGCGGCGGAGGCTACGTTTCTCTCATAGAGAAACATCACCCCCCAGAACTACCCCGGGACCCCATTCCATCTAAAGAGGTATGGTATCTATCAAGACGAGATATTCCTCATCCTCATCCTCACCCTTTATATTGTTCTACAGTCTCTAATTACTTTATTTCGACATGTAGGTACATGTAGGTTCGATGTGGCTTGGTAGCCGATCAAGTTAGTGGCGCGGGCATCAACAGCATGCACTACGCGCATCTCCTAGAATTATATACTGAACTTTGAGTTCTTTATCTCGCAGCGCAGTACTGTTTATCGGTAAGTATGATGTCTTTCTCCTCAGATGTAGAAACACCGGTGTATAGTTATGGCTGGGCACTGATAATTGTCATAACGTGGTGAGCTCGGTGAGGTATTCGCTATTTATAGACCGTTAATGAAACGTTCGACGGCGCATCACCAATGAAGGCTGTCAGATGCCTAGCTTTTACAAGTGAGTTTCTAATAACTTAAACCTCTTTTTTATTTTGCTAATAGAGTACATATATGTAGATACAATGCTATGACCGGTACTTGGGTTAATGTTTGTAAAGTATATAATATCATATATAATTAATATCTGATCGAAAGGGCAATTAACTTCCTAGTTCGACGTCCTGCAGGTACACATTCACACCTACCAGGAGGGCCAATACTCTCAAGCTACATTTACTCCTACGCAACTAACAATTGCACCTCAACTTAAATCTCAAATCATCCAAATACAACCCCTGCGCCGCCCCAAAGCGTCCCCCCGTCCTAAACGGCTGCGACCCCACACTCAACACCAACTTCCCCAGCTTCTGCCACGCCCGATCCCCCCTTGCAGGCTGAAAGCTAAACGGCTTATCCAGCGTATCCGGCGCATGCGGGGGCCTCTGGACCTTCGTCAAGAGGGTCCCATCAGCGCCATAGGTGGTGAGGTTAAACTCCCTGTTGTCGATGGGACACAGATAGTACCTGAAGCTGACAACGTCAAACTGCGGGCTCGGGCACGCCTGCGTGGGTGCCACGGTGATCTCGACGGTCGGCGCCGGGTACCGTACTTCGAGACAGTTGGGCGACGAGGATGCGCAGGCGACGGCACGCAGGTCGTCGCGCGGTTGGATTGCGTTCTTGTTGAGGAGCTGGAGGAGTGACTTGTCCCACGTGGAGGGAACGGGCGGCTGCGTGAAGGTGAAAGGGGTGTTGGGGTAGGTCCAGGGGTTGGACAGGTCTTGACGGCCTTCGGGGGCGGAGTTGGTAAGCTCGTCGAACTACATGCGGGGTGGGTTAGTAGGTATGATGATGATGGGGGGTGGGAGTGGGAGTGAGAGAGGGGCTTACGGTTAGGAGGGTTTCAGAGGGCTGGCAGGCACCGCGGCTGCCTTGGACATGGGGGAGGGCCAAGAGGACCAAGAAGGAGAGGGCTGTTAGGAGGCGGACTGGGAGTATGGAGGAGCCCATGGTGGAATTTTTATGGGGATAGTTTGAGGTAAGTAGATTCCCTAGATGAATCCTTTTAACAGTGCTACACTGTAGAATCGAATTGAGGCCTCAGAATGCGGACTGGGAAGGCAAGATATATAAAAGGTCCGACAGTTTTGGGTTGTCAGGGCTAAAAACCTTATTTACGGTACTTTCCCAGCCCGCGAATTAAACAAAAAACACTGATACGCTACAGCACCTCATGCTCGCACGCGTGATTGTTGTTATTGTCTTTCTTTACTAAAGGATATAGCACACATTACTTGGCTATATGATGAGATGATAATTACTTGGTATATGACGATAGCTGGAACAGTATTGACATGGATACTGAGGGTTCCAGTGCGTGATAAATTTAGGGTTCTCGCTAAGTGGACCAATTGTATCTGCGCCAGCTGATAGGATTTTAAACTTTAAGAAATTGACGTGGTACTCCCAGAGAAAAGAGGCCGAGAATAAGGGCTTGATGGACGACGATACGAAGAGCAAGTTACATGATCCTAAGTTAAAAAGCAATATATACGGCCCCATAGGGATTGTAGCACCACGCAGAGTTGCACAAGATGCTATTTTTGTACTCTACCGTACGTGCCAAGACACGGATGGAGCCCAAGTAGGGTCATCGTATATCACTCGGGCCTTGGCACCAATCAAAAGTAAAGTATTGATTTGCTGTTGCAAAAAAAAAGGGGGGGGAGGGGGTGAAGAGTATTGGGGGTGCAGTCTGTGGTGGCGGTGATGATGATGATCACCTACGGGTTTTATTGGGCCCCTTGATTTTGGATTGAAGATAAGAATACATGTATGTAGATCAGGTACGCGCCGGGGGAGTAGAGGAGCCAGAGCTGGGAATAGTATAATTCCCAGAAAAACCCTAAACCCTATACAATAAACAGAATGTGTCAGTAAAGCTCACATTCATTTCCCCCCTTCCATGAGAGCCAGAGCTTTGCCAGCGTTGGTGTGCGGAAAATCTGTCCAGTTCACAGGGTGCCTGACCCACCGGTTGAAGGGCTACATGAGGTTCTAAAGCCCCACCGAAACTTCCCATGGCGTTTAGTTCCATTGTTGGAGCCACATCTTTGAGCTAGGAGTAATAGGATACGTATACAATACACATACATATATATATACACACTTACACGGTTACCTCCATTCAACCTTTTATCTTGATAAGCTATAGAGACCCAGTCTTCATCAACACCCCTTCAGAGAACCTCAACCAGTGTACATACATCTCCAAATCGCCATGTTTTCCAACCCTTCTCCCCCCGCCAACTCCTCTTCCTCTGCCTTAACTAAAACAGGCGGGGACAGGCTCCTTGCAAAGATGTTCGCATCATCCCGTTTCATACCATCAAACTCTCGCGGGTACTTCTGGGACGTTGAGGAGATCCGTCACCAGGAGCATCTACGTCGTGTTTCCCATGCCCAGCATCTCTACCGGCACCGCCACGACTCAACCGAGGCGGCCAAATTGTACAGAAGCTTTATGGAGGAGCAGAACGAGTGGATGGATGAGCAGGAGCGGATGAAGGAGATGGAGCTGAGGCTATCGGTGAAGGCGTATCAACAGCGAGCCTCGAGATGGGAGGATGAGTGGAGGAGGCTGGAGGAGGGGGGTGATGTGGAAGAGATTCTGAAGGTATGTAGACAAACTTGCAGAAGTCGACTACGGGACTCTTGCTAATTATGATTACAAAGCCACGTCGGAAAAATACGTTGCTGGTGACTGGGTCCTTGCAGTATGGGCACCTGAGCTTTTCGGGTGAGGAAAGTAGCACCCATGGGTTGACAGACCTTTTGGTCAGTCCCAAGAGTATCAGCTCTCTGAATCTCCCTAGTCCACTTCTTTCGCTTCGGGGGTCTGCGCACCTGCTTAATCCTGGACATGAGAATACAATACAGCAGACGGATGGGGCCCATCGTACAAAAATTCAGAGGGGAACCAAGACACTAAGTACCCCTAGATTCTCTGATCCTGGCGTTTTGGATTTAAGGAAAACCTCGATGAAAGATGCATATACCTTTGTGCGGTCCCGAGAACTTGGAAGTGTGTACAACTCACGACCTGAGTCGTCTGGGTCTGGAGATGACCCCGAGAAGCCACTTTCTCTTCACTCTGAAACGACGTACGACCCAAAAGACACACCGGCTTCTTCACGGTCACAAATTATGTCACCGGAAAAGCCGCAATCACCGGGCTATTGTGTAGAAGACTTGGGATCACACCGTTATGTCATCAGATCTAGTTCGAGTAGTTCCAGCTGGTCGCGAGTGATACCCCGCTCTGAATCGAAACAAGAACAAACCCAGAAGCTACTATTGGCTAATGGCGAGGTCCTCAGGATCATAGCCCACAAATTTCAAGATAATGGCAACCTCCTTTACCTAGTATCTTGGAGACCGCAGAACTCAGGTATACCACCAGTTCAGTGTTGGCTTGGGGTCGCGGATTTTTCTGGAGGCCTTAAGAAATTGATGCTAGAAGAATACCATCTTCGAAGCAGCCTAGGGCCTATCCGTTGGCCACGAAATCCACGAAGACATTTGAGATCTTCAACGAGTTTCGGTGTTCGGGAGATAAAAGCCGCTCTCGACGAACGCAAACAGGTGCTAGCTGGGCGTGGTGCGGATATTTTAGAAGTTACACGAGAGCTGGATGAAGAAAGATGGAAAATGAGAGATGATTGGCAGCGTGCAGGGCGTGGCTGGGGTTCGGCAATTATGGTAGTTGAAGACAGAAAGAAGGCATGGAAAATTGCGGACTTGGAGGCTGAACACAGCTTCGTCCGTAAAAATCGAGTCTCTCCCTCCTCACCTACAACTCCTTCAACAGTCGGTTCTTATGTAACTATGTTGAAAGCCGCCGGGATAATCGATACCACTGACTCCAGGGCGTCTCTAGAGCTAAAGACAGTAGACCAAATTTCGCAGAGAGAGGGTGCGGCATCTTCTCTCAAGATCTCAAATGAGCAGCTCGAATCCCCATTTGGTGGTGATTCTAGCTCAAGCAATCCCGATGAGTCTGTGGAAAAGTTTGATCAAGCGGGGATTCGGTTCATGAGCACTATTGAGGATGAAAGAGAATGGAGAAAACATTTTGGCTTAGAGCCAGAAGGCACCAAACCAACTGTATGTCTATCTTCCAAGATTTCGATAATTCGATATAGTGGTGGATCTAATACCGCACCAAGCATGCATCTCGTAGTACTCGAGAAATCAAAATTTCGAGGGTACAATCTACGCTTCGCAGTTTGCCAAATACTTTGAATCTTAATCACGTGAGGGCAAAAACACTGCCACGGTTAGGTAAAGGGGCGGAACGTCTCCAGGTTTTAGATTATGAGTATCAAGAACCGACTGACTCAACAGGCTCACTCCCGTTACTACAATCTTCGGAATCAGAGTCACAAAGCTATTTAAAAGCACAACGAAAGTCCCTACTTTCACGCATATTAACTCACAGGCGGACCAAAAGGGAGAATCGCAACCAAGGTACTCTTTACAACCTTGATGTCCGGGCACAGAGAAGCGGGGAGCCGTTGCTGTTTACTGCAAACAATATAGACCCTTTGAGGCTTTCTAGGAGCTCTGTAGAAGCAAACCAGTCTAATCACTGTGCGCTATCCGATCAATCCTCATATGTCTCATTTGATGGCGCTGCATTGGAAACGAACACACAGACAAGGAGGAGTTGGAAGGAGGTTATGTGGGATAAGTTCGCCTATTTTCTAGCCCCTTCAAGCTATAATGCTAGCTCCCCTTGGAGAAAAACCAATAGGATACCGAGTAGTCGAAGAGCATCGGAGAAACCGCGGCCGCCGAAAAATGAGGAGATAAATGACCCAAAACCTCAAAATAATGCCGTTGAAGACCTATTTGAATGCCAAGGTGCTGAAAGATCACTAGATATAGATGGGATTAGTCTTTCAGGACCTCTGTTAGTCGAGACTATCACGAGAAGAACCGCATCCTGGGTGGCCAATATATTTCCTCCTTTACGAAAAAGTAAATCTGAGGAGCCTGGAAGGCTGAGATCATCCTTTGAGGAGCTAGAATATACCGCTCCAAATGATGGTGCAGATGAACTTGATATCAACAATTATACACTGCAGGCAGACACTGGAGGGGGGGGCGCCTCACATGATGTATACTGCAGTGGGAGCTCCAAAGAGACTGAAAAGCTTAAGGGTAAATCTAGATTGCTGCCCAATCAAAGTCCCAGATCTGTGCGATCTGTAACCCTTACCATAACCGCATCCCAAGAAACATACCTAACCAAGAGACAAGCCGAAATGCAACTTCGGCGTAACAAAGCACTCCTGAGAATTAAAAGCAGCATGAAAATACGGAAGGGAAAAGCCGACCAACGCGCTAAGGACCTACGAAGGTTTGAGGAACTGCGCTCGAAAAAATCACTCCCGTTTGGCAAGTGGAGGAAGTCTGATCAATTGGAGCTAGAGTCATTGGCAAAAAGACTTGGGATGGGGCCTGATGGAAGGCCTATAAAAGGGGTATTGAAGAATGCGACAGTAGGTGACATAAAGCATATGGGGAAGTCAATTGTAACGACTGCGGGCGTCAAAAATCAACCAACAGGGACCTGTCCTGTTTGATTTTTTTCTTGGTTCCTACAGCTTTTTTCTCTCAATATTTTCCCGAAGACGAGATCGAGACCTCGAAAACAATACTCTGATTCAGTGGAGAAGCAGAGGTTTATAAATCTAGTGTAGGCATCAAGAGAATACAAAAACCCAACTTTTTGTCACTGATGAATCATTGACTCTCGTTGCAAATTAAAGGAGCCATTGTCTCCCCAACAGATATGAAAAATGCCGTGCCTATCTCTATGCAACCAAACACCGACCCGTCACTGATGCCGCACCCACTTTCCTCTGTCGTTTGGATAATCGTTTGTTGCGTGGTCTAGCCATTACTACAATGTCACTTGAAACCCCGCATTGCAGACACTTGCTCTTCCCTCTTCCTCGTTCTGATCATCAGCTTAACATAATTGAATAGTTCTCTCGGTTCGCTCTCTAAGAGGTATTATTCAGCTTATATATATATCTACTTATAAATTTAGGTACCGTTGCTAAATAATATATCTAAATCCTGCCGCTCTTGCATCCTCGCCCTGTCCGACTCCTGCCCCTTCTTCGTCCTCCCGCTCCTCCGCCAACTCCAGCTTCACATTCTCTCTCACCAAGCAGAACCTCACCACGAGCGCCATTCCCGCACAAACCAAACAGACACCCGCCGTTGCACTCCCGCCCGCAAGGTACCTCGGACTATCTGTCGACGGGTACATATACCTGCACAGGTCTCGGTCATCAGCAATCACTCGCACCCGTGTCCAGCATGAAATAGGGGTTACCCACGGTCCATAGATCGACGCAATGTTCCCGAGCATATTCACAGAGGCCACGCATACTGCCCTTTTTCGTGCTGGCCTCGGGAAGCTGTTTGCCACCCACGCCAGAATTACCTGGAACGCCGGCAGAGCGCCCATCGGCATCAGAAACATTGCAAAGAACCTTGCGCCGGTGTTTGTTGTTGATGTGACAATCACGTTCCCTATGCATGCCACCGTCATCGGGATCACAATGTGCCAGGTGCGCTCGTTTGTCTTTGAGGCGTGGAGCGTCACCGCGAGGGAGATGCAGAAGGTAGCAAACCACACGGGTACCGTGAGGAGCAGCGTGGTGACGCGCGGGTATCCGAGTGTGTTGACGATGGTGGGAAAGAAGTATGTGAAGGACTGTGAGAGCAGGTTGCAGTGCTGCAGGAGAATGAATAGGTACAGGCGGTAGTCTGTGAAGCTGAGCTTGATGGCTTGCAAAATCGGGAGGCCGTCAGCGTGGTCGGCCTCGCCGGTGTCGGATATGAGACGCCACTGTGCATAGTTCTGCTCTTCGGTAGTGAGCCACTTGGTAGTTGCTGGGTAGTCGGGGAGGAGAAATCTGCAGACCGTTTTCAGTATCTCTAGCCATTCGCAATGGCATTAAGGGTGGCCTGGGTGTCTACATACATTGAGGTTATCGCGATCCCAATGGTGATGACACCCTCTATGATGAACAGCCACCGCCATCCTGAGATCCCATGAGCACCCTCTAGATTCCCCAACACACCCGCTGCAAGGAGCCCTCCAAACATGTTTGCCAACGCGGACCCGGCATAGAAGAATGCATATCGATGCGCCAACTCGTCTCTCTTGTACCAACTCGACATCAAAAACAGGGCGCCCGGGAAGAACGGCGCTTCGACAACTCCTGAGACACTCGGGGGTTTGTTAGATTTATGAACGGCTTGCTGGCCCAATTGGAAACCGACCGAGGAAAAAGCGGGCAACAACAAGGCCAGAGTAGCTGTGAGCGCCAGCTTGGGCTGCGGATATGGCGCCCCATATTGCCATTACCGTGCCTAGGTATATTGAGGGCCTGAGCCGCGTGAGGAGAAGGTTGGAGGGGAGTTGCATTAATATGTAGCCCTATTATATTGACCGGTCCGGAGGTCAACTTGCGATTTGGTTTAATCACGGTTTCAAGGAAAGCTACTGACCACAAAGAGAACACTTGTAGCAGTGTTGAAATCAGTACCACTCATCCCCAGGTCCTTCTCTAACGTCCCCAGTCTTGCCTGCGCAAGATTTCTTTACACTAATTAACATATGCCCCCCATGGCCAAAATAGAGTTTCGACCACTGTTACTTACGTCCTGTCCAGAAAGTTCAATAGGTACATCACCACTAATATAGGTAGTAATCTGGTATCCACCTTCCTCAGCAGCCGCTTCGTCATATGGTCGTGCCATTCCTCATCCTTGGATGCAAACGCTTGATATATCTGCGCATCGTTCTCGTTCAGATTACGATTCTTCGCCTCGAGGTGGTGATGGGTTGGGTCTTTGGCATCCATCTTATCCTGTATATAATTCGTTAATAATAATAATAACAACAATAATAAATGTTGGCTGAAGTTGGTTGTGGGACTCCAGGATTCCGAGACCCGGGTTTGTAATTGAGAGAGGGTGGTTTTTATATAAATCACCTAACCTACCCTTCGGTATATATGGGGGATCTACAATGCAGCCAGGGATTAAGCGGGATTAAGCGAATCCCATACTCTCCTCCTCCTCATCGTTCGGTTCCTATCCTACCGACCTCCCGAGTCGATTGCTGGGAAGTCAACCGCAGTCGATCTGATAAGTTTTTTTTTTGCGGGGTACTGTTCACAATTGCTTATTCGATCCCCACTACTACTCTACTCCTGGACCCTGGCACTAGTTCACTGACATCAATGTGTGTCGTCGTTAGTAGGACGGACGGTACATACCGGTACAAAAAACCAACCAACGCCAAATATCAACGGTACTCACCAACGGCAATGCAGCATACAGACCAGACTCAAAAGTAGCCCAACCGAACTGGACTTGGAGCCGAACATCCTAACCTCCCTCTAGCTCTGCACTTTAACCGGCGCGGAGAGAACACCGATCATGTGGGAAGAGCACCTCTACTCTAGATGCCATATACGCGAGCGGAAAACGTTGTGGGGTACTCTAAAACCTAGCTGCAGGGAACCTAGCTAGCACATTCAAGGGGGGGTTTCAACCATCGAGACGTAAGGAGTTGGCACGGTACATACTGGACTATTAATTGCTCTTGTGACTATCACGGAGCCAATTGCGTCTGGAGAAGAGTAGAGTGGTTCTAGAGTATGGCGCGTCATATCTACGGTAGCTTGAATCCCCCCCCAACAATAGTATAACCACCAAGTAGATTAGCGACCGGGGAAAACGAAAGCTATGAGATGATTCTGAGACGCTTGAACTCTGGGCCGTTTCAATTGGTACATGCGCTAGTAGCATTTCTAGCAATGACTGAAAAACAAAATTTTGTATAATCGAGTGACGGTCTGTGACCTGAACTGGGCAATGATAAACACACTTCATGCTTCTAAATAAACATCCAATTGTCCCACTAGGTCATTAAATACATCTCAAATCTCCATACCCCCCCCCCAAAGTTGTTATATAAACTTCAAATGGTGTATGTAAAGTCTTCGTGACCCTCAAGGGGCTTGGTCAACGTCCCCTCCCTGTGCTGCCTATTTTTCCTCCTAAAGTACAGAGAGAAGATTATCAAAAACACGATAGTGGAAAACTGGCATGCCATTGTTGCCCACAATCCATTAAGGTACCGTGGGAGATCCTTCTCCCTGAATACCGTGCTGGCATAGATGCCCCCAACCCCCCCGAACCCAATTTGAAGCGCGGACCCAACACTTCTTTTTGAGTTTGTCCTGATGTTATTGGCTTGGTACGCAAGCACTGCTGGGATGTTTGATTGGGCACCCGCAAGGCCAATAAAAATTCCTAGGTAGCGGACTCCGTTGTTCTTATGGTAGGCGGTCATGGAAAGGCCAACAATAATTAGGATGTTGCCAACAATGATGAAGGGTGCACGAAGACGAGTCTTGTCCGACAGCCAGGCAAGCGTCAACGCAACGGCAACGGCAGAGATGTATGGCGGGGCGGAGAGGATTTGGGCCATTCCTGCAGTGTAGCCCATTCCAATCTGGAGGATGATGGGCGCAAAGAAAGGGAAAGCGTATGAGGCAACAGTGGCATTCATGAAGAGAATGGAGCTGTAATAGTTGTTAGAATTAGCGGGGGAATTTAGGGGGTAGGTAGAGTGCAAAGCAGACACATACTAGAGCCATAGTTTCCAGTCGGAAAGGTGTAGTCCCACTTTTGCCCATGTAAGCGGATCCGCTTGAGAATCGTCTCGATCACGGTCAATCCGAGCTTTGACGAGCTCAACATCTTGAGGTGACAAGAAGGGTTTCCGGTGCTCGAGGAGCTTGTCTGGAAAATCGATGATGAAAATATAGGCGCCGACTGCGCATATGCATGTGATTATGCCCTCCTATCGATTTGTTTTAGCAAGTTTGGACATACCGATAATGATTGGAGGGAATATTGATGGGGAAATACAATGATAAAGATCCAACGCCAGCCGCCAAGGCCTCCGAGTCCATCCATTTGCATCAACCCGTATGCCAAAATCGATGAGAAACCTCCGATCATCGAGGAGATGAGGTAAAATGCGGCGAGTCTAATCATCTTGTCAGCATCACTTAAGTTTTGCTTTATGTAGTATATGCATATTACTTACCGCTTCTGTACCTCATATCTCACATACCATGATGAAATAAGATACACACACGCCGGGAAGAAACCTGTTGTCGGATAAGCAACACCTCAGCTAATGAAAGCATGCAATTGATCTACCTGCTTCAAACAGTCCTAGAATCGCTCGACACCCAACCAACACTGTCCAATCATTAACAAATCCCATCCCGATCATGACACCACCCCAAAGCATCACTATCGTGCCCAACCATCGCGCAGCGCCAACATGACGGAGCACAATGTTACTCGGAAGCTCAAAGAGGAGATACTGAAAAATGTTAGTCACCTGCTTGATATGTGTGCTGAGTTTTGCAGAAAGAGCTTACAGGAATGAAGAAGATCAGTAATGCAATTGAGTATCGGTCCCCGACTCTCAGTTCCAATTCTTGTCTCATACCTGCCACTGCAGCGTTCGACATATTTGTGCGGTCAATCAAAGAGACCGAGTACAGGATTCCTAGGATAGGCAGAAGGCGCATATCGATTTTCCGCCTATAATTTACCCACGTTAGAACCTTTGGAGGCAATATTGTAATTGTAAAAGACTAACATCATCTTCTTCTCATAAGCAGGGTCGATTCCGCTCTCGACATGGTCGGAATGACCCTTACTATCATCAACGGCATAGACTTCTTTATCCGGGCTGGCCGACATTGTGGTGATGGTGTGAATTTGATATCGGAATATGGATGAGGGGGGGAGAGATAGGACTCCCAGGCCTAGGGACTATATATATACTCGACCATAGATCCAATTTCTGGATGGAAAGTTCCCACTCACATGCCTGAACAGGTAACATGAAGAAATCTGGGGGAGCGGACCGCATGGATACATGCCACTCTAACTAACCCCACACTTGACTGGGGGTTGCCTGTCCCTGGGCTGCATGCCAAGTATAATGTTGCCTAAGTATTAGGTCCCATTCTTTTCAGGCGGAAATATCCGTTAAAAGAACGTTATCTATGTCTTGCATGATATATTGTTACTACGACATTATCTACCGATATAAAATTTCTCTATAGCTCGAGGTTTTAAGCATAGATTATCCAGTACATACCTGTTGCGTCTTTTTTTTTTTGTTGTTGTTCAGCTGACATCAAACTATTAGAATCAAACCAACAGTTTTTCTGGCATCTCCTGTAATAAACCAGCCTATCTCTATTTCAATAGTGGCGGCGGTGATAGTGAATGGGGGCGGGTATTCAGACCTCGGCCCTTATATCAGTGCTAATATCGCTCGATCACCCATGCATGTGCGATAAAATATCCTACAGGGAGGATTGGACAGTTAGAAACATAGTTACATGTAGTATTGGTATAGACGTTTTTATGATGGTGTTTGGACTGCTCACCTCGCTAGCTTTACATGTAGGTACACAGTGGCCCCCATAGCAAGTAAGACTTGTCTAGCCGTATTTAGCTATCAACCAAGCATTCAAAGTACATGTACTTTTCTTTAGTCTGTCTTTACTTCAGTTTCATATATGTCCTCTGTTAGGGGAAATAAGACGTGCCCAGGTTATAGTTTGAGATCACTAGGATACCTTGTATATAAGCCTATAGTCCTAGCCATTAAACCCACTTACCTGGTACACATGTTGCTGCTACTCGAGCACAGCACGCTATGCAGTACTGATCTATTTAGAGATTTCCATAATTTCCCGATTTCTCCGATTGACAGAGCGAGGGGTGTTAGATCAATCTAAAAAGATACCACTGACGGTATCTTGGGTTGGGGGCTGATTTGCACAGTACCGATTTACCAATCCCCAATGACCGGTTATCTAGATCTGGTGTCACACAGCACCTATATGTAGTCACTGTTTTCTTTTCTTTATAAAAGTGAATTCCATCTCGTCCCATGGCCATCTCATGAAATTTAGACTGCCCATACATATCTACATGTAGTTAATTATAAATCTTGTAATTATATATTAAAATAATTAGTAGCGGGATATTGGCTTATGTTCTCCAAAGGTTTTAACCCCCATTGACAATATTTACCTCAAACTTATCATGATGATACTTGAACTTCGAGTTCCTACGAAACTGATGGTGATACTGACCATGAAGGCGCTGTCGCAAGGGTAATGATTTCCAACATGCATGCATGCAGTGAGCACCCCTGACCACGCTAATTAACAACCGAGGCCCTAGTATTACCCCATACCCCACAACTTCAGACAAGCTTAAGAAACTCTTTGGTGGGGTTACACCAATGGATCTGCCCACCATGGAACTGCGAAACATATAAGCCTAATTATTTGCCTAGAAATCTTCCGCCCCACATCATCGGACAACCGGCGACTAAGTGCCAGAGGAGCAGAAAATTTTCTTGCTTGGCTGGAAGTAGCAAGACCTAAGTGCTGCTGGAATTCATCTCTTTTTCGAATGATTCGTGTATGTATAGCTAGAGACAGTTCAGGTATCCCAACAGCGAGGTCTCATGATATGGGATGAGCCCCCAATCCCAAGAATGGGCCTAAACACTTCCAAGACGCCACATGAGGGGATTCTAGCATTCCTAATCTCTCCGTAAAGCACCTACACCCTCATTAGACTTGTCTCCACAGACCTTCCCAGCCTAGCTTCAGGGTCCAATCCTAGAAGGCATTCGCAACCACAGACGTCAGCTAAGAGCCCAGAGCTTCCTGATTTAATCTTTTCAGCCATGCTCTAGGCCGCATCCCCCGTTTTCACCGAGGCAAAGTTAGAAAACCTCGGTACCGAGGGGTAAGAAACCTCGGCCACCTCACTTTCCTTGTGCGTTTTTCGTAATATCACATTGCTAGTCGAGGCTACATGTATTTATCCTGAACCCTCTTTCCTCCTGCATGCGCATGTTGCATGTTGCATGATGACAGCCACTGCACTCTCTGGTATCAGTATCTAGTACATGAGTCATTGCTAGAATCACCAATATAATGTAAAAACTCTCACATCGATTCAAGTTCCTTCTCATAACTCGTTCTGATGAGCATAGTCCAGCCTATTCACACCGCACTCTTTGAGCTGGTCTAGGGTCTGTCTAACAAGAGAAAAGGTCAGCGATTCAGTGCTACTCAGAGAAGCCTTGGGAAATCTGTACCTGATTTTGAGCTTGGTGGGGGATGTATGTGTACCCACCAATCCCCACAGTTCGAAATAGAGTAGGTGCTAGTCCACACGCCTTTGCCGTAGTCTTACCAGAGCGCATGCGCAAGCCTGACTTGTAAGATTGATATCGCGCAACGTGGGCGTATGCACAGCTTTAGATATGTGACTAGATTACATGCCCTATTCTGTTTTGGCGTAGATATGACCAGCGGGAAATTAAGCTTAAATAACATGGTCTGGCTATCTAACTACAATGCCTCAGATGGGGCCCATGCAAGTAGGTTGGTGATACAGCCGATAAGCTATATATATGTCCTTACATATACGATGTATTCACTTTGCAACAGATTTCCTTAAGTATCCTGGGAGAGGGGCTGAAATTCAAGACTCCCTAGGCTTTTGTGACCGTTTAAAATCAACAGCTAGGCAAGACAATGACTCAGATCCCGAGTGATAATCCATGATGAATAACAATGTAATTGCATGGTCAATATGTTTCAAACACAAGCCGACAAGACATTATATTCATGCTATAATATCTGCTGTCTTGAATTAATTAGCTAAAGGAAAGTCTTCCAAATCTCTCGTCCTTAGTTCTACTTAGCTGACCAATTGCAAATGACTACATGTAATTTTACAACCGGTGATGCAACACTGAATTTCAGCCCTTGTTCCACTTTTGACACATTGCCTATCACTTTTCCTTGAGGCAAAGTTATATATTGTGTTAAATAAGGTCTAATCTGGCGAATTTTCTGTTTCGTAGAAGGAGATGTGAGATCTAGATGTAGGGTATATATTGAAGCCATCCACGGATCGAACTCAGTTATTAGGGTTACGTTACTTGCTCTTGAGGCCGGAAACGGGCTTTCTTAAAGGATGGTAGCAAGCTATGGAATTTCACAGGCAATTTACCACCACCGGTGGGAAACTTTCATAAGTGTTGACATTGATGATTGAACACTTACTAATGTATGCAGTGTAATAGCGCAGCGTAAAGACTGAAATTCGGCATTTATACTAGCACAAGGACTTAATTTCAGTTCTTATACACCAATGATATAGTTACTTTTGACACATCCACCGATCCATATACTTTAGCCACCTCATGAGGTTTTGATGCGAAAAATCTTGCCCCCTCTTTACCAACAGAGAGGATAGTGGTAACGCAGGAGGTATATACTTATGAGTCAAGGCTAAAGCTAGAGATACCCTAGTCCCCTGCCTATTTATATTGATTATTATTTCTTTCTTTTTTGTATATTCCCGTACACCTTCTTTAAAATAACACCTAATCTATAGATATAGTTCACAAACGTTCTATTTATTTCCTCCCGTTTAATCTATACAAACACTAATACTCTCAAGCCCAACATCAGGTATCAAAGGCCTCATGAGCTCACTAAACCACTCCGGCCTTCCCAACCTTCCCCACAGCGCCTCCCTCTCCAAAGAACCCCTCTTGGATATTATTGATCAAGTTGCCTTCGCTCTTTGTCTTAAATCTTCCCACCACCGGCCTGGTAGCCCGCACCGCTGTCGGCGTAGGAAAATCACCGGGGTAAAAGGTTGTCACTACGGAAGCCTGAACATTCACCGGCGCCGTCTGGTGCGGTGGGAAATGCATCGGATTTTCCGTAGGTAAAAACTGCCCGGGTGGGCTCGTTACGTTTTCGGTGGTTATTTGGGTGGTGTGAATGATGCGCTTCTGTATGTGGATGGTTTTGCTAGGACTAGAAGAATGTTAACATGGGCACTATCACCATCATTGCAGTCAATGGTGAGCCGGCAATAAATAACAGATGGTACAACTACATGCAATAAACATAATACTAGTCGCGTGTTCATTAAATGGTCGAGTTTTGTAACCAGATACTTACAAAGATTCCGGCCTTTTAATGAACGCGCGAGTATAAAAAGTACTGTTTACGTTACAATTGCAGTAGCATCAAACATTCCTCTTCCCTCGCTATCACAATCTCCACTCAAACAAGTGTTATACAATCTACATTACCCCCATCTCCAAGACAGAAAGTATAACAAGAAATAAAACCGTTACTCACGCGTTGACCTCTCTCTTCTTCTTATCCTTATAATCCTTACAAGCTTTCTCAATAGCATCTGGATAGTATCCCTTTAGGTCGTCCGGAACGGTGAGTGTACCGATCTTATAATCGACGTCCTCCTGACCGTTACTATAGGAGGAGCTGTAGCTAACATTTTCGTCGCCACCGTCTCCTGCGTTCCCGTTGCCGTTAATGTTTGTGTTTACATTTTGGCGAGCGAGCATTTGTGCTATATTGTCTGTTAACTAAATACGCCAATGACGCTTTAGATGAACTGAGAACATACCAGGGCCATATATATCCCTTTTCGAGTCTTTATGAGCTAATAAACTATCGCAGAAATCTAATATCCTAAGTCCTAGTTCACCTCGATATCAACTAGCGATATTATCTAACCTTCATATTTTTTGTCCTTAATTACACCCAAGGCTTTATTACTGTCTTCAGAAAGCTCTTGCCTGGGTCCGAGAGGAGATCCTAAGTATTTTCCCCATTAGCCACTATAGAAGCGCTATAATGGGAAGCTATATCAATATACTCACCACTCACGACCAACCCCAATGCCCCAATGACCGCCAGGTAGGATAAGAGTAATGTAGTATGCATGATTAAATTCTTTTCCAAAAATTTCCACTAGGAGAGAGGGGGATGCTGTAATGGAGAGAGAAAAAATGAGGAAAGGCCGCCGGTATTTGAGTGTAAAATCCCCCCATGCTGACTTAGCAACATAACCGCCACAATTGACGTTTAACGGCTAAGGGTTGATAATTGGGACATAACCGCTTGCCACGCCCTCCTAATTTGGTACATTGCCGTGACCCCATGGCTAGAACGTGACGTAAATTGGGGTGCTTGAATTACCTCATATGAAGGTCTATTCCACCTGCCAATCACTTCTAGAATACAAGGACATGTCTTGGTCTGTACTCATGCAAAAATCAGACTCTAGCTAAGAACGGCTGTCGGTGGTGCAAGAGGCCCACTTTTCATGGTGTATACTACATGTACTTATCGTTAAGATTGTGCCTATCACCACGCAGCCCCCCCTCCCCCCGGCAAAAGGCTGCGAATCGCGGGAACAGATGAAGACATTGAAACTGGTGGAGGTTGCAGTTGAATCAATGGTCCCATAGGTAATCAGGTACCGCAAGAACTGAAGCACTTCCTAGGGGTAGGCCACAGAAGTCCCCTTTCAATTAAAGTATATAGCACGTTCTTAGAGACGCCTGCCTTTCCATTACCTTCTTAGCAAAGCTCCACCTAATATCAATCAGGACACTTCTCCCCTCTATATACCTTACTTCATAAAATACTACAGGGCCTCAACTACCCTTCTAGGCTACAGGACGAGTGCGAGCCTGTGATGCGCCCTCAAGTTAGGTGCTTGCATGCATCAGCTAGGATACTCTATACTGAGAATCATAGAATCGCACTCGATGCACCCCGCAAAACCTTCCGTCCCATTCTAAATACAGCCGGTTGACGGCTGTGAATCAAAAATACTCCACGATGGACAGTGATTTCAAAGACATGTTAGTTAGACTCAAAATAACAAAATAAGACATTTAATAACAGCTCAAAGTCGGGGAAATTTTATGGTTAACACTCGCATTCGAAAAAAGGCGGAGCAAGGCGGTTTAGTAAACAATGAAATGTAGAATGAATGGTATAAAAAAAGAATAAAAAAGACACCCTCCCGCAACAGTTTAAAATGCTCGTCTCAACGTTATCATACCACCCCATGCAGTAGTTCTTCATGATTTAAGAAATTATAAAGGAATGTTACCCGCCTGTTACTTAAAAAAAAAAAAAGGAATGAAAAATGAAAAAATGATGGACTCAGTAAATACAAATACAATCACAATTTAGGTCGTCCTTCTGCGCCGGTTAGAAGCTCTTCCCCAAAGACAACCAGACAGTCGTCTCCTGTTCTATCCTCTACTCGTTTCTCTTCCTCTTCACCCCCTCTCTCGTCATCCCAGCCCCAGATGCCGCCCCTCTCTAGGATCCATCGCTTCGCCAGGTCCGTTGCAACACGGTCTCCGTCACGTCTGGCATCCATGATAAGAAGGACACCACAGATGACCCAGCCGAGTCTCCAGAGAACAGCCCTTCCGGAACGGGTGAGCTCCTCTTTGCTTCTTGTGTCCAGGATGTTTTCAAATTCTTTCCATTCCTTCCATAAAACAATTTTGCATCTTTCTAGGATCTCTCCAGCTTCCCCGGCTCTTCCTCCACGCCCTAGGTTCTCCTCGACGAACTCATTGATGACCTCCCATGATCTTCCCTCACCTCCTGCTCTGCTTGTTCGCTTTAAAACACCAATAAGATCTGTGATGAGAACGTTTGTTGTTCCTTCCCAGATAGACAAAACCTGCGTGTCTCGTAGTAAACGGGCAATGTTCATGGGCTCTTCGGTCTCATTAGGCCCAATTCCACCAAGGCTTTCAACAGATTCCGATAAAGTAATCATAGCCAATCGTGCAGTGAGCGCTTTTGTCATTGGTGTAAGTATACGGAAAAGTTGAACCGCAGAGGCCGATGAGGGGACATATAAGTATCCTGAGTTTATGGAGGTGGGGGAATCAGCGTCTTCAAGGAGCGAAAGAAG
Organism: Morchella sp. 2016-103; assembly: GCA_024713925.1. NCBI lineage: Eukaryota > Fungi > Ascomycota > Pezizomycetes > Pezizales > Morchellaceae > Morchella > Morchella sp. 2016-103. Next base: position 2,560,200 of record JAMGZF010000002.1, read on the forward strand.
GTGGACAGTGAGGAAGGTCAAGTGTGCTGAAGCCCTGTGCAGTAGCTCCAGGCCAGCCAATGTTCGTAAATGTAGGGGCATTGTCCATAGTGGTCGGTTCTTCGCAACAACCCGGGCCTTGGCGTATGCCTATTCCAATCAGCATAGTTCCCTGTGGAAGCTTTAAATCATAAGAACATACCTTGGCAATCGCCAAACCTCTCCTCATAAAGCTCACCGCTGTGACAGAGTTGTGGACTCTGCTAATGTTTAACACAGTGTTTATTTCTCTGATACCTTCGCCCTCTGCTCCGATCAACCATGCCCGCATCCCATTCAATTCTAGCTCAGCCGTGGGCAATGCCATTGTTCCTGTGTTCTTCTTCAGCCTTGCAACCTTAATTCCATTCCTGTCACCATTAGGCAATCTTGTTGGTGCATAAAATGCACTCAACCCACTCGCTGTCCTTGCAAGTAGAATGGTCATGTCGGCATCTGTAGCCGATGTAATGTATTTATAACCATCGATAATCCAAGGGCCCAGTTCGTCAACATCGTCAAAATTTGAGGGCTCCGCAAGAGGGGAGTAGACTGCTATCGTCTCTCCACGGCCAACCTCTGACCCTGGCGGACGTTCAGTCATCCATTGGCCGCTTGTCCATCTGGTTGACTGATCGCGCGCAATCAGGCGAAAGTGGGCATTTGCAAAAACTTTACCCTGTGTTGAAGATGGTGCTTTCGGAATTTGCTGTGCCAGCAGACGGGCGGCACCGTCAGTCATAGCAAAAGGGCATGTCGTAATAGCGGATGACGGAGACAGAATGTAGTACCTACGGTTGTTAACTCCGGACGGTACAATTAATGATGTAAACACAAAAAAAAAAAAAAAAAAAAAAACTCCGGACGGTTTCAAGACAAACAGAAGACACATACTTTGCGAATTGTCCGATCCTTCCATATCTCCCTTCGTAACCTTCGGCCACGATTCCCTCCTGAGCGCCGAGCTCTGACAGTTTTCGCCAACCTACGGATGTCCGGAGATTTTCGTTTCGGTTGACAAACGCGTTGTGTGATTCGAATGTTGGTGGGCTTATCTCGGCATCGCGAAGCCAGGCCAAAACTTTTGGCGAGAGGGCTGTTGATGCAAGAGACTCAAGTTCCTTGTGGAGGGGCTTTAGGAGTACAGGTGAGAGATACACTTGTTGACAAACTTTGTTAGCAGATTGAACGAACACCATGTGAAAAGGGGGGGGGGGGCGTACGGGACAGAATCCGTTGGATTGCGACATCATCTTTGAACTGGTTCTTGAGCCTTGGTGTTTCTTGGAAATAACCAGTGTCAACAGATGAGGCCTTCGAACTCGGCGGTTTTGGACGGGTGGTCTGTTGCTGGGTTTGACTTCTTGATCCTGATGTGGTGGAAGACATGATTTTGGAGGACTGGTAATACAAATTCTTGGAGAGAGAGGGGGGGTGTTTGTTGCAAGAAAAACAACCGACAGGGCAAACAACTAGGAAGAAATATGGAGAAGAGGAAGAGGAAGAAGGGCAAAAGCAAGAATTTCCTGGTGTCTCCCATCAACCTCCACTCTTACTCAATCGATCACTCAATTACTCGCTCACTAACCATCGCTAGATCATATTATCACCAATGCCAGCCTCACGTTATCTAGGTTACGTGCACTCCACCCTGCCTCCACGTCGAAAAACAGAGACTGTATGCGTGCAGCGTGTCTCTTACAGGGCCCAGACGGTAGGGGCCCCGGCAGTCTGGGTGAACACCGTTCGTTGGACTACACTCGCTGTACATACCTACTGACTGTTGCTGTTGGTGACAATCAGTGCGTGGTTAGCGGGTGTGTTGCCGCTTCGTGGCTCCACTCAAATTGTTTCATTTGCGGGGGAGGCTGAGATTCCCGCCCTCCAGTAAGCGAGACATCGGTATTCTGGAACGCGCAGCTGTAAAGCTGAACATTTCGGGCCCTGAAGAGAAGAGGGGCAAGCATGAGCATGAAGTATCAGGATATCCAAATGTGTCTAGTTATGAGTATAGAAGGTAGGTGGAACACCTATGGCAGGTGGAGTAGAGGTACTAGAGCACAGTTCAGAGTGGTAAAGTCGATACCCGCTGCGCTGCATTACCACTTGATAGGTAGAGTGTAGTACGTCCTACATGATACCATACATAAGGGCTTTGCAAAACTGAGAAAACTGTTGGCTAACTGGGTAGGTATATCCTACGCAGTCCAAACGCAGGAACCCTGGTCCAATTGAACTGAGATGGATGCCTTTTTCTCGATTTATAATGGTTTCTGGCGGGACAACGGCGCCACGGCGCAATCCATGCAAGCTAGAAATTGGTGTCTGGTGAATTTCCAAAAAATGGTTTGACCTCGAGGAGTTTTCCAATTAAACAAAAAAAAATTATAAGCCATGTAAGGGCACGTCCCTCAGTATCGTGGTATCACAGTCACTGTGTAACTACTTTTTGAGCTGAACTGAGTCTGCAGGAAACAGTCCAAGGCGGGAATGCTTGTGCATGGTCATCTTGTGGAGATAAGTAAGTTTGGACTCGAATATGTTACAGAGTAGCAGCAGAGGTGACCTGTCAAACACAACCCTCTCCAGCACAGGAACATGTGCCATACCCGACCCATCTGTTTTCGATCAGGACATTTAATATTTATCTTCCTTCGATGTGAAATCACTTGCCAGTTGTTCCCAAAAGTTCTATAAACAGGATTCCATCATGATCTTTTTTCCTCCCGGGTCTTAGAGTCAATGTCACGCGGGGGTGCGGCACATTTGAACACTCAAGGTAATTCTACCCGATTGAAGAAGATCCAACGCTTTGATACTCCTTCGCGATGGCGGAGCTTTTTCTGTTCTGGCCGTTTAAAGGGAAAGGATCCAGATTTATTGCAAAAGAAGGATTGTTGTGGTTCTAGAATGGCGCGCCGCCAGCAAGGAAACTCGGTGTCATGTGATACCGCGCTCCCTTGAAACGACGCGTGGTGTTTTCTCCTTGCCATTTACAGCGTGACGTGACGTGACGTGACGTGAGTTACAAGAAACACATTGATTAATTCGTGTCTATATTTTTTGACTTAGCTAGCCCTTCTAAGTGGAGTTAAAATAGAGAGACTCCTATTTAAGCGACACAAGAGACGGGCCGGGGTTAGTGGGAATGAAAATATTTCCATTTCAGCTGGCGTGACAGAGCTGGAGTTTTCGAATCTCAAAGTATAATTAAGTATGCAATTGCACGCCTCTAAGCTAGAAGGCTGTAGCATAGCATAGAGTACTCTTTGCAAAGGCGAGTCAGTACCTATTCCCTAAGTTGCGAGGTGTTCAATATCATATTTAGATATGCACTCGTTATACCTGAGACACAAGGGTAAGAAAAAACAAAGAAAGCCTAATGCGAGTGATAATTCATGATACACGCGTGAATGGGACCACTCCATGACCAACCGTCAGAACATATCCAATCACTAAATTCCTCTTCGGCTCTTTATTCTGCTCTGCCTGTGTTTTACGCACCCTTACCGCCGATGTGGGAGGATCAGTTACGGCAATTCAGCGAATACCGAGCGAGAGATACTCCACATTCTGCACCACGCACAATTGAGAATATGTAACTAGTTCCCGGGGGAGCGGTCAAGCGACCGCCACTGAGACGGCAGCAGAATCCCTCCGGTTCCATGCATATGGATGGATGGGGTTGGGGTAAAGAGAAGCAGCAACAGAAAGACAAGTCGTGCGTGAGATGATCCGATAATGATTGCTCGAGCTCTGCCACACCGGACACGGCGGCTGTAGATCAAAGAGTTGAGTAAGATACACTAGCGTATAACGGGAATCGTGGGGTCTGTATGGCCCAAGACGTGGAGCTCCCTCTGGTCTGTGAAATTTATTGGTGGTTTTGGTACAGACCGCATACACAGCGCTGCCGAGCCAAGGTGTGAAGAAGCGAAGCTCACACGTAGTAAACAGTGTCTGACACTCGGATCGTAATCGGGTATTAGCGCAATTATAGTAAAATCCGAGAACATGGTCCAATTGCAGGTACAATTTCGTGTTCAGTAGTTTATCGAATAAAGGTCTTCTTCATCTTCGCCTCGTCTTCGCCCTGTCTCTATCGTTCTATCCAGAACTTACTGGTGGGATTATTCCCACTTCATCACCTTCTTTCAATTCCCTCTCCGCATCCTCTTCGATATCCACATACTCTAGGTTCACTGTAACCATACAAGAACCCAAGACCTTCGCCTTTATCCCCGAATACCTTCCGTTAAGAGCATCAAACAACTTTCCCAGAGCTAAGGGGGCCGGGAGAAACTCGCTATCCTTTTTTGTGATGGTAGTAGCGGAGGAAAAGTATAGGACCTTGAAAGTTCCTGGCGGGGCTTTTTTTGACGCCATAACGAAAATTCTGTAGATTTGAGACCCTTTCGGTTGAGATTAATTAGTGAGTGGGGTTAGAGGTAGATTTAAATCAGCACGTGGGGAACACAAACCTTTCGTAATTTCCCGTAGGAGAACTCCTATGTTTTGTCTGTGGTTGGTTGATGGCTGAAGCACAGAGACGGAGCTTCCAAAGGACCCTCCCCCGGAGACATCAAGGGTGCGCCAAGACGCAGATTGGCAAAAGCCTAAATCCCGATACGCCGCCGCTGGAAGCTCGAAAGGTGGGGTGTCTTATCACATAAAAGAAGCATGTTCCAACTTGCTTATCCCGGGAAAATCCGATGCATAGGATGATGATGGTGGATCTGCACGTTTGCGCGAATATTGGAGAGGGAAGCAGAGAAAATTGTTTCTGTCTTCGCCATCGACAAGTTTTGCCTGTCGGGAAAAAACACTGACTATGTGCGTCTAGAGAAGATTTGCCGCACAACTAACAAAGAATCTTTTCTTTGCCGCCAGCTGCGGATACTTTCTCGGTTTAATGACTGATATTAAAGGCTTGAAGCAGGAGGTTGTGGGGGTAAATGACGAAGGAGGGGTTCTTGGGAAAAGAGCCTCATGCATGCGGAATCTCGGTAGGTTGTCCGGAGGATTAATACATGTACCCGGGGTGGATTTCCGCAAAAATATTTGCTTGTATCATACCTCAGAGCAAGGTTTGACATGGAAGGAACTCTGCAGTGCACCACTTGCTACATTCATGTAGCAGGAGTACGTGTAGCAGATAACAGGTACTGAGGAATGGACTAGGAAAACCCTAGCCCTTAAGGCCTTATGACGAGAGAACCGAGATATATGGTGTCTTTTATATCAGTTATATTATAGACCTTGGGAGATTGCTCTATACGGTAGTGGGCTGTGGAGCTCGGTCGGGCGTTTATGTTGCCAGGTGGAAGTCGAGTGATGCTGTGTGCGTACACTGCTGCGCTGCACGGTATTACTATACTGGTCTGGATAGATCAGCCCCTTGGAAGTGAAAGTGAACTTATAAGCATTAATTTTTAATAATATAGGGTTACTGGTCTTTATACATACCCATAAGGAGTCTATGGTCATTGGTTTGCGAAAGCCCCGCGAGTGCCTGTCTTGGAACGAACGAGGTTGGAATAAGCTCAATCATTGACTCAGACATTCCCTAACGTGAAACTATAATTAGAGTTTCTTAGGATCGAACCCTATCTTATCATCGCTAGTCCTTACCAGGATCTAGATGTTATATGTTTGGAAATTGTCCGTGTTACTAGAACCCCGGTATATACTCGCATCGCCGAAAGATCTAGGAGTTTTGCGCCGTAGGGCAGTTTTAGTACTCCACTCCATTTTTGATTCCATCCCTGGGGGCCCTGACGGCAAGTTTGCACTGCTGATGGTCATGAAGACTTATAGACAGGACGAATAATCAAAAGAGGCTTACCATAAATCTTTCGAAGATCTTACCCATCCGACAATCGAAAGGATTCTTTAGTGCCAGAAATTCATCGCTTTAAGGCTATATCAGGCCTCAAAGCTTCAAGGGCTAGCTGGCCTGATGACTACATGTACACAAAATATACCCATGAGCTTTCCATGATACATTGATGTCCATCTTATTTCGGGAGTGACTAGCATTGCAATATCAAAGACATCCTTCCAACGGATAGACCTAGACTTAAGTTCACAAACACGCCTTAAATTCAATTAGGTGTTAACAGAGCAAGGATGAACGAAAGAGGGAGAAGTCTCACAATACAGATATCGTACCTATCCTTGATTTTGACATACGTCCGTTTGCTTTCTCGCAACTTCAGGTATTCCACGACTAATCAAGTCGAAGAAAGAAGAACACAATTTAGGCGGCTAGTGCGATCAATGAGGGACGATATCCACAAATATTTATACATTTATGATGTGCACCGGCCGGGAGATGACTGCATGCGTTCAAACCTGGGTCCAACACAGCAAGCAAGCTGTTTTATATTTGTGAGGCATTATAAGATTTGACAAAAACGTAATGTCGAACACTTGATCGTCGAAGAAATGACAGATCTAGCATCCTTTTAGAGGATATTCACCCAATAATAAGCCCTCTAAAGAGCATGAGTTTTCTTGTAGAAAGGGCCCAGGGTCTTCTCTAAATTGTTAAAGAGATGTTTTAGGGATGTTTAGCTAGCAGGGGGTAGAGTAAAGAGGGATTTTGCGGGAGAGCGCATAAAGATCAATTGTCGATGAGTGCGCTCCTTTCAACGGGAATGAAAAAAGAAAGAAAAGCTTGCATTCATTCCAATTGGAGGGTTGTGTTTCAATCCTGGGACGTCACTCGGCCTTAGTGACTGCCGGGTGTAACAATCCTCACCGAGAAGTACTACATCATGTCCTACCTACATGTATTGTATGTAGCCATTTTATCCTCGTGAATTTGGTTTCTCCAGCACCTTAAGTACATACTTACATGTAACTACGAACTTAAAGATACATGTAATCTTAGCAATTGATCAATTGCAATCCAGGCCCGGTTTAGCCTCAGAATACTTGTATATATCCATCCACATAGACTAATTGCCATTTAGTATGTACATGTAGAATACTTTTAATAAAGTACTCTAGGCGCGGCCCGCAGAAGCTCCTACATACTTAGGTCTTACGCGTCGTGAACCGGCCCTGCAGCTGCGGGCTCTGCAGTCCGCAACATACGCACCAGTCCGAAATCTTCAGCCCACCCTCGAGTAGGTCCAGACAGGCCATGCCAACACACCTACCTGCCAGCACATGTCACGCACTGTTGATAGATTACAACCACGGTCCCTCTCTCCACGAAATGAGAAGAAAGCTTCAGATAACGCACGGCCTGGACTCGGGCTGGGAGCTAATATTGGAGTATCGGCACATTGTGGCTTTAGCTCCGTTCCGTGTCTGCTTTCCTACGGAGGCATTTTGCGTTCCCGAGAGGCAAAGATCTCGGAATAAATGCAAAAAAAAAAAAAAAAAGAAAGAAAGAAAGAAAGAAAGAAAAAGGCGTCCTGTGGGTGGAGAGGCTCTTTTGGTGGGATGGAAACCGTTGTATGATTGAAAGAGAGTGAAGAGGGGTCGTTTACAGTTGGCTTATTGTATTGGCGGGGTGCCTGTCGGCTGAGACACCGGTTTTTTTGCCTTTCCCCCCACCTGCGGTGGGTTTACCCATATCCCTGCAGGTTGGCTGCAGCCACTGCGTTCCTTGACCCACGCGTTGCTAATCTTACTCTATTCGGTTGCCTGCTGGATAGCAGCAAGAAATCTTGAGACTCAACTTGTTTGCATTCAAAGAACAAACATTATGAAAACAGACATGTCAACTCGAAAAAAATTGCAGAGAAATCCTCAATTGGGATACTAGAAAGAAGACATGAATATATAGCTATAATTTTATAGCTCTGTGTGCATACACATTGCTGCAGAAAGCTACATGTATTAAGCCAATTATATGCGTGGAAGCAAGCATAACCTGTATCTCATTTCCAGCGTCCGTGTGTGCCTATGAGCTTTGTCCAAGAAAGTTAGCTGCTCGTTTCGTCATCTTGGTCCATTCCGAAATTCATCCCCTCACCGTTCTGGGGGTTCATAACGTCCACCAGGCTTTCTCAATTCTTCCCTACTTCTACTACTTATTCCCCTCCTCCTCATCATCGTCCTCCCTCTCTTCCCTTCCCTGCAACATTCAGCAAACCATCATCTGCATCATCGATTTCTCAGGACACATCTCGTCCTTCTTCACCCTATCAGTGGTGAGTTGTTTTACCCTCAATCTGTTTAGGCGGAGATAGCTTTCCCCCGCTTTTATCAGTACCTATCGATTTTTCGCTTTTTATCGATCTATCAATAGTTACTAGCTGGTTTTCATCATTCCCGTCGTGTTTTTAGAGGCATTTTATTATAATATAAATGCCTCTAGTTCCCTATGATCATGATTGATTATCTACCTATACCCTTTTTATTAGCGGTGTTCATCGTGAAAGCTTTCTAATGTTTAGTTTCTTCCGCAAACAGAAAAAGCCTGTCATCGTAGGCAAAAAGTCGGTTGCCGAAGCCCAGAAACCTGTTGTTGAAGTTAAAAAGCAGCCAGCTGTTGCAGTTTCAGTACCCGTAGAAGCTCCAAAACCAGCCGTCGAGGTACCCAAACCAGTCGCCGAACCAGCTCCAGAAGTCCCAAAGCCGGTGGTCGAAGCTCCGAAGCCAATTGCTGAACCTACTCAGCCAAGTGTTGAAACGCCCAAACCAGTCATCGAAGCCTCCGAGCCAATAGTAGAAGTCCCCAAACCGATTGAAAGTCCTGAACCAGTCGCAGAAAAAATACAAACCCCACAGCCAGAAACAATGACTTCATTCAAGAACCTCCCTCAGCGCCTTTTCCCCCAATCCAGTGATGGGGGTCTTGGTGTTCCCCCGCCCAGGAGACATGAAAAGTCTCAATCTGCTTTCGTAAGTTGTCCCAACCAACCAATGGCAAATTAAAGCTAACCTTAATACCCTTTTTTTAGGCTTTTGACAATACTTCCACTTCAGTGGCTGCCAGTCAAATGCGAAATGCCTTGAACAAGATGGCCGATGGTGTCAAGGACCCTGTACTCAAGAAGGTATGAGATTATCACGTTACTAAGACAGCAGCTATGACGTCAGAATCTAATAATATTGCTACGATAGAAATTCGAGACAGAGATGGACAACTTTTTCGCTCTCTTCAGGCGCTATCTGACAGACAAAGCTAAGGGTACTACTCTGTAAGTCTCTTGAGCAACCTCTACAATTTGGATAATTACTTACTTTTTGCTATAGTGACTGGGAAAGAATTCAGCCCCCTCAGGCATCACAGGTTGTTGCCTATGACACCCTTCCAACTATTGAGAAGTCATCACTTCTCGGAAAGCTTGCTGTACTCAAGCTTAATGGTGGACTTGGTACTTCCATGGGCTGCGTTGGCCCTAAGTCCGTGATTGAAGTCCGTGAGGGAATGTCCTTCCTTGATCTTTCTGTCCGACAAATTGAGTACCTCAACCGCACATATGGCGTAAACGTTCCATTTGTCTTGATGAACTCCTTCAACACCGATGATGATACCCAGAACATCATTAAGAAGTACGAAGGCCACAATGTCGACATCTTGACATTCAATCAGTCCCGTTACCCCCGTGTCCTCAAGGATTCACTCCTTCCTGTCTCTAAGGACTTCGACTCGCCAATCTCCGACTGGTACCCACCTGGTCACGGTGATGTTTTCGAGTCTCTTCAAAATTCTGGTATCCTTGATGACTTGCTCGAACGCGGCGTTGAATACCTGTTCCTCAGCAATGTCGATAATTTGGGCGCCGTCGTTGACTTAAACATCCTCGAGCACATGAAGGAGACCGATGCTGAGTACATCATGGAACTCACTGATAAGACAAAGGCTGATGTCAAAGGTGGTACTATTATTGATTACGAGGGCACGGTTCGTCTTCTTGAAATCGCCCAGGTTCCTAAGGAGCATGAGCAGGACTTTAAGTCTATCAAGAAGTTTAGGTACTTCAACACCAACAACATCTGGCTCAACCTCAAAGCTATCAAGCGTGTTGTCGAGAACAACGAGCTTGAACTCGAAATTATCCCAAACTTCAAGAGTCTCGCTGTCGACAAGAAGGGCGAGTCTGATATCTCTATTGTCCAGCTCGAGACTGCTGTGGGTGCTGCCATTCGTCACTTCAAGAACGCACACGGTGTCAATGTTCCCCGCAGAAGATTCTTGCCCGTCAAGACCTGCTCCGACTTGATGCTTGTCAAGTCTGACCTGTACTCTATGAAGCACGGTCAGCTCGTCATGGACGCTGGCCGATTCGGTCCTGCGCCGTTGATCAAGTTGGGAAGCCACTTCAAGAAGGTCTCGGACTTCCAGAAGAGAGTTTCAAGTATCCCCAGGATTATTGAGCTTGATCACTTAACCATCACTGGTGCCGTGAATTTGGGCAGAAAGGTTACTTTGAAGGGTACCGTCATTATCGTTGCCAACGAGGGCAGTACAATCGATATCCCCAATGGAAGTATTCTCGAGAATGTTGTTGTTCAAGGATCCTTGAGGTAATACTTTACCAATCCCATGTCTCTTTCATCCTGAGTATTGCCTACAGAACTAACCATTATAATAGACTGCTTGAACATTAAACGACAACCACGAGTCGTTGTATAATGTGCATTTCCTTTGAGATTGCGCCTTTTCTTGTCCAAAAGAAGCGCCTACATGTTCTAGCGGTGTCTGCTCTTTACCCTAGGGAAAGGATTTGTTCCCAAAGTTTCATTTTTCTAGATTTTCTTACAATTTTTGTTTGGGGATTTTTTTCTATAGCTTGGGTTTCTTTTTTGTAATATCATGTGTAGTGCACTTCTGTTCAGATGATGAAGTTATGTGTGCCTGTGGGTAAACGTTTCCCATCTGTGTATGTCGTTTAGATATCAGCAGTAGATGAATTGACAAGGAAGTGAAGAAGCAAAATTTATTTGCTAAAACGCAATGTTCCCCTAGTGAACGGTGTGCTGTCTAGCCTCAGCTTAGGTATGTATCCGACTCGATCTCCTCCATATTAACGGAAGTGGGGTAATAGAGCCCGAATTCTGATACACTTCGGAATTCTCAAATTGACCAGAATGTTATGCAGTATCGTGGTAACGTATTGATAGGTTATGTATTTTGTTTGCCATCATTATCAGGTTTACCCAGCCATGCATGCATGTATGGTTAATAGAGTTTAGGAGACGCCCCATAATTACAAGGGCGCAGACATCTCGGGCACAAAGAGGAATCAAAAAATTTCAGCGCCCCTAACGAATTCCTCTAGAGTTGCCGGTGGGAGCCTGACGTCTAAACTCGGTCGCACAGAAAATCGATGCATAACACAAGTGATTATCCGGGCCAATGACCATGATCTATGTGCATACCCTGAGCGGATTATCTATCAGGCGTTATAAGCTTCTGAACATTATTGCGTAGGTACATACATGAACATGTAGTTACATACACGTATGTAGAGTACTCTTGGAAGGGCCCTAGAGTATTATTCTCACGCATATAGCGCAGTTACATACATGTACATAGTAGATGCTCACATCGATACTATATGCTAGCATCGAGAACGGATCATAGACACGGATTATCTCTTCTGGTTCCGGCGCCGGGTGTTTTTTTTTTTTTTTTTTCAAGGTTGCTCTGGAGCTTGGACCAGGCGCAGAAAATAGCCGAAACCCTTAGGAAGGAAGCTTGCATTTTCGTCTCCAACACGCGCTCGCATGAAGACCCAATAACAGTTAGGGTGCTTGGTTATCTTGAGCAGATTCGCCCGCTCTCTTGTGGGGGGGAGGGGAGCTCTCTTTGAATTTAGGGTTAGGTTTTGGAGTAATTAATTAACTTTGCCGCCCAGCTAGACAAGGACGGGGAGTAAAATATTTATTTTGCTTCCTACACTTCTGTTCGTAGATGGGTGAAGCGTGATGTTCAGATGAAACATGACCCCTTGGTCATTTCCTTACACTAGTTAGATATTGGCCAACCAACCAATGAAATTTTGAGCGCTCACTCACTTTAAGGGAAGCGAATACTACCTAACCCGGAAGCAATGACGAAACTGAAAGCGGGAATTTGTTTATATTTAGTCTCGTATCATGTACATACCAAAAGTGGTAAATTTTACCGCTCTTAATCTTTGTTAAGATAATTTTGCGCAGCTCGATTCAATCAATACCTGTCTCGACTCAACGGTGGCCTAGAGCTGGTTAAGGTTTTGATTGAAGCAGAGACTCGAGACGCCAGCGGAGCAGGAGCAAATGTTTCTTAATGTCTTTAAGCAGCGATAGATATAAAGAAAGGAAAAAGTATATATCAAGATGCTGCCTTGATGACGCGGATGACGAGCTCGCTGTGCCTCTATAATTCCCAATCAAACAATTCTTACCAGGTTTCTATTCTCTGTCGCGTGTTTGAACTAACGATGTTTATGGCTCGCCTCGTCCTGTGGCGGCGCGTGGAGAAACCTTGAGGCTAAAAGAATCATGAGGCTGTGCTCCCCGCCGTTTCATGGGTGCCAAGGGGAAGAGGCCGCCTCAAAACGGAAGGGTTTCATGCAAGGTACGAGAAGAAGTGTTGTCGCAGATCTGCTTGACGTGCATCTGATCCTTCTCTCTCTCTCGCTCTCTCCCAAGTCGAATAGAGAGTTAACCGAAAAATAGAAGCCTCCCGTATTACCCCTCTTAAGAAGTGCCTGCGATGGCGATGCTGTGTCCAGTGTATTGGGTGGTAATAATGGTGGTGGTATGTAAATTAAGCTATAGTATAAGTAGATGTATTGTTACACGCGCCGCGCGCCTTGTAGAAACGTACCAGGGAGAGCAAATGAGCGTATCTATTCACGATTATCTAGTCAGAGAAGCAAACTCAGGGTTCGCGGGGGAGGGGGAGGGGGGGCAGGCGGGCAGGGACCGTATGGTTAAGGATGACCCCTCATGACGCCGTTTCAAAAGGAGTGGTTTGGCTGGTGTTTATTATTATGTTGCTCCCGCAACGTCGTTTATACCTGGGTAAAACTACATGTAGTGGTCGAAGCGCAGGCAGGCCACATGGCAATACCCCCAACCCTACATGTAGCTATAGGAAGTACATGTTTCTCGGGAGGGGCGTGATGCATGTATGTACTATACTATTCTCACTCATGCGTTACCCGCGACCGTTGGCGGCTCGTGGAGCACAGTCCAGTCTCGATATTTGACTGATCCCCTGTGCGTCCGTCAAGTGCTGCTGTAAAACATAGGATCGTCATTCTCGCCCAGTTCAGACCTTTCCCAAAGATATCTAGTTGAGGTCGTTTCGGCCAATTGCGGTGTTGAATGAGGATGTCTTGGATATAGGGAATCAACGTTAATTCTCCGTGATCGACAGGCGAAACACTACAATGGTACCGTGCGTGTCTATTTTCTGCTGGCCTATCAAAATTGAAACGGGTTAAATATGTTAGGCCTCATATATGCGTACACTCACGGTTCTCATAGTGGCTTCTTTCAGGTTTGATAAGTATATATACTTGATTTCCACCCCCCATATACACCTCTTTTTTTTATTCCTCATCATACACAAGCAACTCAGATCAATCGAGTTTCCTTTTCTTTTTCTTTTTTTTTCACTTCATACGCTGGTCGAAGATCTTTGATAGATCCATTTTTTTCTCTTTGTTTTTTTTTCCCTTCAGTTTTTTCCTTTCTCTTTTACGACTCTTCCTATAAGTTTACGAAACGAATAATTTTACGAAGTATATTATACGAAATTATACAAGAAGGACGCAAATATGAAGTTTTCCAGCATAATCGCAATCCTTGCTACTTTTGCAGTCACTGTCCAATGCCACAGCTGGGTAACTTTCCCCATTCTTTCTTCGATATTACCATGATATTAACCTACTTTTCTAGGTCCAAACTCTCGAGGTCGTTGGTCTTGACTCCAACCTCAGCAGCAGCGGTGTCAAAGATGACAAAACCCCTCAGCCCGGTCTAGGCTACATCCGTGCCTACTCAGCCCGCGCTGATGCCGTTGCCGTTAACACTATCCTATTCCCCAACACCGACTTCGCCTGCCGTGCCTCACAGCGCACCCAAACCCAAGACCCTAGATTTGTTCGTCTGAAGGCCAGCCCCGGCGATACAGTCCAGGGCAGCTACACCGAGAACGGGCACATTACACTCCCAGCTGTGGGCCAGTTGAGCCCAGGAAAAGTGTTCTGGTATGGGACCTCACAGCCTAAGGAGGACGAGAAGCTCGCCGATATTAGGGCCTGGACCAGTGATTGCACCGGTGGAGATGGGAGAGGGTGTCTTCTGAATGTGACTCCATTCGACGACGGAAAGTGTGTGGAGAAGTTTGATATTGCAGCGGCAAATGTCGGAGTCCCGGGGGGAAGAACGGAGGAAGGAGTTTTAAGGCTTAAGGCGGCGCCGGAAGGGCTGCCATGCTCGAGTACATTTACTATCCCGAGTAATGTCCCAGTTGGATCCGTGTACACAGTCTACTGGGCATGGGACTACTCTGAGCATTTCGGACCCGAGAACCCGGATCCAGCTGTTGCTAAGGAGTGGTATTCATCCTGTATGGATATCGATATGGTGGCCAAGGGAGCAGCGAAGAGGAGGATGGTGAGGAGTGCAAAGTTCAGACTTTATGATTAGATGATCTCTCATGATTCTTTGACTTGTTTATTTCTTGTGTGAATTTTTTATCCATTTTTATCATGATACCCTGTTTATACACCTACGGACCTACAGCAATGATTCTCATTTTGTTTCTTCTATTACGGTTTTCCTTTGCTATCTTTTTTTATGTTCACGTGTACTATTTTATATTTGGGTTTGCATAGCTGGTTTATGTCTCGATTTCCCGTTTTGTATTATGGCATGGTTTTTCTTTTATCTCTCTCTCTTTCTCTTCTTTACTTTAGCATTATCATACATATAGCATTCTTAGGAGTTGGGACGTTGGTGATGAGGAAATTAGAATAACAAAGAGAAGCTGTTGTTATGAATTGATTGGTTCACTGAGTTAAACTAGGTGAAATTTGAAAAAAAAAGACCGGGATCATGGGTAAGCACTCGGCTGATTGATAGGCGTGTGCAGTTACTACTTAGTATTCTGGCAGGATTTGCAGCAACCAACAGAACCCGGGATAGTAATAATAGTGAGACATGCTGCTATATATATAACACAAACAAAGTTCTTTATTGGACCTCTGATTTTTTATCACCAAGCATTCAGGTGTTAGAGCTGCTGAATCGGTCGAGCCCGCCAGACCATTGAACTTGTGACCTGACCGTGCTTCTAACACCCGAGCCGAGATACCGCGTTGCTCTAAGACACCAGAGCTACGGTACATAACAGGGCACGGGCCAAGTGGCCAGTGGGACCATACAGGATCTCTTCCTGCTTCCTTTCTCCCTTTCAAGGTCAGCCGCCCCCAGAGCCCCCATATATGATCGATCGTTATTCAGCATAGGCGAACAGCATTGAAGATACCCCAAATTATTCGCCAAACTCACAAAATTCTGGCAAATTGAGACAGTTGACCTGGTCCGGCGAATTGCCATGGTGGTTGGTTCGCGCTCTCTCCCTATCTCCGTGGAGAAATGCCTTTCCACTACTGAAAAAGGCTTCTTGAGCCAGACCTATCTAACTATATTTGTCCTAGCGTGTCTTACCCGAGAATCATGGCTTATCACTCGACATGCTCGGTTGTGTAGGGTCAAACTGCCGTCACAATCGCTTCTATTAGTTGGGGCTCGGGGCTGAACATTTTAAGTATCGCCTGAGACAGAGAAATGTTAGATAAACTTCTCGCTTATGCTAGCTCATTTACGTTCGACGGACGACCAGCCTTAATTGCCTTAATTGCACAGTTATAGAATAATAATAAGAGGAAATGTAGCTAGTGATTGCAGGTCTAAGTCATGCAAAATTTATTAGATCTACCTCTCGGTGTTGGGGGCGTTTTAGGTAGGCATTCGATATATAAAGTAATATCTATAGCGCCTTGAACTCGTCGATCTCTCCCTCCTTTGTCCCTGCGACTCTAAATCCCACATTCCTTCCTCCAATAACTTTCCACCTTTACCCTCAATTGCCAAAGCACATCTGAAAATCTCGACTGACTCACAGAGCCCTTCACCACCCACGGAATCGGCGTATCCAGTGTCGGGTCCGCCAATATATGAAACAGCTGCTCCATGTCTAGCACACTCTCGTTTTCCAAATGCCTTAGGCACGCTGTTTTTATCTCAAACGAATCACGAGGGTTGAAGGCCTCCTCTCCATTCTCCTGGTCGAAAAACTTTACACTATACCACCAACACCGATAAAATGCCACCTCGAACCGACTGCCTCCCGGTACCATGTCTACAAGAAGTGGGGTACCGAACATGAATGAGGCGGGGATAAGGCTAAAAGCACTGGAGGTAACAGCGTCACGACAGATATCGATTTTTCGTTTGTTGAGGACCAGCTGCGCAGCTTGTGTTCTGCCTATCAAGCTGTTCCCCGAGGATGGTAGGTGGTATCGCATCAGTCGTAGAGCATCATCCCAGGCCTCCGGTCGGATCAACCTGCGTGTGATTGAGTGGCAGATACCGTGCTCGTTATGTTCCCATGTGTTGTTGAATGCTTTGGAAGCTAGAAGGGTCGAGCGAAGGGTGGAGAAAGAGTCGAGAGATTTTAGGATGGAAACGAGAATGTCGACAGGAAGTTGGTCGATTGAAACTGGGGCAGGCATGGCTGTGATATTTGTGTAGGATTGGGTAGGATTGAGAGTTTGTTGCTAGATATGCTATTTGGATTGTCTAACCCCACTCTGTTCAAATGGTATCTTTAGGTGTACTATGAGGGAAGTAAATAGTATTGACGTATGATATACCCGTAGTCCAAAGTGTGTGTATGGGCTTTGGTTGACTGCCTAAACAGAAATCTCGGTATGGCCTTTCGAATTCTGGGTCCTTCCTGAAGCCAAAGCACGGTGTTTCTTTTTTCTTTCTTTTCCGGAGTGGGGGTTTCTGTGACTAGATTCTTCAGTAACTAAGGCTACGAGAAGCATCACTATATACTCCCACAAAACCGATCTGGCTTGACATGCAGCAACACAGTTTTCGGGTCACATTGTCTCGACTACCGTTATTTATCGCTCGTGCCCATCAAAATACAACCCCTTCCCTTTCCCTTTCCCTTTCCCACACTTCCTCCCACGCACTCTTCTCCACTCCACACACCACCCTGCGTTAAGCGAGGTTCAGGTCCCGAGTATCATCCTGGGTGTGGATCGCTTAGGTGCCGTAACATTACGAATGATGACTTTGGCCATTTACTGCACAATAAAATAGGGTTAGGTTTTCTTATTATCGTGCGGGTTTCCGGTCTGGGAAAGGGCAACCCACTAAGCGATGACCCAGCCTGAAACAAATTTGTCACTACATCTAACCGAACTTCTAGTTAACTACATCATCACTCTCACAACACCAGTTGCTCTACCCACCAATGCATGGCGTGTGTGGTGGTGGTGGTGGTGGTGGTGGTGGTGTCCGTCCCTGCGCTATAACCGAAGAACCCGCCAGAGTTAACTCTAGCCGTCTATTTGAGAACTTAGCTGTTCCTCTCTTGACTACTCTCCCGCATCGGGAGTAGGAGTGGGTTATCTTCGGGGGTCTTACATGAAAATGGCGAGATATTACTTTCTTTCCAAGCGAGAGGGAGAAGGTATACATACATGTACAGAGAGAATGGGCTTTCGGATCCACGGAATAGTGTACCGCTAAAACTTGAAACAAAAAAAAAAGTTCCTCTCTGAAGAGTTTTGATTGGTCTGGGGAGGTCATTGACGGGTCATTGATTAATTGCAGGTAAGTATGTATGCATACCATTAATTATTAATTATTCTGAACTTCCGCATCAATCACACATAGCTTTAAGCTTATCCCATCAAGTGCCTAATTGATCAAGGAATACTTATTACAGGGGCTACTCTCGATTAGAATTGGTAATTAATCAATATAGTCCTCGTCGGAAGAAACCAAGAGGAAAAATGGAATCTTGCATATACAAAAGCTGCATTTCTCCCCTCGAGCGCCTACACGTTGCACTTCTTCCATTCATATCAAGTTACGGCCGGATATATGTCAACGGAAACCAAGCCTATATACGTACCACTGTTTCAAAAAAAAGCTTTTTCCCCCCTTACCAAGCCGGGAATAAAGGCACAGATGAGTTGAATGGCCCTTATATCATTAGATACTGATTATACAAAGTCTTTTTTTTTTCCCTACCGAATATCCAGCCCGCGGATATTGCGTCTCTTCTCCATCGATCAAGGCAATCGAGGAGCTCTCACATTCCTCGGGGCCATAGATAAGGAATGATAAAAAAAAAGAATTCAGATCAGATCTAAAATGACGTGGATCAGGACTACTTAAGCACTGGGTACCAAAACCATTCCCCTGCATCGCCGAGGCCCGAGGGGGAGCTGCATTTGCATCGTGGTACGAAGCTATGTATTATGTATATACTTCCTTACCCAGAATCTACTCACCGAGCATCGAGGACATAACTAAAGAGGGGGAAGATCGGGATCTCAGAAGTAGCTGTTGCTTTACCGTCGGGCAGTAAGGGGCCGAATGGGAGGGGCTATATAGCCTGAACGCAGCCTCTCTCTTTTATATATATATATAGCCAATGGCTAGACAATTCATAGGCTTGCAGGTTGCAAACCGGGGATCTACTTTGATCTACGCTGAAAAGTGGGGTGCAGACCATCATCCTAGTACTGAGACAGATTCATCCCTTATATGCCGGTGCTATACATATGTGCCCTATCTTTATACCGGAAGACGGCTAGTATTAATGTCGTGCACTTATGTTTAGAAACCGGAAAACGGGTGTTTCTATATCTATTATAACGCCAACGTCTCGAATACTTTCCATACGGAATTAAGGCGTGCATAGGTTTACCTAAGGAAGATCTTGAATCTGTCAGTCTGTGCTACTCTCGACCAGGGAGTGACATCGGGAGAATCGCGCCCCCGGGCCAATACCAGAACTAGAATCCACCGCCCCCACCCCTCACACTGAGAGATCCAATGATACAAGCTTTCGCTCTACCCGGGTCAGGCTGCAAGTTTCTGCACACAAAATTGCGTCATTTACTGATAAGAGCTTCTCTACCCGCCCACTGCCTAGCTTACTGCCGCGCTTGTCGACTCCGTATGTCTTGTGATCCGTCACTAAATATCACTCGACATACAGGACCCGGTAACACCCCATAATTCCCGCTCTCTGGGACGATTCGTACGCATTCATGCGTACGCAAGGACGTGGCCCCTTAAAACCGGATCGAGGGAGAAAAGGCTTGAGTTGACCTCCGAAATGGCTACAGGGTGTATGTAGGGATGCGTGGGTGGGTTGGAGGGACGGAACTAAAAAAGGAAAATGATTATACGTGTATAGACACGTCTTATACACACGAAAAGAAAACTAGGAGTGGAATTTGGTGATTTTTATATGCTGGGATTCTAAAGCTAGAAGTAGAAACTCGTTCTATTTTTTATGCAACCCCCCGGCCCGGGCCGACCCCCCCTAGCATTTACTGGCATCCTTTTTTCCGATACCGATAGCTACCCTACACGTGTCCGATATATGTATAAATGCGTATATGTATGAGCTGTAATACCTATCTCTCGGGTTTGTGGGCTGGGTGCGGAAGCCCGGTGGTGTGGGGATGTGGGTTAGGAGTGGTCGGACTTGATGACTGTGTTTATGTGGGACTTTCAACTTCCGAAGACATGGGTTTTAGTATTATATCTTTCGGGGAGATGAGGGGTAATTTATTGGCGGGCGGTTGAATGTGGTCATACAGGCCATTAGAATCATAGAGGATCACTCGTTATAAGATCGGACTAACCCTTTATTGTATTGTGACTGCTTTATTATGAGCAGGTTTTCACTCCGTTACCCTGTTATGTGCACGAGAAATAAGATTCTCTAGGGATAAGGTGGAGAGTTGCCACGGAAAAAGTTACAGAAAAATGAAAGATGAAAAGAAAGAAAAGAAAAAGAAACAAAACCCTATTCCCCTGACCCGATAGTGACATGTTACACGTATGCGCTGGTGATGTTTAGTCGGACTTGAATCGTACAACAAGGAGTACGACAATGGAAGAGGGGGGAAAAAAGGAAAAAGGAAAAAGAAAAAGAAATCCGCAGGCCCATTCAGATGATCGAACACACAATCCCAGATAACCCTTGCTCCTAATCAAGATCGAGGGTTTGAACACTTAGACAAAAAGGTGAAGGAGCCTGAAAGACTATCGGTGGGTCTAAAAAGAGAATTTCAGTCTCTTTCATGATCGTCATCTGAAGAGAATCTAGGTTGGAGCAAGGGCTGACTCGACAAATCGCTGCCAGGGGGCTCCTTTAGGCCGGTCATGCTTTTGGCGCCACGGAGAAAATTTGGCCTATGCAAGCCCTTTCCCTTCTTATCGGGGGTTTGTAGTGAGACGGTATTTTTGTAGAGGCCCTTATTCTTTGCCCAAGGTGCTTTTGTTGGCTTGAACACCTTTTCGAAGAACTTCTTTACCGAAAGAAAGTGATTTGAGGTTTTGTTCTTGTCGTGTTCTTCTTCCGGAACTCCGACCAAAGTAGGGGCGTGAAACGTATTGTCGTCAAAGTGTAACTGGGTGTTGTGTCTACCGCCGTTATGGCCAATTTTATCATCTTGGATGATTGGCATCACATTATTCTCTGGCTGATTCAGAGTTATTTGAGAAAGATCCAAGGTCGGTTCATCAGCAAATACATCCGGAACCGATGGAATGAGACTATATCGCCTTGACCTGGTATTACTGGTGTCAATATCTCCTGTGTACCATGTCTGTGTCTGCTCATTGGACGAATGCTCATCATCCTCCAGTTCACCGCTCGTACGACCTTCTTCATCCTCCCCAAGTTCCAAAGTGTTTCCATCTAAAACTTCTGTCGTACCATACCAGGTGCCACCAGGGCCACCTATGTATTCATCGCTCGGGGCTTCACTTGGACCATTTGATCTTCTTTCATCATAGACAGCGGAAGGAAGTACGGCCGTGTTAAAGTGCGGGGTGTTTCTCCTTCCCCTGCATATTTTCCGCCTTTGGTCACTTTTGCTAACACCATTCTTGTCGATTTGGTACATACTGGCAAGGCCTTTAATGAATGCTGATTCGCGGTTGGCGTTAGACTGATTTAAAGCTTCACCAGACAACTTTTCTAGAGCCTTCCGCCTACCCTCGAGCTTTTCTTGCAGCGGGCACTCATCGCTTCCATCAGATGATATTTGCGATGCTCTTTGCAGTTGGGCTCCCGACATATTCTCATCCAGGCGTGGGGTACGCTCCCCGGTAAGCATCGCAAGAGTTTGTTCGGTGGCATTGTTTCTACCCCCATTCGAAGCCTTGAGACCGGAGGGACCGATGTCATCTATTTCTTCGTCTAGTGCGGGTGTAGGAATAGTGTTGAATTTCCTTGGGAGGCTTTCGAGGTTGCTAGATTCTCTACTATATCTTATGTCCGCCTCCTCACTGTCTCCATCACCATTTTCACTGTCGCTATCAGCCATTGCGAAATACAGGTTTCCGGTCTCTATACGATCTTCCTGCTCCCAACTTATAAATAACCGACCTTGAAAAAGATCACTTGCCCAAAGATGGGTGTATACGCTGGCCTTGAAGGATGGATTTCCTGTGGCAACTTTCAAATCAAGGAGGAGTTTATTCTCTGCCCAAGGACCCCATATATTGTCGGAATGAGTTATTAGAACCCTTGATCCATGGTAGTGGTCAGATCCAATCATGATAAATTTCCCTTCATCGTTGTCATGGGAGAACAGAGTTGTATGAAAGATTGTGCCAGAACTAAAACCAAACATTACCGGCTGCAGTCTCTTGACGCCGAGGGATTCCTTGTTTTCAGCAGAAGATCGAACAAAGTCTCTGCCGTCCCAAAATGTGTAGTTCCGGGGGGAAAGATAGGCTTTACGTTTGTGGGGCACACGACACAAAAATATCGGGCAGCTTGAGGGGTCTTCGTTACTCAACCCAGAATCCTGGGTCCCCAAGAGGTAGATAAAATCCCCGATGATAATTGTGGCAATGTCTCCCCATTTAGGATGTGTGTGCTGAGATTATTCAATTAGCTATCATGTTCTGCTTTCCTTTCCCCTTTAATAGGCATAAGGGATTCATACATCGAATAGGAGACCACCATGGCGTCTAGCCACCGGCATAACCGTTTCGAAGTCACCTTCTCTACCCTTCCCTTTACCAAATGACTCCATTCGAACTTCCGCCACACCTACGCCGTAATGTTCATCATTTCTCATACCGTCACCATTTTTCCTAGTCTTTCCGAAGAAGACTACACCAAAACTCCCACTCATTGGAAGCTCCAGTATCGGGGAGCGGGTCCAGAGGTAAAACTTGTTTCCTTTACCCTCACTCTGCGATTTGGCATTGTACTTAATTTCTGAATCGGTGAATGGGATAAGGTCAGGCACGTTGTGGAACGCGCTGTCATTCCTTGGATAGGACCAAGAAGTAATCAGTGGGTTGACATATGATCCCAACGACGCAGCGGATGTAGCGATATTGATAAAGTTACTTTCGGGGCCAGGCTCTTGTGCGTATACATCTCCGAACAAAAAGACTGGGACCCCCCCTAGCGTAGAGGAACAACCAAACCTTCGCGGATACTCGTTCCCATCGGACTCCACTAGCCTACCGATAATCTCACCGTTAACTATGGTGGGTGGGAATACTGCACGGGGAAAGGTGGTTCGGGGTATTGGGCCGTTATTAGCTCTAATAACGGATGACATTGTTGTCGTACTGATATTCGCTTTTGATTATCAAGTCGTCTGGTAGCTCTCTAGAGCATATGACTTAAGACAGTATAATGCTTCTTGGTTGTTGCTTTGGTACGGAAGATGCGTATGATGGGGGTTCTAGTCCTGCTCGACGTAGAGGAGAGTGACTTGTGAGAGACTGGTTTCAAGTATAAGTGGAGAAAGAAAAAGAAAGAAAGAGAAAAAGAAAGAGAAAACCGAAGTATCACTTCTAGAAGTTAGGATATCAGAGTAGATTCTGTTGGTGCGGGGAGGTAGAGGTAGGAGTGGGGTGATTGGGGTTGGGTTGGGAGTGAGGTTGAGAGGTGGGGTTGGGAGGTGGGGTTGGGAGGTGAGGTTAGGAGGTGAGGTTAGGAGGTGAGGTTAAGAGGTGAGGTTGAGCGGTGTTGGCTAAGTTTTGTCAAACAGAGATGGCCATATTGATATTGCACGCATGAGGGAGTAACTCAAGGGAGATTAGGGATTTGACAGCGAGGAAAGCATAGTCGAGTGATAGTTTATGATCCGGCTTGGCTTGGTAATGTTTGGATGGAGCCTGATCCGAGGGGAGGCGAGCGAAGCCACTAAGCAATGGTTTATTACTTAGGTGCTGCCTAGTATGTTCGCCCAGATTAGTGGGTCGAAAGGGCTCAGTTTCCTTTGGTCGTATGCGAATTATATGGGATCGAATTAGGTGTCAACCCACGAGATTATTTTCGATTACGTCCATAAAACTCCATAAGAATCTTTGAAGAGCTATGAGATAAGAGTGTGTTTAGCTGTACCTGGATGTAAGCTACTGCCAGAACTATGCCGCCCAGACGCAATCTCCATACAATATGTGGTAGATCTGTATATAATTAACTATCTTCGCCCGTGAGCATAATATAAGGGGGTTCAGTCAGGGTGCTCTCGTGGGTGAAAATCTGAGATAATATCTCCAGTCACAGTGAAAGTCAGGGAGTAATTAATACTGAGCTTTAGACCTGGACCTTGGTTGGGCCAGAAAATCATTTAACAATTCCTGACTCTACTTGATTGTGTTTGCCCGGCCAATCTTCAATGTTTTCTTTGGGAGTCCGTGCCTGGGTGGCGATAAATGAAGGGCCGTAATGTACATACATGTATGCATACGACATAAGATTTACAAACATATAAGCAGGAAGATGCAGCCTGAGAATGTGGTTTCTAGTATCAATGAAATTCTTCAAGGCAAAAATCAAATAACTTTTTTTTAACAATGCAATATAAACAAAAAATAGGTGCCAGACTTGAGGTGTACTAAGGGGAAGAAACCAAAAAGATACCATCTCGTCATGATCGTACATTCGTGTAAATACCTCACATTGCATATATCCAAAGGAAATGACAGACCAGGAAACGCTAGATGACAGAAGATACCGAGAAAAACCTTTAAAAAGATACAATACGCTCAAACTCCCACTTTTTCCCCCCCGCTTTTTCCCGCTCGTGCTCGGAAAACGTCACTTACCAAGCTCTTAGAATGAAGCTGTGTTTAGACACCGCCATAACCATTCAACGATCCACCAGGCATCAATGTTGGCTCCGCTCTTTCTGCCTCAAGACCCAGTCTGAATCTCTTAATCTTTCTTCCTGTCCTCCAAACATATAACACAAGTGCTATACCAGCCACCACAGCGGCAACAAGCAGCCCTGAGTTAACCGGTCTGGGATCCTTGTGGAACACCTTGAATGTTAATGCGTCTAATCCAGCTTGCGAGAAGTTGAATAACCCTGCAAGACATATGACGAGGCCATATATTTTACCAAATGTCTTGAAGCCAAACACCTTTGCGGTGTAGTCTGAGACTGCAGTGTAATAGAACGGTCGGTAAATAACGAACCCAATGATTCCAGCAATAGCTGCCGTGTATGAGCGCTCTACTAAACCGAGGGCACCAATGGTAGCAGCCATTGTAACAAGAGTGGACAGAACTGCGAGGGTTGAAAAACTGTCTAAGAGTAGGCCAATAAAGGGGACGGCGAGAACACCGCCGACTGGAAGTGCGACATCGAAGAACTCATTGATCTCAACGGCTTTTGAGTAAGAGTGGAAAAGAAACTCATACTGCGATCTGATTGTTGCTACAAAGTAATTAATTCGAGTCTATGCCGAATTAGCCGGTGTACTTTTTGCTAGGAGCGGATGAGAATATACCATTTGGATGATGGTGAACAAAGCTATCAATATAAACCACCCACTGGCTATTTGCTTCGTGACTGAACGTCCATGCATGGCGCCCCAAACACCGCTACTTTCATGTCTTTTTTCCCGCTTCCTCTCGCTCTCTTCAACAGCGCTCTTTCCGCCGAGTAGGCTATCGATTTCGCCAATGACGGATTCATGGTGTTCTCTACGCATGCGAACTTCAACCTCATCCTGTTCATAGTCGCTATCCTCCTCCTCAAGCTATCGACATTTGGTATTAGTGACTTTGGCCAGTCCATTGTACAGAGAGGGCCGCATACCAATTCCTCTTCGACCTCAACCTGTCTTACCAACTCTACAACCGTCTTGTAGCTCCTGACTGGCATCACAAGAACCTGCATCACAAAGATGAATGCTGGAACTACAAGATATCCTAAAAACCATTCTCGAAGTCCAACCCTTCCACTAGTCTCCTCATAGATAATGCGATATAATAAGAATATGGCGCTCGAGGAGTCAAATGCTCCTGTCAACATTGACAGGACAAGCCCTGAGTGAGTCGGGAATGCATTTGAGAGGTGGAACGACGGGATGAAGATAAAAGGACCACCGATGGCTAGAAAGAAATATGCGATCGGATAAGCTAAAGTTTACCAATTAGTCATGGTATCGTAATAGAGGGACAGAGCTGGCTCACGATCGATGCTGTAACTCTGAATCTTATCGGCAAACCCAAACCCAAGACATCCAAGTGCAAAGAGGACCGAACCAATCACACCAGAAACACGGGGACCATACTGGTCAAGAATTGCGCCAACAAGCAGAGCGCAGACATTTGTAGCTACGGCGGCCACCGTAAACATGAAATTCAGCCTAACTCGCTGCTAGATCAGTGTGTCGTCCCCTCAAATCAACACCAAGGTTCCACTCACCGAATCTCCTGTTCAAAGCACACATGAACATTTTTGGCAATTTCATGCTCCGTACAATGCTCCCGATATATCCCCTCTTTAATCATCACAGGCTTCAATGCAGCATAGCCAAACACTATGCCAGCAGCCAGCAAGCAATAGATTGTCGCAACCCCAACTTGGACCGTTCGTATTGTCC
This sequence comes from Morchella sp. 2016-103, assembly GCA_024713925.1. Taxonomy (NCBI): domain Eukaryota; kingdom Fungi; phylum Ascomycota; class Pezizomycetes; order Pezizales; family Morchellaceae; genus Morchella; species Morchella sp. 2016-103. The sequence goes on from JAMGZF010000002.1 coordinate 2,586,327, forward strand.
TAGAAACCTCAAATGCGCCGACTGGAGGAATCTGCCCTGGTCCGACACCCTCATCATACTTGCCCCCGTTGGTGGTTGTGCTTTGCTGCTCCTGAATCGACGCGTGCAGTCGATTCTCGGCCACTGTAGGGGATTGGCTGGTCATTATGTTTGTGATGTTGACGATTTACGCGATGTCGCTCGCCTAGTAAAATCAGCACCCGAAATGACGTAATAGCCCAATTGAGCCTCCAACCGTGTACCGTGAATATCAATTCGACTAAAGAAATCTGGAGAATAAAGCTCAATCGTGAGGACAGCGGAGGAGCAAGGCTTTAAGAACCCCCTGAAGTGTGGGGCGGAAAAAGAGAGAAAAACTGGGATAAGTTGGGTGACTGCAAGACAGCATACCATAGCATAATAAGTCCACCTGATGATGCTCAGCACAAGAATCTTCTTCAACTGGGTCGTGTCAAGGTACCAAACTCATTTCGGCATTCTGGATGGCCCTACGTTTTAGAGCCTGGACTCGAGAGGGTAAGAAGAAAAGTGTCTTGGCTGTCCAATCAGGTTTACAGGTGGCGGAAGTAACCGGCAGGATGTCCTCCGAAACATGGGGAACCGACATGCAGAATACATTACATACTTCATGCTCATGTGGACATCATGTTCAGTCACTCGTCTAATTCTTAATGATATTGACTGTAGCTTTCAATTGGCATGTTTTACCTACATATCAGGCGCAGTAGCATAGCTAAAGTCCATTGGGAGTGTGTGATATGCAGTGGGTACTCCAGTGTTCGGCTCACTGGATCCGAGGGATGTCACAATTTACACCTAAGATTTCACAATACCAGAAGAGGTACTCTCCATCCATCAATCAGAATCAGAGTGGTATGAGTGGTAGTGTACAGGCCAAGAGTTTATGCGCCCCCTAGCTATCTCTTTCACTTGTGATTAAATGCTGCCAAATTTTGAGAGGCCACCTCCGCCACCATGACAACCATGAACCAGCTCTCAGAAGTACAGACGGCGTATTTCTGAGGGAACGCCCCGGGTGCACGGTGCACTATGCGGCCTCCTTAGATGTTGGCTGCTTCACCAGCAAAAGAGATAACCTAATATGCACCTGCCTTCACAGTAAATCACTCGACAACCAGGCCGCTAGCGCCATTTTAAAATCTCATATAAAATAGACTTCCCAGTATTGTTACGTGAATACTCGCGCGTTAATTAAGTCCTGAGAAATATTGTGAGCCCGTTGCTACCAAGAATTCTCAGTACTTAGTTAATGCGTGAGTACATACGTGTACTTAATCTATGCCTACCTAGCCACGGCCTTTATGCTACGCCATCTAAATCCAAAACGAACGGCTCATATATAGGGACAAATATCCATCTACGGTACTTACCTTCTAGATCTGAAGTATGGATGGGTATGAGGTAAAGGGGCAGCTGACAGTTTCAAAGCTAAGAGAGTGGTACATGAATTTTCGTGAAACTTTAAATGCCACTAGGCAGCTCACGTTTATTCAAGGCCGAGCAGCTAGCTTGGGCTTCACTGTGTGCCGTCAGTTCTCAACAGCCTAGGCACAAAGGGTAAAATCGAAGCCGTCTGATTGGTTGCTTTACGTCTTGCCGCCACTTATTACATGTACTTTGGGTGTAGGGGTAAGTGAGAAGACAGGCTTCACGCAACCTTGGAAGAGTGGTGTCTTCTCACTTACCCCTACACCCGAAGTACTCTGTTATTTTCCGAGCTCTTGTTTCCAGACTTAACGGTACATGTAGTACTACTCAAGATAATCTGAGAATTTTCCTGAGCGAAAATCTGACTACATAGTTACCATAAAGTCCAACTCACCCCTGGTCTACATGGGTTTCCAGCCCGATGACTTAATACCCACGGGTGGTGTAGGGGTAAGTCTGGGAGCTGTTGCAACCACGGGCCAATGTCGCCAGACTTACCCCTACACCCGTATTAAAATATTTTGTGAGCAGTCGCTCGGGGCTTGGAGCGGGCTAGATAAGTGTATACAAGTATGTAGCTGCTGTATTGTATCATAGGTGTAAGGTTGAATGGATCGAACACAACCCTAATTATTACCCCACAACCATTAGGGAATTGGGGAGAATAGCTGTATATATATGAATTCTCTTTCTAGTAATAGTATATAGCTCAAACATACATGTATATATATGAAGATTGCTTCTTTCTTGGTAGGCGGCTTTTGGTGTTTCTCAATGTTCGCCTGTGGCAGCGAACAATACCTAGGTGATTTTAATTTCCTTACGTTTCTTCATCGCATATAGTAGCTGTATGCACTACAGTTGTAGAGGAAAGTCTGTAGAAACCACTTACATGTAATTTGTTCTTGCAGCAAGTATATGTACTTCTACAATTAGGTTTCCGCGATAGAGATGTGATGTGAGTTCCAAGGTAGTGGCTGCCCACGCCACACGGCCAAACACCTCTATGGAGGTACCCTACAGATCGCTTAACTAGCGGCAACATACGCCTCTCTTCTAACCCCTAGCGTGGTCGGTTATTTCAACAGCAGTACTTAGTATCGATGTAGAACCTTTTCATGAACACGTAGCATGTTTAGGAGTCTATGATACCGCCTTTCTGTATACGATGTAGCTACATGTATATCTCTAAATATATATAAAAAAAGTTATACTATCGACGACACCCTTCATGACTAAAGAAACCTGCGCTGGCCTTACTGCTTATACATAAGTATCAGGATCGACCCCAGATTCATCAACTAATGTGTTTAGAGCACTCTCGGGGCGGGGTAAAATTTCTCCGATCCTAGCAGCTTACTCAGGAGAGCCATGGATACATACAACACTAACCCCTGTTTTTGGAGTACCTATTGTGATCATACCTACATGTAGGTGCTCTGCTCGCCTCTGGGTGACCGTTGCGTGAGAAGAAAAATTTTCTATTCAGTAGGTACATGTAGGTACTTACCCGCAAGGCAGAAATAAGCTCTGTGCCAAGTCGCCCTAGGCCGGATCGCAACTCCCGAGTTCTTGTGAGCCGGATTGAAGCCGCTCAGACAAGGATCGCTCGCCACAGTTCATTGAGCGGCTTCAAACCAGCAGCGCGAGTACTTACATGTACCAACCTAGTCTCGTTCCCAGCTCATACCGTGGTTGTGGTGGTGGTTGTGAAAGATAAGCTTTGGGATGGAGTATTGCGTTCCACAGTAGGAGGAGAAAGTCCGGGTTTCTAGATAACCCCAAATAATCCCGCCGGACTTTTTTCTGGAGTTTTTGGCATAGAAACCTTTTGGCATAGCAACCGGGAAAAAAAAAGGACTGATACAAACTTTTAAATACTACCTGTATTTTCAATCACAAACCAGTTAGGTCCGGGAACGAGACTAGTACCAACAATGATTTTGAATATTTATATTACATACCAATAAAATAAATGAGGCTCAATTAGGAGGTTTTCTAGGCCCGATTTAAAAAAGTCAGGATTTTACTACATGAAGTAGGTACCATGTACCAACTAAAGTACAAATCTGTGCTTTGGATTGATTGCTACATGTACTTTAGAGGTCCTTTTCTTCTTTCAAATCCCTGTGTTCAAGCTAGGGCTGTAAAGGCACAGTTACACACACCGCCCTATTTTATTTTATTTTTACCGCTGAAACAGGAATGGAATCCTACCTGGTGTTGTGCAACCGTATATCTCTCCAAATATGGAATAGTTCGGGTCAATTTTTCACGATCGAAAAGCGCTTATTATGACACTGACAGAAGTTAAAAATTTCAACTAAATGATAATCGGGTGATGCGTGTATAAGGAGATGTATAATAGTATGTTCGATCTGCTAATATCGCAATTTGGAGACTACCAATTTCATAGGCCTCTCTAGCTACTCTTTAGACTAAGATTCATACATACACCTACATACATGTACATAGATAAGGGGACACCCGTGTGGGGCCGGCTGAGCCTCACTGTGGTCCCTGCCGTTGGGATAGGTTTTAGCACCCCGCTGCAGAGTACCTACATCGTCTGTACTAACTCTTATATCGCAGATATCCCAGAGCTTCTTCCCACAACTCCTTCTTTTCATTCGATATCTTCCGCCTACTGGAATTTTACGACGTAAACTCATATATCTTATGGAATACATAGTTTGGCCTTTCCCATCGACTACAGTGCTATTCTAGCTATAGGTACTTAGTCATACATCTAAGCTTTTACGGATTTATCAGCTCAGCTTGTTACCCATACTTCTTCGTCTTCTACCTGACCCCCAGGTTTTCACCTCTTCAAGGCCAAGGTGATATTCACGGCTTAAGAACAATATGTCGAACCAAGGTTATTACGGTGGGCCGAGCGGCGGCAAGTACTCATCCATCCCCGAGGATTATGAAATGTCCCCATTCCAAGATCCATCCAGTCCACCCCTACATCAGAGAACCGACAGCCAGGATACCTTGGTTGGGGGCCCCTTTAGCCCAGATATGCGAGGAAATCGAAGGAGTTACTTTAGTCCAGACCTGGAACCTGGGTTCCGGCTTCAGACTCGAATGGCGTCTATGACCCCGAGGGAAAAGAAAGCTCTCAGCAGTGAATACAGCTCGAGGAGCCAAATGCGCAAAAATCTTACGCATATGATTGCGCGTTTTGCGTTTTCTACAGCCTGTTGTGGTGGCATCGTCGGACTTTTTAAATTTTATAGCAGCGAAGGCGTAATGGATAACGATAATAAATACATTTTCAATGCTATATACATAGGGATGTCGATGATTCTTAGTATGAATCTGATTGTAAGTTGAATTTTCTTGAAAGGGCTAGGGAGACTGGAGACCACGCTTCGCCAGACACCTCTTTTTGTGTGTGTTTTCTTGTTCCCCCAATCGCTAACCCGGTGTTTCTCTCGGGCTGATAGTCAGCTTTCAAATCTTTAGCCAACATGATACGATGGAGGCTGCTAGCTGCGCATGAGTTTACGCTGAGAGAGGCGAGTTTCTCCGAAAACCAAAGGATTTGCAGTCCAATACCCTAACAATATGCAGGTCGACTTGATATTAGCTCTAAACAGTTTTCAAAAAACGGTTCAATTGCTGTTTACACCATCCAAAGCACATTCAAACCTTGCGACCAAGTCATGGGTGTTTAGGCTCGGTGCAATTGCGTGGATCTTGTTAGGAGTGGTAATCTTACTACAAGGGCTCCTGTAATGATGAAAGAGTTTTTTTGGCTGATATATTTTAGGCGGCCCAAGTTGCAATTGCTCTCATCGGTTTAACTTATAATCACCAAACAGATAATGCCACGAGGATGGGCATAGTTAACATTACTCAAATGGCTCATATCGATACCGAAACATATGATTTTTGGAGTACTCAAATTGGCACTAGACCAATATCTGAACAGAAGTGGACTGCCCATATGTACGGCTCTAGTACGTTACGCAGCCTTCTCATTTTGCTTACAAGGTAGTTATGATATCTAACAATCGGGCGGCTTTATATAGCATCCTACTCGACTCTTCCACTTGTCCTAGAGGATTCACCTAGAGCCCAGAGTGCTGAAGCCGTTCTGATATTGGATCCTACACTCAACACTATATCATATCGTGTAAGTATAAAAACCCGGACATAAATTGTCAATAATATTTAAAATAGTTATTTGGGCTTACGGTTTATTCAGATCAAAGAATGGGCAGCAGCTAATTCTAGCACCAATCAATTAAACGTAGGTCCAACGAATCGTTTAATAAAAGTTGGTTCGGTGTGTGAATACTATCCAATTGAGCAAAATATGTATGGTGATGAAGACACACCATTTACTATTCTGACCAAGGATGGCGAAAATGTTACAATTGATTGGTTGAAGGTAAATCTCCCCCAGAACTTGGAACCCCCCAAATTTTGGGTTTGCCTACTCCCCCGTTCTACCTTGGAAATCGTCTCGTTACCATAGCTGGTAACTATATGACCGTTGGTTCCTAAAATATTATCTTATAATGAGTTTGATTCAACGGAAGAATACTAACTATTTGATCAGGACTCGGGACCAGGCCAGAAGTATGAACCAGCTATCGTTTTTTGGACAAGCTAATCTAATATTTTACCTCCGTACAGTATTATCGTAAATCCATACTGGGAAGGGATTAGTCCGGCGTACATGTCATGCGGAGAGCGTTGTAGCCCAATTTATATTTTCGAGTTTTCTGATACCAGCGAACCCTCGTTTTTCAACTGTACCGTTGAAGTTGGTCTCGTTAGTAATATCACTGCGGAAAACCACCAAATGCCCGATGAAGTTGCTAGGATTTTCGCCGGATCCCCCGGAAGTGAAGGATGGTTCGATGGTGTTGGGCGGCAGATGGTGAGATATAGTACAGGGTATGTATAATAATGAAAAGCTTTATATCATGTCTGATACTCGAGTGCTGATTTTTAAATTTTGTGGTTACAGAAGCTACTGGGGTGTTCCAGATGGAACTGGGGAGGATGGAGAGGTATCAGCCAGCCGAGGGCTTTCAGTATTTGTGGCCGGTGCTATTGCCAACTACGACCAATATGGCCCTATGGTCGAATCGACAGGAAATCAGCTATGGCAAGGCGTTAGACTTGAAGTAAAATGGAAGGAATTGGTATGTTGAACATCAATATTCTTAGAGGACACGGTCTTTATGCCCTAGGACTAAATCTTTGGGCTCGTAAACATTAATTAACACGCTCAAGATCTATTGCTAACAATCACATACTACTGATTTAGTATATTACTTTGGGCATGATTCTTGCGATAAATCTTATTTTTGGGATATTTATTGTCTTTAAGGCCAATGCTGTTTTTTGCAAAGATGACTCCTTCCTGTCAATAGCACGACTTCTTAGACGTAAGTAGATTGATCTTTCTTTGATCTAACAACTTACTAAAAATATAATAGCAATGCTGGAACGTTTGGGGGATTCGGGATCTCATCTGCAGGGTTGGCAGATCGCCGATACGTACGACAAAAAGGTCGTATATGGATATAGGGTCAATCCCCAAACCGGCATCAATCACCTGGATTTTGGGGATGATATACCAATTTTGGCCACTGGCAAGCACCAGTCATTCCCGAACGGCATGTACGATTAATGTATGCGGATTCGCTTGATCTATAGGTGGGTATCGCCCACATAAGTGTTATTTATAGAATAGTTTTTTTATCTCATGATCCTATGCCATTTTGCGAGCGCTTTGAATTTGAGTGGTTTTTTTTTTATTAAAAAAAATCCATGTTGGGGACTGGATTAGCATACATACGGGAAGGGCTTGCAGATGTTTATTTATTAAGAAAACTCGGGTATTGGGTAAATAGCGAAGTAGTGGGGGGTCTCATTAAGAATCCGTCCTCCGATGTCAGAACTTGTATATTTGAGCTCCATAGCGAGGCGGGACCGATGACCAAGTCCACAATCAACCCTCTATGCATGTATTCACTATTTCTGCCCTTTAAATTTTAAATTACCAGCTGCTTTACAACGGAGATGTATGTGCTAACACCCTCGATTTTGTCAACAGCGCAGTGAAATATACACCATGATATAAGGCTACTAGTTAAACTGTTGCAAGTTTGATAATAGCCCATATCTACTAGGGTGTTGAGAGTAAGTGATCAGAATATGGCAAGAGAAAGAGAATGTTGCGGTGAATACGTGCACGAAGCATCACTCGGTTCCAGTCCAAAATTAGAAGTCCTCTGATCATGGCTTCAAGCCTACATGTAGATATTTCTCGAGCTTTCAATTTATGGGGAGGGGGGTCACGTGAAGCGGAGGTTTATGGACCGAACCTTAAAATTAGGATACAGAGATAGAACTCTACCAATCGATTATAATGAAATGAGCAGATGATCATAACACCCTATCAGTGGTAATTTTCCAGAGAGGCGCGAAGAGTGATGTGTAATTTGATCCTCACATTTACTACTCATAGGTTGGGATCAAAAGAGCTAACAAATGCACACCGCGGATTAAGCAACAAGCTTTTCTATAGCACAGTTTACCTATCCCCTTAGTCTGTCAGTAAAATGCTGACCCCCCAAGAAGAAGCAAATTTTTGTGTGGCTTTACTAACAGATCCCATTATCTCCCTTATCAAATAATAGATCTTTACAAATTTAATTCCTCTATTATAGGGGGGTCAGCATTGACAGACTAAGGGATAGCAAGGTCTGGACTTGCTACAGTTGCACAGACTTAAGCCACGCGAATACTAGCCCTTGATATTGTACCAAGAAAAAAGGGAACCAGAAACACCCTCAGCCCGCCGCAATTCGCATAGATGAATGTCTTCGCTTGTTGCCGGTTTTCACCACTTATTAGCGTGGAGATATCCAACAGGCTAGCTATGATTGGGGCTGTCACACTGCCAAAAGAGAACAAATCTGCTCCAAGCAAGAAAGGATCTGCTGAAGGAGGGGTGACAAGCGTGACAGAATCATGTTTTCGCCCACTTGAGGTAGATTTGCAAGGTCCTGAAAACAGACGAAGACATCCTTTTATACAAATCTCTATGACACTTAAGAAATGTGAACTTCCCGCCTGCCTCGTAGCGTGTGACTACATGTGCATGAATCGATACATGAAAACGTCATGCAATGCCTCTCTTGGGGTGGGATATGTCTGTAGCATAAAAACATACATGTAAGAGTCTGATGTAAAACTACATGTAAGTATATATAGGAACTTATGCTCGGCACTCCTAAGGTGCCTTTTATTTTGGCCGTCTGGGCCCGAGTGATCTGAGTCGCCAGTAGATAATATTCTGTATAAGTTGTGCCGCATACCTAGCGTAATTTGTTGGTTCCCGATCTTGGAGCACTATGTGATCAACATGTCACGATACGTACATGTAGTGGTTTTAGGTGCAAACCGTGAGTTACAAATACGGCGATGGCCTACCCTTCGCAATTCCGACCAAAGGTCGCAAATCAAAACCATTTTCCAATGTCAGGTTTGAGCATTGATATTTGATCGTTTATTGGCCAATTGAAAAGCTAGTCTCATGTGCTCCCCACAGCCATGGAAACCACCGGTCACCCTAGGCCTCAGTACCATGATTAAAGACACTGTCGTAAATAGACATCTTCAAGAACTGGTTTTTCTTCTATGTTTCCGTACACTAATCTCAAGTCAGCTCTAGTTAATCTCTAGTGACAGATTATATGTCACGCTGTGACATCACCAACCTACCTATCGTATCTCTGTGCGACATGAGATGGCGACGTTAGAAATTCGTATCTAAATTTAGGTCTTTACACAGCCTCATCCATGTCTTGCAGCCGGGGCTTTAGCGTAAGTGCATGTGCTTTTCTATTCTTGGATACAAAAAGAATCCCAGGAAAAAAAATAAATAAAAGGGATCTGATCTTCAGAATCAAGGTTGTGGGAGCTCGGAAGCGTTGGAAGAAAAAGAGCGTTCGACTCCGGGAGAATGGGGATTGGAGAAGTCGCGGGTATGTAGGTGCTTCGTAGCTGCAGAGCTACATGTACTCTAGTGCTGCCGTACTTTAGATGACAGACACCTACAGTTAGAACTTGGCCCTTCACAATCATCCGCATGTGAAAATAGAGATCGTGAAGTTTATAGGTGTTGGGTTCCTGACTTCGAGTGCTATGTTTTGTAGTCTTCTAGCGTGCGTGGACCTGGTGCCTTAAAGTGACGTGAGGATGGAATCTGCCTATATGTACATGAGCGGGTCTTGCAAGAGGGAGAGTAGAATACGGGAGACCGGTTGTACGGGTATGAGCTTCGCGGATCTCACGGGAAAGAAGTAGATCTCATGGGAAGAGGATTTTGGACACCCTTACCGAGTATCACCGCTCTCCCGGGCCACTTATTCAATGTTTCCCTCCCCCTTCGTTCCCAGAAGGAGTTATGATCTGCACAAGCGAAAGAACTGTTATGACCATCATGCAGTAGGGTTATGATAGTAAATAAATAAATAAATAAATTGCATGAGCATAAGCATAGCAGCTGGTAAAATGTAGAATCGGAGAAAGCACACTGGCCATTGCTATTGCTGCACCCCGCCAGAAACCCCTTACCCTCGCTACAATCGAGGGAATCAAGGGGTGAGAAGAAGAAGTGTGAGATTCAATCGACAAAACTACATGTACGCATGTACGACGCCTGGCGAATTTTGTTTGTTATCGGGACGGGCTGTAACCCAAACCCCCCCCGAGCCAGGTATGAAGGAAACGGAAATAATTCCCCACGAGATTACTACCACGTCGCAGAAACTGGGCCTTAATCGTCACTCCCCCAGCCAGCATCATCACCTACGCCGTCCGTTCACCCTTTCTGTCCTCGTCCATAATTTCATTGCTTCATACCCTTGAAGGGACTAGAGTACTCTACGGACTGTCCACCCCAAGCCTCAACAACGGTGATCCCTCTCCTTCTGGGTTCGCTGTGGGGGCTTAGTTCTCTATTGATTACTTCTCTAGTCCGGATCCATTCGTTAGTTGATTTTCCCTTCTTTTTCACTCCTACCTTTGGTTCTTTGCACATCAAAGGGGGGGTTGAAGTATAGTCGTTTCAAGTGACTTTCACTGTATCCTGTCGCCCACACATTCGCGACATACACTGATTGGAAAAAAAAAAAAGTTCTTTTCGTACGCTCGCTCGTTTGTGATCCAAATTACTTTTTTTTGTGATAGTAGCTTGTCTATCCAGCACACCACTTCCTGGCAACAATCACCTCTACCAATACCATCAACCATCGCGACCTACAGCCTATATACAACACCTGCGCGAGGGCGTTACTTTTCATCTAATTTTGGGGACCGGCCACGCTGCTTGGAAAGTTTCGTCTAGTGGTTGTCACTCAAGACTAAGGCGGGGAGATTGAGAGACTTATTTTATTTCTAGGGGGGTGGAGTGGAAAGGTGAGCTAGAGCTGTCTGGGGTTTGGTCTTTTCTGTATTGAAATATGTACAACGTGATATGCCAGTGGGCGAAAGATTTCCTACTGATCAGATGTTCTCCTAGGTTTCCACACTCCGCGATCTAGACATGAACGACGTCCCCTCTTTGTCGTCGACGTTGCTGTCTTCATCCACTCCTCCCGAGTCGTCAGCAGTAGCACACCGTAAACGACGGTCAAAATACTGCCGTAATAATTTCAATACTCCGCCGATGCTGTCCCTGTTTCTCCTGGCAACCCTCCTTATATTTACCGCACCTGCCCGTGCAGTTCTAATCAACACTTTCGACAACTGCCTACGGAGGGATGTAAGGCTGTCACCATCTCATCTCCAGTTTCACCCCTTGCTAGTTGCTGTATCATTTTCTGTGGACGACCCGGAGAAGGTTTTGACTGTTAGAGTCTGGGGAAATGTTACGGGGCAATCATCAGGGAACCCATCACTTTCTCGGAGGGACCTTTTCGCTGTGGGGGATGCGCTTTACCGACCAAGAAGTGAGGAGGGATGGAAATGGTGGGAGAAACGACAGGATGCAACCACGGTGGTGAGCGCCAAAGTTAATGGTACCGATACACAGATTCCAGCTGGCTCTTGGGGACAAATCAGGGTCAACAATCCAACAATAAATGGAAGCGTAGACTACAAGACTACAGGGGAAATTGTGGATAAGGATGCCTCATGGAATAGATATGCCACCACCTTCAGAAGCGCAATCGGGATTGCATCTTTTTCAGCTTTGAGCGACCAGGCATTTTTCTGCGCAGATGCTTCGCATGGAACATCGCCAAATATAGGTGCAAGCTGCCCAATGGGTGCCGTCCAATTATCAAATCAGACAGATTACAATAATATAACACTGCTTATGAATGAATTGGATTCATTTACCTATAATACAACCTTGATATCCGAATATCGTTTTGCAACGCTTGACACTACTTTCAGAATCATCTCTGGGGACAGCGCAGCAACTACCGTAGGATGTGTACATATCGAGATTACCCCTTTGTTGGGGACCGGCATTAGTGCAGCCATAACCTGGGTACCTGCGGGTTTGCTGGCTCTAGTTGCACTAGGGACTGTCCTTGCAGCGATACTAAATCCGTGGGTAGGAACAGTGGATATATTCAGGTGGAGCAGTAATTTCGGCATGGACGAGGATATGATTCGTCTAGTTACACCTGGATTTGCAGATTGCCTTCAGTGGTTACAGTTTTTTGTTCTGACGGGGAGCTTGTCATTGAATTATCCAGGCTTCTACCAGCCTACAATTGCAAGGATGGCCTGGAGTTCTTTGCTATTTAATACTAGTTTTTTTACTCACTCACCGATCAGCGATGAGAGCTGGGCTGGAGACGGCATATACGCCCTAGATGCTGCGGCTTATGGACTTGAGAGGATAGCTCAGGCTGTTGGACTACAGGATGTCAATGATATCTGGGTTTGCATGGCAGCATGGTTCGCAGTAGTGTCTGTTGGTACCATAATAGTAGTGCAGGTGTGGTTTGGATCTAGGTGGATCATAAGGACAGTCCGAGGGGTAGAAGAAGAGGATTTGACTCAAAAGAATGTTCCATTTACTTTGGGTATGTTAGCTTTCCGATAACGAATGCTTACAAAAGGAATGCCTGCACAGAATACAGTACACTATACTAACCTTAACAAAACTCTGCGCATATCATAGGCCTAATTAATCGCATCACATTCACCTACTTTCTAACTCCCATTCTTGCCATATCTGCCTTTCAAATTACAGTTGCTAGCCATACGAGTACGGCAGTTGTAGCATGTGCTGGCGTAACTATTTTTGTTGTTCTAACAACTGCAATCGCTCTCACAATTCGCATCTGGAACCATAAACCACGGTCAACACTTTTTGACAATCTTCCCACTTTACTAACATTTGGAACATTCTATAATACTTACCGTGAAAAGAATTTGAAATTCTTTATCGTGCAGCTCTATGTCAATATAGTTCGAGCGCTTGCATTCGGTGCTTTACAGCCAAGTGGAATAGCACAGATTACAATTCTTGCTATCTGTGAAATTGTGCTCGTCCTCACTGTTTATGGGATCAAACCCTACGCACCTGCAACATCAATGAATGCCTGGCAAGCAATTTTTGCAATGATCAGGTTACTAACTATATTACTGATGATGACATTTGTGCCAAGTATGGATGCTGGCGGTGCAGCAAGGGCATGGATAGGCTATGTCATCTTAGTTATACATGCCTTGGTACTCATCTTTGGGTTCTTCTTTATGGCGGTACAGACCATGCTAGAATTATTTATCCGCGGTTGTGGCGGCGCAGACGATGGTGAGGCTGCTAGAGGAGGACTTGCTAAAGTAAGTTGGAATGTTCTTGTTTCCCCTGGATTACTGCGAATTGGCACGCCAGAGCCTAGGGTAGATCTAGATGAATGATGCACTTGCACCCCTATGTCTTTCGTTGGTGTCATGAAGAGGAAAGACTACTAGAAGAAAGGTAGCTCCTCAATTGAGGATATGCCGTTTATCATCATTGTTTATACTTTTCATAGTAGACATCTTCTATATCTACTTTTATGTGGGTAACGGGAGGACGTTTAAGAGGGACAAGTCATCATTCATCTATTTCTAGCCTTTACTGGACTCTCTCTCCCCCCCTTCTCTCACTACTATTTTCTTGCTGCCTATACCCTATGACGACTTCTCGCGAATCCTTTTTACTAAGTGCATTCGTATCAAGGTTTTCGGAATGCGCCAACTTTCGCGCCGTAAACACAAGAGCCACCACGGTTCGGTTGACCCTAGTATTATGACAGCCAGTGCCCACGACGAGCGCAATATTTCCAGTATGGGCCATAATCGGCCGGGCATGGGCCCTCATTCAAGATCCGACAGTTCGGCTGTATTGCTTGGACCTGGGATGGTTCCCACACCAATAGGCCGAGGTGATATTGGCCACGCACACTCGGGAAGCGGAAGTACAACATTTACACCAACCACACCAGGGGGTGCAAGTCAATACTCATATCTCGGCACAGGTCCTGGGGCTCCATTAGGAATAGACACAAGTGGTGTGGCGGGGCCTTATTATCGTCCGCCTAGAGCGAAGGGTCTACAGCAGCGGGCAAACGGAGAAGGGAGCGCAAGCGATAATTACTCTCCTGGTGCACGTAGCAGAGGTAGCTGGGCTAGTGAAGGGTGGCCTACAGGAGCCGGCATAGCTGGGAAACATCGCGGATCTCAACAGAGCTCTCATGGAAGCCAAAGTATTTTCAATGCAGAAGGAATCACTAATGCCACCGGCACATCCGGCCCAGGAACACCACATGAAAGCGCTGGTATGGATATGGGCGGATTCCCGACCGGGGCTACTATTCAAGGGCTAGCACATAGACACACGGATTCATCTTTGACCGGGAGTGCTCGGGCGCAACCTGATTATGCAGTAAGAGAAGGAGACTTTTATTATGGTGTTCGTGGCCCCGCCTTGTCAAACCAACCCGCAAGGAGGTTAGGTACTGGGCCAGCGGATCCAACAGGGCCCGTTTCAACTGCAAAAGGATGGCTGTGGAGGAAGCTAGGGTTGGGAGTGAAGGAAGATAAGGGATTCACTGTTGTAAGGAGTAGTAGAGCCCCCGAAGAGCTCTTGGATGCAGAGAGAGAGGCAAAGGGGATTGGGATGGCAATCAGTGCTGATGCACCTGTAAGAGCGCAGGGTGATGAAAGCGAGAGTGAAGCGAGTGACGCGGAGAGTGGGGACGATGAGGTTAGGAATGGCGGGAAGGGGGTAGGGAAACGGCGGGCCGCCGGCCCAGCTCCGGATACGGATACCGAGGATGAGGAAAACCTTGATTCGACCACACCGGGTCCTAGCACAAGGATGTTAGAAAAACAGCCAATGCTCGACGACACAGATGGCGCCGGCATTGAACTCATGCGACAAGGAAGTCTCAAACCTCAGGTTCCACGAAAATCTTCGAAACGAAAAACAGCTAGTTTATTAGTTTCGCCGGTTTTGACAACTCAGCTTCAGCATCAACTATCGCAACATAACATGGCGGATGAGGAACCGGATAGCCCCATAATGATTCGAAAACCCGACCAGCCATATGACCCACATTACTCACCTACCAATTCCTCACCAAACCGATATCATATACCTGATCCTCAACAGCTCCATCCATTACGGCACAAGCAAAATCTCTCTGTCGGGTCATCCGCACGACTTCCATTTACTAGCCCTAGTAGAGATGCGAGTCATTCGCGATCAGTGAGCACAAACAGCAGCATTCTCGCGCCGCCGCATCTGCCCACCGAAGACGAACCTGGGAGTAGGCCAGCAAGTGTTGGGACGGTACAAAGATATCGTATGGAAGACAGTCTCCGCACTGTACCAAACGGGGAAGGTGACTACCTGGGTAGCCAAGCTGAGCTAGTGGAGCAGAGCCGCAGTGCAAGCATGGGGAGTCAAATCACTAGGCGAGAATCCCAGATGAGTCGGGGGGGTGTTTAGGGGTTTTATGCACGGGATATTGAGAAAGCTTTTGTGAATACCAATTCTTCAAACCTTCCCCCCTTTTTTAGTTTATAGGATGTGTTAGTGAGGGTTCGAAATAGTGGTTTCCTTTTTTTTTTACCCCCCTCACATTTTGTAGTAATAATGTCAGTTTGAACGGCCCCCCCTATCATTATTATTGGATTGGCTAAAGTATCTATCTAATCATTCGCTTTTTTTGTTTTGTTCCTTTGTTTTAATGGGGGTGTTTTTTGTTTTCTTCCTCTTTCGTTTCATTTTGGTTCCTTTTTCTACCTCTGGATTGGTTGGGTCGGGTTTTCTTCTTTCCATTTTCCATCGCTTTATCTTATTTCCTTTTCTGTCCAAGCGAGTGAGTATCTTTTTTTGTTTTGGGGAATGGGAGAACTGTCGGGAATGCAACAATGACCCCACTGTAGCTGTGAACGTACGATAGTCCGATGGATGGATTGATGAAGAATTGGGTAAATAGAGATTAGGAGCTTGGGGGCACTGTGTTTTACAAAAAAAAAAAAAGAGGCAAGCAACGCGTAGAAGATCGAATACTATATTCCTGAACATTTCACACTTTTTCTCGCAGTACGATCATTACCATTTTCAGGGTCATGTAGTTGAGTCTAACCAAACCCACACTACATATCTAGCGTGCTTGATTTAGAATTGGGCCGATTGTAGTTAAAATTGCGAACCATGGTTTGCACTTTATGGGGGACCTTGGCAGGACATGCAACATCTCTGCAAGTAGCGAATTGATTACCAGCTGACTACACTGCGATATGCAGATCGAAAATAACGACCAACCAAGTACCTATGTATGTATATCTCCAATTATACCCCCCCCTTTCTCTCCAGTCCTTCATTATTGAGTGGTTAATTTTTCCATTTACTCCCCCCGGGCCCCAATGGAAAGTGCAAATCCCAGAACGAATAGGAAAAAAAAAAAAAAAGGTATTCCTTAACCAATGCCCTTCTCTACCCGGTAATATGTCGGAGGTGACACCACATCTTTGCCACGTGCAGCTCCACAGGCGGATATGAGCGGCGCGAGATGAATGTCCGAGATCGATGTCAGCAGGAAACACGTGTTTGGATAGGACGTGTGCGTCGGATTTTAACGTGACGTTGAGACATCATGGAGTGGCCGGTTTGGAGGACTACATGTATGTGCATACATGGCAAAGTACTTACATGTACTTGTGTTTTATGCAACCTTCTTTGGGGCCCGTATGGCTCGAGTGTATGATGGATAAACGGTTCGTGTGGATGATCGCGCTAAAATGTAAGCTTACTGTTATCTTTTTCCGGGGGGGATGATATCATCGATATGTATCCGGGCGTTGAGGTATGTGCAAAGGGTTCTGTCCTGCACTGAGTGGGACCGCGTGCATGGGTTTTAAATCCAGGGCTCGTACGTACTGGTAGTGACAAGGTCATTGGTGGGAGGCTTCGGAGGTTTGTCACGTAGGATACATGTAGTTACTGGTTCTCCTTATTAGAATATTACCCCTAGCCCTAGGGTTGCCGAGGCACAGGCCATCCGCCCATTGATCAAGCCAAATTCTTACCCCGAAGAACCACGCAACTGATAAACTGCAGATCCTCCTAAAGTTCAACGGACGAACCTTTGTAAGGGTCGACCCAGGATCACATTATATTAGTTGGAGTCTACAGCCGGGATGTGGTCGTGGAGTACGAGTGAGGCTGATCTAGCTCTATATATACATACCAGACCCTTTTACCAGACCAACACGTACCCATATGCAGCGAACGTATCCCGGGCCCACGGTTCCAAGATCTATCTGTGGACGGTTAATTCATCACTTACTCGGACTTGAGGTCAGTTGCTCCGCTTCCCACGCCGCAATGGCACTGGCGCTGCGGTGGGGCTGGTAAGGGCGCTTCCAGGGAGCAGTGGGAAGAGGTGTTTCGTTTGTAAAACCTCTGTCCTGGGGATATGCCCCACGGTGCTACATGTAGTCACAGTAGCTAGCCCTCTATAGCGATGTAAAGACTCAAAGAGAACAGCCACAGAAGCAAAGATGAAGGGGACCTTGACTCGAGATCGGAATCACCCCAAGCGCCCCTAGGCCCCGGCCCATTAGAGCTTACTTATACCAGCTGTGCCCCCGTAGACCTAAGCAAAGCAGGCCCGCGACAAAGCCCAAGATCTCATAGTGGCCCTCAATCCGGGGGAGATCGGGGCCTAGCCCAATGAAGGCCGCTGATCATAGTATATCACTCGTCCGCCAAGAAATAGTTGCTTTATTTTTTGGTGGTATACATTTTGTCTAAACATCAAGTCTAGAAAGGTCTCTCTAGGAGCAGTTGGTGTAGACTACATACCCGCGCGTTATATCCTTGATTAATTTGAATTCCCCAGCCTCGAACGGGCTTACTACCAGCCTAGCTGGGCTTATGTATGTACATGTATGTATGTGGCTTAAGATTAAACCAGGCCCGCCACTGTAAGAGTACATGTAGCCGCTCGGTGCTGGCCCGTAGCGCCTGCACTGGTGTGGCCCGATTGTATGCACGCAAAGCGGGTATACAGCGCAGCGTTAATTCAGCCCATACAGAAAAGGAGTATTTCCAGGTCTTTTGTCACGGGTATTGAACACTGGTTGACCCCTAATTATCGACCCGCTAGCGTATCTTGTCTATGTCACCCTGTAATTACATGTATTTCTGGTCCTCCTAAAAGACTCCCAACCCGGTGCCATCTCCAACGCAGCTCTGCGAGTGATATCTCGTGATCTAAAAACAACACCCACAAATATTTCATAAGTAAATTAAAACCCCATAAGCTAACCAATAATCAATACACCTAAAGACCTAACTAGAAAAAAAAAGAAAAAAAAGAGGAGAAGGAGGCATCCAACTAACTAGTTACAGTCCCGTGAATCCCAACCTCAGTCCCATTATAATAACCACCACCACCACCACCACTCAAATCCCCACCTAGTCCTCCCGCCAGAAATTACACTAAACGACAGCCCCGCATCACCGCCATGCTCGTCACCGGGCGCGGTAGAATAACAACCACGACGGTCATGATCACGACAGCTGTCAGTTAGCCCGACCCCGACCCGGACGCTAACTCGGTAGCCGTAGACGCCAGTGTTATCGTCAACTCTGGGCTGCAGAATAGTGGTAGCCGTGGTTATTACCACTACAGGTGTATCCACCGCCAGCGTGGTCCTTATTGGGGTAGGATCTGGAGGAAGAGTAGGAGCCGGTACATCTGTCGGCGCGGGCGTCCTCGTCCTCGACGTCTTCTTGGTTGCCGCGGCCGTTGTGTCTATAGGCACCGCCGCCAGGAACGTTGTAAGTGATATCGATGGCGACTAGATAATAAATCAGCACATATACCCCCATCACACCCGCCTTACTCCTCGGGCCACATTATCAAATCGGATACATATCGCCGGATCACCGGTGGGTGGGTAGGTCAGTGGCCAGTGTTAAGGATGGAGATTTGGAGTGGCTAGGACGCATTCGATGAGGTAGGTAAATGATCATACTGACAACTGACGTAATCTCCAGGGCGTGACATTCGGCAGGGAACTAACTGTAGATAAGGAACGATTAGAGCAGAGTGTAGCCAAGCAAGTGAGTGAAGGAATGAATTCTGGATCAAGAGAAGTCCTTTAGCCAACAAGCCAGCCAAGGATTCATCAGAGCCCCGGGAGGGTTCAGGATGTTGGAAGGATAAGGATGTTGGAAGGATAAGGATGTTGGAAGGATAAGGATGTTGGAAGGATATAAGCTCTTCAAGTATTCACACATCCCTACAGAAGCCGAGACAGTCTGCACGATCTGTGCGACTGTATCGTAGGGTATTCAGTAGAGTAATTTACAAATCTTGGATTGTAGTAGTATAGGAGCTGCATGCATGATAAGATGGGCCTGTCGCCGACGAAACGGTTCTCCTTGCCCGTGGAGTTGTTGGAGATATGAGAGATGTGCTTTTTACAATGCAATGCAATGTAACAATGATTGAGTTTACGGGTTTTTACACCCACACTGTGATATGCGATTAGAATATATACCTACCCTACGAAAATATTATATAAGTACATGTAATTACATGTACTTATACTCTGTGCACATGCGCGCAAGGAGTATTTAAATGGCCCGGCCCCGAACGTGCTGATTCTTTGTTTATTCTCAGGTCCGAAAGCTCAACTACATGTACTTACCCACACTTTCCCGCACATAACTATCCGGCCATCTCTATTTAAAAGGTCGAATAGATCTAAGCTAGGCTACTAGTCGCAAGCGGTGGATATATATACTTATTCGTCCAAAGGGGATTTCTTCGACACGCAGTGTTTGCGTTACTTCCAGTACTTTGAGCCTGCGACGCCCCAGGTGTTTCATCCCTGACATTGAAGTCAATGCCATCCCGATCCTTATATGGCTGGGGAGGTTGCTGGTCCAGATGTGGTATTTGCTTATTCCGGGAGGACCCTTGCGTTTGCCGTCTCCCAAGGAAACGGTACTCCTATCTGGTCCAGCTATGATATAGCTAATCATAGTATCTAGCTACACAAGTCCATATATGTAGAGCTACATAGCTACTCTAGTTGGTACATCCAGTAGGGTAACGGAGGGAGGGGTCTTCCTAGCAGCTTCCTATCCTGTTTGGATCAGCTTCGTAAGGTGGTGTCCATCCGATGGTGTCTCCATCCATCCATCCATCCGTATTTGTTTCCTGAAGTCAAAGAATAATCAAGTTTGTCAGGGGGAGGGATCGGCTTGAGGTTGGACCCTGCCTTCGTTTAACTTTGTTGCGTTAGACAGGTATTCTTGGCGGTGTGTAAGATCACGTGTGAATTCCTCTCTCTCCCCCGCGCTGTGTTTCTCGGCGAGAGTGAGAGGAAGTGTGAGAGGAAGTGTGAGAGTGAGAGAGTGAGTGAGCGAGAGAGTGAGAGAGAGAGAAAAAGAGTCTCAGCCTCTTCTTCTTCTCTACCGACACCCGAACATCGCCTCGCCCCCCCTCAAACCGTAGAATCTACTTTCTACGACCACCACCTCCGCCCCCCCCCCCCTCCACCCCTCATCGATCACTCCCCACACACACCCCTTTAGAGGCACTTCTTTCTGCAGTCTGATCAGAGAGAATATATATACAAGAATACAGAATACA
The DNA here is from genome assembly GCA_024713925.1 of Morchella sp. 2016-103. NCBI lineage: Eukaryota > Fungi > Ascomycota > Pezizomycetes > Pezizales > Morchellaceae > Morchella > Morchella sp. 2016-103. The sequence continues at coordinate 2,606,939 of JAMGZF010000002.1, forward strand.
GAATACCCTACTTCTAGAAGCTATCAAGAAACCTTGCTCGCAGTATAAACAATACTCGTTCAGCACTGCCTGCTCGCGTGTGATATCGGGTGACGGCAGTCGGGTTGTTGTTTCGTTCGCAGCAAACAACAACAACGTTCTTTTTTTTTTTTCTTTCTCTTCACCGGGAAGACACTCGTTCTATCTCTGTCTCTGCTCTGTCTCTCTCTCTTCCTCCCCCTACCCCACCTTCTTACTCTAAATTTCTATCTACATACTTAAAAACTTAATATTATTCAAGAGGGATCCGTTCTTCTTCTTCTTCTTCTCCTCCTCATCATCATATCTCTTCTTCTTCTTCTATCATCTTCTGTTGAGTGGGCGTCGAGGCTCTGCTGTTGCAGTTAGTGATATCGCTCGGCATACCTCATTTGATTTGATTGCTTGTAATTATTACACGGAATCAGCAAGCAACAGACCTCTTCTCACTGACTCGATCCCCCCCCCCACAACCTCCACAACCTCTGCAACCTCTGCAACCATCTCCTTCTTCTTCTCAGCAGAAAGGGGGACCCTCCGCTTATAATATTTCCTCCTTTTTTATTCTATTCTCCCCCCCCTCCTTCCTCTTTCTCCCCTTTATTCTCCTCCGTCTACTCTCCTAGAAAACCAAACCTCCCATCGATCACAGCTAGCTACATAGCTAGCTAGCTACCTGGTACTCGGCATAGCAACAACAGTATCAACATCGGCGATAAGCCACCCACCATCCATCCAACCATGGACACCCAAACACAGACACATACCCAATCCCCCGTGACCCAACCCCGCGATCTCCCCCCACTCCCTCCCGGAATTCGCCCCCGTCCTATAAGCAACACCTACCGCCCCCCCAGCACCACCCGCCGTCCACGACCACCGCCGCCCCCACGCCAGATCAGTGACATAGTGCTCCCGCCCTGGCAACCAGACTCCAGTGTGGCCAATTGCCCGATATGTAGCTGCGGCTTCACGTTCTTCAACCGGAGGCATCATTGCCGGTATATACCTACTGACTGCACACTAGTTATATAGCTATGGCTAATTAATCGGGCTGGTGCAATAGGAAATGTGGGCGCGTTGTGTGCCAGGGATGCTCGCCACACCGTATCACAATCCCAAAAGCCTTTGTGGTGCAGCCGCCACAGAGCGCTGGGTGCTCGCAGGGGCTGGTGCCGGTGGTTGTTGGGGGCGGTGCTGGTGGCGGAAGCAGCAGTAGTAATACTCGAGCCCATAGAGCATCATGGAGCCCAAATGACGGGACTGCGCTGCTAAGGAGGCAGTCGAGTGACAGCGAAGACGATGGGTTATTGGTCAGGATGTGTGACGAGTGCTTGGGGCCTCACACGAGGGTATGGTCTTCATCCTCCTCCGCTTAGTTAATTTGGAAATTCGAGGGCTAACAAACCGCGGCCACCACAGACGCAGCAAAGCTACCGCGCGTATTCACACCATAGCTACAACTTCCAGCGCGCCCCGCAGACTACTTCTCCGCACCACAACTCCCTCCCCTCCCGCCGTTCCCCACATGGCTACTATCCTGTCCCCGCGCGCCGCGGCGATCTCCCCCCCTTCCAGCAGCCACCCCAACCACATCTGAAGGAGACCGACTATTGCCCAATCTGCACGTCTGCCCTGCCCCCCATCCGCCCAGACGGCTCAGAGGAGGACCGCGAGGCCCACATCTTAAATTGCATCCGTCAAGTGGAGCAAAGTGTCTCCCCCGGCGGCGGTAGTGCGCCGGGCCGGGTTGGCGGTGGGAGCGCACCGAGGCCTGGAGAGTTCGGTAGGGCAAGAAGGTATACGGGGGGCGGCCGCATGGTCGTGTGGAAGGCGACGGAGAAAGATACATGGGCGAGTGTGGATGACGACGAGGTTACTCCAAGCTCGACGCCACTGCAGACCCCGGCAATGACCCCGGCGCCAGGAACAGTTGCGGCCGAGGACCTGACGGAGCCAGCGGAGAGCTCTGAGAGCGCTGAGGGAAGTGGAAGTGGGTCCGGGGAAGCGGTAGCAGAGGGGAGTAGCGCCGCAAACGAGGATGAAAAGGAACCCCCGAAGAGGGTGGTTAGGAGAGAGAAGGCTGAGTGCGTTATCTGCTTCGAAGAATTCGAAGAAGGCGATATAATCGCGCGGCTTGAGTGCCTGTGCCGGTATCACAAGGTGTGTATTGAATTCGCTAAAGAAAAAAAAATACGTATTCTAATCAAACCCCGGTAGAAATGTATCCGTGCATGGTTCGACCGACGAGGCAATGGAGAGTGCCCGGTGCATGCTGTGCATGAGTAGATTCGCAGGTGCGAGTAGAATAGATGGGGTCACTGTAGCTAGGTGTTTTTATAGCCTAGTTATAGAAAGCGGGGGACACTACGTTGGAGTTAGATTCGGTGGAGTTTATTGTCTTTTTCTCTTTTTCTATTTTCCTGCTGTGGTCGTTCCTTGGCTTGTTTTTTGTTGCATATGTGGTTCTAACTCAGTAGCCAGTCAGTCGGTGTCCGGTGGAAGTTTGGGTATTGACTTCTCCTTTATCTATCTTTTCTACTACTACTATTACTACTTCCCGATTCTTCCCTCTTCTTCTCCACTACCTTGCATATTGTGGGTTGCTTGCTTCTTATGGCCGGCCAGGCGGTCGGTATGTTGGCCTTTCTATTCTCTCCCCATCTCTCCCTCCTCGTCCGCCTCCTCCTTTCTTATATTATCTCATAGCGGAGATTTGCGCTTTTTATTGGCTTGGCTTTGGGAACCTCTTTTTCGTTCATTTGTGGTAATCTCTGTGGGTTCGGGCTTGGTCCGGTTTGGTTTTTATGGTTCGGCTTTTTTTTTTTTCGTCTTCCTGGTTTCTGGTGTGTGGTGTGTGGTGGTGTGTGGTTCGGTCTCTCCCCTCGAGCTTGATTGAGCTCATCCTCAACTTCCTCCTCATTGTTCCGTTATATAAAGTGCGCTGTGCTGTGGTGTAGGTAGTCCTGAATATAAAGATAGCTCGGAGTATACCTTTGTAAATTATTGTACATGGTGTGGTGGTGTGGTGATGCGGTGATGCGTCATGGTGTGTCACTCGGTCGTAAGAAGGTCGTTACGTCGCAGACAGTTCAAAGGATGCCTTGTGAGCAGAGATGACGCGCGAATAAGCTGTGCACGCAGTAATACTGTGGCAGGCCTCAGTCTATAAATATCATGCAGGATGGTAGTTTGTCAAAGACTGAGAATACAGAGAGAAACGGGAGTCTGTGACAGTGGACTCGCAAGGCATACCTGGGAAGGTGGGACGCAAAATCTCATGGCGAGTGAGAATTCGTGACTCGATATAACCGCAATTCTAAGCTTAACCACCAGGGCAGCAACGATATAAACAACAGGCATGCTCTCGGATGTATCAATTTATGCTGAAGCAAGAAATCCCGGGTGGTGCTGTCCAATGAAACAGTGCCCGCGCCTTGGCGTCGTCGCTGTTATCTGATTGTTGATAAGGGCTAATCGGATTGGACTGTTTTAAGGTTATCGGCCACCTAGCTGGAACAAGGCCTTGGCAGAAAGCAGTCCCTTTGACCCAGGGTCGGTACACGTATGTATCTGCCATGTCAATTTAAAGGGGTCGTAGTCCAGGACGTACTTTGCTGACTGCTTACTACATGATACTTACATCCCCAGTAGAATTCCACAGGTGAGGCTCTTCGTCTGATTAGTAACTATCAGTGGTAGGGATCTGGGCTGTGAGACGGGTGGACTAGCCCCATATGAAAACCTTGGCGCAAAAGTTTCCCCCTCTTCGTCCTATCCTTCGAGACTTCACTGCTACTCTTTTTTTTTTTTTTCTTTTAGAAGACAGATCTCCGCTCTCTTGCTATCTCCACCCCTCCTCCCCCCTCCCCTTCCTCCCCCCTCCCTTCCTCACCTCCCTTCTTCTCCTACCTCTTTCTACTCTTCTTCCACATTTAGAGTCCTCTGCCCGTCGTTTCCCCTCAGAGGTCCGGATAGCTTACAGGGCCCCCCTCCTCTAGGCGCTTGATTCGCCAAAATCTCCACTCAGCCTTTTTGTTGTGTCCTCTTTCGAGCTGTACAAATAAAATTCGCTTTTGCTTTCTAAAAGTTTTTTTTTTTTTTACAAAAGTTTTTTTTTTCCCCTTTGCCCTCCGTTAATCATTTCTCCCCCCGAATTTTGTGCTCTGACAGATGCCCGGAGTCCTCGAGTCCTCGATGGCATCCTTATCGCTTGACCTCGACATTCCCTCCAGCCTTGCTGCTGTCTTCACAGCAAAAACATCTCAGGGTTCTCTAGATGCCTCTCTCGCTCTGTGTTCAGCCATCACCGCCAACCCGGCGGTGGCACACCACTATCTAGATCAGTTGATCCCCGCACTCGCCAAGGCAGCCAACGACAAGAAATCCGGCACCAACCGGGAGTCATCGATGATTGTTTACGGAGCTTTATACGAGACACTCCCGGTAAAGTCTCCTATGACCGAGATTTTGTTGCTTCAGTCGACCATTGGTAATGTTTTCGATGGGTTGGCCGATAAAGGTTCTGTCGTTCGTGAGAGCGCGCAATATGCTATCGATGCAATTTTTGGCTTGTTGAAGGAGGAGGGTCTTGTTGTTGGGCTTGTCCGTGTGCTCATGGAATACCTAAAAAGCCCAGGTGCAAAGTGGCAAGGTCGTGTTGGAGCGTTACAACAATTGGGAAAGGTTGCAGAGAAGGCCGCTGCGAGGGATGGCTTTTTGAAAAATGTCATGGGCCGTGAACTTGAAAGGCTCATTCCTGTTGTGGAAAGCGGCATGCATGACCTCAAGAAGGAGGTCTCTGCCGCCGCTGTCAAGACAATGACTAGCTTGAGTAAGCTCCTTAGCAATGAAGATGTTGCCAAACACATTCCTACTTTGATCAAGACCATGAAGGAGCCCTCTAAGGAAACTCTCCAGAAAGCTATTCATGACCTTAGGTTTGTTCACACGTACACCCTATTGTGTCCAAGAGTCCCACCTAACAATAACTAGTCAAACAACCTTTATCGCCGTTGTCACATCCCCCGTCCTTTCCCTCCTCACCCCGCTCCTTGAAAGATCCCTCACATCACCTCAAACTTCTCAGGATGTCCTTCGTCAGACCGTGGTTGTCGTAGAGAACCTGACCAAGCTTGTCCACGATCCTGTCGAGGCTCGCGAGTTTCTTCCTCGTCTCCAGCCTGGTGTGAAACGTATCGAAGACACCGCCAGTTTGCCTGTCGTTCGTGCTCTAGCAAAGAGCGCAAATGCCACGATGGAGAAGGCGATGAAGAGCGGTGCTGTTGGTGTTAGCGAATCCAACCCCGAGCGTATATCGGTTGAGGACGTCGAGGCACAACTCAATGGGAGATGCCACATAAAAATTACCGAGATCGATACCTGGGAAAACAAGGGTGTCCGTAAATACGTAGCCAGTATGCTCAGAGAGGCTATTGTGGTCCGAGAGTGGAAGCACATTCATAATTGTGCCGAACCCTACCTTCGCTACATTGTCGCGGCTGAAGATGGCGAGGCAGAAGCTAAGAGAATTGCATCTGATCTGGAAAGCTGGGCTAAAGAGGAGACTCTAAAGCGTTTTGGTGACGGCATTGTTGAGGATGATGGTAACACTGAGGTTGAGATTGTCAATGCCGACTTCTCCCTTGCTTATGGTGGTATGATGTTGCTCAACCACACGAATCTAACACTTTACAAAGGTCACCGCTACGGACTTTGCGGACGTAATGGTGCCGGTAAGTCGACACTCATGCGTTCTATCAGCGAGGGCAAACTTGAGGGTTTTCCTTCCAAGGAAGAGTTGAGGACCTGCTTTGTCGAGCATAAATCATCTGAGGAGCGTGACATGAGCATTGTTGAGTATATCCAGATCGCTCTCCGTGATGCTGGTGAGACCGGACATTCCGAAGATGAGATCAAGGAAACTCTACGCAGTGTTGGTTTTGAAGGCGAAAGGGCCGATATGATGGTTGGACAGCTCTCTGGTGGTTGGAAGATGAAGCTGGCGCTTGCAGAGGCTATGTTGAGGCGTGCAGAGGTTCTCCTGTTGGACGAACCTACCAATCACTTGGACGTTCATAACGTCAGATGGTTACAAGACTATCTCAAGACGCATACTGACATTACCTCCTTGATTGTGTCTCACGACTCCAAATTTTTGGACGCTGTTTGCACGGATATTATCCATTACGAGGAGAAGAAGCTTGTTTATTACAAGGGAAATCTTTCCGAGTAAGTTGACACCAAATCTGACTAAATCTTGTATTGGTATTAACCACTGTATAGATTTGTCAAAGTCCGCCCCGAGGGGAAGGCCTATTACACACTTGACGCCTCTTCAGTTAAATTCTTTTTTCCCCCTCCTGGCCTTCTCACTGGAGTCAAGTCCAACACTCGTTCAATCATCAAGATGACCAACTGCACGTACACTTACCCTGGTGCCCCTAAGCCCTCGTTATACGACGTAACCTGCTCTCTGTCGCTTTCGTCGCGTGTTGCTATCATTGGCCCCAATGGAGCTGGAAAATCAACCCTTGTCAAGATCCTCACTGGTGAAATGGTTCCGCAGAAGGGCAAAGTTGAAAAGCATCCCAACTTGCGTGTCGGATACATGGCACAGCAGTCGCTCCACCACGTGTCTCAGAATCTTGACAAAACCCCATCTCAGTATTTGCAATGGCGTTTCGCAGCCGGTGTGGACAAGGAGGTCTCAATGAAGGACACTCGTCTTCTTTCTGATGAAGACAAGGCGCAGCTCGAGAAGCCTATTGATCTTGGTGATGGGTCTGGACCAAAGAAGATTGAGGCATTGATCGGTAGACAAAAGTGGAAAAAGAGTTTCCAGTACGAAGTCAAGTGGTTCGGACTTCCGACAAAATACAACAACATGATTTCAAGAGAAACCTTGTTGGAAAATGGCTTCGCCAAGATTGTTCAAGATTTTGATGATGCCGAGAGCGCGAGAGAGGGTATGGGTTATAGAGAGTTGGATGTGGCCAGTATCAGCAAGCATTTCGAAGATGTTGGGTTGCCGGCTGATATCGCAATGAACAATGAGATCGGTGGTCTGTCTGGTGGACAGAAAGTCAAAGGTTAGTCTCTGTCTCTACTCTCTGGAGGAATTCAACTAATGCTATGAAGTTGTTATCGCCGCCGCTATGTGGCCGAAACCTCATTTGCTTATTCTGGACGAGCCGACCAATTACCTTGACCGTGAGTCGCTTGGTGCTCTTGCAACTGCGATCAAGGAGTTCCGTGGTGGTGTCTGTCTCATCTCTCACGACTCCCAATTCGTCTCTTCCCTCTCCAATGAGGAGTGGCATGTCGAAGCTGGTCGCATGATAAAGAAGGGTGTCAATGGAGCTCTTCTTGCGGCCCCGGTTGACTCGCAACCCGGAAGCAGTGCAGTCAGCAGTGCTCAAAGTAGTGCTGTCAACAGTGCTGTCAACAGTGACGCTGAAGATACTGGTGACATGCAGTTCAAGCAGAGGAAGTCAAAGAAGAAGAAGTTCACTAGGGCACAGCTGAAGGAGAGGGAAGTCAGAAGGAGATTGAGATATCTTGAGTGGCTAAATAGTCCCAAGGGTACCCCCAAGCCTGCCGATACCGATGATGAGGCCGATTAAGTGTCTGGTTGTTATAGTATTAATAGGCGGGAGTTTAAATAAGCCAAGTTTGCACGAAGAGATGACTGCTTTTATACACTATTTTATTGATTTGTTTGTTTGGGATATGGGCTCATAGACGCGGGAAATAAATGTTTCCTTTTTTTCTTCCTTTTCGTTAAATATTCCTTATTTCTTGTTGTACGGTGGTTGGGATAGACGGGGTTATATCTTTCTCTGTTCTGGTCCTTACGATGTTTTACGATAATATTGGTAAAAAATTATTTTGGGGCGAGCAAGAAGGAATAGAGATATCTAGAACATGCGACTGAACATATATTAAACATTGTATTCCATGCGATGAGTTTTATCGAGCGGTAAATGTGTCAAAGTAATTTTACCACCGGTGGTATAAGTACTGAATTTCAGTCCTTGTTCCAGACTTTCAGCATTATCACACCGGTGGTAAAATGACCTACCACTGGTGGTGAAATTCCCCACCGGTGGACAATGTTCATATATACTGGCCAAAAGGTCTGTGCTTTTATTCATTTTGAAGTATAAATGCTGGTATTATTTTCACCACCGTTGGTAAAATCACTTTTGACACGTTTACCGCACCACATGTAGTTCACAGATGCTCAAATGTTCGAGTGATATTTTGTGATTATACCACATGTAGTACTACCCCCGAGGAGCCACCGCCTTAGTGGTGTAGGTACAACCTGTATTGTCCGATATTAAGGCTATTTGGATGTAACATTTACGTACAAAGATACTCCTAAATTCTCGTAATAAAACTTGTGGATGCACTGAGATCTCCTCATAACCCATAATATTATAAATTTCCCCATGCGTTCTAAGGTTTTGTTTAATTGAAGTGTTATCATAAAACAATTCCAAAAAAGTATATAATCTAATAACTACTTAATTACAAGATAGACTAAAGCGTCCCATCATACTCATCATCTAGCGGGATACTAGAGGCAAGTATCTGAGTATCTTCATCCTCTTTCCTCTCCAACTTTTTTGCCAGTGTCCCCAAAGCCCCAGCAACACTCTCCACAGTCTCGTATCTCATAAACGCCTGTCTATCCACCACTCCCACCGCAGCCCCATACCAAACGGCCGCAATCCCAGCGTACGCCATGGCTACCTGTGGGTTATTATGACGCCTTGCAAGACCCAAGCCCTCACCGAACGTCTCCGTTTCCATATAGATCTCCACCCCTCTGCGGACTTCGTCGGCCCCTCTTACCCCATGCAGCCCCAGCCGCCGATACTCATCCTCAATCTTCACGCGCATCCACCTCCCCTCTAGCCTGACGTTGCTCTTGGCGGCCCAGTTCCACAGGATCGACGTGACTGCGTATACATACCATCCAGCCAGGTCCCTGGAGGCGGGCATCAGGACATCGGCAGCGGCCCGCGCTAGCTCGGATGCTTTTGGGGTATCGCGCCAGAAGAGTAGCGCAATGGGGAGAACCCACACCGCCGAAGCTCCTGCGGAGGCACTGTCCGGGTGGGGCTGCTGTAGAAGCTGATCAGATCTTACGAGCTCGAGGATCTCGGATGTCGGAAGACATCTCTTCAGGCCATCCTCCCAGATCTGCAATGCGGCCTGGAGGGCTCCGTCTGGGGTGGAGGGGATCGGGGAATCGGAGAAATGGCCCTCTCTCCTCCACCACCTTATGTACTCTGCTGCTTGGTGACGAATATAGAATACTCCATCAGACCCTTCCCCGGGTTCAAGAGTGGAGTCGCATCCTAGGGATTGGAGGAGGTCACATTCGATCAGCGAGCTGGCTAAACAGAGGGCCAAGGAGGTTGTGGTGGAGAACCCGCCGCCGCTGTTGGCACTGGTGACATATTCTGCTAGAGTAGTGCTGATGAAGGAATAAATAAGTTGAGTCTTAACGTTCACGGTGTACATTATACCCTATTTCACCGGTGCTTGTAGGGCTACTAATGCGGGGAATATTTAGCGGTCAGTTTAAAGTTTCACAAGCTAAATACATTCCCTTAAGCAGACTTGGCGTGCAAATATCCTTTGCCAAGGCTCAATAATGGAAGCATTCCAGAAATTCACCGGAAGCATCCAGATATCGCCAAGTTATTCGATTTTTTTTTAGTACTACTTAGGCGTTCAGTAAAAGGTCGTGAAAAATTGCCCCGTTGCAACACCAGTTTTCACGACCTTTTACTAAACGCCCAAATAGACCTCAGAAAGAATCCTCTTTTCATGGTTAAAGCAAGGTATGCAGGACTTAGCAATCATGCATCGCTGGTTCAGTTTCTCGACATATGCAACAATCCAAGCCGTGAAACCGGTAACCAGGCGAGTAATGCTGGTTGAGTAGGTTGAATATTGAAGTGATAAATGCCCCGGTATAGCAGCCGGCTCCCAGAGAATCACCGAAATACAGTTCCCATGATATGATTGTGTTTATCAACGGCAAACTTGTTGCAATTTCCTGCACAACAATCTCTTTCTAGCTGCGACTCCGGTTACAGTCGGAATTGTCACCGATGCCCACGCAGCGTTTCAAAAGTACTATCCCAGTTAATTTACGCAAGGTGGAGCCGTCTATCATATATATTCCGGATTTCTTGATATAGATCACAACTACATCCCGAGGTTAATCCCCCGCAATTTTACAATCGCTCAACCGAAGAATATTATAATTCTTAGTTAACATGTCGGTACATGTGTGTCGTGTATAATTCTGTTTTGGGTAGAGGTTAGTATATATTGCTGTACTGACAATTGCAAACCATATACTCGCGCGTTAATTAAGTCCTGAGAAATATTGTGAGCCCGTTGCTACCAAGAATTCTCAGGACTTAGTTAATGCGTGGGTACTTGAGGCCTTTAAACTGGCACCTTGAAGTTTACTGCCGTCAGTTCTCGGGGGAGCAGCGGTTCAAAGGTCAAATCTAAGCCGTTTGATTAGTTGCTTTTCGAGACTCAACGATAATTGCATATACCGTCAGGCAGTGCAGTACCTGCATGGTCCGTGGAAAGGAAAATAACTCTATCGATCTACTCGATATTACGCCGCCAATAGGCATCGGAAAGAAGTCAGGTTGTTTTTTTTCCTTAGTTGAAAACATAAATGTATGTCTCAAAAGCTAGGTTGGACGGCAGTTGAGCTTTGGCAGCGGGAGGAGGCCAGGGCGCTAAGCCGATTGGCCAATAGCCGAGCAGTGTCAATTAGTCCCGCGCTAATCCTTTTAAACAAATTACTTGATAAGCTTTTTGTGTAGCTGCGACGTAGGACCACAGCTACATTTTTGTGGAAAATTAAAAGGTTCTCAAGATAAACAAGATGCGTTCGTATGTGCATCTTCACTCTTCATTGCCTCGGTGTGAATCCCTTTGGCGGCTTAAGAGTATCATGCAAGTTGGAGGTTGGAAAAGAGAGAGAAAAAGAAAAATATAAGACAACGTCGCCCCTTTGCTACAAGAGCATGGTCACCCTATCTTCTCCATGTCCATCTTGTATGCCACAGCGGTCGTTTATTCTTTGCGCGTCTCTCCGGCGTCTGTCGCTATCTTTTCCCGGCGGTAACCCAGTAGGAGGAGGTAGAGCATTCATTGGTCACCGTTTGAGACATCAGTGTCACATCAACTTTGATGATGGGCAGATACGGTGCCAGATTCATGAATCCCCTGAACGCCACAAAATTAAGCCATGCGAAGATCGCTCATGTTCACTGGATGTATGTGCTTCTGGCCCGTATGCTTAATTGAACTCCCTATAAGGGGCTTTACCGTTAATTGCAATCTCAATAGGCCAATGCGATTGTTTATATGCACTGTCTATAACATCTGGAGGTAGTAAAGCCCCTGCGTCTTCTGCCGACCATTGAGTTAGTAATTTATGGCCCCAAAAATTGAGCTCTGATCTTCATGAGCCCAATCAAAGCAAAAAGAAAAAGTGGAAGAGGAAGGGGGGAAAAAAAATACAGGAGGGCTAGTGAGTGCTCTACCTACCCGCTTAAGCTCACTTAGTGAATTGAATTGTGCTTAAAGTTGATTCATAAGTTACGAGCCCGACTAGAGCAGTGAGACGAAAAGAAAATTGGCGATATGATCAACGGTTGAAAGGGTTTGATTTGGTAACCCAGACCGATATCTCTGAATTTTGAACGAGCACTGCACCTTGATGCCTTCGTTGGTCCGTAATTAATGCTCACATGTGAGTATTTACTTGTTATGTAGCGTTCTTAGCAGGAGATAGAACAGCACATCAGTTTATTCACCAGATCTCAAATCCATTTCCATGGCATTGTTTGTACCCCCATGACTAATTTCCACGGCGAGTGCCTTTTACCACGTGTGCAGGTACATACATATGTAGATTGAGGGGATATCCCGTACACGCACTTTATCCGCAATTCTTGCGACAGTCGTTTACGGGAGCGCACTGGAAGACGCCCTGAGTATCTCGGAACCACATGGGCAACGTGAGCTGCACATGGCACTGCATAGAGCGGTCCGGTATTTAGATACGTGATCATCCTGACAAAAATGCCCTCCTGGTGCATATAATTAACAATTATATACCCAACATAAGCAAATACGTCTAGATCCATGAAACTAGTTATGGCGCCGTAGCTTTTGGTTGCACATTCCGAATCGGCTCTACTTATCATCTCATTGAGCGATCTCGGTCATTAGGACGTATCTGCGCGAGTTTGACAGAAAGTCCACCAGGTTGGACAAAAAGTCTAGCTGATTTAGGAAGAGGCTTGTAGCCGTTCAACCAATAAGATGTGCAGGACTTTTTGTCGAAGTGCTCGACTTTAATTCTGTCCAACTCGCGCAGCTAAAATACTCTATTGAAGGCATCATGCACCTATATCTGTTGGTGGTATCAGATTTATATGAAGTCTTGGCAAAATTACTAAGAACCACTCGCTGTACGGAAGTTAGACTGCAAGTATTTGGCCGTGACTACCAACAATATATTATCTACGTGATGTACTCTACATAACCACGTATGATCGGAGATAGGCGATTGAATCAAGAAATAGGACTTGATTAACTTACATGTAAGTCCTAAAGATTATTTTTACGGAGATTTTGTTAACATAACTACATGTACGTACATGTATATGAAGGTTTTCAACTCTGCTTAATTACTTAATAATACCTTTGCGGATTTCCTAACAATTTACTCCTATGACAAACGTTAAAGACCAGAAATATCGAGGGGATACGTGAGATCAATGGATTTCTTGGCACATCAAAAGTGCTTGAATCAAAAACCAGGAGTGTAAGTTACTGTGGTGAGAAGAATTCATACCCTGCGGCTAGGCGGAAATTCGGAGTTGTTGGAGCTCAATTCTACAATCTTGTGAAGGTTACATCCAACCCATAAGGATTCGTTGCATGCATGTATTAATCAATTGCCAAGAATACACTAAAATGGTTAGTGCACAGTAGTAGAGCAATGGCCCAAAAAATATACATGTCCTAAGCAGATCTGAGGTTGCCCGACCACTATTAGCGACGTGGCTACATGTATTCATAGAGAGATACTACTTATACATAGGCAAAGAGGCTGCTTTCGATATTTTGAGTGCTATCGGGTCGTATTCTATCTTCTAAAGCGTTTGCCTTAATTTGTAGGTTCGTGGGCCGGGCCTGGTAATATTGAACACCCCTACGTCCTAATAACGAATGAACTGCTGAGGCAGTTGATCAAAGATACTTTAAGGCAGTTCGTAGGTTTTGTTCTGCCGAAAGTCAAAGTCTCAGGATAATTCCAAGTAACTATGGGGTCTGATATGTGCATCACTAGAAGTCCGGTAAGGTGGAATAGGTGGCGCTTGTAGTTGTCTTATTCTGAAGATGCTTAACGGTATTGGTGTGGTTGAAACCAAGGCTCCTGATAACTGATTCTCTACTAATCTGACAGCTGTCAAACACCGTCGCCTACATGCAGTTAACTTGAGGATTGGGCTTTATGTTCAATGGGGAAACTCACCCCCCAGCTTCTGAGGTCTCGGAGTTATCATCCATTCAGATACTACCTGATGGCAGATGTCTCCTACCACGTATGCCTGTATACAGCAAAAGCAAAGCTCATGTCTGTTTTGAGCATAGAAGTTAGGGAGCTCAAGGCAGTGCTTGGACCGTTGGAACGAACACGGGATGAGAGCAGAGAGTTACAGTACCACACCATAAAAGAATAACATATGGGTCAAAGGTGACTGGTTTGCAGTATCTCCCATTACCTTACTGGCCCTGTTCGGATAAATACTAGTAGTGTAATACAACCCTCAATGACTTTCCGCACGGACTAACAGTTGATCATTGTCTTGGCGTTGGCGTTGCAGTTGGGATTTTTGAAAGGGGGACGTCTCAGTTCACTTGCGGCACGACCCGAGCACAATACTCGTATGTAGACATAACAGTAGGTGCCCCACACGACCCTACCTCTCGGGTTTCTGAACCATAGTTACTTTTTATGATTCAGAATAACATGGTTCACGATTCCCGGGATACTTGCTGTGTGAGCAGAAGAAATCAGACCGCCAGTCAGTCAGGTTTGAAACCTCTTGCTTTGACTCCTGGAAAAAGAAAATCTCAAAGTGTTTTTGCTCTACATAGAAGGAATTCAAGGGGTTCATAGCTATCGAATATCTCCTGCTTTCTTGTTCTTCTAGAGATGTTTTGTAGGAGTGGGGGAGAACTACATGTAGGAATATATACATTGATAAAGGGTAGGCGGTGTAAAGAAAAGATACCAAGTGTATTTACTTTACTGAAACTGTGGCTGGCTATAATCAGACCTTTTCTGGAATCTATGAAAAGGAGTATCGGAGCTCTATGTATACCTAGCTCAGATGCATACCTCACTTCCTCGGGGTAATACATGTCAGGATTAAGTATTATGCCACGCACAGGCTCTACTACAACTAACGGTATTCCCAAGTTCATGAGCCAAGGTCGACACACCAAGCCGGACCCAATCATACGTATTCCACTAACATTATGGCATGGGTTCAGGGAAAGAGGGCTGTCTAACGCTATCATCCCCCCCCCCCCCCACACACACAAGGCTTGACATCTTTCCTTACTAGGTCTCAATGATCTTTTTCCCAATCTGTCGGAATGATATGATCTCGTTGGATACTCTCCGGGGAGTATATATATCACCTACCCCCAGGCGGAGTTGAAAAAAAAAAGGTCATCAGCTCCTTTCAGTCAGTCGCCGCTGTGAAAAAATCCATTGAACTCTTTAATTCTTCCAAATATCCATTTATTCCTACAATCAACATGGGCAACGTTATGGCACCCCATACAGAGGATGAGCAATCTTCAACCCCGGTCTCAGGTACCACTCATAAAAACCTTCCCAAAACCTGGGTTCCTGTTGTCGAGAAACCTCTCTTCGCTCCTAAGAAGATGAGAGTCGTAACCGCCGGCGCTGGGCACGCCGGTTTGATGGTTGCATATAAAATGCGGCATGAGATTCCGGTCGAGGACTTCGTAGAGCACGTCATCTATGAGAAAAATGTACGAACTTTAATACTTGTGCGACTTTGGTTTTAGGATCACAAACTAACCTGAGATTTAGCACGATGTTGGTGGTACTTGGCTAGAAAATCGCTATCCAGGTGTTGCTTGTGATGTTCCAGCGCACATTTACACCTACTCCTGGGAGCCAAATCCAAACTGGAGTTCCTTCTACGTTGGTGGCGCAGAGATCCTTCAGTATATTAAGGACACGGCAGAAAAGTACGACCTTACTCGTGACGTTGTTTTCAACTCTAAGATAGTTGAAGCTATCTGGAACGAGTCGCGGGGAAAGTGGGAGCTCAAGATTGATCAACAAGGGACTATCATCTCGGATGAGTGCGAGGTCTTTATTGATGCTTCAGGGATCTTAAAGTATGATTTATTCCCAATACTATAATAGGGCAAACCTTATACTGACTTTCTATTAAAGCAAGTGGAGATGGCCTAATATTGAGGGTTTAGGATCGTTCCAGGGACATCTTGTGCACAGCGCCCAGTGGTGAGTCATATAAGCCCATTATCTGTTCCAAGTAATTAAAATTAACGGTATGTAGGGACAATGGGTATGACTTTACAGGGAAGAGAGTTGCTGTCATCGGAAATGGATCTTCTGCCATCCAAATCATTCCTCAATTGCAAAAGGTTGCTGGCCACCTTACAAATTTTGTTCGCTCTCCAACCTGGATTAGTGCCGGATATTCCTCAGAATTTACCAAGGACGGCAAGAACTTTAACTGTATGTTGGTCTTTGGTAACGCGTTGGAATAGAACCATTACTAACATAGCTGTAGACACAGAGGAGCAAAAAGCAGAGTTCAGGGATAAGCCGGAGACTCTGACCAAATATCGTAAGGAGATTGAGAATGCATTCAACCACTTCTTCTACGCACTTATCAGCGACTCCCCGGAGAATCTCTACATCACTGATATGTATAACAAGATCATGAGGGAGCGCCTTGGTGAAGATGAGGAGCTTATAAAACAGTTCATACCAAAATGGCGTGTTGGTTGCAGAAGGCTAACACCCGGCGAGGGATACCTTGAGGCGTTGCAGTCTAAGAACTGTTCATACACCTGGTCAGAAATTCAGGAGATCACTGAGAATAGTATTGTAACAGTTGACGGCGAGGAGACGCTGTTAGACGCCATAATCTGTGCTACAGGTTTTGACGTCTCGTTTGTCCCGCGGTGGAAGCTAGAAGGCAATGACGGAAAAAACCTCGACTCATGGGCACAAAACCCGGAGTCGTACCTTGGAATCCACGCCCCTGACATTCCAAACTACTTCATCATCAATGGGCCCAATTGCCCTGTTGGCCACGGCTCCCTATTGGCTGTGATGGAATGGACCGCAGAGTACATCCTACGATGGGTCAAGAAGATGGCGTCAGAAGACATCAAGTAAGCTATTTCTCTCCAGTTTATGTGTTAGCCCATTTTAACAGATATTAGGTCATTCGTTGTGAAAAAGGATGTATTAGAGGAGTACAATGTTTACACGCAAGAATTCCTGAAACGGACCGTTTGGGCCAGTGGGTGCAAATCGTGGTACAAGAACGGAACCGTTGATGGAAAGGTCACAGCGATGTACGCAGGCAGTGTCATCCACTACAAAGAGCTCATTGATAGCATTCGAGGCGAGGACTTCGAGTTCAAGTACAATGGTGTCAACAGATTCAAGTTCATGGGTAATGGTAAAGCGCAGCTGGAGATGCAACCTGACGCAGACTTGTCATTCTATATGTACAAATAGGCTTCTTATCTGTTCTTTAATTTGTTTTCTATTGGGGGCGGTAGCTAGCGGCCTAAGTTGTAAATTCTTTTTCCTAAAAATATTCTGTATTGATAAATCACAGGATCGTTTATGCTATACTACCCAACGTTGCAACTCTATTCACCTTGTTAGGATATGTGAATGTCAAAGCACAAGACATTCAGGCAGCCCTTGGGTGATCATTATATATATGGATTGATAGCTTCCAGGTTTAATTATGGAATAATACTCCGCCAGCGAGTGCCGTGCGGAAAGCAACAATCCCTTTAGTTATTCAGAGCGTCTGTTTTGCGCATGGTATGAGTTCCATGGACCGTAAAATGCAGGCTGACCGTGTACCAAACTTTTTAATAAGTTGATTTAGCCACTGACCAAGACTTCATTGCCTAGGACGACTCGATCTTAAACTGGGTTCACGGTTTTTTAGCTTAATCCGGACTATCCTTAAGCTGTCAGTAAAATGCCGACCCCCAGGAAAAAGCAAAAGTTGGTAACAGATCCTGTTATCCCCATTATCAAATAATTGGTCTCTCGTGCAAATTTCGATCCTCTATTATAGGGGGATCAGCATTGACAGCTTAAGCTAATTAAGGGATATTACGTTGCCGTGGAGTTGGTAGAGTATGTACTCGTACCCCGGGGGCCCACAAAGCACAACTTTGCAGCCACTGGCCACCATGCCCAAAGTTGGGGAATAATTTATATAGATCGAGTTGCGTCAGGCGGAGCTATATAATAAATATAAATAGTACATTCAAACAAAAGTGAAAGGGTTGACTGGGTATGTTTAGCCTTGACGGTTGCGACACCAGAGTACTGAGGACCCCTGGGGTACATGGTGTTAGGTTCATCACTCTCAACAAATCAAAGTGCCGGAAACTTCACAGTACTAGTACTACATGTAGCTAAGCAAGAAGCTCTATTATTTACACCCCTTGATGGGTTGATTGATTAATAACCATTTGCACCCTTGATACTTGAGACCTAGATTTAAGCTTTGGTACCTAATATAATATTAACTCCTATAGGACCGGGCGATTACTTTATATATATATTCATTAATATACATGTAGTACTAAGTAGAACGCGGCGGTGTGGTATGTATTGTTACGTTCCGTTATAGTAAAGCAAAGGTAAAAAAAAAAAAATAGGAGATAGAAAAGAAAAGAAAAGCTTCAGGAGTTAACTTTGAATGTAGCCTCTATCTAAACAATAGTATTGCACGGGTTTTTACTGGCTGACCTCTACACCTTTCGGACAACCAAGTACATGTACTTACAAGCCTAAAAACTGGCCAAGGAGAGTCGACAAAAACATACATGTACTTATGTGCTCGCCCGCCGCTCTCCCCACATATATGAACACAAATGCAAGATATCCACAGAAGGAAAAAAAAAACTCTCTTACAAGTACATAATTACATACCCGAGATTCGAATTACAATTAAAATATATCACTCATAAGTCATGAAATTTAGACGTATATATATAAAGTACTGGAATATAAGAAACTTCAAACCCATATAAACGAAAATAAACACGAGAAAAAAGGATCATGAATACAAATGAAAACTAGCTTGTGACAGACTTAAGAAAACAATATGTAGATATCTCAAGATGCCCAAAAGAATCTTTAGGTGAGGTCTTATGTGTGACAAAAAGAAGGGCTATTATCAGGTATGGCATTGTCATGTCTATAGGTGACTTTTGGATCTACCGTGCCTTCTGAACAACCAAAGTCCGTCCCATTGGAACAAACACCACTATCAGGCGGGAAGTAAAAAAATAAAGAGTCAAGATCTGTAAAATTGACTTCATTCCGAGTGTCTCCACAGGTATCCCCATGAGTTTCCTCGCGAGTGCTTGTAGCCGATCCGTCAGAGGGGGTTTCTGATAAACTAGGGAATAACCCATTTACACGATTTATAAGCTTTTTGTAGCGATCGGGTACCTCTTCGGGGTCAAATTTTTTTTTTATCATTTCTTTGATCTCCATGGCCAGGTCCCCGTCGTCTCCGGTACTCGGGGCCATTAGGTTTTCAGGGATGTCAAGTTCCTGCGCTAAGCTTGAGGAACCATAGTCATCCTGGTCAGATAAATGCTGGCCAAAGAATTCCAGATGAAGCTTCCGTGTGTGATCAGAAATAATTTGTTTATGCGCCCCCCCAATATCAGCAGAATTCGCAGGATAGGATCCGCCGTTTCTTGCTCTCCTCTGTGATGTCTGACTCAAGGATGTTTGGGGAATTGAATGTTTAGACACCTCTCGAGGGTCTATAGCTGTATTTAAGGGTTGCTGGGGAGTCGAATATTCGGGAATCTCTTGGGGAGCTAGAAATGTATTCGGGGATGGCTGGGGAGTTGAGTGCTCGGGTACGTCCTGGTTTGGTATCCTTTTTTTCACTATATATATCCGGATGTTAGTTTACACTCTGATATTTATGTTAGACAAGTGGATATTGTCTTATGACCCTTTCCAGAAGATATTTGGCTATACATACCATCTGTCCCGTCAAGAAGGTCATACAGTTTCTTTTTGTCAGAGTAGAGCTTTAGGTCCAGCTTTTTGGCGTCCTTGCACCGTAATATGCTTATGCCCATATCCTTAACATATTCCGGAACATTGTTTGGGTCCTCATCAGCTCGCTTGACCCGTTGTTTCTTTAAGCAAGAATCCATGTGACGCTTGCGTTCACTGTTTCTACCAAAGCGGTTGGTACATAATTCACACTGGATTGGCTGTATGTGTACTCGAAGGACATGCTCCCTAATAAAGCCATTGTATTAGTAAACGAGGGAGAAAACCCAGATGTCAGCTAACGTACACCATTCTTTGAAAATTCTTGAAGGACTTTCCGTTACAGGCAGAGTGCTTGTAAGTCTCCTTATCCTCATTAACAAAGATTCTGCATTGGTAGGGTTGGCTTGGTTCCGGGCCAGAACCTTTTGTTCTCTTCCGGGCACCGCTCTCACTTTCGCTTTCCGAGCCGTTGTTGTCGGGCTGCTCGCCCTTCCCCCCACGACCCCGCTTGGACTTGCTGGAGCCTGTAGTCGGCTTGTCCTGCTGTTTATGTAGATTTCGACTATTTCCGGAGCCATAAGTTTTGGTTCCTGAGTCGCCAGGACTCTGCTTGAAGTCCGAGTCAATTGGTACAACATTTGTGTTTTGACCCTTAAGTGTTGTCGTATCGAGTACGGAGCACAAACGATCAACATCGCTAATAACTTGGGATCTCTCACGCTCTCTAACCAATGATTGCTCTGAGTGAATGCGTGCTGGAAGGTTTAGAACGGGACTATAGGTGGTTTCGCAGAACCAAGCTTTGGGAGTTGAAAAACGAGGCTAAATATCTCTAAGTTAGCACCTACAATAACTCTAGTTCAATAATGTTAATACAAGCTGGGTATCATACCAATTTTTCTATTTCACTCGCCAAAGCATGCCGCGAAGCATTATTGGACACAAGGATGTCTCTAGCATCTGATGCCTGGAGCCCGGGGTTGGCTGTGGGACATTCCCTTATTGGAAGATTTATACATTTATGCACAGGAGACAACTCTTGCTTCTCTAAAGGATCTTCTTGATGTGGTTGGGACGGTAGTGGAGCATCGTGGACAATCGTCTAGACAAATAGTGATTAGTTCGTTACTTGTAGTGGTAGTACTTTATAAGGTATGATTATGCTCTGTTCTTACAGGTGAAGCTATGGCCCCCGCAAACCGGAAAACGTGTGCGAAATGAAAATTTTCGTCGGCGCAGGTGCTATAAATGATATAGAATTAATAGGAGGAATGAGGAGAGGGCAGTTGTGAGATGTTATACATACTTAGGATGTAGGTGGCTTTGCCGCTTTGATCCGAGAAAGTGGGTAAACTGGATTTCGTTCACGAATTTTTGCCAATAATCGATTTTCACTACCAACGTCAACAACATACACATATCGCGCGTAGCGATGGGCCAGAGGCTCACAGTAAAGGTTCTCATCCTCAAAAAAGCTCTGGCCGCCGAACTTCCAACTTTCGGTAACAAGTTTTTGAACCAATGTAGCATTTAGTTGCAGGTGTGAGATTTTTTTGACAAGAACAAGAGGATTTCCGACCTGTACAATCATTCATGCTTGAGTAAGTACATGTACTTTACATACATGTATACTATGCAGTGGCCAAAGGTGGCTAGACTAGCAGAGAGTTTTGAAGCTGCCAGTTCGGGAAACACAAACCTTACTCCTGCTCTCTACCGAGCCGATCTCTGGGCAACGATCTATATGAGTGTACATAGAATACTAGGTCGAATAGGAGGTCGTGATCGGAGCTGTGTTTAAGCCCTAAGTTTTTTGGGTGTAGTGTATGGGATTAAATAAGCGAAAGTTCTTGAGGAGCGATTCTTCGTCCGTGGAGTTTGCAATTTGAGTCGAGACAGGGCGAGAGGTAGAGGCCTCGTATTGTACTGCCCTAGTTTTTATTATGAGTTCAATAACTCTGTGCGCTTCAGCACGAAACATTTGTACTTCGCGTGCCATTTCGCACTCCTTGGCTGTGGCTATGATGTCAAGGATAGAGACTCAGGATGGTACGTGTATGTACTGTATTTACGTGGCGCACCGCCTCAATTTTGACGGTTGCATGCATTTGAGACATAAAGGGGCGAGTGATTTTTTGTGATCCTAGAATTAACGGGCAGAGATTAACTGCTACATTGTAAAGATTATAATTCCGAATTGCCAAGTTGGGATTTCACTCATCCTCTTCATTCTTTGTGGTAAAATAATTCGTAATCGATATTAAAAACTAACGATGTGGCGAAGTTGGTTGGTTGGTCCATTTGCGAATTGGAAATGGTTGGCTGAGTCTGGGCGCACCACATCTGCACAGAAAGGAACTACATGTACACAGCTGAGCCTAATAGACTCCTTTCCGTCTCTAATCGATAGTGAGCTTCCTCACCATGGAAGTAGTTATGACGGACATAAGAACTGTCAAGAGATTGATAGGAGCTACATGTAGTTGGGGTTTTGATTTTTAAACGTAAAAGTTGAGGCACACTAATACACATATATATATTATCTTAGACTGCGCGCCTCGAGAAGCTCGGGATTTGTACGAGAGATATTTAATGTTAGTAAAAGCACAATCCCCTGCTCGGAACTGGGTGTTTCGAAAACTTCTACGCGTTGGCCGAATAAAGCAAAATGGTGTGTTGGAATTACATAGCCTCGTTTTGAGCGTCCATTGCTTAAACATCACATATTTGGGGTAGTATACAATCCATGATGATATTAAGTTTATTTTGGATTTGAAATTAAATGTTCAAAATATACATGTATGTATAGGTCTTCGTTAATTAGTAGTTCGCGCCGTGCATCGTGCTCAACGAGTGATACCTGATGAGGGTTGTGAGGGTTGTTGACGCGCACTAGTCCACAATCGTACTCTTGGCCTGATATAGTAGCCAACTGACTGATATAGTACATGTAGCTAACTGAGTACTGACATAGCATGTAGGTTTTTACAATCGCGAGAAAGATATATATATATCTCAGTGGATTCCTCTAATATTAACGGCAGTGGGTCCCTATATATCTTTCCAGTGGATCAGGTTTATGGATCTTGGACCTTACGTGTTTCAACTGTATACGTAGATTTAGGCTGAGCCAAAACGGTATTGGACAAACCTTGATGGTTTGACGATAAATTTTATCAATCTACAAGTGCATAATAATACATGTATATACCTATTCCTGTACTGTGGGGGGGGTAACTTCCTATACTGTGGGGGGTAACTTCCTATATATGACCACTGGTGATATGACTATAACTACAGCACGGGAGGATGGGGTGTAATCATTACAGAAATTGGTGACGAACACTGAGTGAAACGGTATTTTAGGAGGAATACCGTGCTAATACCGCATTGACGAGAACACAGTAGTGAATCGGAACCCCTTTTTTCCAGGTACTGCATATAAACATTATACTCATAACCGGGGGAGGTCATATGCACATATGTATGGACCAGATAAAACAGCTGCCAGTAATTCACTAAAATCGTAATCGTTGGATTTGGGATTTGATTCGTTGGGGGTTTTTTTTTTAGGGGACTCAACGCTAGTGCATTTATACGTGTGCATACATGTAGTACGTACATAGTACCTATTACTATGTAGCTAGGTTAAGGCGCGACAATTTCACCCTATAGGCCGTTTATGGAAGACCCCAAGCACCAGTCATTAGGTTATAAAGGGTGATAGCTATTCTGCCATAATGGCATTGAAACAGCAGATCCGCCGATTTTCTGCAAGATAACTACGCGTAGGAATGGATAAGAATGCCCAAGGCATCGAGCAGATATTATTCGTAGGAGGTAGGTGCATATAAGAAGTAGAAGTTCAAACTCGCCAGTTTGCCGACTCTCCCCGTAACCACTACCGGGTCCTGTGCCAGAGTTTATGGGTCACAAACCCGGGTGCAATGCGGCTCTTATAGGCTCTTTATCCCGCGCGGGGAAGAATAGGACACCCTGCAGCGGGATTGCGGCCCGACCAGCCTGTTGCCGTGTCTTGGCCTCGTCATTTCTTATTAAGGCTGTTATAGTTTCAAGAATATATTCCCCAATCATCCAGCCTCTGCCCGGAATTGTTCTTCTGTTTTCTTACGAGCAAGAGCCAGAGAAAAATGATGTCAAAAATCCGCCGTTCGTCCTCAGATCGTGAGGAACTATTAGCGAAGTCAAAAGCCTTCACCAAGGACACATCAAGAGTCTCGATTGATTCATACCAATCAACCGATTCAAGCTACCCCGAGTATGGGAGAGAACCCAAATGGTTTGATTCATCTGCTAGAGACGCATATGGGTTTAGAAAACGCAACAATGGTAAAATCTCTTTGAAGAGGATTTGCTTGGGGACAGTGGCGGGTGTTGTTGTACTTGTTTCTGTTTTGGCAGCATCAGGAGCTATATATACAACTTGCTTTGGGCCAGAAAAGTGGGAAAGTGAGGGCTGGTATCCAAGCCGTAAGTTCTCTTCCGTTTACAAATTGCTCTAAACGATTACTAATTTTTTAACTAGCTAAGGGTGGAACTATAAAAAAATGGGAGGGGTCATACAAGAAAGCTGCTAAGCTAGTAGGGCAAATGAGTCTGGTCGAGAAGGTTAACATTACCACTGGGACTGGATGGGCGCAGGGGATGTGTGTTGGTATGTTTTACGCTTATAGTCTTTGATTTGGTGCTACTAGGCCTAAATGAAAGGTGCTGATTTGAACTTAGGAAATACCGGTTCTGTTCCTGGTGTATTCCCTTCTCTTTGTCTTCAGGATGGCCCTCTAGGGCTTAGATTCGCAGACCATGCTACAGCATGGCCTGCTGGCCTGACTGTAGGAGCAACGTGGAATAAAGAATTAATGTTAGTACATCTATTTACCATCCGTGAGAAGTCAGAAACCAGGGTTCTAACAATGTTTTAAAACATAGGGAGAAGCGTGGGGAGCTTCATGCTCTTGAAGCCCGACTTAAGGGCATTCACGTTATTCTTGGCCCCGCAATGGGCCCTCTAGGGCGAATGCCAGCCGGAGGAAGAAATTGGGAAGGATTTGGATCTGATCCTTATCTCCAGGGTGCTGCCGCAGCTGCAACAATTAAGGGCATACAAGGGCAAGGTGTTATTGCGACCGCAAAGCACTTTATTGGTATGTTCCTTTCTTATTGGTGATGTGAAACCTGTGCTGATATATGCATGCTGTAGCAAATGAACAAGAACATTTCAGACAAGTTCACGAGTGGGGAATGCCATACGCTATCAGCAGTAATATTGATGATAGGACCATGCATGAGATGTATCTCTGGCCGTTCGCCGATTCAGTAAGAGCAGGCGTTGGATCTATCATGTGCTCATACCAAATGACCAACAACACCTACTCTTGTGGTAATAGTAGGATTCTTAATGGACTACTTAAAGACGAGCTTGGCTTTCAAGGGTTCGTCCAATCAGACTGGCTTGCACAACGTTCCGGCGTTGATTCCGTCCTTGCAGGACTTGACATGACTATGCCTGGAGACGGAATATTCTGGGCTGACGGAGACTCACTTATGGGCCCTACACTCACACGTGCAGTCCTCAATTCCTCAATCCCTATCGAAAGATTGAATGACATGGCCACAAGAATTGTCGCTACGTGGTTCCAGATGGGGCAAGACGACGGAGGCAAGTTTTCCCCCGAGGGGCCCAACTTCTCCAGTTGGACTAATGAAGAAGAGGGACTGCTACATTTTGGTTCTGGAGAGGGAGAGACTGGAATCGTCAACAAATTTGTAGATGTCTCAGGTGATAATTATAAAGTTGCTCGCAAGATTGCTGCCGAGGCTACGGTTCTGGTGAAGAACGAAGACTCCGTACTTCCCCTTTTGAAAGGATCATGGGGTGGTAAAAGAGTGGGAATCTACGGCGAGGATGCAGGCCCCGGAAAAGGAGCGAACTTTTGCAAAGACCGCGGTTGTAATCAAGGTACTTTAGCATCTGGATGGGGTTCAGGTGCCGTCGAGTTCCCATATCTTGTCGACCCACTGTCCGCACTTTCAAAGGCCTTCAACACTTCTCAAGATGATGTGCCCGAGATAACAAGCATTTTGGACAACTATTCGCTGAGAAAGATTCGCAAGTCAGCGGAGGCGCAGGATTTGTGCTTAGTTTTTGCCAATGCTGATGCCGGTGAGGGTTTTATCTCTGACCTTGGCGTTGCCGGTGACCGTAATGATTTGTACGCTCAAAAGGGGGGCGACGAGCTCGTAAAGACAGTCGCAGATAGCTGTGGTGGACCCGTTATTGTGGTCATCCATTCTGTCGGTCCGGTTATCGTCGAAAATTGGGCGGATAAACCAGCTGTGAAGGCTATCATCATGGCACAGCTTCCCGGCCAGGAGAGCGGAAACGCTCTTGTTGATGTCCTGTTTGGTGATGAGAACCCCAGTGGAAAACTTCCTTACACAATTGGGAAAAGTTTGAAAGACTACGGCCCAACCGCCGGTGTCATGTACATTCCTAACTCTCTTAGACCGCAGCAGAATTTCTCAGAGGGGCTCTTGGTTGACTATCGGTACTTCGACAAGAATGGGATTACCCCGCGCTATGAGTTTGGATTCGGTCTTTCCTACACTGCATTCGAATTCTCTGATATCAAACTTACTGCCAGGGCACCAAAGACTGCTCTTCCAGCTCCCCGTCCTGATGGACTTGATCCGCCTACATACGATAACAAACTCCCGCCAATCTCTGAGGCGTTGTATCCTAAAGGATTCAACCGTGTCAAAAAATATATCTACCCATATTTGAAATCAGTCGATGAGGTGCGCCATGATGGCAATTATCCTTACCCACGCGATTATCATACAGTCCGCCAGCCGTCGCCCGCTGGTGGTGGAGAAGGAGGAAATCCTTCGCTTTGGGATGTGATCGTTGAAGTCGAAGTTACCGTTAAAAACACTGGAAAGCTTGATGGTAAAGAGGTAGCACAGTTATATATATCTCTTCCAGAGAGTGTTGAAGGAGCACCAGTGAAAGTGTTAAGAGGGTTTGAAAAAGTTAGCTTAAAGGCCGGTGAGAGCAAGAAAGTAACCTTTGGAGTAACACGAAAGGAGTTAAGTTGGTGGGATACGGAAAGACAAAACTGGATATTGCCAACTGAGGGAAAGATCGGCGTATCCGTAGGAAGAAGCTCAAGGGACTTACCTCTCAAAGCTGAATTTTGAGGCGTCGATTAGGTGAAGAGATAGGAGATTTTTTTGGGATTGGTGTAGTTAGTAAGTTGAATGAATTTATGAGATTCTACGAAATAGTTATTTTTTAAAATCCTAGTATTGCCGGGTTACAAAAATAACTACGCGCCCCGATTTGTATGGAAAAACAACTTCATTTGAGGGTATATTGTCCGGATATACCACCATAAAGTTCAGATTGCTAGGAACACAGCCATATACTTATCACAACTACATCTCATATGGTTGTGGAGTGGTGAGTTTTCAAACTGAGCCTTTTAGTAACCCACATAGCAACCATATGCATACAAAGCGCAGCAACTTTAGCAGTGCGTAACATCACAAATACACAAGGTATTAGGAATATAACCATATATCCATAATTCTCGAGTTTGAGAGTTGTGTTACTCCTAGCATAAAATTTAGAGTGGAATTTGTAGAGAAGATGCCCTCAAAAAACGTTGTTTTTCCATATAAATTGAGGTGCGTAGTTATTTCTGTAATCCGGCAATACCTTGGCAAGAAAAAGGTACCTTAGTGTGCCTAGCTTGTCTGATGAGATAACAATATATGAGCGTTACTCAAACTTTCATTCTATGTGAGCCTCTTCGCGACTTTTTCATGCCCCACCACTCTAGCACTTCATACCTACCTACCCTTTATGATCCACTACAATTCATGCACCACCAACCTTACCTATCCCTTAATTACCCCAAATATCCAGATCTCAACCCAGCCATGGATATGCCCAATAATCACGGCAATTTGCCTACGCCTCAGGAGAGTGCCGATCCTATCAACAGTCTCACAGACTGTCTCCGTAGGTGTACCGCTACCGGGGATTTTCAAACCCAGGAGTCTCTGACAAAAATCATCTTGAGTGCCACCGCAACTGCTCAACGACTTATCTCTCTCAAAGAAGAAAAAATTACAATTGACACTAAGCTTAAAGACCTCGAGCAGGCCAACTCTGACAACATCGAGCAAATCAAGTTACTTAACGCGAGGAACCGGGCTTTGAAGGACTCCAAGCTTGAATTGCAGCTTAGTGCTAACTGGTATAAGGAGAGACTTGTGGAGTCCCAGCTAGCTGAAAAAGAACGCTTCCATGCCGAGAAAATTCTCAATTCGCGGCTATCAAAGGCATTGGCAAGGGAGGAAAAATTAAACAAGAGCCTCCAGGAGATCAAGCTTTCTTTTGGTGATTTTGTCAAGAAGCTAGCCGAGATTTGCAATCATTCTGAGATAGAAGGCCTACTCGATGACAATCTTCGGGAATGGATTGGTTTCAAGGACTTCGGTGTTGGCACATACGAAGAATCCTTTTCGGCTGAAGAGAAAATTAAGGCCATTATTGATCTATCAAGAGAGATTGGTCGTGGGGCAGAGAGATTTCAACCATCGAGAACAGGGATGAGAGTCCCTAAGGAGTAAGTTTTCTTTTGGCCTTTCCAATGTGTTATCTCTGGCTCTTCTCCTCTTCACTCTAAAAATGATTCAACTTGTTCTAGACACATATGCTCTCTTTTCCAGTGATGAAACGGCTCTTTTGGTGTTGATCCTAATGGCTGATTGTTACGTTAAAAAGTAGATCTGGGAGCAGCGTTCACACAAGTCACGCCAATCATCAATACACGAGACCTGGCAATGTAGAAGCCTCTTTGGGTTCCGCCCAAGACTCTGAAGGCGGGTTCTATTACCAAAATCCGCAGTGGACAGATTCAGATGACAGCGGTGGACAACACCGGCCCGATGAAGAGAGGGGTTACTCGAACGGGTTCCGTATCAACGAGCCTTTCAATAATCCTCCAAAAATCCAGACTCAAGGACAAACCTTCAATAACGGCCTCCGGGCGGGGGGCATGACGGAGGGGCCTATCACAGATCTTGGGACCCGGGTACGTCCCCGTACGGCTGGAGAAATAAATCCCATTGTCTGGAAGGCCAATCCAGACGATGTACCAGGATCTTGGAACGATGTTCCAACCCCACCCGAGTTGCTAAAAAAGAAAAACGTCGTCGTCAAAAAGGAGGAATGTGGAAGGGTTATAAAATTAACTCGCCTGCCAATGGAAATCACCACTGCTATGCTTTCCACTTTTGTTCGAGGTGGTAAAGTGGAAGAGATACGTATTATCGCTGCCGATAAAAGCAACAGCTACAAACAAGCTCTCATCACCTTTTGCAAGCCAGAAGCTGCTACGAAGTTTTTCAATTGGGTTCAGGAATACCCCGGTAGTCTTGTGGTTGACGGTCTAAGATGTCATGCCGTGGTGGGAGTAACTACTGAACCACGGGCATATAACCTGGAAGTTAGGGTTTTGGTTCTATCCCGTTTGCCTGAGGTAGTCAACTCCATCAATAAACTTCGCGAGTTCGTTCAACAAACTTCACGTGACGGCAATGGATATCCGTTTACTATTCAGAGCCAAAAGCTTTACTTCAATGGGGGCGGATCAAAGATCTCGGCTTCTGTCGTTTTCGATAGCATTGAAGGAGCAATTTATATGAAAAATAAATGGGAGGTTAGTTGGGGAATGAACATCGAATGGGGCCGAGACGAATGCGAGGAAGAAAGATTGCTTGACATGGACCCGCAGATGAAGCTTTTCTGGTTTACCCAACCCAAGCCGTCTGTTTTTCAGTATGATTAGCTAGAAACCACAGGGAATGAAACTCGTGGGATTCTTGGATGGGGGTTTTTACAAAATGCTCTGTAACTCAACATTATATTAGTCGAGATAAATATTTCTTGTATCGTCTTCGGATTGAGCCGCGTTGTTATAAGTCAAGAAAGCACAGAGAAAGGCTACTGGCCTTGGATACGTGGACAGAGTAAGAGCCAATGAGAAGTTAACATTAATAGTGTAGTGACAATAAGAAAATCAAGTAGTTAGTAGGGAACCAACCCTCCATTTCTGTGGTGCCTAGAGGTGGACTGGTCGATGTGTTTAAGAACTGTGTCCTTGGAATGGTCACCAAATCTCACTCGCTGACTAATAAAGTGAGCTGGTAGTTGTGTGAGGCATGTACCCAAGTTCACTATCTGCTGATGGCCCCATTATATGCTCACATGGAGAGATTCAGTAGAGCCCGAGCACGGTCCTTTAGGCCAATTTTTGATCAATACGGCTAGTATGGATACCAGGACTTGGCAAATCTTTTTTCTAGGTGGTTAGTTATAATTAACCACCTAGGATGTCCTTTCACTTTGAAAATACACAACAGCAGCAGTAAGAACTCTAGATTA
Source organism: Morchella sp. 2016-103 (assembly GCA_024713925.1). Classification (NCBI taxonomy): domain Eukaryota; kingdom Fungi; phylum Ascomycota; class Pezizomycetes; order Pezizales; family Morchellaceae; genus Morchella; species Morchella sp. 2016-103. The sequence goes on from JAMGZF010000002.1 coordinate 2,636,866, forward strand.
TTCAAATCAAATGGAATATGTTGACAAGATACTAGAGATCATTCGGTTCCGTTTGTAGAGCAAACAGGCAATATCTATTGCTACTAGAAAATTCAACATGGGGGCTAGACTTTATTTTGTATGGATGATGGTTGCTAAACCGGGCCCTCCCCCATAGTAGAGCTTTTATTCTACATGTATCTCTACCAGCTCAGAGAATCGCTAGTGCTCGTTTCCATATTGTACTAATCTTCCCCCTCCACTAAACCTCTGCATGAGTATAATAGATCCTAGCTCTAGCTACATGTATGTATACGCATGCCAAATACTAATATATCTTTACCCACGGGTTTTATAAAGGTACAGGCCAAGCGGGGCAAATATAGGACACAAGACAATCGACCAGGCGGCGCTACGATACATTCCCAAATACGTACCTGCATAGTTGAAAGCGGGAAATAGGCAATACATCCTCGGGGGAGGGGAGAGCTAGAGCCGCAGAACTAAACAGATGAAGCTATATATAGCTATATCGTTCTAGAACATGAGAGGGACCCGCGCAAGATAACTCCCTGCAGGAATACCCTCGTGCGCGTCGCGTAGCCATAGGCTGGTGGGCTGGTGGCGCGGGGAGTCGACCGTTGGATTTTAAGATTAGTTTCATGTAGCTATCCGATTGGCCTTATGAGTCGAAAGGAGTCGTTCCTCGGGTTGATGGTGTATGTGCATTCTCGTTTTTGACTGGTGTTCATGGGGTGTAAGGTTTGTTGGTCGGATACCCTCTAGATAAGCCTTATCAAAACAAGACTTCTTTAAACTTGGCATATGGAATTGTAGTACTTTTCTTGTAACTAGAAAGGCTTCTTTAACCGCTATAATATACCAGCAGTGCCGTGGAGCCTTTTTATTTACCTCAATGCAGAGGAACATTGCTGTTAGGCCCTTACCTCTGTAGCAGTGCGACACCAAATCGTTCAGGCCACTTTATCTTTCAGACCCGGTTCCGTTTTTGCCCACCGCATTTGTGCGATGCTACAATAAGGTCACAGTGCAACGGTCAATTATTTGTGAACCGGGGGGATATAAAGAGCATCGGATTCACAGACTTAGAGGGTTTATATACTACTATGAACTTCTATCGATTACCGGCTGCAGATAGTGCCCTTTTAAAATTTAGAACTCTCAAGCCGCTCTAGAAGTTCCCAAACAAAGAGAAAGATTCGGCCAACATCCTGCTACATACATGTGCTATACATGCCCTAGGAAGACTAAGTAAAAAGACGGGATTTAGACAGTATGACGTGAAAAAGGGTCTTGGATCGGAGAAATTAGGGTATTTGAAAAGCTATAGCAATTCTTTAAAACTTTACCATGCGTTTCTATTTTGGTTGTGTATAAAGAGAAAATTCGTGAGAGGGGTGTCTGGGAATTATTTTTCTATAGAAGAAAAGGAAAGATAAGATATGTAAGTATGCAAGTTCAAGACCGTTTCTCCTCAGACAATATATAAAACCGCGCCCGCACACCATGAACATTTTCATATCATATCGCGTGGGTCCCTAAGAACGATTACATAGGAAGATTACCACTGGAACGTCATTAGTGCCGGGTTCAAGACAATCGGTAGTAGCATATGACTTCCAGCAACCGTGGCCATTGGTAATATCGCGACGAAATCCTTGATTCTCCAGTCGTGGGGTACGAAATTTCCAGTCGCCAAAACGATCATGCCGACTATCGCAAACATTGAGAAGGCGAATGAGAATTTAAAACGCCTGAGTACCTTAGGAACCTCGATAAAAAAGTTTGAGAACTCAAGTTCCTTGGCTGTAGCGCCCCATGTCATGTTGATTTCAAACATGTGAGCTAATAGTGCTTGAGATATATGCAAAGATAGACCACCAAGGAAGATTCCAAGGAGGAAGACCCATTTGAAGTTTTCAAAGACTGAACTTTTCATTAGCAAATATTATATTATAGGGGCTTCAAATGGACTTACGGGCATAAAAGAAGGTTCTTTCCCCAATTCGGTACCTCATAATGGCTAACGCAACGTTGCCGAATAGGTTGAAGACAATAACAATTGAAAACCACACCTTCCATGAGTCGATATAGTACTTGTCAAGATACCCGTTAAACCATCCAATTGCAAAATAATTCGCAGTAGTCATGACCCAAGCAGCGCCAATAGCGTAGTAAGTGCCAATGTACGAAATAATAGTAATCTTGGAAGTCATTCGGATGTTCGAGAAAAGAAATTTGCGGAATAATGGGGTGAAAGGTCCTCGAATGGGCCAAAATCGTATGGGATGGAATAGAAGTTCATTGCATCCGTACGCATACTTTTCCCAACGAGCTAGCTCATCATAGACAGTAAGTGATACACCTTCCTTGAAACCCTCACCAGTATAAGCCGCAAGACGAATAGTATAGCCACAACATTGAAGGCGTAGAGACATATCAAAGTCTTCGGAAACGTGAGATTCTGACCAGAACTTATCGTAGCCATCCTCATCTTGGTATGAGACTTGTTGAATGGCCGACCATCTTAGAATCGCATTGTGGCCGACAAAGGGCGCAACATCTCCATTAGCAACTGTATAGCGAATGGCAGTATAGATGAGGTTTGTAAAGAATGTGATGCCGTTTTCAAAGTAGTTGTGAACAACTTGCATAACGCCAGACGAGTATTGCATAATGCCAACCTCGGGCGAGCGCTCCATCTCAGAGGCGGCGTCCAGGAGACAGTCAGAAGGGATACGTGTATCGGAGTCGACTGAAAAATCACTGGTTAGTCAAAATCTAATACCGACTCATATGGATAAGTTCTTACTGAGCAAGATATAGTCGCCGACGCGGATATTCCCGTCAGCCCAGGCACGCCCATTCTCCTCAAGGACCTCCTTTAGACATTCCTCATAGGCCTGAGCTTCTCTAGGCTGGTCCCACTCGGCATCACGCTCAATCAACTCGAGCTTTTCTTCGACATTACAAGAGATCATGAGGCCGAAGTTCATGTTGGAGGCCTTTAGTAGAGTTAGCTGAGTCAGCTAATTGCTCGGCATGCGTTGCCAAGGAACTCGGCCATTAAGTGGTGCACTAAGACACCTACAAATATTTTGATAGGACAAGGGTTTAGAAGTAATAGAAGTACAAACTACATGTAGTAACAACCATACGGAGTGGCTTCAAGACAAACCGGACATACCTTCTTGAATTTTCCTTTTCTGACGAAGCCGTCCTTACCGTGGCCCGGCCTTGCGACCCAGCCAATATTATGGTCAGTGTAAAAATCAATGCGTTCCTTTCGCAAGTGCTCTTCCTCTTCCTTAAATAATTGGAGGCCATCATCATTAATGAATATATTAGCTGTACCTCCCTGAAGCTCGTAGGTGCTGATTGCCTGCTTGATAGATTTTATTGTTGGCGCGATAACACCCTGAAGACCCTCTTTATAAACCGGACACTGGATGGTAATATGTGGAAGGGCCCCGGTTCTAATACGCTGTGGGGGCTTCGCCGAATAATATTTGGAGTTCTCTGTCAATTGGGAAACAGGGCCAAAGCATTGGGCAAGACAACCGATAATTACTTGAGCGAAGAACTTTGGTTTTCACGAATCAGCAAAGCTCAACTCCAAAACGAGATGGGACATATTATCAATGAATGGGGGGCCTACTAAAGTGAAGAAAACTTGGATAGGTGACAACGCAATAAATGCTAGTCTCAGCATGTTGCCATCTACCGCAACCTCTATGCCGATCTGTCTGTATCCAGCACCTAAGGTTGAAATGACAAGGGCCAGAGTGAAGGCAACCAAGATGGTGTTTAAAAGATTTGTCGGCCTTCTTTCGCGGTATCCAGATACTTGACCAGACTCTTCATCGATAATTTCTTCAATTTGCACACCCAACTGCCTTCCTTCTTTTGCTGCTTCCTCCTCAAGCGCCTCAGGGGTTCTCCATACCAAAGCCATGAGCTCATTCTCAATGTATTTTGCTCTGGTGATGATATTGAGTGGGTCATCATCCCAAACGATTAATATGGCGTCCTTGGCGACGAAAGCAGCGAATTGGTGCTTCCTTGCACGGGGAAGATCAGATATCGTGGGGATAATTTGAATTCGTAAACCGTTCATGAGCGGCACATCTACAGCATCTGGTGACCACTGCAAGAATGTTTTGATAATACGAGAGTTAACAGTCATAGCAACCTAGAAAGCAATCGTGAATGTTAGCAAAGAAGTTAAGCAACAAGCATAGTTATATATGATAACAATAGGGAAGTACGAACATGGACATTCAGTGCTGCACAAGCTTCTGAAAATAGGCTGTTATTTAAAGACTCGGGACAAGCTATATAGTGACCTTTGCTTTTCCTCAGAACTACTCCTTCATCACTGCTGCTCGCTCCGGAAACAGGGCTGGTATTAACCCAGAGACTGCTGCATTGTTGCTGGTGCAAATAGTTTACCATAACTTCATGCTTTATATCGTCAATTATGAAAGCTGAAGACCTGGAAGACCCCACCCTGGAGGTAGACCCAGACCCAGAGCCAGGCATGAATGGTGGCCGAAGCTCGAAAGCGTCTAAAGGCTGTTGATGAGTGGTGGGAACAACTGCAGAAGGTTCGGCTGGCGGTTTGGCACGGAAGTAGTCCTTGAAACTCATTGTATAGCCTCAAGAGGATTTTTTTTGGGAGCAGGTTCAAGTTAAGTCGATGTTTTCGATTGATATGTAAAGAGAGATATTTGTCTTAGGAAACGAGTGATGGATGAAAGACCAGTAACGATTGTGTTATGAAGCAATATCCCGGAAAACCTCGTAGGTTAGATATTTGAGAGATGGTCGTTATAGTGAGGAATTGAGCCAACGGAGATGGAAACGTCTTGATGGGGGAATTACGGAGCTTAAGAGATGAATCAGGTCTATCTATCTTATTTCTTCTCTACTCTGAAGAACAGCAGCAGAGGAGGGTAAGATCAAATAGTTTGTCGAGGATGGACGACAGCCAAATGATAGAAGTTACCTCAAATATACCTCATCAAATTTAAGAAAGTTAACGAGAGTGGTGGTTTGACGGCCGAGAGATGAGGATGAAGAGGAAGAGAAGCAGGCATAAGTTAGAGACAGGTGGTTATTCATTTCTTGGTTCTTTTTTGCTTACATATAGTTTAGGTCACGGCGTGCTGCATGATGAGTTTATTAGACCCGGGAACATAAACTTTACAAATGTATGTGCCGCTGTATATAGAATTCTCAGCCTTGGACTCATAGCTACATGTACTAGTACTAAAGCAATTCTATTCAAAATATGATCCGTTGCACCATTACTTTATTTGTTAGTTGTGTAATAACTGGTCAGCGGGTCACAATCGAACTAACGATATTTTGTCAACTGCCCACAAGACTAAATCACCCCAGATTGAGGTCAAGTGTCTATGGCCCATGATATACATGTATCTGTCCAGTGCCTTTCTCAGATGTCGCTTTCCTGAGCTTACATGTAGTCCTGACCCTTCACGTTAACAAGGCGCTGTAACACAAACTTCCAGTTGAACACATACACTGTTTGTCTCCCCCGAGGCCTCCCCGACCCCGAGAAACTAAGACAAACAGAAAGCCGACAAAATGCATTAGGAATATTGGAATCATTGTGCCACGGAAGCGAATACTTTTAGAGTGGCAACATGGCAACAAGACGGCCAGCAGCAGCGTCATCTCTCCGGTCCATGATTGGATCTATACACACCTACTTTATGATTTATGTTGAAATAAAAAAAGAGAGATCACCAAATTGTGTTGCACTTGACCTCAACTAATGTGACCCGAGGGCGAAGGGTTTGTGTCCCTACGATATGATCTTTTCGTATATCAATATTACCCATCGTTGCAATTGGTCCCTGCGAGAAATTTGAAGGAGTGATAAGCAATAGTGTGATTAATTAAGGCAAGCTATTGTTTTTCAGGTAATCACTAGCTGCAATTAAATGATATTTTTCTCCGAGAATGTTAACACCGATTCTTCAGCCTATAGCTACTTAGCTAGCTAGGCTCCGCGGTTGGCGTGCAGTGCACTTTTAGAGCGCACGGAGTTAGAGAGTATTTACCAAGTGTCAAGACCGACAATTTACACTTCGCCACATTAAAAGGTGGTTGCCGAAACCGCCAATCTTAACCAATCCTCTGAAGCGGCGATGAACTATGGTACGCCCAGAGATGTTTACTATACTGTGTGCAGTTCATATCCAACCAAGGTATTTCACAGTAAGCGTGAAGAACTGCCTGAGATGTGTGGTTAATCAGGTGACTCAGGGGAACAGTCAACTTTGCCTCCCGCAACCGTCACTTTCAAAGTGTCAATTATCGGATTTGACATTTAGTAAACACTCTCTATCGACGGCCGGGCGCCGTAGAGAGCTTCCAAATTAGGACAGCATCCCAACCAGGTATTCCAACCTTATCTTGACGTTTAGTTGTGGGCTACTAGATTCGTGATAGTGTGCTCCACCAGGAATACACAGGCTGATATGGGAAGTATCAAATAGTGACCCAGGTAAGGCCTACATACTTTACAGACCGAGAGGAGCGAACAGATACCGGGAAGGAAACAAAATAAAAGTTTGAAAGCCCATCCTGGAATACCACGCACGGTTTTTTTACGAGTTTACAATTTATCAGCCCAGTCTGACTCATGTAGCTATATGGTAGAGTAGATTGTCAATGGTATTTAGCGATTTTTATTTTTTCTCCCTCAGCTTTAGATATAGATTTCATGCTGTGACTGCACGTCTGTGGACAGGGCTGCCCGGCCACGAGTCTACAAGGTACATGTATTCATATATGTATTAACCACAAGCAGCACAGAAGGTAATAAGAGTTCCTGGCACGATCCATGTTTATGAATTATGAGGTAAAAGCATTGTTGCTACATGTACTTATGATCAGTGTCACCTTTAGAGTACTCCTTTGCAAGGCTCACTGGCACCATAAACGCGTGGTTCAACCAAGTAAGGGTCGGAGTTTAAGTACATGTAATTGGTTAATTAAGATACAATATAAATTAAAGTGTGATTCTAAATACAAAAGAATGTAAAACCCTAATAGGATAAACCTTGTTCTCCCTAACAATTTTTGACTATATGGCTATCAGTGGGCGTATACAAAAACTTGGGCCTGTACTGTTGAGGTAGTATACTACATGTATGTAGTACATGTATGTAACTACCACGGGGTTGAGGCGTGCTCTCAGCGGGGACAAGGCATGACGTCCCCATGCCATGGGTCCGAATTCAATGTGCCTCGCTCGAGGCAAGGTCATAGAAGGCATATATTCTCCAAGAGCTCAAGATATTGTGCTCGATTATAGATTGGCGGTCACAGCGAGGATTCCCGGAATCCAGGTCGATCGCCTATATGTATTTATATTATAGTGATCTTTGGGTTTTAAATGCATGTCTCCCAGTATCTTGGTATACAAGACACTAGGTTTAGTGCATGGGCTATATGAGGTAGATTCCTGAGAGATGTGATTTGTTGTCGATGGAGACATATAAGTACATGAATGGATGTATTGATACATGTATATCTCGTTTCTATTGAGATAAGGTTTTGTGCATCTCATAAGCGTAGAGCATCAAGCACTACATACATGTAAAACGTGTTTTCTATCTTTGATAAGATACATGTATTAGTGCATGTATCTACCGGAATTCTGGATCAATGGTAATGATGTGTCTCATGCGTTATGAACATGCTTTCTTGGTCGTATTCGGGTGACCAAAGAGCTTATGTAGGTGCATTGTACTCTTTTATATGTCTATCAAGTCTCCGATTACACCAACGTCGTACGTGTTTGCATTGGCTGCGTTGAGTTTATCGCGAATATATGTACCTACATGTAATGATTGAAGCAAAAGAAAATTAAAGTCAGCTAGCCTGGAACGTCTTAGCTACATGTAGATCAATCAGTCAGTGCCTACATAAATTACATAAATTACATAATCACCAACCCAAGCTGATGATATGTATCAATGTACTAGGACCAGTAACACGGCAAAAAGCAAGCATAAGTGTAACAAGGCCATTCTTGTTCACAGGTACTCGATATACGAATTGGCATATGCCATTCTCCGGCTCTACCGACCAACAATGTAAGACAGTGCAATTACGGATGCTATGCCATGGCAACATCAATACTCGGTCAGCCGGCCAGTACCCGCGACATCGGCATAACAGGGAACGAAAAGGAAATATCATTATGCTTTGGGATTGTGAGTATGTGACCTGATTACTGGATGAATTTCCAGGATCTGTCTGTTTGAAGCACAGGGTCGGTATGCCCATAAATCTGACATCTTTAGCACCTAGACTGTGCCATAATCCAGCTGAGAACTCGGATAACGGATTGGCTTGATTTTAGACAATAACTGATTGTTGGCATTATCCGTTTGGGAGGGGTGAAAGCCATGTGCCCTAGGGTTAAGTACATGTAGTTAGGGCAGATACAGATTCATATTCATTTGCTCTTGGCATAGTCATACAACATCTCTCGCCAAATCAAACAAACTTAATCTCCCCTTGTGTATCCAGAGCTGATATTATTCATATACAACACGAACGCATATCATTATAGGTAAGTCGCCTAAATGATCAAAAACGGTCTTTATGCAGCAAAACACACCGCAAATGTTTTATACAATTCCCATCTAGGAGGATTTCAAATTGCTTTAGGATGAACACCACTACGATGTACTCTACCAGATCTAGAGCCTACGCTCAAATTATCACTACAGCATTGCTTAATATCTGTTGATTGTTTTAATATCCGCTCTAGCCCTGCCGCACACAAATCATAGCACGATTACAGAACGGCACAAAAAATCGAAACACCATACTCTCATAAGACAAGGAGCTCAATTGGTGCTCTATGGGTTTGGTATCGATAGCGATCAAGGGCCACTGTATAGAATCCCCCGAACAAAGGAGAATAGGCTCAAAGATTACACGTAGGGTTCAAGCGTGTTAAAATTCAAAGTATTTGTGATACAAGAAAACGAGATAGCAAGACACATATGTTCCTCAACAGGATCTTCCCAGATATTCATGCCCAGTTGTATCTAAGTTATGTAAAGGTGCAAACTCGACATGATGCAAAAAAGAAATAAGGGATGAAAGAAGCACCTAGAAACCTCTATGCCGGTAGGAAAGGAAAAAGAAGAACTAGATATTAGACGACCCCTTGATAGAAAAGAAGAAAAGACTTGTCCATCATTCATAAAGCAGCTAGTAGTTAAGCTCCGTAAGTCCGAGGCACCACTTATGTGGTTTTTTCAGCCGCATTGTTGCCACATCTTCACGGTGTCAACAATCATATCACCGTTATTTTTCCATGTAGGAAGCCATTCTGCCCTGGCATCCCAAAAATCCTTCTTTGCATTTGGGCTGCCGTCAACCCATGGCTTCAAGTCTTTTCCGTTCTCAAACCATCCATTGGTGCCACCAACAGCTACATTGAGGATAAGATAGAATTTCTGATCGAACGGGGTGCTAGGACGACCTGTTTGTGACCAAGGATCAATATATCTAGAGCCATTCTGGCTAGCAATTGGGAAGTTCCCACGTTTCCAAAGGGGTTCTTGGAAGTTTGTATAGAGGACCTGCAAAAGCCTCGAGTCGACATATGTGAAGATATACTTCTCACTCCACTCGAGCCCAAACGTATGATACTTGTCGGCATAAGTTGTGTGGAGCGCCCTATGCTTAACGTTCGTCCTCCACCATCCATTGTTGGCGGGATCAGGTCCCCAATGCAGCGTGGAGGATACAATATCATTGCCACCCTGAGCATACCGCCAGTCGTTACCACGGGACTCGGCGATATCAATCTCGCCAGACCTCGGCCAAGCGCCATATATGTTGTCGACGGGCATCATCCAGATGGCGGGCCAGAGCCACTTGCCCTTAGGGAGCTTCGCACGAACTTCGACGCGGCCATATCTGATGGAAGCACTGTTTTTTGTGTGAATCCGTGCGGACTTGACAGGGTTAATGATGGTACCGTTGGTTGTGTTTGTTCCTGCAACGCAGTCCTTTAGGACAGTAGATGTGCAGATACCCATGGCAGTGAGGTTGAGTACATTGTCAGTGGTGATGAGTTTTTCGTCCTGGAGTGTTGGACGTATATGAAGACGGCCGTCATCTCCGACAAATGAATTCTCAGGATTGTTCGTAGTATAGTCAAACAACCCATTTCTAAAAGAAGAAGAAAAGAAATTAGAAGCTTTATATATATATTAGGGAATGCGTAAACTCACCCATAACCACCGACCTGCACTTCTCTAGACCAGATATCCTCTCTGAAGCCATTGCTCCAATCTTCAATCAACACTGGACAGTACTTATGATTAACCACACTCGAAACCCCGTGCCAGATCAAGATCCCCGCAATTCCCAGTCCGATGAATATCCCCACGCACGGAATAACCGTGACCCATTTCTCGCGTGGGTCCTTCTTTGCCAGCCATGGTTGTGATACTTCACCCCTCTTTACACGACGAGAGTGGAAGTACCTCGGTGGTACATTTAAACCAGTTGATGTCGAGAACCCAGCTGTGGAGCCTGGTTGTGACACTGGCACGGGGAGCGGATGGGATTCATATGAATATGAGGCCCTTGTGTCCGGAACTGGGTTGATGGAATCTTGAGATGGAGATGGGATTTCTCCCGCTCCTCCCAAGCGGTGAGTGACAGTTACTGCCGGTTCGGAAAGGGTGCGAATTCCTTCCATGCCGTCTTGAAGATATCAGTTGATATCTCTTACTCTTTTGTTACTGTTAAGCTGTCTGTGCACGGCTGTAGCTTAGGCTGAGGTTGATATGATATTGAAATTTTATTTCTGGGGATGAGATCTCAAGAAAGAAGGAGGGGATGATTAAGTTGAAGTCTGAACGAAGGGGCGCGCTAGAGTGGACCGCGGGCTCGATTACTCAATTGCAGACAACAACGGAAGATTACGTCAAAGGGAGGGAGGTAGAAGAAGATGTAAGATAATATCAGTCTTGCATAAAGGTCCCCAACGATGGGGATGTGGAAGAGTTGAAAAGGAAGCTGGAAAAAAAAGAACGGGACACTCACTGGTTTGGGAGTATAGTTGATAGTAGGGGAGTCAGGACCTGGAACAGCCTCACGGGACCTACATAAAGGCCTACGGTTACCGAATACAAATGATGTCCCGTCAAGCCAACTTCGGGAAGCTAAACTTTCTTTTCGCGCCTCCCTGTAAAAGGGTCACACCTAAGAGCCAATGTGTAGATTAAGGACTTCAGTATATTGAGTCCTGAACCCATGTCTATCTACATGTATCTAGAGAACGGTCTGGTACTGCTGATAGTAAAGAAATTAATTGCAATCCAAGAGGGATCTTTGGGCAGTACTCGTGAGAACTCCCTACACCGCCCCCCCCCCCCTTCCTCTTTTTTTTCCCCCCCAGACATTCACTCATATTTCCTCTACCATTGCTTCTCGAGATTTCTGGGGGTAACGCACTTAGCTGTACTGACAGGAAGGGACAGGGCCCGGATCTTCCACCTACACGCAAATATCTGACCCTTGGATCCTTCCCATGTAAGTATCCGCCACCAAAATAGAATAAAACTGATATTTTCCGCCCCACCTCCTATGTATCTGTCATCTTCCATCTCGTGTCACACTTGTGAAAGTGGAAGGGCAGAAAACTTCCGATTGTTCTATCATATGTGTGTTGTTGGAAAAGATAAGTACCGGTATTTATCTTCGATAGTTTCACTTCTCGTTAAAAACTAATTTGTATGTAGGTTGCTTGGGGTGTGGGATTAGATTGATAATTATGGGCCCGCCAATCAACGCCTGCGTATTTTGTGGGGGGCATTAATATTAGGCAACTCCAAATCGGGAATTTTAATCCCTACTCTAGCCCTGGACCACGTTCCTGACTATAAGCCCTTCCTTTGTGATGCAAGTGGCTTACCTGGAGAATCTTACTCGATCTGCCTGAGAAGTGGCTTTATTTATTAGCCTTTGGCGAACATCGTCCCCTCACACGGTACTAATTACCACGATCGATATATGGCAGTTTGTTTAGCTATAGAATCAAGCACATTCTATAGTTAGAGCAGAGTACATATACTTGTTTGGTCATACAGCTCTGAGGCCTTGTACGTACATAGATCCATATGTCATGGCCATAGGCGAGTTTGGATTATAAAGTATGATAGGGTGCAGTTACACTCATCCCCAACGCCCAAAAACGTCTCCTAAGGGTCCACCTCGAAAGTACTGTTGCATACCCTCCATTATCACCCAAATCTTAACACCAAAAACCGAATCCCAAACTCGGCCTTGAACCTAGGAGACAAACCGTCTATCTACACCATTTCCTTTAAACTGAGCTATGGGTTATTACATATTATGATAATAACTTTTGATAGTTTATATTGGACCCCAGAAAGTAATGGCAAACTCCACAGTCCCCCAAAGTATCGGACGACTCTATGTGGCGAGGGCTTCGGCGACTCTCGATCACTCTTCCTTCTATCTTTAGTTGCACTTTGCGTCCCAGTATAGAGAAGCTCACCCGTATATATATGTTTAATACAAGCGAACCGCTCAACCACATACTCAGAAGCCCCTCTCCCATTCTACCCGTGGCCTAGAACAATCTCTCACTCTAGTCCATGCCTCTGGTCCCAACAAAGGGCCGCAGACAGTCACTATACCGATATCTCCTCCCAGCTCAATCCCCTGTTTGCCAGCACAATGGACAACAAAAAGGGGATCCACGGCGATAAACAGACTTCTATACTTCAACGCTGCTCCCACCTTGGAAACGCACTATCTTTGCAGCCCCCGACGGGATAAAAGTGCATATTTTACGCGAGCGCACGGCGGTGGCGCGATATAGAGTACAGGTACATAAACATGCCAATGCAGAGTTCTTCAGCTTTCAGCCCATCGCGCATTTCGTCACCCCGATCATTTGGAGAGGGATTTGCTTGCTTCAGGAAGGATAGGCTTGACACCGACCAGTTATGCTCAGCTAGGTGCCTGGATTGTGACCTCTGACCCAAATATTCGCTTCTTTTAGCCTGTAGCACAATTACTATGGCCAGGGCGGTAAGCCCAACCCTCCTTCTCCTATCAAAGCATGAGATTCTAGATGTTTTTAATATTGTGAGACATCAGCTTGTAATGTCTTACCATTTTTGTTACTCTAGTAGTACTACCATACGCAGTTTCATTGACAACCTTTAACCATCACCCTCACGTCAATAAGTATCACTTTCAAGACCAATCTCTTTTTCCTTAATTACAACTTACCGCTCCACTTATCAAATACACAAACCCTAGCTGACTAAGCTCAATGTCTAGAAATCGATCGATATTCCGATCGAGAGGTATCAAAAGATGATGTTTCTCGGCCCATCACTTGAAGAGGTTTCCCCCTCCGTGAGTGGGTGACCACGAACGGAATGTGAACAGTACTGGGACATATGTTGCAAGTGGCTGGACGAAACAGGCCACCTACTCGGGCCCCGAACTCTTGCCTTGATATCTAGATCTGTTTCAAGCGGGCAAGTCTATATCCTGCTATCTCCACCTATCCACAACAAAAAAACGGCCGTGGCTATCTAAGTATAGATGAATACATGTAGCTTCCGGGGCCGGATAGGGGAGCCACGGCTGTACGTACGGGCCTTTTACACGCTCGTCGTTATCGGGTGCCCTACAAGATCAAATTAAGGGGGTGTGGTTGTCGCAGGACGAGACGATGTAAATAATGCTATGCTTATTTCTTACGGCCGGGGAGGTATTCGAAGCCTTTTCGTCTTTCACTTTAAGTTACATATGGCTAGGTGGATGTGGGTGTAATACCATCATATATATGTGAAGCTGCCAACATTTTAGGAGGCCGCATAGTGCACCGTGCACCGAAAATTCTCTCGGAAACACGCCGTCCGTATTTCTGAGAACCGGTTTGTCACGGTGGCGGAGGTGGCCCCTCCCGCGTATGGGATGAGTGTTACCGAGTGATAACCCATGATGTAGCCAAAGAAAAAAAAAGTCCGTTATGCTGTTTTTACGGTTATTAATACCGCAACTAAATTCTTGGCCAGATCCGCTATTTAGACAATCCGTTTGTCGCCATTCAAGAATACTTATTACCGTATTGTCTTTCACTAAAAAGACGTATTCCTCCACTCACAGAACTTATGTTCAACAGGCCACAACTCCCCCCATTCATGCCATGCTAACAGCACCACAGCTATCATAACTGGCCCATGGAGACCGGGGTGACAAACGCCACAAACTAACACCCTATTACGCGGGCACAGCCAGCCCCAAAGTCGAGACCGTAACCTAATCGATTCCTAGACTACAAGTACCTACTCTAGTTACCATCCGCTCCAGAAGATAGGACGGTCCAGAAAGCGGCCGCGGCCAGTCCTACAGCCGGCCCTTAATCCAAGCCCACCTACATTGCCATACTGTCGCAAGACAACAGTAACCCGGAGATATTGTTTCGGGTTCCAAGCCAGCACACCACAAGGACCAAACCAGAGGAGCAAGGCAGATATAAAAAAAAATATAAATAAAAAAACCCCCACGGCCCCAAAATCTCGGCCGCATACCATACCTACAAGTCAGCACACCCATATCCATACCGATGGCACCTACCCACAACGACAGTCGAGCCCAAGGAGAACCGCTGGGAAAGAAAAAAAAATCAGCACCGGGCCGGTCCCTGCTAATCTGGAGATTACAGCAGTCCAAGTCAGGGAATCCTCTATCACGGGCCGCTGGCTGGTTAGTTAGTTAGTTGACCCCCCCAGAGAAACACCCCACCCCATAAAACGCAGCAACGCGGTGCGTGTACCCCCCATTCTCTCTCTCAAACCCTTCTCTTTTTTTCCTTACCTCTCCTTCCCTAGTTACCAGAACGCATACCTATCCTATAACCCTAAACACCACCATTAGCCCAACTCCACAAGAACAAAAGCAACGAAAGATAAAAATGTACGCCACACACCCCCCACCACACCCGCACGACACCGCACAGAGACGGCGGGGGGGAGGGAGGGACAAGACGTGCTCCACCGAGCAAACGTTACGCGGCGTTTTATTCTCCGCGCCAAGAGTGAATCGTGCCTTTCAATGGGAAGAAATACAGCGGCAGATGCAAAGAGGGCGCGGTTGGGTATGGGTATGGAGCGGGGCTAGGGGGACTTACGGAGAGAGTGGTGTTTGGGTTGGTTTGTTTTGCTGAATGCTGTAGAATTGGCCCTTCTCTTCGGGGGTCTTTAATTGACCCCCCCCGATCATGGTTGGGTGCTGGTGGATGAGTAGAAGAGTGGGAGACTGCAAGTGGGAGGGGAGGGGCCTTTAAAAGAACCACCATTACCCGGCCATCCTTGGCGCGCGAGTGATCCCCTGTGATCACAATCACATACACATTTCCAAAGAGAGATAGAAACATATTCAATTTTTTTTGCAGTCCAATCCCTTGCAATCTTGATATCACACTGACTGATCTTATCAGTCCCTACATTTACCCACATACACCGCCCTTCACCGTTGGCATACACACGTGAATCACATCTAAACCTAAACCCGCCAGCCTAGAAGTACATCCCCCCCCCCTCACCTCTCTCTTTTTCTCGTAACCTGAAAAAACAACCTACTACAACTACAACTACTGTTTTACATTAGCGGCGGCAGGAAGAACGGATAGCTGCCGTTCTTCTGCTTAAACAGGTTCATGAGGAAGCTGAAGGCGGTGAGAAGAACAATGTTCCAGATGACGATGGCGGCCTTCTGCCTGGCAGGGTCTACGATACGCGGGGTCTTCATGGCTAGCGAGATTGTCGCGAAGCTCAAGATTGCATCTACACTCGCAGCTAGCCGTTAGCCCCACCCTACCCCTACCCTACCACCACCACCAAAGAGAAGAACTCACAAATAACAGCAACAATCTGCGTCTCCAGACCAAACTGGTTACTGAACCCTCCGGCGATATAGCTGACGCCTCCACGGCCATTGTTGGCGACGTAGGGGACACGGCGAATGTGATTAAACATGTGGCCGCTGGTGAAGAGGAGGATGGCAATGAGGGAGACTGCGGCCCAGAGGTTACGGCTGTAGAGCATAGGCTTGAAGAACGGGAAGGCGAGCTTGAGCGCGGTGATGCCAATCACGAAGGCGCCGGCGGTGACACCAAGTTTTGCGTAGTTGAAGGGGCGCTGGACGACGGGCGAGTGCGGCGAGTGGACGCTAATGAAGCGAGCAACGGCCTCGGCTTTGGTCTGCATCTTGTTGAACTCGAAGCGGTAGGGGGTGTCGATGTGTTCGGGGTCAGCATTGGGGCCGACGCTGGGCGGGAAGAGGAAGAGGACGGGAGCGGTGGTGAGTTGTAGCTGGTGGTGGTGTCAGAGGAACGCATTTTTAATGGGAAGTGGGGGGAGAGGGGGGGGGGTATACCTTCTGGAACGTGGTGCGCGCGTTGGCAAAGTCTAGCTCGGCGAAGAAGAGGCCATCTGTGGGAGTATGATCGACAGCCCAGCTCTTTGCGAGCAGGTCATACTCGGGACCGAACTCACGGCAGAGCTGGCAGCCAATGCGTGACTCGAGGGCCGTCAAGAGGACAACGGCGGTGTAGTTGCGCGGGCCGGTGGTGAGGTCATCGTAGAGGGCATCTGTGAGCTGCAGGTGGCTACCCTTGTGCTTTGTGTTAAGGAGTGTACTGAACTTGTCGAATTTCTTTGCTACAATGGCGTCGGTGGTGGTGGTGGACTGTACAGCGAGGGCGGTGGGGAGAAGTGAAGCTGCTGAGGCGAGGAGGAGGGAGAGGGGCGTGAGGATATGCATTGTGGTGGTGGTGCTATCTAGTAGATAGATAGCTGAAGGGGGTATAATTGAATATTTCTGTGGTGTTTATTTTTCAATTGTTGTTAATTGGGGGATTAATATTATCTTTTTTTTTTGTTGTAACAGAAGATGAAGAAGAAGACGAAGAAGAGAGTGTGTAAACGCAATGTGGTCACTTTGGGGGGTCGACGCAACGTCAGCCGCAATTCAATTCGATTCGCGTTGTTACATAACCGAGAGTTTTGTTGTTGCTGCAGGGGTCTTGTTCTCTTCTTCTCTTCTCTTCTCTTCTTCTTCTCTTCTTCTCTTCTCTCTTCTCTTCTCTTTTGTCTCTCTCTCTTTGTCTCTCTACTCTGCTGTCCCTCTCGTTTGTCTTCAGGTCAACAAAGACACACACGGGGAGGGGGCATATGTTTTGTTGTTTATTATCTTGCTATGTAGGTGGACGGACAGCTAGACCTCTGTCAGCAACCTCAATCATCATCAATTCGTCAATCCAGCCATCCATCAATCAATAAATCAATCGATATCAACTACAATATCACGACTCTGCCCCTCCCCTCCCCTCCCCTCCCCACCCCCACCCCTTCTCTCTTCCCTTTTGTTTCTCCCCCCCTCAACCACTCTCATCCCCACACCCCCCTCTCCATTCTACTCTGATCTATTCTCTACATCACTTGCTCTTACCAGTACCTATATTATTACACAGTACACAGCACAGCACGTCCCAATGGCAATCGACCGCGACACTGCCCTCGAGCTCGCCGACGTACTTCCCCCATCTTCCTCCCCTCACAAAAACCCCTAGCTGACCCCCTCCCCTCCAGCTCCGGCGTCAACTCGCAACGGCCCAGTCCCTCCTCTCATACGAGAAAACCAACCACACAAGTACGCGCCTTGAAGCCGCCGAGGAGCAGCGACAACTCCGCGTGCGCCTCCTCCACCTAGAACCCGAATACAAGCTCCTCCTCGCCGACTACAACAGCCACCTCACCTACACCACAGAGCTCGAGGATGCACTCGCGGCCACCACGAAACGCATGACCTGGTACGAGTCTACCGCCGCCCGCAAGACCGCGCGCGTCACCAGACTTGAGGAGAAGCTGCGAGAGTCGTCTGCCCGCAACAAGGCGCTGGAGGATATGCATAAGGGTGTGCTGGAGCGCAGCAAGGAATTGGAGGAGCGGCTGAAGGGGCGTCTGCTGGAGGAGGGGACGGCGCAGGGCGCGCTAGCGGCTGAGGTCGAGGAGCTGAAGGGGAAGTGTGCGGAGCTGGATAAGGAGAATGCAGAGCTCAGGGAGGCCGCGCTAAAGAAGGCGGAGAAGGCGGCGGAGGTCGTAGAGGATTATAAGAAGCTCAAGGACGAGCACAAGAAGCTACGGGCCTCCGTGAAGGATGTGGAGCGTGAGCTCAAGACCCAGACCGCCGCCGTGGACTCCCTGAACCAGGAAAATGAGGCCAACAAGGGCGCCATCAAGGCGCTCACCACCGAGCACGAGCAAGCCATCAAAAAACTCAAGGGCACCCACGCCGCCGCCCTCAAGGCCGCCGCCTCCCCCGAGGAACTCGTAGAAGCCCGCGCGACCATTGAAACCCTCAAAGAGGAGCTCCAAACCCTCAAAGTAAAACTCCAAGACCATGTCGACCGCCTCGCCAAATCCCTCACCTCCAAGGCCGCCACAAAGGCCGCCCTCGAGTCCGAGCTCGCAACCCTCCGCCTCGAGCTAGAAGATGCCCAATCTACCACCCAGAAGGCCGTCGACGATGCCACCCGTGCCGCAAAGAAGGAGATTGCCTCCCTCGAAAAGCAGCTCGCCTCCCTCCGTACCGACCTTGACGCCGCTCGCAAGGCCCCACCACCACCAGCAGCTAAAGATAAAGACACCGTAGCCGCCCTCAAGCGCGAAACAAAGCTGCGCGAAAAGGCGGAGTCGGAGCTCGCGGAGCTCTCGGGGCAATACACAGCCCTCACGGCTAAACTGACATCAGCAACCTCACTGCTAGAGTCCACACGCGCAAAACTCGCAGCCAAGACGAAGAAGGTAACACTGCCGGAAACAGACAACAAGAAGCGCCCCGGCCTCACCATGGAGGACCTTGAGCAGTCGACGAAGCGCGTCCGCAAGGAGGGCCCCAAGGTCAGCGACTTTAGCATCACGCCGTTCCTGCGCAAGACCATGCCTGCCGTTGGCGCTGCGGCGAGCGGGAGTGAAGATCCGGCGACGCCGACCATGGCGGGCGCAGACACGATCGCGGAGATGGACGCGACCGAACAGAGCGTGCTATTGCCCGCTGTGGTGGAGAGTAAGGAGCCGACGAGGCTGCTACTGGCCGGCGCGGCGAGGAAGAGGAAGATTGCTGCTGAGCCGGCGGTGGAGGAGGAAGAGGAAGAGGCGCAGAGCCCCGAGCCGGAGCTGGTGAAGGTGAGGCCGAAGGCAAAGGGGAAGAAGGCGGCGGCGGCCGGGAAGGTGGTGGAGAAGGTGGTGGAGAAGGAGTTGGGCATCTTTGATTCGCCGAGTTCGATTCCGGTGCCGGTTAAGCCTGTTGCTGCCGCGAAGCCGAAAAAGACTGCCGCTGAGAAGAAGGAGAAGGAGAAAGCACCAGAAAAGGAGAAGGCGCCAGAGAAGGAAAAAGCACCAGAAAAGGCCCCCGCTGCCACAGAAAAGAAAGCAGCAGCAGAGGGCAAGAAACCCGGCAAGGGCAAGGGCAAGGGCAAGGGGATCATGCCCACCGTCTTTGACGAGGACGACGGCACAGGACGCCTCGTCATGAACAACTTTGGCACGCAGGACCAGCCCCCCCTGGGAGGTCCAGCGGCGGCGGCTGGCGGCGGCGGCGGTGCGAGCAAGAAGGTGATGCCTGCGGTGGGTGGGGATTCGGGGTTGATGCTGGTACCGGTGGTCAGCGCGTTTAATCGCGACATTAGCCCGGCGAAGAAGCGGCCTGAAGCGCTGAAGAAGCTGTTTGCGGGGAAGAAGTAGCGGTGGGAGTTTTGTAGGTGTATAGGTTTTTCTTTTGTCTGTTTGTTTTTGTAGCTAGGTGGGTGGTTCTTTGTAGTTTGGGGCCTATGATAATTAGTTTTTGTGTGAATTTGGTGATGATTATGATGCTACAGAGTAGAGATTGTAAAGGCTGGCGGTGGACAAGCGGTTTGTTTTTGGCGTTGAATTTACTCGTGTATACATAGTGAATCAATAGCAGTATGTGATGTGGTTTGCGGTCATGGGGCGTCACTCGATCCGTCCTGAGCAGTCAAGTCATTGATTTCAATCTTTATTGATATACTACGATGCGTCCAGTCCATGGCCATCGGATAGAAGATATTGCATTGTACCATCTCTGGCGTGTACCTTCTCTATTGTATCTCTTTCTCTCTGCTCTGCGAGACGGGGTGTACTACATGCATGTACTCCAACCACAGACGCATCACCGGCAGCCACTCCCCCCCGGAGTCGGGGTTACCTCTCCACTCCTCTTCTCTTCTTGAGGAAGTGAGGGGTGAGATGTCGGTTACGGATAAGTCAGCAAGCCCGCTATCTAGGGCGGGGCGGGGTGGGAGAGGAGGATCGGATGCGGCGAGGTGAGGTGAGGTGTAGTGTGGGGTCATAAAACGGGATGCTCGACTCTCTAAGCACTACCCTCTGCCGGCTTACATAACTACATAACTACATGTGCATGTAAGAAAGGGACGTTTAGGGGGATCAAGCAGACACACCGGGACGTCTGCTTTTCCCCCTCAGAACTCACTCGTCGCTGCTATGGACCGGTGTTTTCGTACGGGGGCGGGAGTGGGACTGGAGGGAGGGAGGGCGGCATCGGGCCGGTCACATGACGGAATGACAACCGAGTGATCGCTGGTGATCCGTCTTCTCCGACGACGCAGTGGGTTAGTCTGTGTTGTGGATTCTTGTGCACAGGCCGTAGTAGTAATAACTGCTGGGGCTTTGATAGCTTTTGGGGGCTGGAGGGGTGCTGTGGGCTGTGGTGGCGCTGGGTCATTGTCTATCACTCGCAGCGCCCATGCCACGTCAGGTTCGAAGCATTTATCCCCCCTATATTACTATATACTGTACTGTCCTTTTTTTTTTTCTACTTTATTTACTTTACTTAACCCACCTCCTACAGCCCCCCTATTCGAGGTCTCCAGCCCGACCCTCCCCAATCGCCAACACAGACGCCGGCTCACCCAGCAGCAGATTGCGCAGCTGGCAGCCCCCGAGCTCCTCCAGGGCGTCCGGCTGCAGTATGTCGCTGGGCAGCTGCGCGATGCGCGCCTCGACCTCGCTCCACTCGGCGGGATATGCGTCGGTGGCCCACTCTGCGACCGCTTCCCGCTTGTCGTGCGGGGAGGTTGCGTATACCGTTCCAAGCCTGTAAAAACGGGGGAGGTTCCTTCTCTTTAACATTCTGCTAATCTATGTTCTGCTAATTTTGTATGGTAATGAGTAGAGAGGGGGGGGGGGAGCAACTCACAGCTTGACATCGGGCTTCACCCCGTCACTCAGCTCCATGTCCCTGGCCAGCCTGAAGGCCTCCTCGAAGTGCTGGCCCTTGCCCAGGGCCTCGATGTAGGCCCTGTAGTTCTCCACCGTGGGCTTGACGCCCATGGACCTCAGCTGTCCCCACAGGATCTTTGCGCGGGGGGTGCCGTCCCACAGGTTCCCGCACGCCTCAAACACCACGCTGATGCTCTGGTAGTTTGGGCCCTCTGCGCTGCGCTTGACGTCCTCCCAGAAGCGCAGCACGCGCGACGGCACGCCGCACCGGTTGTACGCGTTCATGAGGGCGTTTGTGAGCGCCGTGTCGAGGTCGAGGCCCTGGTCCAGCTTGAGCGCGTTGTGCACGGCCTTGAGCGCGTCGATGTCGCGGGCGTAGGCCACGCCGTTGAGCGCAGCGATGTAGCCCTGCCGGCCTGGCCGCCGCCCGGGCGTGCCGCGCATGTGCTTGAACACCATGGTGCCCATGTCGCTGCGGTCCTGCGCGAAGAAGAGGCGCATGATGTCGGTGCGCTGCCGCACGGACAGCTCCGGGAATACCTGGTACAGGATCTGGTAGGTGTCCCAGGCCGCCTCGATCGGGGTTGTGCTGCGCCCAATGTGCTCGCCCATCTCGTGGATGATCTTGCGGCGGTCGCCCGCCGGGTATGCTGCGCACGAGGCGCCGCTGAGCAGCGCTATGACGGCGCTGAAGTCGCCGTCCGTCAGGAAGCGGGCGAGGAGCGCGGTGGTGGTCTCAATCTCCAGCGGGCTGTTCCACTCGCCGAGGTCGACGTGGATGCGGTTTATCAGCTCCTTGTCGGGGGCTGGGTCTCTGCACAGGGCCTGCAGCAGGAGCTGGACAGAGTGCGCCGGGTACGAGGGGGGCAGCTCTTGGGCGCGCAGCTGCTGGTCGTAGACCTCCTGCGCGAGCTTGAGCTTGCCCGAGAGGACCAGGTACTCGATCTGGAGCTCGAGGGTGCGGCGGTTCGGCGTGAACTTGCGGTGGATGGCGAGCTTGTGGTGCTTGCGGGCGGCCCTGTAGTCGCCTCTGGAGATTGCGAAGCGGATCAGCTCGTTGAAGGTCTCGATTGTTGGGTGGATGTTTGTCGTGGCCGCCCTCCGCGCCATGATTGTGAGGAGCCGGGAGATTTCATTGCTGTCTTTTGTAATGACGTCCGCCCACTGGAGGACAATGTCCCAGGCCTCTCTGGATACTACTCCGCTGCCGCCGCCGCCGCCGCCGTTGAGGATCGAGTTGATGATCTCTTGGGCCCATGCGGTCTCGCCCTTCTCCGCACACAGCCGCAGTATCTCGACATATGTCTCGAGCTCCGGCGTCAGTCCCTCCTCGTCCACCAACTTCCCGTACCATTGCCGCGCCTTCCCCACCTCCCCGCGCCGGCAATAGAACCTGACGACGGGGCCCACCATCCCGGCGGTGACCACGGCCACACTCTCCCTGACCTCCTCCCACATCTCGAGCACCTCCCTCTCCGCCCCCCCGCCGCCGCCGCCCTCCTCCAACCCCCTCATCACCATCTCCCAGCACCTCTGCACCGCCCCCTCCCCTCCCCCTCAACACCGCCCCTCCCCCGAAAACCTCCTCACCACCTCCGCCGCCTCCCACGCACCCCCCGCGCACCCCGCAAGAACACCCACAAACACCTCCACATCCCCCGCCGTCAGCTCCTCAAGCCCGGAAAACAGCAACCTCGCCAGCCCCGCCACATGCAGGCTCCCCCTCCCCCGCCGCAGCGCCCGCAGCGCAGCCCGGACATCCTCGCCCGGTATCCCGCCCTTGAGGTACTGGTACGTGCGCGCCAGCCCGTGCGCGTGCTCGTCCGTGATTGCGCCGTCGCCCGCGCCGCGCACCACGTCGCGGAACGCACACACCAGTGTCTCTGCCGGCGGCGGCCGGCCCTCGTGCGTGCTCAGTGTGCCCACTAGCTTCTCGATCGTGTTGATGCCCGGCCCTGGTGCTGCCGCCGGTGGTGGTGGGGGCGCGCGGCGGCTGAGGCCTAGGAGGGTTCTTTGCTGCTGTGGGAGGAGGAGGGGGGGGAGGAGACGGCGGGGGAGTGCTGGCGGTCGGCGCTGCCGGAGGAGGTGGTGGAGGAGGGTGGGGCGCATTTCGTGGGTCCCCGATATCGGTATCGGGGTGGGGGTCTGTAGATGGGTTTTTATGTAGTTTGTAGATATGTAGATATGTAGTTTGTAGGCTCTGTTCTGCTCTGTTCTTCTCTGCGGGTGGTGTTTCTAATTGTGAGATATCGACATTCTGCACCACATCGAGTCGAATCGAATCGACCCCTCCCCCGCCGTACGTAGAAACATCACAACTTCACCCCCCGATCCACAAACCCCCAAACGGCGATAAAAACTACTTTAATCCACAGCCGCCGTCATGCGAAATCACACGGTGCAAAGCAGCGTCACAGGGCATGATTCGGTGGTGTGCTGCAGACCTGCGCCGGCATGATGTAGTTGACTGCAGTAAATGCGCTGGGGCAAACACCACGCCCGGCAAGGCGCGAGAATCATCGCTGCAGCAGTCCAATTGCAATGGGGCAGGCACATATATCCATACTTTACACACGGCATACGGAGGCAGCCCGGAAGGAGTGTTCAAGAGATGTCATTGAGAGTAGGGCAGCAGTAGAGTAGAGTAACAGAGCCGAGAATTCCAGAAAGCCAAACCAAGGTTCATAAGAGTAAATGATAAAAAGAAAAAAAGACCCAGACTACCCATTGAACCGCGAGAAAGAAAGAAAAGACAAGATGATTCTATAGGATTGAATAAAGTAGTAGGTAGATAAAAGTATAAAAGAAGAAGGCTGCAAGTATTATAAGTAGCCAGCCCTGATCCATAGCCAAAAGCGACCATTAACACCGCACATTCCAATTGCACCTACCATCGCTATACCCTTCGAAAGAGAAAAAAAACAAGAGGTAGGAAGCATCATCTCATAAAAAAAACTAAAAAAAAAAGGTAAATGCAAATTAAAGAAAAAAAGAGGGTGAGCTTGACAGGCAGCTATATCCCCTCGGGCAGCTCAAAGCCCATCAGCTCGCTCTCTAAATACGCCACCAACGCCTGCGCCTGCGTCTTCAATATCCCCAAACTCCCGCTCCCAGCCACGCTGCTCCCGACGCTCGTGCTCCCCGCGCCGCCACTCCTCGGCACGCTGCCTGTCCCCGTAGCCCCTGTCCCCGTAGCCTCCCCTTCCTGCGAGTGCAGGCTTGACGAGCTGCTGTTGTGCCTCGTCGGCTGCTTGGGCCCAATCAGACACAGCAGCACACCGGGAACCACAACCTGGATGTGCAGATTGTAGTCCGACAGCTCGAGCGTCAGCGATTTCAGGCCCTGCGCTGCTGCAGAGCCTGCGGCGGGGGTGGTGGTGGTGGGAGGAGGAGGAGCTTCATCGTCGCTGGCGGGGAGCGATTGCTCGATCACGCCCTGGATGGCGACCCGGTCATAGGCGCTCCAGATGTTTGCGGCGAGGGCGGAGTAGGTTCGCGATTTGCGGGCGTCGGGGGCGGTCGGGGAGGTGCCGGTTGCGAGAAGAGAGCCGGTGGGTGTGAAGAGTCTGTGTTTAGTAGCGGTAAATGGGTTAGCATATGCGTTTGCGAATTGTTGGGAATGAGAGAGAGTAATATCGAGAAGGGCAAGACTTGACTTACAGGGCGGAGGAGACGTTTGGGGAGATTGACTGGGAGAGGAGCTGGTTGAGAGGCTTGGTTTTAAGCATGTTTGTATTTTTTTTATTTTCTTTTTTTTTTATATATTTTCTTGGGAGCTGTTGGCTTGTCTGGCCTGCTGCTGCTTGCTGCTTGCTGCAGAAGAGAGAAAACGAGTGTGGAAGGTGTGGGGATTCGAAGCTGTGTGCTGTGTGCTGCTGCTGCTGCTGCTGTGTGAAGATCGTCTGTGGTACGTTGGGTGGAAAGCTGGGGGGTGGAAAGATGAAATGTGAGGTGTCAAGGTTAGTTGTATGTGGGTTGGGGTTTCTCTCTTCCGTTCTTTATTTGTTGGGTTGATGATTGAAGGTGATGGAGTGATATATATCTGCTACTGTAGTAGTAGTAGTAGTAGTAGTAGTAGTAGCGTAGCAGATTGAGTAGATTGATGATGATGATGATGATGATGGAATCAGACCCGAGTGAGTGAGCACTGGCGACGAAGAAGAAGAAGAAGGACGATGTCGTGCGTTCGATATTAATATGGAGACGTATACCGAGACAGGTATCAATAAGAACCCCCCGGAATTGAGAGGGAAGGGAGACAGTGAAGAGGTAAAAAAATAAAATATAAAATATAAAATAAAAAAAAAAAAAAAAAAAAACTCCAAAGGGGATCCGGAGAGAAAAACTAAAAAAGCAGACAGAAGATGAGCTGTTAAAAAAAAAAAAAAAGAACGATCGGTTAAGGGGGAAGGGGAAAAAAAAAAATGAAGCTGAGCTCTCTTAGCTGCTACTAATGTGTTCTTCTCTCTTCCCAGTATTATTCTCCTTTCCACTTACTCATTCCGCCGCCCTCCCTCGGATGTTTATTTATTCCTCCTATTACATATATAATATACATAATACATACATAATATAATAATAAATCTTCTACGCTCTACCGAATCCTCGCCGTACATACTCGCCGGGTGTGGGACCACGTTCAGAGACCAGAGACCTACGAGAGAATTGAGATGAGAAAGACCAACAACTCAACCACTCAACCAAAGCACTCAAGCGGTAGTTATATGTACAATGCCCGAGCTGGCAGTC
This sequence comes from Morchella sp. 2016-103, assembly GCA_024713925.1. Taxonomy (NCBI): domain Eukaryota; kingdom Fungi; phylum Ascomycota; class Pezizomycetes; order Pezizales; family Morchellaceae; genus Morchella; species Morchella sp. 2016-103. Next base: position 2,662,992 of record JAMGZF010000002.1, read on the forward strand.
GCTCGCGAGGAAGTGATGACTCTCTGTAAACCCTTCAATTCACTCATTAGGTACATACTTTGCTCTACTCACGAAATAACGGGGGTCAACGAGAAGAAGAAGGAAGAAAGAAGGGGGGAAGAAAAAACAATATACGCGGTTAAATTCCCCCCCCCCCCTCTCACCCCTCACATGAGACCATTCAAAGAAAGAAAGAAATTTTGTTCAGGAATTTCATCGCTAGAGACATCGAATGGGTAAAAAGTCGCGCACAATCAAGCAACAGGTGTGGCATTTTCAGATCTCACTCTTGGACCTGGTAATGGTAGTAGGGTTTCCCATGTCATGCAGCTTGTGTGTGTGCGGCGACGACGGCACATTCAACCCCGTACCTACACTGGCACTCACACTGTTTAAAAAAATAAAACAAATCCCCGTACCGTCCCGCAAGCAAAGCTTCCTGCACTGAGAAGACCATCTTAAATGCCAACAACGCCCCGCCCAATCAAGTGTAACCAACGGCTCCCGAAAATCTTTAACCCAGTTCCAGGTACAGAGGAGAAGTCCAATTTAATTAAATTAATCTGTAGGCTCCATTAACATTACTCTCTCTTTATTTACCTTTGACTTCTTCTTCAGCGCAATTAGGTAAGCTTCCTTCGATTCCTACACATATCTGTTTAACACCACCACCCCCAAAATGCGGTTCAAGATAAAAGAAAAAGAAAAAATAGCATTGAGGTAACATACCGGTCTCGAGGACTCTGGCTTATTTATAGTAACCTTATCGTATACCTGTCTAAACTTTTCCCCCAAGAGCTTGGTATCCCCGCTCTGGTAAAACTTGCACACAAAAGACCCACCCGGTTTAAGCACATCAATGCTAAAGGCAAGTGCCTTATTGCAGAGTCTCTGTGCAATCACGTGTAACCCGTTAATAGATGTTACCAACTTCAAAAGTACAAAAACTAGGTGAGAGAAACAAACAATACTCCCCACTTGATCCCTCAACTTATGTCCGGAAGTTGACATTAGCCTGTGGGGTAGTCTTAAGCTTGTCTTGGTCATTCCACCAGCCAATGGAAAGGGATCTAACATATCGCTCAACAGTACGTCGACAGAATTCTCCCCACTCTCTGTGGCCCCGGCTTTCGCCCATTCCTCCTGTTCTTTCATCAATGCCCGTTCATGCTCAATATACGCTTGACTCGCTGCCTCCACTTTCCCCTTCGCCGCATCATCTGCGCTGACTTGTGGCCTCAATGGCCGCCCACGCTTGGGATTTGAAAGAAACCTCTTCATCTCTTGCTGGATCCGCTCGCTGGTAAAGTCACCCTGCATAGCGGAGGCACCCCTGGGGGGCATCAGGGGAATGATATCAATACCGAGAACACGCCCAAATGGGGCAGTCAAATCTACTGCGACCTAGAAGAGCAACTGAGCCCTCAATCCCTCGGTCCAGAGGATGATATATATATTTACCTGTGACCAAGCCCCTGGGGCATATCCCTACGTTCAATTAGTTTCTTCTCTACTCCACATTTCACGGGGAAAGCATACCAAATCGACCACTGTTTGGCCACTCCGAAATATATCATATTTCTTGTTGATCTCTAGAAGTTTGATACCAGCCCTACTTTTTAACCCTTTCAACTCTGCCTCCCTTTTTGCAGCGTCGTTCATTTGTCGGATCAGCCATTGTTTTGAGGACGAGCCTGAACCATACCGGACTCCCAGCGGTGATATCGATGTACTTGTAGCGATTGAAACAGCAGGCACACGCCCAGTAACATGCCATCGTAGGCTAGGTATAGCGGCAGAACATATGTTTCGTAGAGTTCGTTGGGATCTCATATTTTTTTCGATATTCACGAATTCAGTGTCATGAAGTTGTAATCGTCGGGTTCCAAAAACTTTTTTTTTTCATGTGACACATGCGGCTCTGTGCAACATGCAGCAATCCCTGCGAAACCGCTAGGGCTAGCGTACCGCAATTCAACCAACTACAGCAGCTGCAAATAAACAGCCTGCCGCGGCGGCTAGCCACCAAGGTGTCGGCGGCGGGCAAAATTCCGAGACACATAAAAAAAAACCCATGACAAACCCAGCAGAAGCAACAGCAGTAGCAGCAGTATAATAGTATTATCGTGACCTAAAAAAAAAAAAAAAAAAAAGTGGGTCCCCTCTACCCCTTTTAGAATTATTGCCCAAAAGGAGAGAGCACAAGTATTGATTTACAACAACCCATAACACATTAACGCGCAGTCATTAATTTTATTTTTCGTTTTGATAATGTCTATAAATCCTAAAATTGTTATACGCCGGTAGTTGTCCCTTTTTTTTTCCCCCTTCTACATCTTCCATCAACATCCATCCACCGTCACGGGGTCTCTTCTCCTGCACGGGATAAGCAATAGCAAAATACTGCGGGGTATACCCGGATATTATCCCTTCTTCGGCGCATCAGTATTTATGCTCAAGGACCCTTTCCCATCACCCAGCTTATTATTCGCCGTCATTCCGGGCGAGCACATAAAATAGGAAAGGCACCTAGTTCAATCAGCCGTATGCAACAGACAAGTCTACATTGGTAGGATTTGTAGGTGTGGGGGGAGGTGGGAGGATCCGATGAACGTGGCTTTATGCAGTCATTCTATGGCGGACCCCATAGCTCGAGTGATAATTGGTGAATATATGCGAATCTGCTGCTGCTGGATACTTCGACAGGGCTCATATTCTGCGGGAGGGCCCGAGTACATGAGATGTGACGAACGGCGAGGTGATTGGTGCTAGTGATTGGCCATAGTATGGTGAAGACTCAGAGGAGGGGTTGTGTAAGACCAACCCTCTTATGCTCATTGGACATCGCATTGGTCCTATGAGGCGTTGGGAAAGAGGTGTCGGACCTATATTTCCATGGATCCTGCGGTTTCACTTGAAGAGTGATTGAAAGATTTGGTTTGCTCCTATCCAGTGCCTTAGTTACGGCACATGTACCCGTGGGGGAGCGAACGCAAGAGCTGACCTGCAGGCAGAAGCTTATGCGAGTGATGGTTCATGACGTGACTGCACATCCAGTGTAAACCAGGTGATGCCTCGGCGGTGCGCATAAATGCTTTGAGAATGGACAGCCTTATCCCCCGCCTAAAGTACATGGATGTATGATGCTTGCTGGGTTGGATGCATCATCGATGGCTAACTTGATGTACAATATATACCTAAGACTATCAGCGAGGTTCGATTCGTACCATAATTAAAGGACAGTGTCAGGCCAAATACATACAGAGTTTCCCTTAAAACTTTTACCAGTTGGTCAAAGATAGTACTTCACAAACGCGAGACTAATTCTCACTTGAATTAGTAAACCTATAGCCTAGACCCAGATTTAGACATAAAAAAACTCCTCCCTATTAATATTCCTGTTCCTCGGTCACTTGATCGAGTGTCAAGCATTTCTTTACCTTTTGTACCATGAATCAACATCCCTTGTCAGCCCTCACGCACCTTGTACCATACCTTCCCGGCCGTCAGCAGCATGGTCTGATGGAACTGACAGTAGCTCGTGATGACTCCAAGTGCAGGTGATGACTCTTACTCAAGAGAAGCTACTAGTGTCCTCGCATATTATCCTTGATTTATACGCGTATGCCGCCCTCCCAGTCCTGTCCCAAACTGTCCGTACCATGGGTCCTAACCCTCCCCCGAATCAGCCACAAGCTCAGCCACGTATGTACATACACCTGTGCATTGCGCACACTTACGTGCATGCAAAGGCACCCAGCGATAAACGCTCAGTGACAAGCGCCACAGACCTACCTACATGTACATATACATATGTACCCCGCAGACCAGCCATAATTGATCACAGCACATCACTCGCAATAACTCTGAACATCGAACGCGCAGCCGGGGTGTAGAAGCAGCCAGCGACCAAGTTATATCATTACTGTACCCTAACAAGCACAAATCCCGATAGACCCTGTACAAAGCGCCCGCAATTCCCGCGCATCGTAGCAAACAGATATGAAAAAGAGCCAGAAAGGAAAGAGAGAGTGAGAAGAAAAGGAAGAATGAAAAGGAGAAACCATTAAGACGATCATGATCTTTCACGCCACCTCCCCTACATACTCTCCCCCTTACCCCCCTCCCCCCTCTCCTTGCTCTGTATATGCATCATCTACCCTACCTACTTTTACAGTCCCCGGGTCTTTTTAGTTGGAAACAGAAAGGGTCGGAAGAAACGAAAAAAGAAAAAAGAAAAAAAAATATTCATCACATCAGATCATAACCATTTGACACTTAGCAACCAGACTATCGACTCCCTAGTGCCTGCGCCTGACACTACCTGCCCTTATCCTGAAGGGGCTTCTCAACAATTTAGGGGAAAGCAATAAAGGGGAAAAACGCAGGGGAATATTTATCATAAGAAGAGAAAGTATGGGGACAGGGGAGGAGGCAGTTTTATGGTAGTAAAGAAATAAAAAGTTAACGTTAGAAAAGAAGGGGATAGTTCATAAAAAAAACAATACAGCCAACCAAACCAACCAAACCCAACCCGGACCCAGACAGAAATACAGAAAAGACAGACGTAACCCTCAACCCAAGCAAAGTAATGATATATCAAACTTGTTGAGTAGTCAATGCTGAAAGTAATGAAAATAATCTCCAAATGGGTGAACTCCGCTTAACAAAAAATAATACCCCTAGGACAAATCTTATGTAAAAAGGAAAGAAAAAGTCCCGTTAAAAAGTAGTAAAACCGGAAAGAAAAACACCTATTCAGAAAAAGAAATAATAAACCCCTAGTAGAGGGGCAGAGGGGAGGTAAATCCCAGGAATATGCACCCTTATTTGAAAGAAAAAAAAAAATCAAGTACACCCCTCATTTTTTTTTGGCCCCGAGTTGAAACAAAAAGAAAAAGGAAAAGAAAAGCATGAGGTAAAAAAAAATCCTCTAACGCAACTCTTCATCCTTCCAAAACAAAAGGAACTTTGACGGCAAGCAGGACCTGGAATCCGCCCAGAAACTTCTCCGTTTCTCCAAGAAGCTGAACCAAAAGACCCCTCATAACACCTCCTCCATCCAATCCTCCTGGCAGTTTTCAGCTTCAGCAGTGTTGCAAACCCCCATATCTTCATCCTCCGTAGCGAGAGACGAATCATCCGGGCCCCACAGACCTTCAAATATCGTCGCTGCCGCTCTCTTTCTATCGATAATCCAGCGCAATTCGCTTCTTGCCAAGAGATTAGAAACCGTTGGTCGATCACTTGGCTTAGCGTTTATCATCCAGGCAACAATCTTCTCGAGGCCGCCATCCGCCATGAACTGGGGTGGATGAACAAGATCTCCGTTCCTTGGGTTGTGGAGGAGAGATCTGCTGCGAGACTTTCCGGATGCTTTAGACTGTTGTCCGGATGACTTCTTAGAGCGGAGGTACTGGGTGGCCGAAGAAGAATCATTAACTTTATCGTCATCTTCAACCCCAAGTAGTTCGGTGGATACTGGGTTTCCTCGGGCGTCGCGATGCACAAACTCTCCGGAAGAGCTGGTAGACAGCTTTGGGGCTACACTGATATCTCCTTCCCTGAGCCTTCGCCAATCAGGCCCATTGGGCGGAAGATTCTCGTTCCCAGCAACCTCAATCATTGTAAGGCCAAGGGCAAAGATATCAACAGGTTTATCGTATTTAGCTGAGTTAATGACCTCCGGTGCGATGTAACCACGATCTCCTTCGCGTTCCAATCCTTGAATAGCTGGGTACCTCGCGGCCATTCCAAAATCACTGATTTTAAGGCTCCCGTCGAAAGCGATCAGAACATTGGCAGGCTTGAGATCTAAGTGCATAAATCCAGAATTGTGAATGTGTTGGAGGCCCTATTATACATACTTGTCAGCAAAGCGTATTTTAGGATCATGTCAGTACCTAAACTCACCAAGCAGAGTTCCACAAGTATTTTCCAGACACGGAATTCATCCAACCTTCCCTTATGTCCATGCTGAGACAGAAACTTGTCCAAACCCCCATTTTCACAGTATTCGGTCTGAATATAAAGGTGTCCGTTTTCCTCCCAAGCTTCCACAAATCTAATCACGTGATCATTCTCCCCAAGCTCCCTGAGGATCTCGACCTCCTCCATACGTCTTGCCCTTCCTTGAGTGCTAAGAACCGCTGACTTTGATTTTTTAACGGCATACATTTTTGGTACAGGACCAGTAACCCTTAGGGGTGATGACCCAAAGGCAGAAGAGCGACTAGGTGTGGCCAATTGAGGCGTAAGCGGTGGATCCAGTGAATCGATAAATGGATGTCTTCTATGACCATCCCCTTCTCTCTCCACGACTTGATAGACCTCCGAAAACTCCCCCGACCCGATATGTTTCACTTCGGAAAATCGCTGAACAAAATCATCAGACACTTGTATAGTTTTGCCATCTATGGACTGTACTGAGTGGGTAAGAGGGGAGGAGCCAAAACCAGCACTTGGCGAAGAATTGGAAAAAAAATCTTTAATTGGACTAGGAGTAGCTGGGGAAATGGTTTTACTCGCGTTGTTGGCACGCCCAGAAATCGACAAGTTACTGGGGTCAGGTGGGACTATACTATCTTTCGGCGTATGCGGAGAAGACGAAGTGGTTACGTAGCGTCCATGTAACCCGTCAGCTGTGATGGGTTTATTAGTGACTTTATGTGGGAGCTCACTATCGTCTTGTGGACGAGAATAGCTATTATACTCACAGCTAGTATCAGTCCGTAAGCGTTTATTTGCAGTAAAAAACACGCTCAGGTTGCCATGCGTCTTTTTTGTAGGAGTTGGGGGCAGCTCGTATTCGCCAAGATCATCCCCGTCATCGTTGCTCATGGTGCTATTCTTTCTTGCTAGCTTCCTTCCCTTAATATACTCTGCGGGGGTCGAAGAGCTCGAAGCAAAATCGGTCATGGTCATGGACAACCGGCCTTTACCCGTAGTTCCCTTGGACTGGACTGTAGACTGGGAAAAGAAAGGAGCAGTCGGCTTCTTGCACGGTGTATCTGGCTGAGGTCCATGCACCTTCCCTACGGTGTCGAGACGTCCACGTTTTGGAACGAAACCAGTTGAATGGAACGCAGCGAGAAATGGCTTGGCAAGCTTATAGTTCTGCGGGGTGCAGAGACCCATACTTTCCTGGTTTACAGATGGCTCCTCGGAGCTAGGTTGGGGCAGCGCATGAGACTGTTGAGCTGTATTCCCATTGAAAGGATGACTGGAGGCACTGGGCAATGGATCGGGATTGTTTCCAAACGGCGAATCTCTCGCGGCATTCGAGAAATTCTCAACCGAACCAGTACGACGTAGCTTCGAAGCTTCGGATGGAGGAAGAAAGTCCTGGTTTCTCGCCTGGGGTCTCGTTTTCGCAAAGTTTGGTTTCTCAGTGAACAGGCCACTGCTACCCATGCTTTTTCTGGTAGCGTAGCGCTTTGGTGACGGCGACTTTGTGGAGCCAAACGACGAGTTCCCGAAGACAGGCTTCGCAATTCTGAGAGGCCCAGACACAGATCTCCCCTTCGCAGCGGGCGACCCTCGACTGATCTCGTTGAGATTCATTGCCCCATCGCTGCGTTTGAGAGGACTTCCGGTAGCTGGCTTGTGAAGTTGTTCCTTATTCTCGACACCAATCCCTGCGCGGTTCTGTCTCTGAGCAGCAAGCTTATCACGTGGATTGGCAGAGCGAGCTGGGCTCGATGAGCTAGATCGCAATGTCATTCCGCTTGAATTCATGTTGTTGTGGGTGGTAGTTGTGAGTGGCTGAAGTTTTGAAGGGCTTTCCGGAAGCAAAGAAGACCCCCGGCAATTTGCAAGCGTGGAGCTCTGACGACGAGTTGCACTCCTAGTTCGTGCAGCAGCAGTATTTGCAAGTGCGAGAGTGAAAGGTGCAGAGAATGTGGGTAAAGCTGACAAAACGGGCAAATCAGGTGGCGTGGGGGAGATGAGTGGTGATTGAGAGTGTGCGCGCGGGAATAAACTTGCAATATCGCCGTGCTGGCGATGGGGTGAACAAGACGCGACCATGATACAGCGTCTGTCCAAATCGCAGCAGCGCCTGCGATTAGAGGTCAACGGCGTATGATGCGGCTATTAGATGTATTGTCGGTATTGTTGTGGGTAGAGGAGGCTGATGGATGACGATGTAATGTTTACAAATAAGGGTCGGGGGTGGTGTGTGTGGTGGTGGTGGTGGTGTGTGTGTGGGGGGGGGGGGGGGATTGATTGAAGGGTAGGTGGTTGGTGGGTGGTTATGAGTAAGGGAGGGGTAGAGGAGGGTTAGCTAGCCTGTTGTGTGTGATGCGGCGGAAGGAGAAAAAAAGTTTAAAACGTTGATAAGGCGCGGCCACCGAGCGGGCGATTTGGTGGTGGTAGTAGATTTGAGGGTAAGGTGAAGAGAAGAGAAGGGCGCGATGTAAGAGGGCGAGCGGGAAGCAGCAAGCAGAAGCAAAGCAGAAGCAGCAGCAGCAACAACAGGGTTGCACCCGTTACGTTACGTTACGTCTCTGCTTGCTTTATAAGATTGCTTGGAGCGGCGACCACTAAGATTCGCTGCTTAATTATAATCGTGTTTTGACTGAAGGTCTACTATTGAGGGAGAACGCGTTAGCTGCTATTGTTGCTACTGCATTTTTTTCTTTTTTTCTCTTTTTTTTTTTTTTCTTTTCGTCCTTTGCCCTTTCAGGGGCGGGGAGTGGTGGAGGTGGTGATGTGATGTGAGCGTGTATGTGTGTGTGTGTGTGTGTGCAAGTGTGGAGAGAAAAGCAGAAACTGGCGATCGGTTCAGACAGGAAACAACCGCTGCCACAGCTGCTGCATCACCGCCAAAACCCAACCCCGAGAAAGAAAAGAAGAAGAGGAAAAATAGACCATGCAAGAACACTGGTCCGTGATCCAATCAACGTCCTTCTTTGTGCTACATTATGCAGCCCTTGTGCAGATGCTATTCCTCTTCTTCTTCTTGAATTCTCTTCTGCTTCTAACTGCAGGCAGGCCCTACCCAAACCACTCGCCAGCCACAACCCACCAGGTCCGTCTATCCACTTGACTCTCTCCAGTACCAAACCAGACCAAGCCCAGTACCTGCCACTCACGAACACGAACCACGAACGCTCCCCACAACAACAAACGACAACGCGCGCGGGACTCACAACAAGCTCACCTGACCACGTGAAGGAACTCTGCTTCACAACAGAAAACGCCGTTTCGTTTCTCCCGTTTCGTTTCAATCCCCCCCCCCCACCAATGCTTCAACGACCACAACCGACCGGGAGAAACGGGGGTATTTGAATTGAAAAATTTCTCCCTCACAACCAAAAAAAAACATATAATGCTCACCGGCTATTTATAACAATTTATGCAGTGGAATTGGTTTTGAAAATCGGACTTGGAAAAAAAAAAAAGAAGAAGAGGCCGTTTTGGTAATAACGTATGGTGATAACGATCGAGTCAAGGTGACTTCATCCGAACTGGGGATCTTCGAATAATTGGCGATATAAAAAAAAAACCGAATCTAGACGGAACCAAACAAAGAATAAAATCAAACAGACGGCGCTCCACGCTGCTGTCACTATTCCAGCCCTGTCAAAGGTGAGATGATGATGCTGATGAGGTTCAAAAATGAGTGTTTCGAACAGGAATAGGTGGGATCTCGAATGCTGCACAGCAACAGATAAGCTCCAAATGGTATAACACGATAATAATAGCGGAGGAGGAATAAGAAGGAGAAGGAAAAGTGAGGAGCCCGAGAGCCGGGAGGGAAGAGAAGTGGGAACGAGGAGGTGTGGGCCGAGGACTTAGAGCGAGGAGTCAAATAAGTAGTAGTAGATGTAGTCGTTCCCTCAGAGTGACGGAGGTATCGCCATTCTCCCCCTCCAGTCACACACTTTCATGGTGTGGATTGGAAAAAGCTGGAATGCAGGAAGTAAGGAACCTTGCAATCGAGACTGAGGATGGACGGAGACTCGAGAACGAGCTGTGATGATCGCGCTTAAGTGCAGGCTTCGGCAGACAGGCAGGAATAGAGAAAAAAAAAAAACAGAGAGAGTCTCTGAAACAACTATGAATGCTGCCGTTGCTGTTGCCTAACGCTGCAGCTACATTTATCTACTCTCAAATATACTCCGCGCGCTTCAAGGGTTATAAGAAGTACTAAGCTAATATCGGGGACTTGCAAACACTTATGAAGCATACAATCCGCTCTTAAGTTATTACAAGAGGAAGTATTATTGTATTGCGGGAGTTAGGGTTTCAACTTCTCGTAGACGATGGGGCGTATACAAAGCATTATGGGAATGAAGACGGCACTGCCTGAGCTGCTGGGCTGAGCCCACATATGATAACGTGTAACAGATTACTGGCTCTGATCCCTAAAGACAGACTGCACTGCGGGATGGCATTGCTTCTTTTCCTACAAAGGTGCAGAAATATTTCCAGCGTGATGACCTAGCTACTAGCCGTAGTTCATCGTTTTTATCATTCTTGGGACAAAGAAGAAGAAGGAGGAAAAAAAAAAAAGACAAAATACACCCCTGCACCTGTAGGCGCGGGGTAATCTGCCTTACGATTAACGAGTTCTGTGGGGAAACAAGAATTCGGGCCGTTGACCTAATATGCTGCAATTGATCACGTTGGAATGTTCCCACTGATGATACCAAACGATTGATATCGCCATTTTGCGATTATATAATGTGCATATTGCAGAGAAATTCTGTGGCTTTATTATGGAATAAACCTCCCGTACCATCCAGTCCAAGCCCCGTATGTCCTCCAATAAGCAATGAGGCGATCCCGAATAGTTGTCTTTTCGATCATTGCTCGGTGATACACCACATACATATATGCTATAATAGTACTCATTGAATTATTCGTCCGCGCCCCACCACAGCGTCACATCAAATTCTTTATTGATAATCACAAATCAGGTGAATTCTTTGTTTATAATCATACCCCTTCTTTCCACTATGCACATTCCACGGTACCCGTCATCTCGGATCCGGATCGTGATAGCTTGGCAGGAATGAACGAACAGGCACCGAGTGCCTGGAGCCAAGGATGGCCTAAGCAGTGGCGAGCGAGAACCGCGATGAGCAGCACCGCAAGGCTAAAGACAGCCACAATGGTATGTGCGCGCGGAAAGTTCTCTGCGGCACGCGCCATGTAGAGGGTGCCTGATACACACTGGGATTGGGGTTCCTAAGCATCTACAGATGTAGATGTTTGTATTGATACACTCAGGCGAGAGAGAACCCCTTGTTATAGGGGCGAAGAAGAAAATATTTGCCACCCTTTCTTTTTGATTTTGACTTACATACATAGGCATTTCTTTTAACCAGGCATTGAGGAGCCACAATCGAGATCCTGGGGGCGTTAGGTACATACATGCCTACATGTGCACGCAGTGTCAAATGTATGTATCCGAACTTCTTTTTCCTTCGGGCTAAGGCAAGAAATCGGATTATGATCAGCCAATCACCCCCCGACCCAGAAGATCGGGAGCCCAGAGGATTGGAGTGCTGGAAAATGAGAACAGAGCAGTAACTTTTGGGGACCTCATGTATGCCCTGGATTACTCAATATTCGCGGGGTGAGTTACTGACATGACAACCCGGTACGGATCCTATGGAGCGATGAAGAGATGGAGTGATGAGGAAGAGCAACCAAGCACATACAGAAGAACGGTTGGTGAGGAAGGCCAGAGGAGACTACACTAACTACACTCGCCAAGATCAGGAAATACGTCGCGGGATCCCAGCTAAACAACTGGGCCAAACAAAAAACCCGTTGACGAAAGGTGTCAGAGCGTGCAGCCAACCAGATGAAAGAAACTCGCCAGCTCAGAACGAAAGAAAAAGGCGGCATCATTTAGAACGGCAGTAGCAGAGAAGAGGGGAAAGGGAAGCAAATGATAAGATCAATGTGATACTAACTTCTGCGTTGTCCATTCAGATGGCCGGCCTGGATCATGAGAGGGAGGGTGGGAAAGAAATGATTTTTTTTTCCTTCCCTCTCTTACCTGGAGCAGAAACACGTAACAGAAATATCAGTAACGGAACATCGAAAACCGAGATTCTTAGACATGGTTGAGATACCGGTATTCATCGGAGACGAACATCGTTGGGAAAGCCGAGGTGCCCAATACCTGAATACATGTTCTATTAACTAAACGGATCTGCGTAAAGGTAAATAAATATATGTATCAAACAACGGGTTCCTTGGGAGAATTGCACAAGATGTAGCTTCTCACATGGCCATATCCAAAGATGTATAGTATGTATATACCTAGACTTGTTCCCTATGATACACAGGGACGCACATCTTAATCTTGATTCACCCACTCACCCCTTCGTGTTTAACCAATTCCCAAGCCCTGAAAACACATCATCATCGTCCACATACAGCACCTTCCGCCTCTTATTCCCACACCCCACTATTCCAGTAGACCACTGTTCATGCCATGTTATCCGTGTAATCATCTTTCTACTCACCCACTGGCCAATCCCATCACTTCTTATCCTTCCATCCGACTAGTTGTGCTCACGTTTTCGGTCACCGCTACGTGTATCACCACCTATCTGCCTACATCGTACATTTATTCTTTCAGGGTTGTTTTATCTCCACCTGGCCGCCTGCAACTCGACAGCCCGCAGGTAAAGCCAAACAAAAAAAAAAACGCCTGGGAGGAAGAAAAGAAAAGAAAAAGACCCCTCTACATTGAAACGGGAAAAGAAACAGGTTCAAGGGTTTCAAGCATTGGAAGAAGGGGGAAAAAAGGAGCGGGGATTATTCTAAACTTTGATTTTGAAACCAAATTTTTTTTCTCTCTCCTCAGAAAGTAGCAGGAAAAAAAAAAAAGAAAGAAGAAAAAGGACTCTCCCTAATTCGTCAATACGCAAGGATTTGACTGGTTACATACCCGAAGCACGACAAACAGCCGCGAGACACAGAGAAAGAATCCCAAAATTGTTCCTTACTGACCGTTCACTCTTCCATCCAAAATTAAGGAAATCAAAGTAAAGAATTCAGTCCCTCAGGTGATTGCACACGTACATATACACACAAATTACAGCCCCCACGCTATCTGTCAGAGCACTTCTCTCGAGCCCTTTCGTCAGATTTGCTGTCTGCGACCGAACTCGACCGACCCAAGTAACTCTGGCGTTCCGCAAGCTACCTCACCTGCATCCGCCACGCTGACCTCCCTTGCGTCCGCCGCCCCGACAACGAACGAACACTCAGACTGGACAGGAGTTCCGGCGGACCTTTTCGAGAGCGAATACTGAATCCGATCCCCGTCCCTCCCGCGCGATACCTACACGGGTCATGTCGGCCACAAGGTTAGCAAATAACAAAGAGCTCCCTGCAGGCGTCGGGGGAGGTGGAGGTGAGGTTGTAGGCGGAGGTGACAGCAGAAGGACCAGTAACACCACTAGTGGAGAGGGAAGGACCCACGAGAGGAACTCCGCCGATTTGTTGGCGAACCTCGAGAAACCCTCAAGAGACTCCTCACCCATACGCAGGAATCCCTCAGCTGCTGGTCCCATAGACAATAATCTGACTCCCCCACTACATAACTTCAAGAATAAGAGGAGACCAGGCTCTGTAAGGTCTGTAAGGTCCGCCGCAGCTTCACGAGAAACCTCTCCAATACGTTCAATCTCTGCTGCGGCTGCGGCTGTGTTGAGAAATTCCCAACAGCCGGACCTCCAGCAACCACGTCCGCAACGGCCACTACCGAACACATCCCATTGGCCTAGCACATCGCGTTTAGGTCTGTCAAGATCGCCTCCCCCAGGTTCACAGTCACCTGCCCCGTCACCCCTCAAGAGGAACGAACCCGCTATCACCCCAGCTTCTCTCCCACCACCCACAGCATCTCTGCGAGAGAAGGAGGTTGCGGTTGAGGATACTGAAGGTTCTAATCTACCATCCGGCATGAGGACTCCCAGAAGTAATGCCAGTCCCTCATTGGCGACGGTTGTGGAGAGCGTTTTGCCCAACAATCCAAACCAAGGGGTCAGTAAATCGTTGTCAGAACAGGTGGCAGCCCTGGTTGCCCGCCAATCAAGCAATACCCACACAATTCATGAGGAAAGCGAATCAGAAGTTTCTGTCGAAACAGTCAAGGGGCGTGGCTCCAGAGCTCCATCAATAGCTCCATCAATAGCCTCATCAATAGCCCACTCGCTGGCAGAATCCGAATCTGAGTCCGGATACAAGAGTGAGGATAGATCCATCCATGGGAATTCCAGGGCACCTCCTCCATCAAAAACATTCAATCGGCGGCCGACAGTGATGGGTTCCGATAACTTCTCGGGGAGGATGACGGTGGAGACGGAGACCGTCACCTCCGTGCCTCAAGTTTCTCTTGGTGCTGGAGTGATGCCGGGCGGGGCTAGCATCAGGAGCAAGAAAAGCACTGACACTATCCGACAGCCGAAAAAGAAAGACAAAAAGTTATTGAGAAAGCCAGGAGGAGCAGGAAATAGTAACCGTATGTTATCCCCTGTATCTTCCTATATCTGGGCAAGATCATCACTAATATCTTCAACTCTCACAGTGACTAGCAAGGCTGATATATTTGCTGCAAAGATTGCTGAGGCTGTTGATGAAGCAAACTCCTCCGACTCGGAGGAAACCTTCGTTTACGAATCTAACCCTCCAGAACCACCAACTTCTCATCATCGTCCAAGAGGATTTCACCACTCCCGAACACCTAGTGCCACATCGATACAAGGGATGGACCTTAGAGGGCAAAGAGGATCACTGTTGTCGTCTATCGATGGTAATCAGAGTACTCGAGGGAAGGGGATGAAATTTGCCAATACTTCTACCAACAATAGTAACCTAGGGAACGAGGTTCCTGTCGGGGACGGGGCCGGGAATGAAAGAAGCGCAGGGAGCAGCAGTTCAAGGGCTGGCGAAGGGGTGATGGGCGGAAAGGACAGGGAGAATGGGAATATCAGGAATCAAAATGGACACAGGTCAATATTAGCTGAGGAGTCTCCGTTTCATCACCATCCATCCCGCAAAGGATCACGACACTCTCTTGCTGGACAACACAATTCATCAAAAACGTCACTGCATTCTACTAGCCCGCTAAATGGTTCCGCATATAGAAACAGCAACGCCCAAAAGAGGATTCCTCGCGCCTTGCAATCTTATGAGGCAGATATAGAGGCAGGCTTCGATGAAAGGGCACCGCTTATGTCACCTACTGGAAGGTCGGGCCGTCGCCGTGACAGGGATCGTCCCCACAGACCTGGTAGCGGATCACTTCTACAACAGGATTATAATCAACAACACCGTACGAGAGGCTGCCTCAAGACTTATATTGGATGTATTGTTGCCGTGGCCGCCGTGATTTTGATTATGACTGGCGTTGGGGGATTCCTGTTTGCAACTACAAAGGCACTGTTGGAAGTAAGGGTTCTTAACGTGACAGGAGTACTAGTATCTAAACAGGAAATTATGCTCGATTTGGTTGTTGAGGCTGTTAACCCCAACGCGATTCCAGTTACCGTTGGGAATATGGACGTCAACTTATTTGCGAAGAGTTCTTATGTGGGTGATAGGAAAGGGAAGGATGGAGAGGACCCTGGTGAAGGGGGAGGGGACGGGGATGGGGATGGGGATGGGGATAATCGCGATGGTGATGTGGATGATGGCAAGTGGAGCTGGTGGGGAGGAAGAGGAAGGAAGGGCAAGGCAGAAGAAACCGTCATTTCACAGACAGCATATGGCTCCCAGCTCTCGATCAGAGCACACTCGAACGGTAACGTCGACGAAGGAACAGATCCTCCCGAAGATCTCCCTGAAGGAGGGGACCGGCAAACCATGCTTCTTGGACGGATATATAGCTTCGACTCGGCCCTCACCTTCGAACCCTCTCCACTCCGGCACAAAACATCAATTTCTGTTGGCGAATTGAGGCTAGCTAAGCCCGGAAATAAAACCGAAGAAGGCGGGACAGAGAGATGGGAAAGGGTCCTGCAACACCCCTTTGAATTGATTGTTAGGGGTGTGCTGAGATATCAGCTGCCGTTGAGTGGAAGGGTTAGGACAGCACCAATCGGGGCTTCCGTGATTGTTCATCCGGATGGATTGCTGAAGACGAATTTAAAGAACAATAATGAATTTCACGATGACGATAAACGACTGGATAAATAGGTATGGGGGTGTTCTTTCTTTTATTTTTATGGCTTGGTCTGTGGGGGTGGTGATTTGAATAAGTGGGTATTCTTTCTGTTTCTGTTTATTTATTTTTCTCTCTGGTGCTGGATTGGTTTCTTTCGTCTTTGCTCCCTTATAAGTATTTCTATTTTCTAAATCTCCTACTTTTCATTGAAAAAAAAGAATGAACAATACGCGAATTGAGATTGGTTTATTCGTCATAGCATGGTAAATCAGACCGCTGAGATGGAATTAATCGGCAACGACTGTCGGGAAAAGCAGCTGTTCGATCGCTATTTGAAGAAAAGAAAAGAGGGTTTTGTATGTGTATTTTTTTTGTCCTGTTTCTTCGTTAGAGGTGATTTGGAGTGTGTTTTTAGTCTTTTTTTATGGCTACATTTTTTTTACGTTTTTCTTCCTCCAATGTCGTTCGATGGTTCTTATCATACCCTTTTTATTTACTCTGGTGTTCCATTTTTTTTGTGTGTCGTAGCTGGATTGTTTGTAATCTGGTCGACGGTTCATGTGTACTAGCACGAGAAAGGAGCATCCTTTCGCCTTTCTATACTTTAGGTTCTTTAGTTTCTCTATGAGTTTCATAACCTTCACTTTATTCTCTGCCTCTTACTACTTACTGAGCGCGTACAAGACATAGTGTAATTTGTGAGTGTGGTGTATGTTAAAGTATTGTTTGAGGATCAAGAAAGAAGTACATATCACAATCGAAACCGTTCTTTTTTTGCAGACCAACTTCAATGCCCTGACTCGTACCTGGGTCGACCATGTCCGCAGCGCTGCAAGGCACGGCGTAAAGTTATAGTTTCTCAAACTATTTCGGGGTGTATTACCCAAGGGACAGCCTGGACAGGGTAGGGGCCATGGATCACTCAGTCACACAGACCCAACCAACCGGGACATCTCTCAAAAAAAAGGCAATCCAGGGGACCTGGATGGATGCGGGAATCTCAGCTGCCTACATGTACCTACTTGGACTTGGGGGCCTATCTGAGACTCCAGATCATGGGACGTGTGGCCCGCGAGGCGGAGGGGGTTGTGTATCAGTTCGGTTGACGAGAGTCATATAGAAAGTCCTGGGCTGAGACCCAACTTATATCATAGTCATCATTATCGTACGGCTCACTTGCATAGTAAAGAGTTGACTAATATCAATGGTGTTGATGTTCTCTTCAGGATTACCTAGGACCACGCTTCAGGAGCAGCACTTTTGTGCCTGGGCCATGCAGCGTAAGCTCTAATATAAGAAAACGGAATGTTCCGGGTCACAGTTAGTCACTCGTTGCTCTGTGCCTGCACCAAAAGTGCCATTCCCGGCAATTTGCCTTGAGTACCGATCTCGACATGTTTCTCTGGTGCCCAAGTACGTACATGAATGAAATGTACCCATAGTGTATGCTAGTAGCCCACCACCCGGAAGTGAACCTTGTGGTTGGGATTAGTGCTACGTGGTACTTCCCTCCATGCAAACCATGAATCAATTGTCCCGTTTGCGGGCGAGTATCCCGGGCTCCTGATTACGGTGTATTTCCTCAATAATACAGATTAAAAACGGTTCCTTAGACGCCCAGGTATCTATTTTTATTGGTTTATGCCTCAGTATCGTTTGATCGAAGATGCGTGGGGGTATGGTTAAGGTTGCTTAATTTATTCCCACGGAGCCTCCAGAACAATTTATTAACCGAATAAGAGATGTCGTATCAAGCTTGTCATGCATTAAAAGGCCTAAGGATTGTGTAAACGCCCGCTACTAGAACAGGGTAGTACATAAAAAAGAGACTGCGCAATTGAAAAAAAAAATAATAAAAAAAAAAAAACTCAGCGAAATTATAAACCTGGCGGATATCTACTACTCGGCCCTTTGTTTAGGATCTAGAGATGTGCATGTGTGGAATATAAAGTAAAGTCCCAGAAGACTAAAACCCTAAGGGAATAGCCATAAATACATGAGCACGGCCCACAATTCCGCTATAAGTTAATAGTCGGTACGTGGGCTGCCCCACCTTGCCGGAGGTGAGCACTCGAGTTACGAAACAAACTCTGCCATAAAAACCTGAGGTGCGACCAAAAGTTAGGCGGGTTTGTAGGTTAAAGGCAAAGGGGTTCTGCTCACGCTTCACTTAGAAGTATCTCCATCTCCTTTTCTCCCCAATTCTGTGTCGGGAGAGCCTGTAGAAACATCATTGTTTCCTGAAAGTCCATTTTCTGAAGCGGTTCAGACCATTTGACCAAAAACGCTGCGCACACATAGAGGTGAAACTCCGAAAATCCTGCTTGTCCTTCTGCCTATTTCTCGCGAGTTTGTTAGTCATACTCTATCTAATAGTGTTACATTCACAGGAGCATCCGCAAGTTTACCATATAAGTATCCCACATTCTGATGGTATTCTTCACGCTAAGCTCTCTCATCAACATGCAATTCATCCATCGAAAACTGAATTGAATAAACTCGACGCCTTGTTCAGCAAGATGCTTTGTCAACGAGTTATCGATCCGCTGAACCAGATCTCGTAGACCAGCAACCTGTCGCTGGATACCGGGCTGTGTGTGTATATAATTATCCTGAATTCCATCCAGGAGCTTAGTCAGACACCAGAAAGAGTCTGCCTCAACAACGTCTAGGACCTCTTTAGGCAGGGAGTTAGGATTAAAAGTCTCCACTTCTCCATCTATCTAAATGTTAGAGACAGAGTTACCAAATACTCGAGTAAATGAGCAGTACCGATATAAGCAGAAAGGAAGACCTGGAAAAATGGGGTCACAAGATCATTTATTCCTTGAACATAACCACTAGCTGGATGCCGTATCGCCCAAACGTATAATATGCGTTCTAATGATCTCTGGGTTGTTTCAAAGCCATAAAGTGGGATGTGTGGATTCGTTCTGGGCACATCAATGGATATTTGGTGCCAAATAGTCTGATCTAGACCAGCAGTACCTCTCACGAAAGCCTGCTTGACGCCATCTATAAACTCTTTTCTCTTTCGTTCCAGGGTGTTTATCCTTCTATCACTATTTGCAGGCAGATAGCCGAGCAACATTTGCCACGCCATGGGCCGTAGTTCATCTGGAATGCCATTCCAAGATATCTCGCGCAATTCATTTAAATCGACAGTTGAGGACTGGAGTATACGCTTGAACTTATTTATACGCTTGATACGAGAGTTGAGTCTCTCAATCTCGGCCTCTGTATGGGTGTCGGAAGATAACGTTGGGTGGTATATCATATGCAGGGAGTTACCAGGGTCTTTGCTTATTCAAATAAAGTAGGGCTTTCAGCTTATTGTACCAGGCATTGGCTCCATACTTTTCGTAAAGAAATTAGGAACTCACCCCTAACAAGGCCCTCGAACTGCGGCTTCAGTCCCTGAGTATCTTTCCTCCTAGGACTTGGATATGTTGGTGCTCGGGAAAGATCTGTAGAGCTACCATTGCCACTGAGCTTAGAACTGACGGCTGGTCGGTGCTCGATGGACCGCGGGGGCTTTATTTTCTGTTGAAGAAAATCATCTGCGGTCTCATCTTTCACGTCCGCATCCCAATCATCATCCGTTTGAGACATGAAATCTGTGAAATTTCTCCCAGGTCGATGGGTTGGGGTAGGAAGTGGGGGAGAAGGTATAGAAGGTGGTGGGGTTTTGGGCCGCACAGAGCTACTATAGTAGTGAGATATGTGATGCTTTTAAGGTAGTTAACGGAGGGAAAGCATTACAGTGACTCAAATTTCAACATATCTGCATGGGAATAAGCAGCCCCAACAATTTTGGAGGGGTCTCGGGTCCTACGGCCATCCTTCCATGTCAGCGGGGAGGAGGCCCTTGGGAAAAGAGCACGGGGGTACCAACTGCGAGCTGTCACGTTGAGGGGCAGAAGTTGAGTTACTCGAACGACCTCTCCAGAAGGGCGAGGGTGAACTAGTTTACTCGTAGTGTTAGAAACACATACGGAAGGTGTAAATCTCGTGCTGCCACAGCAACAAGAAGCACATCATTGGGGGAATTACTCTGAACGATCTACACCCAGGATAACAATACGGGACATTGAATTAGCATATTGAACTTTTGGTAAGCTCCGAGATATTTATATTTTGGGTGAAAGAGCGTGAGCGGATGAGGGAGATGGACTACATGCCAACTTGTACCATTTCCTACGCAGTTCAATGCAAGGCGGGGCGTTAGCGGATTCGCTTGGATGTAAGCGAGAAGCATAGACAAAGAAGAGTAATATTGAGGAAAACATGAGGGCGAGGATGTTTATGCGCTTGTAGCATGTACATGTACTTGAGTGGTAGATTACGATAGTACAGTAGGTAGAACTCCAGAGAGTAGCTGCATTGCCCACCAAAGCAAACATGACGAGAGAAGGAGCAAGTGCATACCTGTTGCTGTGGATCCTGCTTTGACTGAGACCATATTCCGCGCATCGTGAGAAATAAGCCGGGGAAGTCGACGGCGGTGGGCGTGTGGGGGAGAGGGGTGTACAGGCGGGGCGGCAAGATGATAGAATGAAGCGAGAGCAAGAGTTACTGTCTGTATCGCATGTATGTAATGCTACCAAGCAGATCGTCAAGCGGGAACGCCTGATAGTGCCAGTCAGGATCCCTCTCAAAAAAAAGCGTTAGTTATGTGTATTTGTATCACTGGAGTGGTAGGTTTGAGTGAATGCTGTTTCATAGGCCCATGCCAATTAAATCTACTCTATGCGCTCAGGTATGTATGTATGGCACTTCTACTTTCAATGGGTGTCTTGTCTTGTCAGTATCACGAAGTTTATCCGTGCCAAGACTGTGGAGACCTCTCCATACAAAACGTTCACTCATCGCCATTCACGGAAGAGTCTCACAACTTCCTCCCCCAACCCCTTTGGAACTTGGTTTGTCTGCGCGAACGACATATAAGAAATCTGTGCGAAAAGGAATATTTGCACACCCATATTAATCTATTGGCCGATTTCATAATATTGAACCTCGTCCCCTGCTAGCCGACTTTATTCTGTGTGCCTTGCAGACCTAACCCGCGTTCTTCTTCGGTCCATCGCATCTATAATACGCCCACACACCTTCGGAGCCTCCTTGATCTCACTTAAATCAACAACTCCCCTTCCGTCTCTCTTCCACCACCACCACCCTTGTGTCGACGTTCTAACACAATAGCTACAACCACCTTTGTCCAACCAGTGCCCCATTAACTAAAACCCTTAGCTATTCACAATGGAGGCCGACGAACTGATGGATGATGATCTCTTTGCTGATCTGTGAGTATCAATTCTCTGATCAGCTGAGCTGATGGCTTTATCTCGTGTGAGGCGCGTCATTGCTGATCCTCCTGATTTTATAGCTACGGCGACGATGAACCCTCAAAGACAACACAGGCAGAGCAATCGAAACCTGCACAGGCCCCTGTATCTACACCAGCTCCTGCGGTAGCGGCTGCCCAAGCTGCTGCCCCAATCACTGAGAACAATGTGCAAGCAACCCCATATGTGCAAGAGGCTGCTCCTGCCCCTGCTGTTGCCCAAAAAGCGGTTGACCCTAGAGCCCCTCCCCCTTCTCAACCCACTCCTATTAACCAGCAGCCTGTCAAAATTGAGAACCCGTACGCTATTGAGGAAGAAGCTGACACCTATTCTGGATGGGATGCTGCTATGAGTGGCTCTAACGGTAATGACAATGGTGCTTACGGTGGATATGGGTATGATGGATCTGGTGGAGCAGGGGGTTATGGAGATGGACAGGTATCTGGAAGCCCAGCAATTAAGGAGGACGGGTGCGTATTTATATTAAACTTCTTTTTTTATGTTTGCACTGTGAGGGTATTCTATGAAGCGAGAGGGGGAACACAAAGGCTAGGACTGGTATTAAGGTATTCTTCGATGGAATTTAGCTGGTTAAACAAGGGCTCTGAGAGGAAGGTCAAAGGCATAGGGTAGATATGAGATAAAGGGATATTAGGAGTGGAAAGTACATACATCCTACTTCGACAACTCTACTATCTCGAGCTATAACTACTATATCTACCGCGGCGAAAATTTCGATAGAGGACCTTGGAGTACAGGGGAGCATCCTGCTTTGTCATCTACTACTTACTGCTATTCTACTCTACCTCTACTTCTATACGAGAACTAGCTAGCAGAACAGCATTAAGATGCACGAAGGATAGTTTGTGTACGAGAGCAAAAGAAAATGGGAATCAAAGATTGGCTTGGACTCCAGATACTTTTTTCCAATATCTACATCAACAAAAAGAATCCTCGAAAAATATGCCTTTCACCTTTTCACCTTCGAGGTCGCTAGTCCACCTCTTTGGGGAAACCGTTGTCATATCCCAACAGTGACAATGACTTATACCTAACCTACTCTCTCGCTTCATGGGGGACCCGAGTGCTTGAATTTCGGTTATATTTGTGTTGCAGATAGAGGGTTGAAGTTGACTAGTGTTTTTTTATATCTGTGTAGGAAAATGTTTATTGGTGGCTTAAACTGGGAAACAACCGATGGTATGACCACACGAGACATTATCTATCACTCTTACCCAATCCCGATAAGTCCGCCGCGTTGTATATGATCAATTGCTAAGCGTATCTTATGATCAATATAGAATCACTCAAAGAGTATTTCAGTCAATATGGCGAGGTTATCGAGTGTACTGTCATGCGCGATGGCCCGACCGGGCGATCCAGAGGATTCGGGTTCTTGACCTTCAAGGACCCTAAAACCGTGAATATCGTCATGGTGAAGGAACATTACCTTGACGGCAAAATAGTGTGTGCCCCCACCTCTTCCCTAGCCGCAGTAGTCTTATACTTTTGGCCCGGTTTTTTTCTCTTTTCTTTTTTCCTCTTCTTCTTACTAATAATGTAATGTTTAGATTGATCCAAAGCGCGCTATTCCCCGGGATGAGCAAGAAAAAACATCTAAGATCTTTGTTGGGGGTGTAAGTCAAGAAGCTTCAGAAGGGGATTTCAGGGAATTCTTTACACAATTTGGTAGAGTTCTCGATGCTACTTTGATGATGGATAAGGACACGGGTAGGCCTAGAGGGTTTGGCTTCGTGACGTTTGATAGTGAGGGTGCGGTCGAAAATGCATTGAACTGTAAGACATTGGAAATTTTGGGCAAGCCGGTTTGTAAACCACTTCACGAATATCTAAACACGACTCCATCCTTTATTGCTTTATTAACTTTACTCCTTGTATGTAGATCGAAGTTAAGAAAGCCCAGCCCCGTGGCAATATCCGCGAGCGCATGAACGCCAACTTTGATGAACGTGACGACCACAGAGGAGGAGGAGGTGGTGGTGGGTCTTTCCGTGACCGTACAGATCGTCGTGACCGTTTTGAAAACCGCGATGGTTCCGCAATTGCCCTTAACAATTATAATAATGGCGGTGTTCCCCCGAACCAACCCGCACAAGGTGGCCAACAGGGAATTTATGGCGGGATCCCACCACAGGTGATGGCACAATATTATCAGAATGTCCAGAGATACATGCAAGCAATGCAAGCTATGGGCCGAGGTGCAGCTGGGCCAATGCCTATCGCGAATCCGGCAATAATGCAAGCACTTGGCAGAGGGGCTGCTATGAACCCAGCAATGATGCAGCAAATGCAGCAAATGCAGCAAATGCAAGCCCAACAAGGTCAACAGGGTCCCATGGCCAGTGTTGGTTCACCTGGTCCCCCTCAGTCAGGCCCACAGGGAGGATATGGGTCCCCGCAACCACAGATGGGATATGGTGGACCACAGGGACCTCAAGGTCAACAGCAAGGCGGTGGGAACTATGATAACAGCGGTGCTAGTTACCATGAAATGCAACAGCAGCAGCAGCAACAACAACAGCAGCAACAGCAACAACAGAATCAGTATAGGCAGCAGAGAAATTTCCAGCACCATCCATCGCAAAGGGATTATCAACCACCACAACCACAGCCTAGTTCGTGGGAGGGGATGTACGATGATGTGCCTCCGCAGCAGCAGATGATGCAGCAGGGTCGAATTGGTATGAACTATTTCCCCCATTTTCCTGGCCCTGTTTCTAGCCTACCGGAGGTTTATCCTAACGACAAAGAAAACTCTTTTTCTGGTTCATTTGGTAATTCATATAATAATATACCCTTTACCTCTTCTTCGCACTTTTCTCTCTCCCCCACTTCCAACTCTCAGGCCCATTTGTCTTTCACTAAATCTTGCGAAGTTGACCATGGATACTCTTCTCCAGGAGGTGGCACACCCTACAGACAGAATGGACAGGGTTCTGATGGACCCCCTCCCAATGCGCCTACGGGGCCACGAAATGCAAAGGGCTCTGGAAGCAACTATAGAGGAGGAGGAAGAGGTGCAACTGCATCAAGGGCTAATGATAGAGGCGGTGCTGGATATGGCGCTGGGTATAGGGGTGGTTATCACCCTTACGCTAGGAACGGCTAGAGGTTTTGTCATACAGGCCTTCAAATTGGAGGTAAATGAAGATAATCCAAGCTGACGTAGGATAAGGCGATTAGGGTGGTTCCGTGTTTTTTCTTGTCCCCTTTTCTTCTCTTACCTATTCTTTCTCCCTTTTTCGCTATCGATCTTATTGTTTTACGATCGGGCCTAGTATTCTCTCTACTTTTTTTTTAGGGCACTAGGGGAAGGTGGTTAATGAATGCATTGTATTTTTTCTTCTTTCTCGTCTTTCCCTTCTTCTTTTTTCTTCCCATATTCTTTTCTTATTTCTGTTTCAAATGATTGTTCCTTCTACTTTTATAAGATATATCCGGAGCCTACGTTGTGTTCATGACTAGGGGGAGGATGGCTAAATTGTATATGTATAACCAAAAAAACACTACCGTTGGTTTCAGCCCGATGTAGGTAGGGAGTAGGATAGTGTATTACTAACTAATTTCCATACCAAAGATAGTAATGATCGTCTTTGCATTGATTGAGTGATGTTTTGTGAACGTGGTTGGACTGATTTCAAGATTTATCTTACCTTTTAATCTCTGATTTGCTTTTATTTCATGCTCCTCGCTTTATTCCACCTAGCCATGGAAGGGCTGTCTGCGGCCCGTGCAGTGATGTTAAATGTGCGTTGAGATCGATTCTGTGTCCAGAGTGAGAAGCTGTGGCACGCTTGGACTTGTCTTTCTAGAGAATCGCCAAGAATTGACGTCAATCAAAGTCCCCGCCCAACGACGTTCACTGAGTTACTATCACTGTTACCCACTACAAGTTCTAAGAAATCGATTAAGCGGGACAGTCCCAAATAGCTCTCACAAATCCACAATATGCGTGCAATTGGTATCTCTAACTTTCTCCCAGGGCTTTGTGATATTAGTTTCTAATTCTCTGCTAATGCTTCACAAATAGATATCAAGAACGGGACTGGTCCTGCCGAATCATTGTTCATTAATGAGAATGTTGATACGCCAATTTTAAAGAATGGAGATGTCCTTATACGGGTCAAGGTAGGAAAAATATGCATAGCTTTTAGTGGCATATTGCTAACGAAGAAAGGCCTTTGGGTTAAACAGGATGGGTATGCTTTTAAAGCCCTCAGGAATAATAGCCTCTCGTACAAGATAAATATATACTTATATAACCCAGACCTATCACAGAGAGAAGGAAAGTACGCAGTCCCACCCCAGGCACCAAAAACACTGGGCGTTGAGTTTTCGGGGATTGTGGAAAAGCTGGGTGAAGGTGCTACTGACTTCAGGGAGGGCGAGAAGGTCTTTGGCCTAGCTTATGGAGGAGTTAGTACTCACTCATATCTATATATAAGAGACTCAGAGCTATAGGTTAATCTTCAGTCCTGGATAGGCATATGCGGAATTCATTGCCGTTTCAGAGAAAATGTGCATGCACATGCCTGACGAGCTATCTTACGAGCAAGCAGCAGGAATTCCAGAAACTTGGATAACAGCTACTCAAGCTCTCTGGACCGTCGGCTCTTTTAAGTCTGGCGAGAGAGTACTTATTCATGCAGGTGCATCAGGCGTTGGAATCGCTGCTATCCAGCTTGCCCTCTCTCATGGTGCATTAGCCGTCTATATAACTGCTGGCTCTGACGAAAAGATCGACTTCTGCACGAAGACCCTCGGAGCCACGGCAGGCTTCAACTACAAGACTCAAGACTTTGCCTCGGAGGTTTTAAAGGCGACTAACTATGAGGGTGTCGACGTAGTGATTGATTTCGTTGGTCAGTCTCACTTTCAGAAGAATGTCAAGGTCGCCGCGAAGGATGGGAGAATCGTTCTTCTTGCGCTACTCTCGGGGAATATGGTGAAAGAATTTGATATGAGTCCAATCTTATATAAGAGGCTGCGAATCGAGGGATCGACATTGAGGAGTAGGTTGCCAGAATATCAGGAAGCTTTAAAGAATAAGTTCCAGAAAGAGGGGCTGCCTGGCTTGAGGGATGGAAAGTATAAACTTTTCATTGACAAGACATACAATTGGAAAGATGTGAGTAACCTTCTATGTTAGTTATGTAAGCTTCGTTGCATACTAACAATAGTGTGAAGATTGCTGCAGCGCACAAACATATGGAAAGCAATAAGACACAGGGGAAGATTATTTGTACAGTTGATTGAGACTTAATTAACTTTGTATGTGAGCGCAGGTTGTATCTAGAAACTGTAGATCTGATATCAGTAACCATCGACCCCACCCCCTACATTGAAATTATGTGATTTTTCTATAACTTTAAATAAAGGATGGGCAACCGGTTTGACCTAAATTGCTTGAAGAACATGCACATATGACCTATAGATAGAAATTTCTCGGGGCTTTCGCCCGTACATGTCCTATTTTCTTTTCTTGTATTTAGTAAAGCCATTAGTTATCAGCATGAGACTACAATATCTCAAATTCGTCATGACCAACAAAATACTTCAAAACCTCAACCTCCCTGGTATGGTGCTGCAGGTTGAAAATATTACATCCAAAAAACGGATTTCTTCTTTATCTACAACATATCCAATCTGTGATATCATGTACGGAAGTTTTCGCCCGCAAAGAAAGGTCCAACCCTAACCCACGTGATACTACAGACTCGACATTTTTTTTTTTTTTGGTTTTTGGTTCAATTCATTAATTATCAGACTCGACATGCTGCATAAACAATAATTAGTTTGACAAACCTATGCTACCTATCATAGCGCCTGAACCCCGTATTTAAAACAGTGACAAGAACTAATTCCCCACTACTTGAGACTAGCCATAGTAGGCACGTTAAGCGAATACCGCTAAACATTAGTCCCAACCACTGGAGTTGACCTTTACTGCCCTTGGGGATGTTAGCTTCCACAACAGGCCTTGGATGTTGGTAGGTGTGAACTGACGTTGATATTGGAGTGAAATTTTTATAGAAATGGCAACTCCCCCGGACAGTGACGTGGCATTATACGTTCTACATGTGGTCATGGGTTGCTGAATCAATGGACCAACAATGTGGCCGGAAATACAAAGTATGTGTGAGCTTTGAAAAATATGTATATCCTAGCTGTAGTAATTGTGGCGGGGTCTCCATGGACCATGCTTATTATATTATTACTGTCTCCTTTTTGCCAGAGGGAAAATACTACTATCAAAGGGCTACTAAATCCCCTCCTACATTGTATTTGGATTTATTCCACTGCCACAGTCAATATCCTAAACAGCTGATCGACCGAGTGATTTACTGTGATTTCCGCTCACCCAAGTATTGAAACTTCCGCCACAGAGAGCCCGCCTTCGCCTAAACATATTACTCCATATATTACTCACACTATAACTGATTCCATCTCTTTATCCTCTACACGGGTGCTTAGGGACAGGAGTACAGTCCATTGGGTTTCTGTCACGAAGGCAGCAACTGATATGCCCTCTTGCCACTCTATCATGTGTCCCCATACCCAAAGTCCAGGTGGTACTTCCAGTATTTAGGACCGATGCAATTATAAGTCAAGACAGCCATCTACTGACAGTTACCCTTCTATTGGAAGAAATGCATTTTCATATCCCCGCCAAGGCTTCCAAAAGCCCTGTCTCATAATCAACCGAGTGATATTCCATGACGGCGGTTACAACGGCAATCTAGTCCCAACTGCCGGATAAACACCTCCATCCTGTGATGGTTAAGAAGTCGCACAAAACACTTGCACTACCCCTTGCCTTGTATGCAGATTTTTTTCTAATTTCCCCCCCCCTTTCCCCTCCTCTCTCCTCTACCCCCCTCCGCGGATCGGTCTTGTGGTGAGCATGAGCGAGTGAGCGAGCGGGGAAGATGGGGCAGGCGACAGTATGGTAAAAGAAATAATGTGGCACGGTATATTATATCGAGCCGGCTAGAAAATTGGTATGGTAGATAGATACAAAAAAGGAAGAGAAATGAAAAGCAACGATGTTGCTAAGATTAATGTCATGATATCCTAAACGAAAGAAACAGAAAATAAAACTCCCAAATCAAGCAATAAGGGAAAGGGGAATAAAACACCGTCGCCATATAGTTACAGTAAGAAGAGAAACCAAAAGCCCATGCCAAATCTATTACCCAGCGCCTAAAATAAAAGAATAAATAAACAAATCCCTAGCAAAATCATACAATGGTGTCCTCCAGATCAGGGCGAAACTACATATTCCGCCGTAACTGGCACCGGCTTCCTCGTGGGGCTCTGTGTTCCTGACACAGATACCGATACTGATGATGATGGTATTGGCCCATCGCTCTGTGCACTCACACTGCTAACCACAGTCTCTGCAACCACCCTATCCATCATAGGTGACCTCCATGGCGGCTGCTCACTTTCCCGGTGTGGTAGATCAAAAAACATTTCATCCTGATGATTCTCTCCCACAGCCGGCGGGCTGATTGCGCCAGAGGTCAGTGCGTGTAACTGGGCTTCGCCGATCGAAGAGACTGGGGAGCCGAAAGTATATTCGTAGTTGAACTCTCCTGAAGGCGGCATGACTCGGAGCTGGGGGAGCTGTGGTGGAGGACTGTGCGGAGGGACCGGTAGGGGCGACATGTTAGGCACCGACTCGCCGTTAGGAATATTATTGTATCTGGTTGAGGGCCCGCGTCGGAGGGATCCAATCATTCCTAGTAGTCAAGAGTTGTTAGATACATGGCGCATTTCATATGAGAGTGCGGGAGGGCTCACTTCTAACGCCAAAGCCAGCTCCCGGGCTAGACCTAAGGAAACTTTCGTTCGAGAATCCAACAGACTCTTTCCTGAGGTTTTTATCTCGCCTTTTTTTGGCCCAGAGATATGCCAATACAAAGATGCCAATAAATCCTACGAGTGCGCCAAAACATGCGCCAACTATGACTTCCACATTTGGTGTTTTAGGGCTGGCGCCCCCAATAGTAGGCGTATCGTCCACTGTAAGTGCCGATGGCGACGCTGTTGCCGCAGATGTGGAGGGCGTTGCGGTTGCTGTTACTGTCTGCTGGGTTGTGTATGTGCTGACCTGAGTCAATATCATTGTTGTTGTTACCGTAGTAGGTATCGCCATACTAGCCTGAACACCGGTGACCAAACCTGTGAGGGCTGCATATTCGGTGATTATGGATGTCGTTATTCCATCTTGCCAGTTCCAGCTGGTTGCTGTGAGGGTTATAGTCTCTTGTGCAGCCTGGCGCCGCCGGACAGGCCCGCCTTGGCCCCAAGTGACCAATTTTGTTGAGGTGGGTGCGACTGCGATGACTGTACTGGTAGTCAGAGGGGCACCGGTGACGATGTCTGTCACTACAACCACATTATTATTATTTGGTTGTGGTGTTTCTACGCTTGCTACTGCCACTGCCTCGGGTTTTGATACCGATGCCCCTGCATCTGTTGAAGTTGGAATTGTTGAAGGTGGAATTGTCGATGTTGAAACTGTTGATGGTATTGATGATGTTGGTGACGTTGATGTTGGTGCTATGTTTGTGTTTATGTATGTGTTTGTGTCTGTACTTGTAGTTGTATTCGCATTTACAGCAGTACTTTCAATTGCCCGAGAAGTGGAAGCGGAAGCAGAAGTAGTGGTAATTGGCGCAGTAGAGGCTGCCGCAGTCGTTATTGGCGCGGTTGATTCAGTAGCTATCGTTGTCGGCGCCGCCGTGGTCGTAACAGTATTCGTTACAGTCGTTCCAGTCGTGATAATACTTGTCACCGTGACAATAGCTGTCGCTGCACTGGCAGCAGTTGGCGTAATTGTCGTCGTTGAATACTCCGTTACCCTCCACCCACCTTGCAAGGTCACAGTAACCCACTCTGTTACTCGTGGTCTCTGCGGTTCTGGCTCTCTCCTGTCCAGTTGTTGCCTTGTATCGATCTTCATACCCAACGCAGTAGCCCCCCATAACAAACATATCATGAAGGTCCCTCCCCTACCACCTCCAAACCCATTCTCCCTCCCCCTTCCTCCTAACCCTTCACCTCGCCGCAAGATATTCAATCTCATGGTTGTTGCAAGGTTTTGCTTTTTTGAAAATAAAGATTCGTAGAAGAAGGGCAGAAAGAAAGTAAAACAGGGGGAAAAAAAATTCAGGATTCCCAAGCCTAGGGATATATTTCACATGCAGTTGATCAAGAATGTGTGAAGATAAGTAAAGGATCAAAGGGAAAGACAGTCTACAAAGAGATGAACAGGGCAGATGACAATGCTTTACAGGCCGAGTGAGGCGGTCCGGTAATCTATTCCTCCATGTACAAGTGCTGTGAGGGGCGGACAGAAATTGTATAGCATTATTCCTCTCCGGTAAATAATAAGGGCCAACTGCAGGATGCCGGTAGCATGAGGTATGATTGGGGCGTAGGCGGCATGGTTAATAGGTACTCTATAGTACTTAGTAGACATACGCCACATTGGTAGGATACTATTTTTAGCCAAGACCCCTTCAAGTTTGATGGAAGATGAGAAGATGTGCCCTGAAGAGGTAATAAATGATCTAGAAGTAGTTAGTTGACGCACTATTTATTTCGGAAGAGACGAACTTAAGCCCTACAAACCCTTCACATATTATCCCACAGGCATGTCAAAGTCAAATAGATTCGAATGAGCGATCGACATGCTATCCATTTCATACCATGATCCCAGTTCCGGTGAGGTATGTATGTAGACACACCACAAACCACCTTCAACCCCAGCAGCAGCAGCATCAAAAACGCGAACGCGCAGACATTTTTCTGAGCACAGAAACTTATTATAATAATGCGATCAGCAAAACTTTAAAAGAGCAACAGTGACGTTCTATCGTACCTCATGATTCCCGAAGAGAGGGTATCATTTCGTGTAGTAGTATATGACATGTCGCTAAAACTGAGCCACTATCACGCCGCATATCCAGCCTGGTATCTCAAAGTACAGGCTATTTATACCCCCCCCCCCCTACCTTCTCCCCAAAGCTTGTAACTTGCCCCATTCTGATTTCAAGAGGCTCGCTGAGCCCCATATGCCCTAGTTGCTTGACTGGAGTATTTGCTCACTACCTAGCCCTACGGAGGCTCGTCCGATAAGATATTTCAACCGGGTGAAGCCGATTTTTCGAGCGTCATTCCCTCGTATTACGGCACAGCGCGAATAGGGGTGTTCAACCCGAGATTATGTGTTCTGAATTCCTTCAGCCACTACTGTAGTTAGCAGCATATCATTTACTCACACGTTATGTAATAATAGCAATACATGTCTAGATAAGCATGCCTATTGCTTGATACTTTGATGAGACATGTCGTGATCGCTGTGCGGCCAGTTCTCATCTTCAGCCATGGGAAGACACATAAAACAGTGGGTCCGTGCTTATGAAAAACTAGCATACCTGTGTGTACGACGTCTATTTTTCTCCTGAATGTTCTACTCGACATACATGTAACATGCATACTCGTATTCTGGCATTAAGGTGTATAGTTCGCATCGATCGTGTGCTGCCTCTATGTAGTAGTGAGTAACATGCCGTATTTGTTCATTAATTGCTTCGATCGCGCTGATATTTCACTAAGGGCCTACATACATGTACGTGTTCCCGACTGCAGAGTTGGCATGTTGCGGTATGTTACGGCGAGTGATTACTTGTGAGGCTGACTTGATCGATGTCGGCGTTGGTATTGGCATTGGCCACCGCCCCGAAAGAAGAAAGAAAAAAAAAAGCCACCTTCGATTCAGGTTATCGTTAGCATAGTAATTCAATGGCTTTCATGGTCAATCCCGTGTTGTCTGCGGCTGAAGTACCTAAGAGGCTAAGACATAGAAAGAGGGGAAAGAGAACCATGCACCATGATGATGCACGTTATATTGCTGTATCAAGAATAAAGAATAAAGAAGAAGGGACGAAGGGAAAGGGAAGGGAGAGGCTAAAGATTCATGGTTTCGAAGTACGTAGCGAGTTCACTACCCGTCTTACTGACAGGTCCAAGTGTAACTTGGCCCACACTCGTGTACTTACACCCAAAGTCTGAACTCAGACACACACACACACACACATCATGTAGTGTAGGGCCCACGACACGGGCGGAAAACGAGGACGAAATAAGTATTTATGCGACATGGCACTGCGCGAGAATCTCAAGTCAAACATACGCCCAAACTACTAGACGGCGGGCAGAGACTTGAGGTCAACGGCAGAACCAGCTTCTATTGCCACATACTCAGTTACATTGAAAGAACTATCCGTGCATAGCGACGTATGCCCACTGCCAGTGTTGATGAAGACACACACCAAGTTTGCCTACCTCCGCACTAGTTCCCAAAGCCTCTGAATATACATTCCCCAGACGTGCTTAGAGAACATGAACATAACTTCCTCATGAATGAAAAGCTAGATTTCCATCTTTGGGTGGATCCGATGGTCAAATACACTTCAGTAGGTACATCCCTCTTTACCGAGGTAAGTATTTACATAAGTGCATGTAGTTAAAGATGAAACAAGCCTTGAAAGCTTATTTTAACCTCTATACTCACCTTCCTCCGGGCCTGCTGTGCTGCAGGATTCCTACATGATCAAGCTGCGTTCCAAAAATGCACTACCACACACCAGAACTGGAGATTTTAGGCCAAGCATCAATTTTGAGAAATGCTGTTTGCCCACCCAGCAAAAAGATCCCTACAATTAGTAATTTTGACTAAAAGTAATGGTTTCTTTAATATTAAGCTACAAGCACATACATGTACTTAGTAAGTACATGGTGGACGTTACACGAACTTAGGTGCCTGTCCGGTAACCCAAATGTTTCGACATGCAGTCTCCGACTTGATCATGATACGATTCGATCGTGCCACAACATCAACACCAATATTCTCGCCGCGCAAGAGGGCCGCCACTTGGAACAGATGGTTTAATTGCTTCGGCACCCCGCACATCTACGCTACCGGTGTAGAAAACACCGGGTCCTCCTCGGATATTTGGCTTTGGTCGGTGGATGTTTGGTTGAACGGTGAGTTTCGAGTGGAGAAGTGCAGTTTTACAAAATGCGGTTTGTTTTTTAATGTGGGGTCCCGTGTGGCGAGTATGGACCCTGCATCGCAACCTATCGTGATGGTGGGCCGAGTGATATTTTGTGATTACAGCGCACTTGGTTTAATTCACTAATTAATTCACCGCGATCTCAAGATAGACAGGTCTTAGATGTGATAAAATAACAGTGTATATTGTAACAGCTCTCACAAGCCCAAAAGGACCACACGGAGCCGCTGGATATATCGAAAAACGAAAACTATCGGTCACAAACCTAACAAAAAAACATTTTTCACCCTTTTCTCCAAATAGCATTGTTGAGAGCACGATGAACATTATTATGGGTCGAAACATAATGAGCATCGTACGAGCTAGCTGAACAGACGCAAAATTCCGGAGTAATTGATACCCCTTTTGGTCCTCTTCTCGCTATACTCTCAACAGCTCTAAAGGTTAATCACCAATAGGCAAAGATCCATATCCGGGAAATTCATTCGGCACAAGGAGGCCAGCCTCACGAAGATCCTCCTGACCGCTTGTTGACCCTCTATGGCCCGAAAGATATCTGTATAAAGCCGGTAGCCTTTCTCTAATGTTAAGTCCAAGCTGTTTGTTATCCAGCGTAAGCGGAAGCCTTAGAGTCAAATTGGAGTTGTAGGTACCAAAGGGAGGGGGGTACAAACCATAATCAACGGCACCGTAATCCCGTGTACAAAAACACTTGAAACTATCATAAACCACACCACTAACGTCGCCGTCTCCCGCAACCTTACCGCAAAATCCTCCGAAACACCGTCTCCCTGAAATATGTGCGTATATTCGGTCAGTACTGTAAGGTAGAAGACCGCACTGACTCCAATAGGCCCGAAATATCCCGCCAAAACAGCCTGTCGCCAGGTCCGAACCGCTGGGATGAACTTGAATGTTAAAAGAATGGCTGGCAGACGCCGCAGGGCAAGGATAGTGATAGCCATGCAAATAAGTTGGGGAAACGGCATGGAAATGGCATTTTGAAGGAGGTGCCCCCAGGGAATTATGAGGCCAAAGTAGAAAAAGGCAACCAGGTTTAGAAGAAGATCCACGGTGGGTACAAGGAAATCGTCTTTGGTCTCGAGGCGGTACCAGTCACTAATTATCCATTAAATTCTTTTAAAGCTAACAGGGAGGTCTCTCTTCAGGCTGGACTTACTCAAGAGTAAATACGTTTCCGGCCACGAAACAAGCAAGGACATCATCACCTCCAACCATTCCGCAAGTCCCGACAATGAAACACTTTATGTTTGATAAGTAGCATGTTTATCTACTATAAATCAATCCCGGAGTTTGAAAAGAACTTACCGCTAGCGCAATAGCAAATATGAGAAATGACTCTCGCCCGACCCATTTCCTGAACTTTGATGTTAGATCTAAAAC
This sequence comes from Morchella sp. 2016-103, assembly GCA_024713925.1. NCBI lineage: Eukaryota > Fungi > Ascomycota > Pezizomycetes > Pezizales > Morchellaceae > Morchella > Morchella sp. 2016-103. Next base: position 2,697,989 of record JAMGZF010000002.1, read on the forward strand.
AACCAAAAGGCCCAAAAACGCGGGACGCGCCCCCAACCCCACTCTGAATATACAATATCTTACTAGAAACGTTGAAATATAATCAACTGGCCAAGTTTACAGGCATGACTTACTTCTTGATTGCCCAACGCAACACCTTTAAGCCCAACCACCCGACAAAAATGCCATACACGACGCTAAGACCAATAACATAAAGCATTGTCTCACTAAACCACAGGCCCAGTGCTCTTGAAGGCTTATCTCCATATTCAATGAGATATAATGCCAAGAATAAGAATGGATATCCCAAGCCATCATTAGCTCCGGATTCGGCAACAATGATGTTTTGGAGGTGCGGTGCAATGAACTCCTCCGCAAATCTCCCTTTCACCTACAACACATTATAAATCATTCTCTAAGTGAAGGAAGGGGCCCTTACTATCGAGTTTGCAAGAACGGGGTCTGTAGGCGCAATACAGGCGGCTACGGCAAGAGCCCCGAGCTGACAAAGACACTAATGAGCAAAGCTTATGAAGCGTTCAAAGCGGGTACATGTAGGTAACATACCATTGTTATTTGTGGGACAAATGACCATATGATTACACTACTTGTGATCCACATCAAGGTCATCACTGGGCCTAAACCAAGTCAAATTAGTTAAATCCTGGCCATGGCCAGTACCCACAAATTTGGCCCAACGGCTTACCTAGCAACATAGCTAAGGATTTCCATTCGTGAACGATATATTTGCTCGGCAATTGAACACCCACTATTACCAGTTGTATGCCCAATACCAATCTAGTAAGGTTTCTTGTAAAGGATTCGGTGCTTTCAGAGGGACTATCAACGTATATCCAGGGTTCCGCCAGGTCTGGCCCAACTGATCTCGACCAGAAGGCACCTGTACTTAAAGCAATAACTACTCGAATATGAATCCTTGGTCAAAAGTATCCGGGGGGGGTTGACATTACTAACATGACTCGGAGAGATATAAACTCTCAGTAACAACCAAAGAAACCAGGCCAAATGAGATGATGAAACCACCACCTAGCCCGCACGCCTTGTTGAAGTTACTGATATCTAGCCTAGGCATCTCTATAGGTTTGATAGGTCTTTCTGTGATCACAAAGAAGCTGTCCAGTACTGCAGTGCGAAGCGTTTAAGATTTCTTGGGTCTCTTTATACTTTGGTCCGTTTCCTGGTCACACGAACCACTGCGCACCCCCGCAGCAGCCCACCTACGCACGCCACGTAATAGTGGTTCTTAGTGTGTAACCCCGGGCCCATAAAAGTAAGATTTTAAGGAGATCAACCGATCTCCGAAGGCCCAACTGAACTGTAAAGCATTTTCGCCCGCCTGAACTTCTGCCCGCCTGGGGGATATCACATATTACAATAACCGGAGCAGTTCGAACTTAACTGTGCTACTTATGATTTGTCTCAGTCCCCTCCTGCTGATCTAGGTGCTAACCTACAGCTAACACCTGGAAAGAAACCCGAAACCGAAAAATCTGACACCAGGACGTACAAGTCCCAAGATATATATCACTCGGTGATGGGGCCCATCCCAATTTATCTAAAGCTCAATCGTATGTGGATACCCCTTAGACCGGGTAGCCCAGATAATAAAATTGGTTCAAGTACGAGTATCCTAGCGTATCTTAGGAGAACGGGGGTGTTACATGACATGTGACACATCACAATATCTTACAACCTATTATGCGAGTGATAAATTGTGAGTAAGTGCAAATCTATGATATGTGCGGCTAGATCCATAGGTTTATAGGATCAAAACAGAAGGTTCTAGCTGTATGGGTTTCTGGAATTGGAGGCTCTAATAGGCACATGTAAGGCAATGTATACCTTCATGTTACACACCATTAAGTACTTATAGCCCAACACATAATCCCACATATCCCTCATCACGTCTGATAACAGAGGCTTTAATTCCAAAATTTACTCTATCAACTTATCCGCAGCCTCGAACTTCTTTATCTAAGCATACAATTGCCAACAGTCCTTATAAGAAATTTGTGGGTATCAAACAGGATTAATCATCGAACTTAATTTTTGTCGCCGCTTTCGCACTATAGACTAATTAGCCAATCAGGTAATTGGGTATGGAACCAAATTTTACTTACCCATCCGTTTCTTTATAGAAGGCGCCATATGCAGAGTGTTCCTTCTTCTTGACTGTAGTTCCGAACTTCAACAAACTCTCTGGCACGGGCTGCCCCGCCGCTTTGAGTACGTTAACGAGAGCACCTGAGTGTGCCTAAACGAAATGTTAGAAATTAATTGCAAATCCTTGAAGATAGTCATTATTTACCTTATCGTGCTCAGTGAAGAAAGTGTAAGCCATCCCATCGGCTCCAGCCCTTCCAGTCCGTCCGATACGATGAACATAGTCCTCGATTGTCAACGGGAAAGTAACATTGATAACCAATTTCACCTTTGGAATATCCAGCCCTCTCGCTGCGACATCAGTCGCAATCAATAACGGGCAACTGCCATCTTTAAACTGTCCAAGTGCTCGAGTTCTTTGCTCTTGACTCAAATCGCCATGAATACCAGCAACTCTGAAACCACCCTGGTTACGAAGGAACATTTCTACTCTTGTCGCCTCCTTCTTGTATAAACAGAAAACGAGAATACGGTCATCTTTCATGGCACCGGACTGATGTTGCCTGATAAGAGCGAGGAGACGTTGCTCCTTGGCGCGTTGGTCAATAACTTCGACGGTCTGTTTGATGCGAATATTCGCGCGGAGATCGTCGCGATCACCGATTGTAATCTTAACAGGGTTTTTCATGAACGTAGCTGCCAGTTCACGAACAGATGTTGGCCATGTGGCTGTGAACATGAGAGTTTGGCGAGAAGCGGTAGGTGTGACAGAGATGATTTTACGGATTGCATCCTCAAAACCTTTGTCAAGCATCCTGTCGGCCTCGTCGAGGACCAGGTATGAGACCTGGCTTAAGTCTGCGCACCCTTCATCGATGAGGTCCTGTAATCTCCCGGGTGTCGCTACAATGATGTCCGCACGCTTTAATTTCTGCCTCTGCTCGTCTTTTGGCACACCACCGTAAATACAGACAGCAGTTAGCTTTGCGGCTTTTGAGAATTTCTCCATCGTCTCATAAATCTGCATTGCCAGCTCTCTGGTAGGTGACACAACTACAACTTTAACACCCTTTGAACCCTTAGCTGAGGTTTTCAAGGAGGCGATGTGACGAATTGCCGGAACAGAGAATGCTAGCGTCTTTCCGGAGCCTGTCTCAGCAACACCTATACAGTCATAACCAGAAAGCGTGTATGGCCATGTAGCAGCCTGAATTGGAGTGGGCGTTGAGAAAGCTGAGAAATCGAATGTGTGAGAAGGGAGGTAGGAGAACGAGGTTACTGGGCGAAGGTTGGATGAATGTGGGTCATTAATTGAGATGGAATGTTTGTTAAGGTATTCGTCAACTGTAGCCTTCGAAAGACTCGACAACTCAGAGCTCTGGGTGTACCCCGAGGTTGCGACCGGAGCTCCAGTGGAACCGTTGTATTTATCTTCCGTAACCTTTTTCTCCGAGGATTCAACGCCATTAGAAGTGCCGTTTGATTCTATAGCTTTTCGTGCTTCTTTTGCCGCTTTTTTTGCAGCTTTTCGCTCTTCTTTCGATAATTTTTGAGGTTCCCCCACCTCCTTAGTTAGGGAATCGGCTTCCAGTTCATCTGTTGGTTCGCCCGCCTCTTCGGTCTTTTTCGCCTTCTTTCTCTTTTCTTTCTTGTCCTTCTTTTCTTTTTTTTCTTTCTTATCCTTTTTTTCCTTCTTTTCTGACCCAGTACTCACAGCATCAGTCTCTCCTTTTTTATCTTCAGGTGTTGGTGCGGTATCTTCGACGACAGTCTCGGGAATAGCGTCCTTCTTAGACTTGGATTTCTTCTCGCTCTTATCCTTCTTTTTCTTCTTGGAGATGAGACTGGTTCCAACAGGAAGCACCTCGGTCTCAACGTCTTCAATTGTGCGTTTTGCCATTGTTTTGTCGCTGTTGAACGTAGGGTGGGGAAGTGTCGTCGCGAGTCGTGCAGTAGCTTTTTTTTTTTTTTTTGAAGTTGAAAATTTATGGTGCACGGACCATGTTGTGCTTGGCAGTGAGGCTCTTGAATCAGAGTCTTGATAGCCCTAGCCCTGGGCTAATATTTACTCATAATATCTCACTCGATGAATCCCACACTTCACCAAGGCCTAGAGATGAGAGCTGGAAACCTTCTCATATCACGAGCCAATCATATGCATTTCTGTTAGGTTATCGCCAAACAAGCTACAGATGTCAAGTTATCCCTTTAGGTGTATCCAGCGCCGTGCCTGCCTCTACGCAGTTAATCCGTCGTTCGTTTGTGTCCACGCATTTTGCCTTCCTTAGTTAAACCCCCTGGTGATCAAAGTCATGAAAAACGCGGAATAATCAAAAGGATCACAGGAATGCGAAATTATCTTCTCTTGATACTTTCCCTAGCATTCTTGCGCCGGCGGGTAGGCTGGCGCCCTCCCACCTTCATACTTAGCCTCTATAATTGCGCGCGTGGAATTGCGTTTATCAATCATGCAATCAATGCCTCGTGTCTTCAAATTTTCATAATCTACTATTTTTGTAGATGGTTTGGGGTGTTGTGTAGCCCACGTGAATCCACATGACCGAATGATACCTCATGATGCGCAATCATCCACGAGTTCTTGGCACGAATAATTCCTTGACGACAAATGCATAAATTTTAGTGCTAATGCACCTGCATGCATTGGCTCGGCGCAGGGTACCTACATACATGTAGGCGGGACACCTTCCTCTCCCTAAAATGATATGCAGTGCAACATAGCTGACTTAAACATACATGTATCTAAACCAAGTGCTAAGAGTCTCCCAACCACGGGTAGGTAGAATATATGTGCAAAAGTAGTGATGCCTGTGAATCAATCTGAAAGCATCGTGTGAAAACAATTGTGGCGCTAAACCTGTGACGTCGCTTGTCGGAGGGATACCCCTTTTTTCTTTTTCCCCTGTGGTGTCTTCTGTTTGCCCAAAGAATTTTACTGAAGGCTAGAACGCCGGACGGGAATTTTATCGGTCTTGGGAATGTTGATTTAAATCTTGAGGCTGAAGTAGGTAGATTCCACGCACGTCATTTTGCGGATTGTTTGAACCCAGTGGGTTGGAAGGTGTTGGTTCACATGTATGTACTCACCTAAGTATGTCAAGATTCAACCTCCTAGGCCAACCAGGAATATAATCAACCCCCTCGTGTTTACCACAAGCCAAAAAGACCTATCCGACATTAACCACATTTTCATTTTTTAGGTATGTACATACATGTATACTTTGCCTCGGTTTCTTGAAGAAATGGAGTATGTGCCGAACCTTCCGTGGGCTCGTCTATTTCGGCGAGACATGAATAATGAACAGACCAACTACCCACTACAACCCTAAGCAGCTAGCCTTTTCCGAATCGGCCTCTTTTATTTTTTTGTCAGCATATACCCTAGACCTTGTTCGTAATGGTTCGTTGACTTAATGAATGATTTTATACTTTAATTTGTTCTCGGCATCATCGCTCGGTATTTTTTTTTTTTTTTTTAGATAATGCGGGGACAATAAATAAGATACATGTATACATGATATTGGTACTTGCTGTAGCATGGCGCTTTAGATATCGAACTAGGATACTTATCTAGGGGTTGATACCGAAACCGACCCTTGCCTAGGGTAGCTGGTAGTGGGTTTATTATTCGCGGGTAGCTGCTTGCGCGACAATAGATGCTTCAATGTTCTTAATCCGTCCTCGTTGCTATTCGAGTTCCTCCAAAGTTGGTTCATCAAAAACATTATCTATACTTATGCACATATAAGTGAATGTGTACCATGTCGCCATAGCTCTCTATTGTCATTGGAGCGCTAGATGCTGCCGAAGGGTGCCAGTTCTGGCGGCAGAAAAAGTACAACATGCAGCGGGAGGTCTAGGATCATAAGCAAGATGCCTGATCTCCCGTCAAAGAACGGTGGCTCAGATCATCGTCGTTGGAGAGCAGTTCAGGGGGTAACAAGCCAGTGAGAGTGCCAGGGAGAAGGGGACTGGGCATGGGAAACAGCTGTAAGTACTTTAGAGTACATGAACCTACTCCTTAGTACGTACATTCTATGTACCATGTATGTGCAAACAACAAGTACACGCACGTACCTGCATCTTCATAAGCGCTAAGTACATGTAAGCGTAAGTGTATTCCGTCAGATTTTATGCAGATATCATATGTATTGTATTATTCGCAAACGACAAGCAGGAGGAGAGCAATTAAGAAAACATCGTAAGAGGAAATGCAGAGGGCCCCATGTCTTCCGTGATTCTCTATCCCTACATGTATGTAGTTATGTCTACATGTACTTGTCCTATAACATACATGTATATTTTCCCACACCAGGGGCAAGACTACTAGAAATCTTTTCCATTGTTTCTTTCTTAGCCGCAGCCACCTAGTGGGAGTATCCTTCCTCTCTTCTCTCACGCATTCTGGGTATTTACTTGAGCGTCACACAAGTTTGAGTGACCAGGGTGGGGCTTTTTCCCCCTCCTCTTAACAAGTCAATTTCTCCTATGCTTGAACCTTGACCCATACCTTACCCATTACATACGCATTACCGTGTCGTAAACCCTCGATTTCCTTCTCCAATCGATATCGTGTGTGTTGATCCTTCACTCGACAGAAAAGAAAACCTGCCTTGTTCACTCACATCCTGATTGGTCACTCATCACTGCTGGACTAGCATAAACTAACTAATAGAGCATCCTGAATTCCTTCGCCCTTCAGCGTTTCATTGTATCTCTCCTGCTGAAGAGGTTGTAAACTGGTCAAAGATAGTTGAAAGAGGTCATTGTTGAATCAATCAGTACTAGGACGTACCGAGTGATAGCAGGAAAGAGGGAGACCCTTCTCCCTCTTCCAACAGCCCGCTGGCTGGCTGGTTTACAATTCAAGGGCTCTATTAGCAGTGGAAGAAAAAGAAAAAAGGATAAGAGAGAGACATCCATCAGACATACAAAAGGAAAACAGGAAAATCCTACACTCAAAGGGAAGGGAGAAAAAAAACCCAAAGTGAGTATCCCTCCCCGTACGCACCCGCCGAATCAATCCCTCGTTGCTAACCTTACCTACCTTCAGGGGCAACCCTCCCCCCAACTGGACACCTCGTGCCTGGTCCTGCCTAGATTATCCACATTTTTTTTTGTTTCTCCCATATTCTGAATCAACAATTCCCTATCAAATTCAAAGTAGCACCTCATTTGCTGGAAACAAGTGCGAAGTTCAGTTAGACTGCATCCCAGCCAACCAGCCAGCCTAACCTCCCCCAAATATCTTCCAACCACCCCAAAGCGGAGGTTTCCTACCCCTCCCTTCTCTAAAATTAAGAAAAAGCAACCTACAATCCGCTGGGTGGGATGGTGCGGTCAAGTGGGACATCAGCAGTAGCATCACCGTCACCGTCACCAGCTCGCACTGGTGCCGTTGCCAGTACTACTGCTGCTGCTGCTGCTTCTGCTATTACCGCATCTCGCGTTGGATACCAACGTCCGCCATCGGCTCAAAATAACCACCCTAACCACCCACATCATCCTCACCATAGGTCTACCTCATCGGCATCAATATCGTCAACATCCTCTGGGAAGGGGGTGTCCGCTACAGCGGCTCCATTGCACGCGGTGTTATCGCCCGACTTTACAAGGCCAGAAAGAGAGAAAAGACCTTCAGCAACTCAGGAAGAGAGCTCAGATAGTGGGCGTACTATTAGGGGCCATAGCATTGATCTTTTTGGCATCTCCGGGAGCTTTGATAACGAGGCAAATCTTATTGCGACATCTCCCACCACCACAGGCACTACTACCACCACCACTAATAACACACCTTCAACCTCGTCCACACCCACAGCTCCCCAATCCAATTCGTCGCCGATATCTAGGTTCCGCCCTGCATTAAAATTGCACTCCCACACAAACGACGCGGTTTCTCAGCTTTCTCCAGCAAGACGTCTTCCCGGCCCTGCCACTGCTATTGCTGCAACAAACCCCTTTCCATTAAGCTATTCCGGAACGAATTCTTCCATAACTACGCCATCGACTGGAACATCCGAAGGGTCTCAGTTCTGGAAATCGTCGCCCCCGCGGCCTCGACGCACGAATCCCGCTGCGCAATTATCTATCGCTACCTCGTCCCCCGCTCCTTACTACGGGATCAACAATACTCGCGCGCAACATAGCAGCAGCGGCGAGGGTCCATCGCTTCTACCCGCATTCGCGCAGGAACCACAGAAGAACTCGACATTTTCACCCACTGATTCTGTAAGGACAAGGGGGTCGCCGAGGGCCAAAACAAGAGAGCACCGGTCGCCTAGTCAGAAGGCGATGTTATCATCCGCTCTGCAGAAGGCCAACACGGCGGTCACTCTTGACAATGCAGAGAATTACGAGGGCGCAATGGTGGCATACGGGGATGCTTGTGTGTTGCTGGAACAGGTGATGAGGAGAGCTGAAGGAGAGGAAGATAGGAGAAAATTGCAGGCTATAGTAAGCCTCCCACCCCACCGCACAACAGCAGCTATGATGACTCTGTCCCTGAACCCCGCGATATTTTTGATGTTTATTATAAACCTTGTTCTTTTTGCCTTGCATGAAACATTATGGTTGCCAGGTACTAGGGAGGTGTGTTGAAACGGAGCTAACTTAGGTGTGAGTAGCAACAAACATATACCCAACGTATCGAAGAACTGAGAGCTCTCGCCCCACGGAACGTAACTACACAGAAACAGCTCCCCGCGCGCCCGCTCACAGAGGACTATACAGATCGTGAAAGTCTCTTCACGATTGATGACGATGGCGAGTCAACAATAATAATTTCTACTGCTTCAGCGACGCCTGTCCTAGGTAAAGGACATTATGGGAATGGTGTGCCGCACAATAATACCCCTGTACCCCCAAGGACGGATTCATTATATCTAGGTCCAGAAAACTTGATGCCACCAATGCCTCACGAGACGGTATCGCCGCAACCAATATCCATGTCCAATAGACACTCTGCCGAATTTATACCCCCCCCGCAACTATCACCAGTGATATACGCACCAATATCACCCAGGAGAGAAGATTTTATGGAGGGTGATGGCGATGTGATGACAAGATCATATATAGAGCATAACAACCGGGAGTCGTTTACATTTGGCGCTGCTGCACTCTCACCAAGATTTTCACCGCAGAAGGAGCGGGATTATGGGATTCGGAGATCGGGTTCTGATGCTTCCTCAATTTCGTCGAGACGTTCTTCGCACCGGCAGTCAAATATGAGCAATTTGTCAAATACTACGCATTCACGGCAAGGAAGTGAGGTTTCGACAAGCTGGTTGAACACAATCGATGAATCTGGAGGATCAGTATCCGGAGAGTCATCACCAGGTTGGACGAGAAGGAAGCCGCGACGGCAGAGTGAGAGGGAGATGCGGTTAGAGCGGGAGCGGGAGCGGCAGATGCGGGAGTTTGAAGATGATTTTGATACGCAGCTAGACGCTGCCGTAGAGGCTGCCTATGATGGTTACGAAGTGGATTATGCCTATGATCGAGATTCAACCTACAATCGGGATGAGGGAATGCTAATGATGAAGAGCCCGCGGCTAAATGTAGAAGTTGATCGGGAAATGGAATTGGAGATAGCTAGGGAGAAGGAACGGAAGTTGGAAAGAGAGCGGTTGGGATTGGTTGAGCGACGACCTCACTCAGAGTTAGACTTCTTTGACGATGGGGATGATGATGACGATGACTCGGAGGATGAGCGTATGTTGGAGGAAGTGACGAGGGGGTACACTCTGGATGATTTTGAATTCAACTTGGATTCAAGGACAGCGTTCCCCAGAGGATCGGGAGCTTCATATTCTGATTCAACGCTTCCTGTGCGAGAATCAGGTAGCAGTGGATATTCAGGAACAACATGGGCTAGTTCTATTGGATCTGCACAGATGCTTAACGCTCCTACCCCACTATCTACAGTTGATGAGGCACCCTCTACACCACCATTGCAATCTATACTCCAACATCAAAGCCCACCATCGCCAAAGGCTAGATATCCTACATCTATACCAGTAGAACATCTTCCACTGGCTCCAGCTCCCCTCTCCTTTTCATCTAAGAGGGAAATAACGGAACCAGTTCCCAGCCTTCCCATTCCTAACATTGCTTCAATTCCTAGTCTATCCGTTTCAAAGTCTTCTAGTGTTAGGTCCCGCCGCCTCTCGGCATTATCAGAACCTCTGAAAATCGAGACATCGCCGTCCGGAAACGGTTCATCAATTTATGGTGCTATCCCCACAACTATAGTCCGTGGGCCTTCTCCATCTGTACCAAATGTGGATTCAGAGCTTTCTACGGATTACTCGTCATTACCGCCCCCGCTTACTCCACCTTTAAATATCCCTCCCAAAACCGCAGGTGCAGCTATCCCTTCACGGCCGAGTACTTCTTCAGAACTAAGGGATGGGCCAATACCGACACCAGCAACAGCCGGAAACTATACTGGAAGAAACCTTCACTCTCCAACTCCCTCGAATTTAGAGGCTCCTGGTAAGATTATCTCTGGAATCACTTCCACTGTTACTATAAGTATAACTGTTTCTGACGACGAAGGTTCAGCTTCTCCATCCAGGTTTACAGCAAGGATCCCTGGCCTCCCAGGTGCACTTAGGCAAATCCAATCATCGGCGAGCTTGAAGAGTCGCACCTTAGCGTCTCCAGATCAGGAATCCTCGCCTGTAAACTCTGGGGGTGGGTTATTCTCGTCCAGTAGTACCTCAAATCTTCGGAAAGCGTTTCCCAGGAGTGCTACCCCAGCTACTCCAAGTGTTGTACCAGGAACCCCGATGGGACTTCCACCCACTGCTGGAATGGCTGGGGGAATGCATCTGTTTGAAGGCAAACTTTACTCGCCTGCTACCCCGAGCAGCGCGGATCACTTAGCACTGGGCCAGCCCGTCCCACTTGAACCATGTCCGGGGGAGGCTTTAAGCAAACCGTATTGGTTGATGAGATGCCTTTACCAAACTGTAGCGCATCCGAGAGGCGGATACATTTCTGCGAGGGTTTTTGTGCCACGTGAGGTCTGGTTCATCAAGGGAGTCAAGATCAAGGCTATAGACGACAAGATCTCTTGCTGTGACCTTGTCAGCGCTGCATTGGGGAAACTTGCAACTGTAAATCAGGACAATGTTAACGCCATCTATGAAGAGATGCAATCTCTTGAAGGTGTCCTTGACCGTGTCCAGCCTATTCTCTCCAAAAAACTCGGCAACGATGTTGGGTCATCTGGTGCACGTGCTATGTATGGCACTGACGGGTCCATTCCAGAGAATGGGAACTCAGACATGATAACCAAGAACACTGGTATCAGTGGCGGGAAAAGCTATTTTTCGTTGAGGAAGCTGAGGACAAAGAACTCCAACACAGCTCTCAGTTCTTTTGGGAGTTCCAGCAATTTGGCGGGGGACTTTAATTATGCTGCGAAAGGGCTACCGAAGGCTGGGAATGATATTGCAGCTCAGCCCGTGAGGAACTTAGAGGGTGTAACATTTGGGGGGCCTCATGCAGCTTATATCGGCGCTCTGGCGAAGCTTTTCGATGCTGCTCAGATATTGGGTATGTTACTCTTTAATATGATAGTTCATTCCCGGGCTTGACCAACATGATCCCTGCTATACGTGCATGTTTTTCTGACCGCTATGATAGACCGATTGAATGTTCTAGATGACGACAACAATTCTGAAAAGAAGATACCCATGACCGTTAAGGTCGGTCTGGAATTAAGTCAGCGTCACGCCGCGGAATTTTTCGGTTTCTATATCTGCCGCTTCGTCCTCGCCGATGTCACATTGCTGTTAGACAAGTTCGTCAAGCGCGGGACTGAATGGGTCTCTGCTCCTTAGGTTAAGTGATGTTTTATGGGGTTGGTTTGAGGAGGGGTTCCTTTGTTACTGGGTGGCTATCTTTGGTATCATATTTATGGCGTTTGTCTGTTTTTATTATCCCCGTTGTGTTTCTTGAACATATTACCTGAGGATGTTGGCGAAGGGTGTGTGGTTGGCCTGTATGTTTTTTTTCTTCTTTTTTTCCCGTCTTAGTTTCCTTAACCATTGGGAAGCTGGTGTGAATATTTTTACTACTTACTTTGCTTTTTTAACTCCTCATATTTCTTTTCTTCCCTTTCTTTACGTATTTCCTTCTCATTTAGAGCCCAATATGCCACGTGATGGCAAGGCGAAAGGGATAGGTGTTGTGGACACTGACTGCACATAACTACTTACACGGGTGGGCAACCTAGGATAGATGTGGATAATTGTGTCTTTGTTATTATTGCGAGTACGGAGTGTTCAGTTCATACATGTCGGTGGGGTGTGGGTTACGGAATATTCCTTATTTTCTCTTTCTTTCTTCATGTGAATAGGATGGGGGTATGCGTCAGGGGATTTTTTTTTTTCTACTTCATGATGCTCCGAGGGTTTTTCTATTCGCGTCTTTTTCTCTCCCCAGTGGTGGCTGAGTTGGGCTTGGGCGTATTATGATGGTTTCAAGGCGAAATATGGTATCGGGAACAATACTACTATCGATCAGAATTGTATCGAGATAATTCCTCCCGTTTTTTTTAACAAGTCTTTGCGCTGAAATTTCCAGTATCTGTACTAAGGCCGCTCCTGCTGCACCAACGGCTTGATAAACGCACAAAGTAAATCTGACCTCGACGGGTTAAATTCGCCAACGAAATGTGTGATAACCTGGGACCTGGAACACCACATTCCCTTTTTTTTTTTTCTTCTTCTTCTCCCCACGGGGTTTTTTCTTTTCTTTCTTTCTTTTCTTCAATATGGTTTGTACATACCACTTCCAGTAGTCTTCACTTTTTCCAGCGGATATTTTGTAATAATAAGACAAGGCGAGCCCCACGAGGAGAAGGGCAAAAATAGTTAAAAAAGAAAGGAGTGCATGATATAAAACATGGCCCATTTCTTTTGGCAGCACCACATTGGCATTGGTTGTACATAACGCGATGGACAGTGATAGACGTGACAGGTATCTTATGCACCATTGGATTTCCGGTGAGCAGATTAGAGAGTTTGAAAGTCTGGGGCTGCAATTGCAATTGACCTAGGTACAATGGGGGGGTGGACGGGACACATACCGCCTAGATCACCATAACCTTCACTATCACGGCCATCTTGCTACCCTTCCCCCGGCCCCTCGGATCTTACATTATGCGCAGTAGTCAAACGAAAGAAGGTTGGAGGGAGAGAAAAGGCACTGAAAAATAAGCAACATTGCATATGTGGACGAAGATGGGGAGGATAGGTACCATCTATGATATTTGCCTACTCCTCCTCTTCCTCCTCCTCCTCCTCCTCCTCCCCCCCGTGCCGCACACCGTAGAGTACATGATGTGGCCAGTGCCTCCGCTCGGCGTGGCGGTGCCCAGAGAGTCCCTCCAATTGATCTGAAGGGAGGGGGGGGCCAGCAAGTCAGGGAGAGAGATCGATCCTCCAATATCCACCCCCCCCCCCCATTTATATGCACGCACGAACCTCGGAGACACCGCACCGCTACTCATGCACGCATAAGTTCCAATCCAACCGAGTAATCACCCAACACACGTATGGCGGCAGCCAATGAGCCCCTGCCTCACCTTCCCCGCACTTTGCTTTAGTGTTTTCCTCCCTCTTTCTGGGAGGGAAAACTGGTGCTGGTGGTGGTGGTGGGCCCGCCGCCTACAGTACGTAGGGACGGTCCGTTTTACTAGATGCAGGACGCAGACGAAGAGAGAGTTGAAAGCTGATGTAAGGGGGAGGAAAGATCAATCAAGGAAGATTGTATCACATTGGGTAGTCCTCCTGTATAGAAACAAAAGATCAAAGATTAAAAATACGGAAGTGACCAAATTCTTATCCCATTTTCACAATATCTGAGTGAAAGACACGTACATGGATGGATTGCTTGTTTTGCAACTCCGCGCGCCTCGCAGGCTTCAATGGCTGTTTTGCCGATAGCGAAGTGATCAAAGGCCAGATAGCTATCAATCCGAGTAAATAATAATAGGTACAAAAAGCAATAGACAGCAGAAAATTGCCTTGTAGGATATCGTTGTAGAGACCGCCAAATTTTTTTTGGATTCCAACACTCCCCTGCCTAAAGTTACTCACAAATAAATCAAATCCCGAATGAAGAAAAGAAAGAATAACTATGAGAAACACGAGGAAAGGTATGGTAAAGTTTGATAAAAGATTTCCACCACTATAAAAGTTTTACCCCATCCATTCACAAACCAGAAAGGGAGAAAAGTCGTGACGGCCGTTACGATAAAAGCACAATCGTGAGAACACTCAAGGCGAAGGAAAAAAAAAACATGGATGTAACGTGGAAAACCAGACTAGCAACACAGGTATAAGACAGAAGCATCCACAAAAAGTAAAGTAAAAAATGAACAGATGGAAGCAGACTTAAGACCCCTAGAGAATATAGCTTAAGAATGATTCACAAAAATAATGACCCAAAAGAAAATACGTCGCAGACATGTGTGGTTATTGTAAGAACAAAAAAGGATTCGCTGCGTCACTTCATATCTTTTTTTGCAAAGGAAAACAGAAAGAACCCCCAAACCAAAAGCCGACCCACCGGATTATTCAACCCATCCCATCAATCCGGAAAAATCAAAAAACTAAAATCAAACACGAATGAATAGACTCTCAACTCCTGCATGCCAAATTTGATATATCCTTGCTGAATTTTGGGGGGGCAAGCTAAAACAAAAAAAAAAATAGTCTATAGAGAAATCACCGCCTACCCGCTGCCCGGGCCGGCTGCACCGCCGACCGTGTGCGGTTAAGACGTCCATCAGGATTCCTGTCGAATGTAGAGCCTGCACCGCCAATGACAGGTGTAGAGCCTTCACGAATCGTCTTACGCCTCTTCAGCCCTCCCTCGGAATCCGCACCAGGCCTTTCGTCATGTCCCCGACTCGAAGGACGAGAACCATTTTCATCCTCATCCTCCATTCGCATACGCTTGTTAGATGATGGGGTTGATGATCCATTCATCCCACTATACGGCTGTTGGGGCGTTTGTGCAGGGATAGAAACACCTAGACCTTGACCCGGGTAACCACTATCAGGAGCACCAGCCCCGTTTGATCCGTTGTGCTGGTCGGCAGCGGCATCACCACTCACCAACTGATACAGATTCCTCTGCGGTGCCTGGCGTCCGCCATTAGTGGCAGTCCTAGGCGGGGTTGAGTACCCGGTTGGGTTGTGAACCCATTGTTGCTGAGACGCTGTGGGGGCGGTACGTGGGGTGGCACCAGAACCGCCATCGATTGTTCGGGGAACACCACCGCTGGCAGTACCATATGATCGAACCGGAGTTGATGGTGCTTGCCCACCGTGGTTGGGTGATCCGTTGATCTCTGGGGAGAGATGAGGAGCATGATCCGCGTTGAGCGGAGGGTAGTAGTTCCCGGGACGATGTCCGCTAGGATAGTTGGCATCGTGTGTGTATTCTTCCTCATGGTCAGCTTCATGTTCTGCCTCCTCCTCGCCCTGGTTTTGGTCCTCATGTTCACCCTGTTCTAGCCCATTTTGTTCCTCACCGCCCTCTTCCTTGGGGTGTACCTCCTCTGCGTTATTCTGCCTCGATGACGGCCTAGAAAGCGATGCCGGAGGGCCACGAGCTGTAGGCGGCGGTCCCATGTTGTTGGCTTCCCTGTTCTGGTTCATGTAT
The DNA here is from genome assembly GCA_024713925.1 of Morchella sp. 2016-103. Lineage (NCBI taxonomy): Eukaryota > Fungi > Ascomycota > Pezizomycetes > Pezizales > Morchellaceae > Morchella > Morchella sp. 2016-103. The sequence goes on from JAMGZF010000002.1 coordinate 2,713,793, forward strand.
TGCGGTGGCTGAGGCAATGACTGTCCAAACCTCTGCATATTCTGCTGCGCAATAGGGTTGTTCTGAGGCATCCCTGAACCATTTGAGTTATACAGAGTAGATTGTGGTGGTGGTGGGTATGACTGTAATTGTTGTAGAGCAGCACCGGGAGGCGTTGTCGCCGGCGTGGTTGGCATGGAACGACTGTTCATAACAGTGTCAATAGCCAATGGCTGACTACCGGGACCTCCTTGAACCATGTTCCCCCCATTCCAAAATGACCCATCAGGGTTAACACCACCCATTACACTTGATGCACTTGAAGGGGGTGTAGGAAATGAAAGGCTTCTCTCGATGCCGGGCCGGCTATTGATCTGATGAGGCCCTTGAGCCAGGTTATGGGGAGCGAGGTGGTGAGGCTGCTGCATACTGCCCTGAATACCATGATGATGATGCAATGGGGGGGGGTGTGGTGAGGAGATGAGTTCTGATGGGCCTCTTCTCTGTTGTTGCATCTGGTTCTGCAAGTTATCCTGTTTGCGGCGCTCAGCAGCAGCCACCACCGCATGGGTTCTATGGGTGTTTGCTGGGTGGTAGAGAAGAGCACCAATGTTGTGTACAAAGAGGGGATACAGCAATTCCGTGATCTTCTCCTTGTTCGCAAAGTCCAATGCACGGTCAAATGGAATCCTGCAGACATGGAAAATTAGCCTAAACGAACCTCACCGGCCTAATCGCAGATCTGATAAATCTATGATTAGATGCAACAACTACTTACCATACTCCCTTGAGGTGCATTGGCCCAATCTTTACTACATGGCGGACCTTCTCGCTTTTAAGGATTCCATCACGTCTTCCTCGGGTCATTCCAGCCACATTTAATAACTTTGTACCATTTATCATGTGATTATCTTTTGTCGTTTTGAATAATCGTTAGCGGGGAAAAACTTTTAGATAAAGTGATGTTGCGCGAAGTACAAACCTTCTCGCCTCGCCACGCATACACCCTTTGCCTCTACTTGGAAGCATAAACTGCCCTCATCCTCCCATAGTGTCGCAGTGACCCTGGGTTTCATTCCAGGAGGTGCGTGTTGACCAGTAGTATCAAATGTTTGGTTACCAAACCCACCAGCTGCAGTAGCGGATGCAGGCGTCTGAGGGCCCCCCGCAGATACCGCAGTCAGTGGTGATGGGCTGGGTGTTAGCTGGGTGTTTTGTGGCAATGGCAACAGCTGCTGTGTAGGATGCACCATCGGCCCCGAAACACCGGGCTGCCCAGCAGGAGATGAGACTCCATTAGGACCAGAGAATGGGAATGGTGGGAAGCCATTATGATGGGGTTGGCTGTAGTTCGGTTGAAGTACAGGAGGCTGTGGAGGGAAGTTCATGTTGCTTCCGGATGTAGCAGTCTGCGGTGTAGGAGGTTGCCCCTGAGAAAGGTGATGCTGGTGGAAGTCAACGCCGATATATGGTGGTTGACTTTGTGACTGCATGTATCCCGAGTTGTCGTTTCCGTACGAGAACTGAGAGCCGTGAGGAGCGTACGACTGGGGATGTTGTTGTTGTGGGGAAGGGATATTGGGGTTCGGGAGAGCGTGTTGCTGAGGTGGCCCGTTATTTCCGGGAGGAGTGTTCAACTTGCTTAATGAAGAACCGTTGGCGGAATTGGGACCGTTAAGAATAGATGTACCCAGGGAGCGAGGAGAGTTATTCGACAAGTTTGTTACAGATTGCGGAATAGATAGAGCTGATGGTGGCTTATCGTTGGACATGCTCGACTTGTAGTGAGAATGGTTATTAAACCCGCCGCTGTTCCAAGCAGCAAAGACGTCGAGAGGTCTAGTCTGGACCGAGGAGAGGGAAGGTAGCTCCAGCTTGTTGGTTGGACCGGTGATTGCCTTTTGATGGCGGATTTAGGGAATTTCGAGGAATATAAAAACAGCAAAAGACGAGGGCTCTGTGCTTATTTCAGCCAACAGACTCGATGTCTTTATTAACCGTTAAAATAACGGTGTGGCTTCCACCAGTATTTGGTATAGCGGCTAATCCTCCCAGTGGATGCAGTAAAAGGTAATGGGGATTCGTCCTGTAGCCGCGACGATGAGAGACTGTTGCTTGGATGCAGGTGGGAATGCTCAACCAACCACAGAGATGCAGTACAAGTTGCTCGGTAAAGTGCAGATGGATGCAGAAACGAATCAATGGACGAGGCAAAAAAATACCAGCCAAGGAAAAACGTCAGAAAGACAAAGAGAGAGAGAAGAACTTTTTTGATACTGAGGAACACAAATGCAGTTCAAGACAATGCCTGTGTCCGGGAATGAAGAAAGCTGGAATAGCCTGTATTATACAGTGCCGTATACTACAGTTCTAGGCTTGGGGAATGCCAGGGGAAGAGTTTTGTCCCGTTGATGGGTTGGAATGCAATGCTTTGGATGGAAGAATATTCGTGGGGAAAAAGATAACAACTTTTGAGTAAAACTTTTGGCGTTTGCTTCGTTTCAAATTCGTAAATGCTGGATGACTATTTTTGGGGGGGGGGGGCGTGATTATCTTTACGTGTTTGATTTTTTTGTTTTGATTATTGAAAGTCGTTGCAATTGCAGAATAGCGCCTCCTCGTAAATTTCGTTCGTTCGTATTTCTCGTTGGTCGTAAGAGATGCACTGAGCCTTATCCTTTTTACTCCAGCAGCAGTTTTTTTTCAACTGTGACTAGAATGTCTTGGATCGGGGGAGAGGCTTAAAATGAAATGTCGTGAAGCTCCAGTTGCGCCTTGCTGCAAGATCGGCCGGTCGTTAATGATGCAAAGGAAACGCAGGGCGTGTATGGTAGGCGCGAGGAGGAGAAGGGAAGAGGAATAAGGGAAGGGAAGGAATTGCGCGACGAACCGAGCAGGAGAGGTTGAGCGAGGGGAGGGGGGGGGGTGGGAGAGGGTGTAGGGTAGGGTAGGGGGTGTGTGGAGGAGTAGAGAGTGATGGGGGGGGAAGTGTTCTTCGAGAGGCTGGGGAAAGCTCGAAGAGAGAGAGTGAATGAAGAGAGTCGAGAAGAGGAAGAGCAAATGTAGAATTTACGATGCGGGTCGAGGCGACTTGCAGGGAAGTAGCGCAAGCAGCAAGCAATGATGGTCCGTCCAAGTGGAGGTCTCTTTTTTTTTTTTTTTGCTTGCTTGCTTGCCCTCACACAGCACAGTTGATGGGATGGAGGTGGTGCGAAGAGGGAAAAGGAGGAGGCAGGTATGTACTGTATGTACGTACACTGGTTTTTCTGTCTTCTTTTTTTTCTACTATGGTTTCTATTTTTCTGCCTCCGCCGTCTAGTCTGGTATAGAGAGGCTGGATTGGAGGCTGGGCGGGTCGAACAGGGGTTACGGCGAGAGGTGTCAAACCGTTCAGACTCTGGCGAGGGACTTTCGACTTGGACTTGCCGGGGGAAGAGAAAGGGAACGGATATGGGTGTGAGGGAGGGGGGTTGGGACGGCGCAATCGAGTGAGAGAAGAGAGCTTTCGCCGTCAACGGGACAGTTAATCCAACTTGCTCACTCAGTGCATTCCCATTGGTCAATCCAGGGAACTAAAGTGGGTACTTACCAGTTTGATGGAATTCCTAGTTGCTTTCTCAATCGCTCTCTATATCTCGTTTTTTTTTTAGGATAGAGATCTATCTCTCTCTCTCACTCTAAGTATGTAGCCTTTTCGTAACAACTTTCTCTCGTTATTTCACTCTTCTTACCTCGATCTCTTGCTTTTCACCTCCTTTCTTTCTTTCCCGTCTCTCCTTGGCCAAGGAAGGGGCAAGCAATTAACACACAAATGATAATCGTAATAATAATAATGAACCCCCTTCGGAAGAAGGAAAAAGAAAAGAAGGAAAAAAAAATAAGGGCAATCAATTCTCAGCGAGAATGTCGGTGGTTCCTTTCCCAGGCCAGCACAGCGCAGCGCCAGTCCCAGATACCCCTCCTCCTCCTCGTGAGTCGTGAGTGGTCTGCGGAGAGCGAGGGCCACCCTCCAGTCTGAACGAACCAGGCGGAGGAAAGGGTTGTTGACTGGGAGGCTGCTGGGGTCTCTTGCTATTGGTTGGCTCGGCACCCGCAACAAAAAAAGGGTGCAGGGGTTCGAGTGAGAATTGGCGCAGAAAGGGACTGCAGGCGCGACAGCTACAACGCATCTGGTTAGCCTGACGGATCTTGGATTTGATGCAGGGTTAGGGTAGAAAGGCTGGTAGCGTGACGAATTTGGTTAGAGCCTTAGACCGGTGGAGTGTGCGTTGGCAAGGAGGAGCTATGTATAAAATTGGAAGCAATGTTACTCCGCTCATTGGCGGTGGGTTTTTTTTTTTTTGGGGGGGGAAAGGATCATAAAAGTGAGAGCGTGGGAGAGGAAGGAGCCACGTCCCAAGGAAAAACTTATGAACGTGGGGAAAAATGAAGGTTCCATTGCCAACATAGACTGTTATAAAAATCAAAAAGAAGTTTTGAAAATCTCAGAAATTGCTCGGTCAAGCGGGCGTAACTATTACTTACTCTTACCAGTATTAGATCTAGAATAAGCTAGAATGAGCAGCAGCAGGAGCAGCAGCAGGAGATGGCCGGTAAGGAACAAATGCGCCGGGAAAAATAAAATAAGAATCGAAGTCTAGAAATATGAAATGGTTGGTCTCTGCTGTAGCTCTACTTCCTGTATTGGTACTTCACCAAATCAAAGACACGAAGACACGCGACAGACGGAAGGGATAAGTCTGATTTTAGTTCAGAGGTCTATCGCGTGGTTCTTGCCGATTCGCAGTCTGTGTGGGTCTTTGGCGCACCCCTGGCTGCTGCGATGTGAATTGACGTGACCAGAAAATCGATCTGTCCTACAAGCGAATTGCTTGCTTCAGCGTGAGACACGAGACTTACGACTGGAGTGATCGGATAATAATGGAGGCGTCAATGATTGGGTATACCGGATAGGATTTAGTGGGCGGATAACGACAGAGCCAACGGCAGATGATGCAAGATTAAGATAGATATCGAGGGCGGCCACGGTTGGTAAGCTTTCCGGACTATGCTGCCCTTCCGGTAATGTTGCTTCCTATTGATGCTACCTAACTTGATGGTGAAGATGAAGATGAAGGGCTGGCTGGCATGTAAATCATCAGTAAGAGGTATTTCTTTTTGGTAGAAGCAGAAGCCATTCATAGCTCTGATAAAGCTGTTCTAGAGTATGGGAATTGACATCTAGCGCGATGGGTACCAGTATCGAAGTCTCCCATCTCTGAGTCTGCAACATCATGCTCTCAATCCAGCCTGAGTATGATGGAATAAGAAGGGATCACACACACTCACTTACGGAAAAAGTAAATCGGGGACGCGCCGGCAAAAAGCAAGGAGCTTGGGTAAGAATGATGTTGGGGGGGGCTTGGTTGTGGGGGGGCCACTGTGCTTCTCTCGCTACTGCCGGTGGAGCTTGTGTTGCGTATGTGATAGGCACAACACAACCACAAATGGGAGAGAGAGACCGCTAGCTAGGGATAGAGTTTCTGTCGTCAAGAAAGAACTCAACACCCTATAGTATGTAGTGGCTAGTGAGTGATATGTAGGAGGAACAAGAAGATGACAGACAGAAGAACACTCTACTGCTTGCTATACAACTCGTGGCTTTCGTATTACATTCTACGCATAGAGGCTGTAGGCATATTTAACCCTCTATATACTCTTTGAAGACCCCTCTTTTCTTGTTCTTCCACCTGGTTGAGGTTTCTCTAGTTCTTTGATTGCTATTTCCTTCAGAAAATTCGAGCTAGGAGCTCGAGCTGAAGAAGAAGGAGGGGGGGGGGGGGGGAGGAGGGGAAAAAAAAAAAAAACTCACGACAAGCTAGAGATACCGTCCACTAAGAAAGTCACATTTTCTCGTGTACTTGTTCTTGAGATGTAACAATCAAAGAAGAGAGACGAAACACGATCCACGCGGGACTCCAACAAACGCACGCGGATGTACTACTATTTCATGCCAAACGCATACTCGCGTAGCTCTCCCGGATCCTCAACCCACATCTACATACATACTCCTCCTCCATTTGGTCAATCGGAAACTTTGAACAAAGGCCTTGCTTCCGTTCCGTCACGTTGCACTCATCCTGCCGATGTGCCTTGCCTGACTAGGTACGGAACGGATTATCACATCCTCCTTGGTTATTTCCCGTTCACTCTGCTCTGTCGGCGGCCTTGTACAGTATGTGTGTGTGTGTGTGTGTGTTCTTCTATTTCCTTCCGTTCCCGAGGACGACTGCAAGAGAAGCATGTAAGCCCTTCTCCGTACCTTCTTTTATTGTCTCTCGTCAAAGCACTCTGCAACATGTACTGCAACCTTGTTTACTCTGTAAGCCGAAAATCTCCGGTGGCCGATTTTCCTTTGAGTTCCCGCCACTAGGCACAGATTCACTGCAGGATGTGAGTTATGTTACATGTAGGAGCTATGTGTAAGTGTGTATGGCCATGCCATGGTGTATTGTGGTGGTGATGTATGGGTGTATGTGCAAGCCACACGTGACAGTGACAGTGATCGATGGCGAGTGATGTATCATGATTGCAACCGGTAACCTTCGAGTAAACGGAGCCAGTATAAACTCGCAGCTGTATTTCAAAGGAAGACTACCAATATCTTTCCGTTTTTAAAGGCGGGTTATTTAAACACTGCAGATAGATTCCACCACATTTTTATTATTATTCATCTATTCCCATTTCTCTGCCGCCCCCGCGGACAACGGCGGCGGGCTGCGAGAATTATACTAACAGAGTTGATTCTCTCCTGGGGTTGCAGCGGACGTTGTTGCGAGGAACATCACACACACACACCATATTCACATCTATGGCATAGATACACACGCCCAGCCGTGTAACATGAGTAGATCCTTATTGGCGATTAGGGTAACGCTCTCAGCTGGGGGTATTCTATCCGTTCCCGATACCAAATGTGCTTGGACTCCTGAAATCTTTTTTCCGGCTCGTTTCAATTTTTTGTATCTTTTCCATAATCTGTTTTTTGCGCCCCTTCTTCCACTTCCCCGCGTTGAGCCGTTTCTGATCTAAAATGGTCCTCTTTTTTTCTTTCGGCGCGGCTCATAAGAAAAAAGGAAAAAAGAAGAAAAAGAAAAAAACGCGTGACAGAAGACATGCAACCTCCCGCTGTGTTCCACAGTCCTTGAGCTAGCTAGCTTGACAAGGAAAACCCATCAATTGATGCCCTGCAATCAATTCTTTTTCCTTAAAATTATACTTTTTTTTTTTTTTTTTTTTACTCTCATGATAATTACATGTATGTGGGTACTTTGGATACCATGTACCAGTACTCTATATGTATGTACATATTGCAAGGTTGGATCCCATTTCGATACCGTATCTACTACATGTAAGTATCTATAACAGTGTGTGTAACAACCATCGCTATGTAACTTGGCGGTGTGCCCGGAAGAACACTCGTCTGCGCACAATTAATCCGTTTGCACAACATCAATATCAACCACAACCCATGGAGGGAAAGACTTGACAACCGCGACCACTCTCCCTCTCTCTCCCCACACTACCCGATCTCACGCTTCCCACTTAGCCAAAAAATCGCTGCTCCAAAAAAAATAGGTGTGTCCTGCGAAATCTATTGGTGTCGACTGGATACACGTATTATGCACGGTCCCTGCAGGCAGCGGGGCTGCAGTTTGCATCACGCAAGCCCGCTGTGCGTAAAAGCCACTTGCATATGTGTATGCATGCATTCACGCTGATCTCGACGTCTGGGCTACCTAGGGAGCTGCAAGGTTGCGGGAAGCCACTGGAGTTCCGGTGGGTGCGACCCTACCTTCGACGGGACCAGGGTAACACCACCATCATTGGATTGTTTTATCTTTTTACAGTAGCAAAGAAATTAATTATTTAAATTTTTTTTTAGAGATACCAGTTACCAGTGCAAGTAACTCCAAGGGCCAGGTCATATATGTGCAGCTCCTTATGAAAATAAAAGCCCTGACCCTTGCATTGCGTGCGGTTTGGGGGGGTGTAGGAAGGTATTTTCGTACTGAGATTCGAATGCACGATCGTCATATCATAGCCTGGAAGGACTAGGAACGAATATGTACAGGTATGAAACGTATCAATTTTGCCATTCCTTGGATCCGAGGCAATAACCGATAACTTTGATAAGAACGGTACGGAGAGGGAGCCGCCGCCGTCGTCAAACGGTATGTACCACCACTAAACTATGCTGGAGTATCTACTTACACTACTACAAAGAATATACATTTGATAATTGAGTAACCGGGAGAATACTCGCGACGGGATAACTACATATGTATGATTGGGGCATTGAATAGGAGTGACTGAGGTCTGTTGACGTTAGTAGAGGAGCCTGTCCTGCCTGCTTTCGACGATTATTTTCTCTCTCGGCTGTAACACGAACGGCGATAAGCTGCCTAAGTCGCACGGCTCGATCGTGACGGGGAGCCCGCGGTGGTCTACTAGGGGGGGAAGTAAAAGCTGGAAAAAGGAAAAGCGGTAGGGAAAGAATTGGCATGGAAAACTTCCCCAGGCTCTTTGCTTAGACAGAAGCATCCATCCATCGCCGCCCGCTGACCGAAAATCCCAATCCTTGTGTTTTGTGTGGTTCAAGGAAAATCAGATCGAGATAGCCAAATTGTACAGCTGGTAATTGGGGGGGGGCCACCAAACCATGAAAGAGAGGTAAAAAAAAAAAAAAAGAGCACACACTTCCCTATCTCGCTTAAAACCCATGATTATATTACCCTATTTGGAGCATTCGTAGAGAAGAACGTTGACAAAACCACAAAGTCTGCCAGCGCATCGATTTTTATGGCCTGCCCACCCACTCAACAAAAAAATGACGAGGATCAACTGCCATACGGTGATCTGAGAGGGTTTATCGGCCAATGAGTGGCAAAAGGTAAAGATCCTGAAACAAGCCTACCCTCCACCTCCCCCCAGGCTTCCGTTCCGCTCGTAGTGCTGGTAAAGTCGTCCATCTGTCTGGGTTTGGCCGAGCTCCCGACAGGATATGAATTACGGTAACGCTCTCACCGCAATGCCCATTGGTTCACCAAGAGACCCTCGTTTGCTGAAGCGAACAATGGGTGTCTTTGCCACGCGAAAATCCGCAGTGGTGGCCATCAGGAAATCTTGCTGTAGAAAGCGAGTGAAAATCGATGAGGTGACTTCTTAAACGGTCTCGCCCAAACCACACACCCAACCCCCGGAGGGCTGTTGTCTAGAACTCATCCTCAACGCCATCGAGGCGAAATTGGATCTTCCCCATATCGGCCGGATCTAGAAGTACAAGTCTAGGCCTTTTTACCGAGAAGCCGAATTCAATTACTATTATTTTTCATAAAAAACATGATCACAATGTGCCGTGCCTTTTTTTTTTTTTTTTTTTGGTCTAGGAGTCTAGGGCCTGTTTATTCTGTAGATACATACATCAATAATTTCATCAATATATTCCCCTTGCAGAAGCTCAGGTGCATCAAACAGTTAAACAGTAACAAAACCTATGTATGTACCTACACGGGAACCTGCACTATGTGTCATTTCCCCCCAGATGTAGTTTTTTCATAACGACGAATTGAACGTGTCCTATCCAACTTGCGCGTGTACCGAAGGGCAGATGATCAGATCCCACCTTTCTTCTTTTCACACATCTTCCTCTTCCTCTTCCTCTCTTTTTCTCGCTCGCAACCCAGCCCAATAACCTCTTCCTATTCCTTTCCTAATTCAATACGCTAAACACGTCTCTTACCTCTTCCAAAAAGGCTACCCAGGTCCTCTACAAACTACTCTATGGAGTTCTCCGGTCCTCCCCTTACCCCCAAACAAATTAGAATAGAGTAAGATAACAACTGGTCCCGGGCCAGTGGGGGGGGAAGAGAAAGGAGCGGAGGTGTGTGGAAGGGGGGGGTGGTGAAAAAACAGGTTTCACATTATTTTTTTGTCTGGTATCTGGTTCTGGTTTGGATGGGATGGGCCAACCCAACGGCTGCGGGGCCAATCATACACCGCCACGAAGGTTTGCGATGGATGAGCGCCCCCACAATGAGACCAGAGAGAGGTTCGCATAAATGCCCGGTGATAATTACAATTATATCGGTAACTAACCAAATTTTTTGATTGCCTTTTTTTTTTTTTTTTTTCTTCCTTCCCTCCCACCCTCTGTTATTACTGTCACGTTTGTGGTAGGTAGAGTACCGAGAGTAGAGTATGAGGCGGACCGGCCGATCTGGGCCGAAGGAGAAGGACAGCCGAAACGTAACGTGGGAGGTACACTGCATTTCGGGTTTCGTAATCATTGTCTAGTCTATTGACTAGTTAGTCCTACAATTGTTGTTTATGTCGGATGAGTATAACCGTCACGGTCCTTACCAGGGCATATGGAGATATTATGAACCTTCAATTTCATATCTCTTGGATCTTTCATTCTCTCACAATCCTTTACTTTACAATATCTCTCTATCACCTGGGGTATATACAAGTCATTGGCATCGTGATCCTAGCAATATAAGTATACACTCCACTTCTAACCGGGCACCACTAGAATAGATAGATCGGCTGTTATTGTTGTACAATTAGAAGTTAGAACCAGCCTAGCCTCAAGGCAACACCCAAAACCAATTCAGCCCAGCCGGCAAACTGCTTGCTTACTACGAGGGGGGGGGAAGGGAGGGAGAAGGTGTTACGGTGGTCATATGAGGGCATTTCAATTTTCAGTGTGACGTTGCCGCAGCCGTTGTCAAGATAAGCATACAACAAAAAAAAAATGTTGTGTCTGTTGTCGACTCCCTCCTCATCACCCCGTCATGTCACACTCTCCTCCCCCCCTCTCCACCCCAATTCCCCCAATTATCCCTTGCGATTTGCGTATCCTATAGTTCCTATCCTATAGTTCCTATCCACAGTTCTTGTTGTTCCATCTCAGACAGTAGTACCGTATCTCAAAAAAAAAAAACTTGTTTGAAGGCATCCCCCTCCTTTATGAAACATTTGGAGCCGCCGCGGCGGCCGGCGGTTCACATCGGAGGTGGGTGTGTTGTCGTCTCAATTGATGATTTCTTTGAGCTGATTATTAAAAAGTGGCATAAACTATTAATGATCTGATCCAACAATGCCTGTCCCTCCCTCCCTCCCTCCAGCAAAGCAAAGCACAGCAAAAGCACGGAAGATCATAATAATCTGTATGGCATGATGACCAGGACAAGCATAGCATTGTTGTTTTTTGCTTGCTTGCTGCCGCTGATGCTGCTGCTACTCTATCTTACCCCAGGTTATTCTAAATATGGCTGAGGCGCAACGGTGCGGCGCGCGCTAGATTGGTAAGGGTGGTTAAACTGTCTCCCCTCGTTTCAAGTTACCCTCTAGTCAATCATTACCCTTCATCTCGGGACAAGATAGCGAGCCCGTATGAATAAGCCGTCCCTCTCCCCTGGCCCCCCCTCCTTACATTTTTTTCTTTTTTCTTCCTTTGCCTTCACCGGCCAAATGGGGTAAAGATATACGGGTAGGATAGAGAGCTAGAGACGACATTGCTCTTGGAGGGGGTTTTGATACGAGCCCTCAAACAATGTATCAACAAGCGCGCCAATTGCCGGAGTAGTCACCAAATGCAGCAGAAAGCTTGCTAGCTATGAGCTAGCTGAGGGGGCGGAGGGGGGGGACGCCGACGATGTGGAGGAGGAGGGCCGAGAGAAAAAAAAAAGAAAGGTGGGATAGCATTTCTGACGAACACCGTCATTGATATGGCGATGATGGTATGTATAAGCAAAGCAAGGGGGGATTGGGGCGGCGTGACTGAATCTCACTTTCTTACTTTGTTTTGTTTTGCACTGGGCTTCGAGGATCGCGATGTTTGATATGATGATGATGATGGGCAATCTTACCAATGCTATGCACCCCATGGTTTTTTTTGATAGGTTTATTCTTTTTTTTTTTTACCTGCTCACGCACGGTTATTGTGAAACTACCGAGAAGCAACCATTTCTTAGTTTAGAGTGACTCTGCCTGCCTACTGCCTACTGCCTACCTTACCTCCAGCCCCAAAGTGTCGGATGGGGACGGACGGATGAAATCTAAAATCGTTGTTGTTGCTGTGTCGTCCCAGCCCGCATGATGAGGTTGAGTCTAGGGTTGATCAATCGATGTGGTCTTTGTCTCCATCAATAGCCATGTCGAGTCAAGGACCTTCCCTGCAAATCCCGCAACTGGCTCGGGAAATGATACCTCTAGAGAGTGACTCCCAAGGGGGGGGGGAGGGAAAAAAATGTAACAGGCATCTTGTTTGCACTTCCACCTCTGCTGTCACGACGTGATCAATATGCAGAATAACCTTACCCGTAAGTCTAGTCTACACTGGTAGTGTAAAGGTTTAAAAAAAAAATAAAAAAAAAAATGCATACGATGTGTGGTCCCTTCCCCATGGTCCATGGTGAAGCAAGCAAGCAAGGCCCCAATTCACTGGGACTCACTACTCCAGAGTACTACTACTGCCTACTACTGCCTACTGCTACTACTACTGCTGCTACTAGACGGTCTTCAAAGGGCTGCATTGCTGTGCTGCAATTGTTCTTCGGTTGTCGAAAGGGCAAGGCAGGCATGGCATGCAAACAATCGCAGAAAGCAGGCAGCGCTTGCATGGCGCCCTTGTCCATGTCTCACCTACTCTCACACACACACACCACACCGCAGCCACCCCCTACCCTGCTGATGCTGATTGGCCCCGATGGAACCTCGTCTAGAGACAACGGTGCAGCAGCCAGCGGACTTGACCTGGTAAAAAAAAAACAGAGAGGGAGAACTGAGGGAAAAGGTAACCACAACCTACAGGATACAAGGTATAGGGTACGGAAAAGAAAAGAAAGGAGGGAATAAAAAAAAAGAAAAAGAAAGAAAGAAATAGAAATAGAAATAGAAGAAAAGTAGCCAGGAAAACTGCACAAATTGCGGATATGTCAAACATACCACCACCACCACCACCACCACCACCACCGCCGCCCCCCAGCCGCCCCGAGATCTGGAGGGTGTTTTGGTTTGGTTTGGTTTGGAGCTTAACTTAGTGATTCGATAACAAGCCTTCCCAATGGCAGCAACATGTACTTTACATAGATAGCTGCTACCTGCATCATCTGGGTTGTGGTGGTTGTAAGTGGAGAGGTGGGGGGGGGGGGGGGGGGAGCAGGTCAGCCCTACGGGACCTCCATGCAACGCACGCAGGAAATCTAGCATCGCAGCGAGGCAAACCATAAACTGCAAGTTCTTCTTTAGCTCCGTTCGAGGTCTCGTCTCTAACCTCACATTACATGCGTAAGTTCCACCGTCTGCTCGGGTGCTGCTGGCCATGGTGAGGGTGTGAGGGTGTGAGGGAATGGGAGAGAGAGCATACCATACCATACCGTACACACTTGTGGGTAGAGTACATGGTGTGTGAAGCTCAAGATCAAGAAGGTATGTATGTAATGTATGTATGTAGCTACGTAAGCTAGAGCAAAAGGTTGTTTCCCCAGAAAAAATCCGAGCGCATACATTCGATATTCGTAGTCTATAGTACACTGCCTACATATATGCTACATACATACTACATACTTCATACTTCATCTCTCTCTTCTACTTTGCCTAGATAAGTATACGTATCTGTTAGCCTATTCTGCACACTCTCCAAACTGGGAAATGCCGCCCCTACTAGAGTCTTTCCACTCTTTTTCACTCACTCACACTCACTCACTCACTCACTCGCTCTCTCCGTCACACTCTCTCACTTTATCTCCCCATCACATATTTTACCCTCCCCATGTAATTCAACCAACCAGTCGGAAGACCACCGTTACCTCCTCTGAATCCGAAACACCATTGACCGGCTGGTTGACTCGGATCACTGGCCAACTGGTTAAAAAGGGCATATTCTTCCGAGCCCTCTCTTTACACTCGCGCTCTTTTTTTAACCTGAACCTGACGTGTTATAGGTCATGCACGTGATTATGATGACAAGGACGCTTTCCACCCCTCTCTACCCTATCTCTTTCGGTTTGGGAGGGGGGGAAGGGCTGTAATCATGTGTGTAACTCGGTCCTCTTTCTTGAGATGATGGAAAAGGTTGTGTCTCGTACGTACGTACGGCGAGGCCGAGTGATATCGTGTGATCGATCGCTGCGGTATAGGTGAGGGTATTAAAAAATTCGGAACAACGTAACTCCTAGAGAGGTCTAGCCGTAAGGGCCCGATTTGCCCGTTTGAATTTTATTATGGAGCTTGCAGTTAAGGGGGAGGGGGGAGGGGCCGATCTGAGGTTAATTTTTTTTTTTCAGTCATGATCAGTCACGCAGATTCGATACTCTAGCTTAAACGCATGCAGCTAGCTATTAGCTATCTGGGGGAAGAGTGCATGGCATAGGACTACTGTCTGATAGGTGCAGATAGCTCTTTTGGAAGGTCGCGGGGCCTAATGAGGGTTTCAGAATTGTGATGATGGATCGTTCTACAGTCGAGCTAGCTAGCTACATAGCTAGCTCATGCTCTAGTTGGCGGAATATACGGTGGTGGTGATGATGATGGGGTGGTTTGTAGTATCCCTCGGTGAATGAGGAATTGAGCCGTGGAATGTATACGTACGGGCAAGTTTTTAGCCTCTGTATGTATGTATTACCACGATTGATGTGTTTTTCACTTTTTTTTTTCACCTTCAGACGGAGGTAGTACATGACATATGCCCACGCTAGGTGGAGAGTACTCACATGTAGCCTAACAGCAAGGCTGCCTAGTCTGGACATGGACATACGTAGATCTGATACATACATACATCATACGTATTTCCACGACTTGACTTAACCCTGAGTGATCGGATCCCGAGGATCCCGTATGGTCCACCGACTCTACATGCCATCCCCCCATCCTTCCATACCTCTCTAACCAGTATGCCAATCCAAAAGCTAGCCGCGCATCTACTCTACTCTACATCTCGGTCCGTTCCCGCGCGTCGGCAGAAGTCCACAAGCGCAATTAACCCCCCCCGCCCCTCTCCCCCTTTCAGTTCAGGAGAAGGGGGTTATTTGTCACGGACAGACGGGATGAGACGGGGTGAAAGAAAAAAAAAATGTGTGTCAAGATGGGGCGGAGATTGAAGGCCCCCCTCCCCTCGGGGGTTTCCCTTGGTACCACGTATCTAGAGTAGCTAGGAGAGAAGAGGAGGGAAATTGGTTACTAATGGAAGTGGCTTGAGAGGATGGGAGGTGTAGCAATTGCAAGGGAGGCGGAGGGACTGGGATGGACCTGGTTTGGAGGGGTTCTAGATGCGAGGTTTGGGGTTTGAGGATAGGTACTAGGAGCGGGCACGTACATGTACGGTAGATCTAGAGCTGTAGGTAGAGGGGGGAAATCTGGGTGGCTAGGCTTGTGATTGTGGGCTTAGGTGAGGAAAGGGTAGGTGTTACAGTTTTCGAATATCTGTAAATTGGCCTGAGGATCATCGTGATATGGTGATAATGACGGTGATGATTATGGGGGAGGGAAACGGCCGTGGGAAAGTGAGGGTGGGAATGATTGGATTGATTGATTGGGCATGAGGTGAAGTCTGATAGATGAAAGCGTTTCCTGCTCTCTCCTCTCCTCCCCTCCCCCCACCCCTCAACTAATGTTAATGTTAATGTTGGACGTATCAAGCTAGTGCGGACCAACGTGCGTAACTAATTTCTGCAGCCCGCGAATCCTAAGCTCCCAAGACCAGAAAACTAAACCCCACACACAAACGGGTCCACCGTTTTTTTTTTTTCTTCTTCCTCTAATTAATTAATTATAATAGATTCGTTACTAATATAATAAACGATATGGATACTAGTTTTTCTTAAAAGGCTGTCAGTGCACGTACGTATTACTTTGTTTCAACCCTTTTCCCTCCTCCAATACCGGTGGCGGTGGCACTATCGTATCGTATCGTGCACCCACGCGCGCGCGCGCGCAGATAGGGATGGATGGAAAGAAAATGAAAGGCATTATCGTCGTCCACTTACCCATCGGAGCAGCGCCAGAAGGGAAAGAAATTACTATAAGGGTGCCTAGATAATTTAGATTGGATTGCGTCCATGTCACTTGTCAGCACCAATCGAATCGACTTGTACACAGGTGTGCTCGGCATGTATCTTCAGCTGGCTATCTAGGAAGTATGTCTAAGGTGCGTGACGGTACGAGGGGGGGGGGCCAAAAGCAGGTCCGTGTTAACCTTTCTCTCACCCCCTCACCCCCTCCCCCCAGATGGTGATGGTGGTGCTGGTGGTATGGCAGATAGGGTCGGAGTAATATCGTGATATGGTGAGAAAGGGGGGGGTATGGGTTACACGTTTCATTTCATTTGCGTTTGGTTTTTTAAATTTGTTTATCTTTCTATTTTATTTTTATTTTAGGGTTACGGGGGGCCCGTCCTGGAAGGTACAACACTTTCCTTTCTTCCCCTGCGTTGCACATGGGACCTCTCTTTCTCTATCATCACTCTACCTACCTCTAGCTAGCTAACAAGTAGCTACACCTTCCCTCCTGGATCTTCCTGGAGGAGATCAGATCTGCCGTACGTAGAGTAGAGGAAATGCACGTACGTTTGCAGAAGCCTGATCGGCGGCATCTGATCATGACAGACCCCCCGAATTCACAAACTGTCTAGGTAATCCTCCCCCCCCACCCATACCATACTTGAATAAATAAAATAAAATAAAAAGGGTCAGATCATGTTTAAGCCCCCAGCCCAGCCCAGCCCAGCCCAGGCCAGTTACATACATAGGTTGTCCTGCAATACAATACAATATGCTCCAACGATAACCGCGCAGATACAAGTAAGTAGATGGTGAGCATGGAGCTTAACATGTCTGGTGGCACGTATCATACGTACGACCGTACCGGGACATACCGTCGGTATGTGCCCGGCCGGCGCAATCTCTTGATCAATAAATACATTGTACTCTCTAATACTGTGGCGCAAGGATCCTCCCTCCCTCCTCCCCCATCCTCCTCCTATTAAAACCTAACTGCCTCCGACGGCGACAGTGGGGGGAGGAGGCATGGCATGTGAATGCCGGACGATGATCGAAGGGTTAATTGTCTGATGTTTGATGGGCGCTACTTGGGGGGTGGGGGATCGAAACAACTACATTTATGGGTTTAATTATATTACGCTCTACCCTATAATATATCGCTCGCTCGCTGTGATACATGAAGAGAGAGAGAGGGAGAGAAACCTAACCCTGAATGCATGTATGAGGAAATATGCAGCCCTACGCACTGAGTGAGCGAGTGAGTGAGAAGAAGTGAAGCAGCAGAAACAGCAGCAGAAGCAGAGGCAGAGGCAGAGGCATGGGCGCTGCTGCTGCTGCTGCTGCACACAACCAAAATGCTATGCATGTCATATTATTGCTACATACATGCATTACATACATACACACACCCCTAACCCTCCATTCTGCCCCAACCACCACCACCAACCCCCCCGGTGAAGCGCCTGCATTCCTTGTCTGTCTCTCACGTGAACACGCTACGAGTCTCTACGTGATGGTATCTTGAAACGCGACATTTCATTTCCATCCATCCATCCATCCATCACACACAAACCCGTAATTTCACTCACTCCCAGCACCAACCACACGATGGCACCGGCGAGAAAGCCCCCCACAGCCACAGCCTACAAGGGCACCTACAACTCGACCTCGACCGGCCACCAGGTCGGGAACGGCGTGTCGAAGCCCGCCGCGTACCACAAGGCGCGGGCCGTACGGCTGCAAGAGCAGTTTGGCAGCGGCAGCGGCAGTGGCAGGAAACGGGGAGAGCGGCAGCAGACGACGCTGTTGAAGTATTTTGGGGGCGCGAAGGCCGGCGCGGAGAAGAAGAAGGGGAAGAAGGAGGTGGTGCGGGCTGGTGATGTTGCTGTGGAGGCGGTAATGGCGGCAGCAGCGGGAGAGGATACGGAGGCAGCAGCTAATGCTGGGTCTCTGGAGTCTAGAGGCCGTAAAGAAGAAGGAGAGGTGGAGAAGAAGGTCCTGGGTATTGTCAGCGCTGCTGGTACCAATATCACCACTACTGGGGCCTCTCCAACCAGTGCCAAAGCCAAGGCCCCACCACCACCACCGCCACTAACAACCAAATTACCACCACCACCACCACCAATAACAACCAAATTATCACCACCAATAACAACCAAACCACCACAGATATTCGCCCCGCTCACAATCCACATCTCGGGCCCCACCACGCCGCACATCTCAGACCACACGCTCAAGCGCCTCCTCTGCGCCCACGGCGCCCGCATCGCCGCCACCGTCTCCCAGCGCACAACAACGCACGTCGTCCTGGGCTGCGGCGGCGGCGGCGCCCTCGCAGCGGGCAAACTGCAGAGGGAGGTGGCAAGGAGGAAGGGTACCGTTAGGTTCGTGGGTGTTGCTTGGTGAGTGGTTTATTTCTTCCTGGGAGAGAGAGAGAGGGGGGGGAAGGGGCTGATAGAGGTGTGGTTGGGTTGTTGTAGGGCCCTCGATAGCATCAAGGCGGGGAGACGGCTGCCGGAGGGGCGGTACGCGGTTGGCGGGGTGGGGAGGGCGGCGGGACAGAGGGGGGTGGCGGCGGCGGCGGCGGCGTCTGCTGCTGAGGAGTAGTTAGTTCGCTTTTGTCTCCCCCCGAGCTTGGGGGGGGGGATTAATGAATGATAGATAGATTGCGTTTTTTCTTCTCTTTCCTTTTCCTTTTCTTAGTAATTTTTGTAGAAGGTGGGGTTGTAAAGTAGAGTAATGATCATTGACAGGCAGGGGATAGAAACGGAATAAACCTTCTTTTTAAAGTTGGGGCCCCCACGTCATATTTTTCATTACCAAGGGCGGAGAAAGAAAAAGAAAAAGAAGATATGTAGTACTTATCTATCCTACCTACACTCCCCCAACCTAAAGATTTTTTTTAAACAGACTAAAACCAAGAACTTTAAAAAACCAATAAGAAAAAGAGGAGGAAGCCAAACATCAACAATCCAAACTTTTGAAAGAAAACCCACCGCCTCCGAACAATCCAACAGTAGTAGTAGTATCAGTAGCATAGTAGCAAGTAAAAAAAAAAAACAAGAAAACGGAGAATACCACCCTCAGTTAGCTGCCCCAGTACAAAAAAGAAAAACAAAAAAGAACAAGAAAGACAAAATCTATCTACCCTACCTCTCCACCAAATCTAATCCGCCTCCCACCCGCCATCAAGCTCCACCTTCCCAATCGCCATAATCTCCCTCATGTCCTCGTCATCGCTATTCAGTCCCAGCCCCGCCCCGCCCGCCTCGTTCCTCTCCTTCTCCGCGGCCGCCAGTTTGACGGCCACACGCTTAAAGTAGTCGCCCATGGAGCGCTTGCTCGGCCCCTCCAGGGTCGCAGCGTACTTTTCAAAGACGGCGTCGCCCTGCGCCACAACTTGGAACAGCGCGATAAAGGCCTGTTCCGCCGATAGCTTCACGGGGATCACCACGTCGCGCACGCAGGCGAAAATTGTGGGTGCCAGTAGGGATAGGTGTGGGCGGATGAGCTGTGTGAAGGTGTTAATAAGGGTTAGGGTAGTGGGGCAAGGGTGTATGTGGGGGAGGGGGGAAGGGGACAGGGACAGGGAGTGGGGGGGACAAACATCATAGTGTGTGCGCGCAAGTGTGCGTAGAACTACCAGTGAGAGGCGCTTTGTGTCCATGGAGCCGCTTGTGGGCGCCTTGATGGCAGAGGATAGGGCCTCTAGCAGATGCTTTGTGGTCTCGTAGCCTTTTGGTGTGTGCTCAGAGAGGAGGTACTTTCCGGCCGCGAGGACGCAATTGTCAGATACGAAGGGCTGTTTTGCTCACGGGTCAGCCAGCCGTCAATCAATCAGTCAGTCCATTAAGTTAGGTAGTTGGTTGGTTGGTTGGTTAGTTAGTTTGTTGGGTGGTTGGGGGCGGGTGTAACATCACGAGGAGGAGGAAGAAGAAGTGGATGAGGAGGATGGAGGTGTGTGATTGGAGGGAGAGAGAGGAAGGAGGAGGAGGGGGATGAGGGGGAGAGATAGAGAAGAGTGACTTGACTTACGTTCCTGTTTGAAGTCCCCTGGATGATCAGGCCGGGCGTGGCGTCGGCATCGAGCTGTATGAGCGATTCTGGAGATTCGAGGAGGACGGCGTTGAGGCCAAGCACGGACGCTTTGGTCAATGCAGGGTTCAGAGCACGGCTTCTGTTTAAGCACAAAAAGAAAAAAAATTAGAGACACAGACGGACAGACGTCAGGGTATGCACAACGATATCATTTCCCGGGTTTGAGTTGTGAGGGGAAGGAAGGAGGGTGGGGTGGGGGTGGGGGGAATGTGGGGAAGGGAGTATAGAGGAGAGGACGAGAGGACGAGAGGACGAGAAGGAGGAGAAAGTGAGGGGAAAAAGAACATACCGAATCACTCTTGCCGCATCGTCAGGGCCCAGATTCTTCACCAACACGCCGAGAAGTTTTGCACCGGCAATCGCCATCTGATCTGTCCACACACACACAAGGGAGTCAGTCCCGCACGTAATAACCACAACCACACGACCAATGATCAAAAGCCCATGAAAAATAAAAGAAAGGACATACCGTCATCTTCATCAACCTCATCCTCAATCAGCGTCAATATAGCCGCCTTAGACGCCTCCCCCATGTTCCCTCCCGCCTTTCCAACAACCTCGTAGAGCGCCTTAAACATTGCATCCTTGACGCCGCGATCGCTCGTCTTTGCGCCCGCCACCAGCTCAGAGATGAGCGGGTCTATCCTGGGCGTGAGCGTGATGAGCGTCCCGAGCGCCTTCGCCGCCCTTGTCCGCAGAACCTCGCTCCCCGTGTCCGCAAGGCTCTTTGCAAACGTCCGCTGCAGCTGCGGCAGGAACGGCTTCAGGTACGCCGGGATCTTGATCAGCAGCGCGTTGAGCGTCAGCAGGATGGCCGCCTTGACCTCGACGGACCGCTCAGAGACCACACGGATCAGCGGGCCCGTGATCTGCGTTACGAACGGGCGCAGCGACTCGCCGCTGGTCCGGTCGATGATGTCCGAGATTGCGAGGGCGGCCTGGGTCCGCTGCTCGGGAGAGCCGTACATGAGACCCTGCAGGAAGATTGGTAGGATGGCGTTGATGCCCTTGGGGAGCGCAAAGCCGGGGAGGTTGTGGCCGGCGACGCCAACCTGCTGCAGTACCTGTCGGGTGGAGGTCACGAGCGTCTCCATCTCCTCCTTCTTGAGGCGCCTCGTCAGTTCGTTGAGCGCGGTCCAAGCGTTTTTGACCACTACCTCGTCGCTATCGGCGAACGAGATGAGGAGCACCCGGATGCAGTCCTGAGTGTAGCGCGAGTAGTCGACGTCCGTCTCGGCAAAGAACTTTGCAAAGTGCTCGTGAGCGGCGGCGCGGCGGCGATGATCATCGTGCTTGACGAGCTTGAGCAGCTCGCTCATGACCGTGTTGAGACCATCGTACTCGTCGGCGGAGAGGATCACAGTGTCGAATGCGGTCTTGAGCTCCGTGCGTAGATCGTCGTCTTTGCAGGTCACGACGCCGTCGATGAGTGCGTTCATGATAATTGGAAGACGCCTGTTGAGGGCGGTGCCCGAAACCTGTGCCAGTGAGGCCAGCGCGCGCGCGTTGAAGTGAGTGATGGGCGGGGCAATCAGCGTCGGGATCAGCGCGGGCAGGATGATGTTTGACCTTGTCTGCTCCGTAAGCAGCGTCAGGAGCGCCGCAAGCGCATGCTCTGCCTCCTCGTCCGATCTCAGCAGGTTGAGCAGGTACGGCAGCACCTGATCCACCGCCCGCTTCCCAATATCCTTCTGGAGGGCATCGAACGCCTCCGCAGCGGCCTCGCGAACATCCGCATCGCCGTCGACAAGAGCGGTCCGCACGACAGAGACGAGCGTCGCCTCGTAGTCCTCGAGCGCCTCGGGGGACGTTGACATGACCACCTCCTTGAGGGCAATGCAGATACCCTGCTTCGCGTCCGTGTCTGTCGCCGTACGCAGGCCCTCCTCGAGCGTCGGGAGAAGCGTGGCCAGGACGCCGTCGCCCGCCTTCCTGATGAGCTCTCCGAGCGCCTGCCCGGCAATCTGCTTCTGCTCGGGATTGGAGCTCGCAAGACGGCGGATGATGAGTTGTGTGAGAGTCGGCACGAGCTCCTTGAGCGTTCTCGGGCTCGCAACCAGCGCCTTCCAGACACCGACGGCCGCAAGTCTGACCTGGCCGGACGTATCGCAGCGGCAAATGTACAGCGCGGACAAGACCTTGTCTCTCCTCTCCTGGCCGAGCACCTCCAGCAGCGAGTTACCGACCTCACCGGTGGCCTCGAGATCATCGTCTTGCTCTGCCTTACCACTGATACCCGTAAGATTGAAGAGCAGGTCTCCAACCAACTCGACGGACGAGAGCCTGATGCGGTGGTTGTTATCCGCGAGCCCGCGCTCCAGCTCCGGCAGCAGCAGATCGATAGCCCTCGTCGAGAAATTCTTCACCAACAGCCGTCCGGCCCTCAGCGACGTCTCGCGGATCGACTCTACATCGTCCGCCAGACCCGATAGGATCGGCGGGATAATCTTGTTAAGATACGCACTGAACGAGTTTCCAAAGCACGCGGGCAAAAAGATGAACAAGGACATGAAGCCCTCCCGAACAGCTGGTTTGGCGCTGTTTGCGTTCTGCAGGATGGTCGGCAGGGTCTCCTCCAGGCGCTGGGTACCGAGCCCGGAGAGGACCTCTGAGAGGGCCTGCGCGGAACCAAGACGGTCGCCAGCACCAGTGTCGGACTTGAGGGTGGCCATGAGACCGGGGATGATATCTGGGAGGGACTCTTCTCCGAGCTTCTCGACGAGAGAGCCGAGAGCTTTGGAGGCGGTGGCTCGAGTGGCGGGGACAGGGTCTACGATGGCTTGCTTGAGTCCGGATACGAGGATCGGGATGTGAACCATGATGTCTTTGCGGTCTGTCAAGTGAGCGAGGGAGCCAATGATCTGCGAGGCCTTTCTCTTTGTCGCTGACCGATCGCCGAGCCCGCGTTCCAGAATACGAGCAATCTGCAATA
Organism: Morchella sp. 2016-103; assembly: GCA_024713925.1. Classification (NCBI taxonomy): domain Eukaryota; kingdom Fungi; phylum Ascomycota; class Pezizomycetes; order Pezizales; family Morchellaceae; genus Morchella; species Morchella sp. 2016-103. The sequence continues at coordinate 2,736,842 of JAMGZF010000002.1, forward strand.
TATCAAACTCAAATCAGCACTCCTCCCACGATAAAACCCCTAGAACAGAAGAAAAACCCACCAAAGCCAATGATGGCGCATCCAGATAATGCACAAAAGACACCTTCATGAGCACATCCAACGCATCATCCGTATACTTTGTCGGGTCGCTCAGCGCCTTCAACAACACATCCACCACCTCCTTCACCTCCGGATTGCTAATGACCTCGCCAAACTTCTTCAGCGAGCGATTCGCCGCCAGCCGCACCTCCTTGTGTGAGTCGTTCAGCACCGTCGTCAGCGGCGGTATGATGTCCGGCAGACTGATTGCGAGCTGGTGCGGCGCCAGATACGCCATTGCCCCCAGCGTCTCGCACGCACCCTTCTTGCTCCGCCACGCGCTCTCCTCCAGTCCGTCCAGCAGGTCCGGCAGGATCACCTTGACGCCGTAGCTGCTCAGGCTGGAGAAGCACACCTTGGCCGCGTCGGAGCACGCCTCGCGCACGTCAACCACGCTGTCGCCGAAGCTTTGTAGAAGGAGCGGTAGGATCTGGATCACGTATGGCTCAAACAGCCGGCCGAGGATGAGCGAGAACAGCTCAAAGGCAAAGAGCGCGCCCTGCCGCATGTTGGCGTCCTTCTTGTTCTCGATGGAGGACCTGAGCGTGCCCATGATGCGGAAGTCCTTGAGGGCCGAGATTCCGCGGCCTTTGATGGTACCGGCGAGCCCGTAGGCGGCGCCGCGGCGCGCGGCGTATTGCTTTGCGCTGAAGAGCTGGTCGAGGAGACGCTGGACGTACTCAGAAGTCTTGTCGCGGGAGGCCTTGATGAGAGGTGGGAGGCACTCGGCGACGGCGTACTGGACCGTCTCCGAGGGCGTACTCAGCGTTGCAAGTAGCCTATCCACAACCCCCGGAATGCGCGCATCGCCGCTCCCCAAGTGTCGCCCGAGAGCGCCGTAAAGGATAATCACCGCCTCATTGATGCGGTCCTTGAGCTCTGAACCGTCGTCTGGCCCTTCAAGGGATTGCTCAAACACGCCCATGAGCTCCTCTACATGCGTCGCGCCCTTTGCAGCAATGATCGCCGTCGCCGCATCAATCATCTCGTCCCTGACCGCATGGTTCCGATCCCCCAGCGGCCCGCCCTCAATCAACCACTTTGCAAACTCGACCAACCGCCCATCATCAAACACCACCGCGAGCTCTCTAAACGCCAATGCAATGCCGCTGCGTGACTCCCACGGGTCGCGACTATCAACCTTCTTGAGCAACCCAAACTCGTCGTAGCTGGGCAGGATCGGCTTCGCCTTGACCATGTAGTTCTCGCGTAGCGTCTCCAGCGTCTCCGTGAAGCACCCCGGGAAGGCGCGCACGCACTCTCTTAGGGAGCGGGCAGCCGCGCTCCGCAGCTGGCGGTCCACGCTGTCGAGGAACGGAATCATTTTTGCAGCAGCGGCCTCGTGGACCTCGAGGACATTGTCTTCCCAGATTGTCTTTGCGAGGTCGGCGTTCTCGTCGACGTCGTCGTGGCAGGCGAGCCAGAGCTCGGAGGAGAAGTCGAGGTCGGTCAAGTCGATGTCGGACTCGATTGCCTGGAGGGTTGCAGTGCGGACGTTGACCTCGGGAGTGATTGCGCCCTGGAGGAGGATTTGGGTTTCGGTTTGTGTGATTGTGGGGGCGATGCAGCGGCAGAGGTCGAGGAAACAGTCTTTGATGAGGGTGTAATGGGCAGGATATTTTTGCATGGAGTTTATGAGTAGTTGGAGGGTATCGCCGCGGGGGAGATTTGGATCTGCGCCTGAGGGGGTGTTAGAACTATAGATATTACTCCGGGGGGGGGGGGCATAGGAAGGGGGTATGAGGGGGAGACATACAAGCCTCTGTATGGAAAGAGAGAAACTCAATGGCCAGGACCACCTGCTCGTCCATTTCTTCGGTGGAGCTGACGCCCACGCCGCCCTTTTCTAGAATTAGCCCAACGAATGGAAGTAAATATACCAATGAAGTAGTATCGAACGGCCTCTGCTCGGCCATGAATCGTAACCTGTACAAAAGACGTGTAGTGAGTACTATACATGAGAAATGTCAATGATCAATCCACACACAAAAAAGAGAGAGGAGTCCAGGGGGAAAAAAAAGAACGCACCCCCCAACGGCTCCTCCTGTAGCTCCGGTGCCAACTCCGTGATCCCCAGCGCGCGCAATGTATCGATCCCGACAAACATCCTCATAACCCCCAACCGTGCCGCCACATGCTCTGCGCAGCTTAAGAATGCCGCGACGCCGCTCCCACCAACAATACGTCCCGCGCCCGCCTCCAGTGCCTTCAACAACGCACGCACACTCCGCCCCATCCACATCTCCACAGCGGTGGGCGGGCCCTCCGCCAGCGCCCTGATCACGCCAATGCCCCTTGTCAGCTTTAAATTCACCTCCTCGACGCGGCGCCGCACCCCGCGCTCCTTCTCCAGCTGCTCCTCGACCCGCGCCTTCTCGTCCGCCGTCAGCTTCCGCTCGCTGCCCTTCTTCTGCGCAAGCTGCGCACGCAGCTCCGCCTCCCACTTGAGTGTGTCTGTGTCTTTGCCCTTTGTGACGGCCGCGGGCCCGGAGCGGCCGAGAATGTCGACGTACGGGCTGTCGCCGCTGTGCTTCCAGATGGCCGCCTCGACCTCGCCGATGCCGCGTAGCTGTGCGGGGTTCAGGTCGTCGGTGATGAGCTTGACTATGAGCGGTGTGATTGCCTCTGGCGCGACGAACGCGAGGGTTGCGGCACTGCGCAGCGCCGCGTCCCGGATGTGGTGGCTGCGGCCAGAGAGGCCGGTGTACATCTTGATCTCACCAATGAGCTGTGTAGCGCGCTCGGTGGCAAGGGCGCCTGGGTCGATGTGGGCGCGCTGGCAGAGGCGAATCCAGTCGACGTTTGGCATGAGCGTGTGGTGGGCGACGACGGCGAGGTTGATTAGTGTGCTCTTGACGGTTTCGGCGGGGACGGTTTCGGATGGCGGGGTGACGATGGCCGTGATGGCTGTGTGTAGGTGCGTGCCGCCAGTCTTGGCCGCAGAGGAGGGGGAGTCGGATTTGCATTCCTCGAGGTGGCGGAGCCACTGCCAGACGCCATTGAGGATAGTGCGGCCAATTGTGTGCGGGGAGGCGCGGTGGGCGGTGGTCAGTGCGGTCAGCGACTCCTGCTTGATAGAGGCTGGTATGGAGGCCGCGCTGAGTGTGTACAGGAAGGCGAGGGCCCACTGCTCCGCGTGGCACTCATCGTAGACGATATGCGGTGCGGTTGCGGCGAGGGCACGGACGTTCCAGCGGTGATCCTCGGGCAGGTGTAGCTTTGTGTAGATCTTGTGGTTGAGCAGGAAGGAGGCCTTCGGCGCCACAGCGAGCGATTGGGAAATGATCTCTTTGGTCTTGAGCAGCGCCTGGATACGCGGGTCTGTCCACTTGCTGAGCTTCGAGAGCGCAATGGCCGTGTAGACGTATCCGGCTGTGACTAGGCCGTTCTGCGCGGCCGGCAGAGGATTGGCGACAACTTCGTTCCAGGCATCAATGACCTTGGGCAGCACGGAGGCGATGAATGTCTGTGTTGTTTCGGTGGGCGTATCGCTGAGTCCCCATACGAGATCTCCCAGGCGGGCGACCCAGATGCGTCGGAAGTTTGGCCGCTTGTCGGAGAGACCCTTTGAGACTGAATCGATGACGGCCTTTTCAGGTGCAATCCCCAGCTCAAGCTCGTGTGATAGGTGTGTGAATATTGCCGTTGTGAGTGTCGCGATTGCGATCTCGTTCGTCTCTTTAGATGCCATATCTGCCAGACCCGCAGAGACTTTCTTTACCAGCTTCTCAGACCACGGCAGCGCCTCGATCATGGCCGCATACAAGATACGCTGGTCCGCTACTGTGACCTTTCCACCCTTCAGCGGCCCAACAAGTTCATCAGCAATCTTTACAATCGCCGCCTCATCCGGATGCGTCGTATGGGTGATCCCCGTCTTGAACGCTTCCACCGCACCATTCCTGATATTCACATTACTGCTCTTGACGCACGACAAAAACTGCTTCAAAAGGCTATCGGCGATTGGCACCGCCAGATCAATCTCCTCCGGCAGGCTTCCAAACACCTTCATGACCACATCATTCAGCACCACCTCCGGCGCCCTCAGCAGTGCCCTCTCCAGCGCCGGCACAAGCTCCCCCCGCACATCCTCGGTCGTCGCGAACGCCGCAAAAAAGTCGTGCAGCGCCCCAGATATGTGCGGTGGCACCGCCGTGCGCGAGCCCACAATCTCCCGCACAAAGAACGCATACACATCCTTCCTGAGACCCTGCAGCACTTCCTTGGGCTTCTCGGCCCTTGCACACACGCCCGCCACCACGCCGAGCAGCAGGGCGTTCTTAGGGTTCGGCGAGGGTGCCTTGGCTGTCAGCTTGGACACAATGTTCGTTATGAGGGCTGCATAGTCGTCCCTTGTCGAGAATGCTGCACGGAGGCCGCGCCGGGTGACGGTCAGGGCAGACTTCTTGATGGACGCCTTCGCGTGCGTGTTGCCGAGGCAGATGTCGAGGAGGGAGACCTGCGCTTCGATGATGGGGGGGCCATGGGCGGCGAAGGCCTCGGGGGTCTTTGAGATTGTTGCGAGCACGTCCGATGCCCACTCGAGGAGCACGAACGCGTTTGAGGCGGCGATACCTGGCTTGGTGGACTCGTTTCTGATTGCGGCAATGAGAGCCTTGATGGATGAGGGAGAGTGGATGGGGGAGTCGTGGAGGGACTGGAAGCAGCGGCGGACTGCGGCACGAGAGGCACGGTCGATATAGTAAGGATGGGACTGGAAGAGGAGTCGGAATACGAGGGGAAGACGTTCCGTGGGAAGTTCTGTAAGAGTAGTAAAACGCAGGTTAGAATCGAGGGCTTTTTCTCATTTCTTTTTTTCACCATCACCAGTATTATATTCTTCTTTTTTCTCTTTTTCTTTTTTTCTTATAGTTGGGTTGGGTTTTTTTTCCTCCTGATGTAAGAGTGGGTAGATGATGGATGGATGGGAAGAGAGTTCAATGCGTATGTGTGTGTGCTAATAATTATATTCCATATAGAGTATATTATATATATATATACCATTCTTGTGTATTCGGTCGTTAAGACTGGAGAGTTCTGCACAGCGTCGGGCCGTAGAGCTGCTGGTAAGGGCCAGAACGAGCGGGTCCTCCACGTTTGCAGCAGCTGCGGGGGTGCCGCTGTCTTCGGCCATTGTGGTGGTGGTAAAGAGAGAGCAGTGTGTGTTGTGTGTTCTAGATCCGTATCTCTATATGTGATTGTGATTGTGGATGGTGGATGGTGGATGGTGGATGGTGGATGGTGGATGATGGTGGATGTGGATGATGTTTGACGTCTGTAGATGAAGATGTTGTAGTCCGTTGACGCGGGGCAGCAGCATAAGCCAATGTGGGGGGGTTTAACTTATGCAACTTCTTTTTAATTACCATTTCTGCATGAAGGCTCAAGATACCAATGAATTACAGCAGTGTAGTGTAGTAAATATTAAATGGTATATTATAATAGTAGTAGTATCGTAGAAAGGTACTGAGGTGAGGTTCAATCAACTTCCTTCTTCTTCTTCGATCATTCACCCACCGCCAGCCCCAGTCCAATAACCCAAACCCAAGCCCAAGCCCCCAAACCCACGAATTCTCCTCCCTGGCCCAGTCCAGCCACTTAATACTAGTTACTAGCCACACCGCACACATATCTTGGCGCCCATGCCCATGACGCACCTACGCAAAAAAAGGTTCTGCCCCAAACCCAAAAACTCAGCCAGCAAACGCGTCTTCCCCAATGCTCCTCCTGTCCAGGCGCGTCGTCCAGGTACACAACACCCCCCTCTTCCTCCCCCTTCTCACCACCATCACCACCCCCATCACAGCAACAATGCCTAAACGCCGTGCCGCCGCCTCTGCCACTACAACAGCGACTTCTGCCCCAGCCCTCAAGAGGGCAAAGTCCACCGCTGCCACCGCTACCGCTGCCACAGCCTCAACAGAGATTGGAGAACAGGGGGAGGACGAAAACGGTAATCCGTTCTGGGAGGTTCGTTCTTTTTCTTCTTCTTTGGTTGTCTGTAATGGGCTACTCACTGGGGTTGGTTGGGTTTGAGGTGGTGCTAGTTAAATGCTAAATAAAAATTATTATGCAACTACAGATTGGTGGCCGTCTCCGTCGCGTTGGCATCTCGGAGTTTAAGGGGAAGCACCTCGTCTCAATCCGCGAGTATTACGAGAAGGACGGCAAGATGTTGCCAGGGAAGAAGGTTTCTATCACCCCCCCCTTTCTGCTGTATATATATAGTAGCTAATGCAGAAGGAAAATAGGGAATTTCATTGAGCGTCGAGCAGCTCAACAACCTCGTCTCTATCCTCCCGCAGATCGAGGAGCAACTCGCGGGAAAGGGCGTCGTCGTCGAGAGACCCGAGTACGGCGCAGCTGTCCCCGCTGCTGCTCCTGCCGAGGAGGAAGAGGCTGGAGAGGAGGAGGAGGACGACTCCGTAGAGGAGGAGGAGGAAGTGGAGGACGAGCCGGTTAGTGAGGAGGAGGAGGTGGTCAAGAAGAAGAGGGGAAGGAAAAGTAAGCCATAGATAGGATAGATGGCTAGAAAAAAAATGAATTGATATTGTGAGCCTGTGTTAGTATATACTATTAGCTTAGAATCTCCCCTATTTAGATATCAATACCTGGTATCTGGTCTGGTCTACTTTTGAGCGGCGTGAGTTTGTGAGTGAGACGTGGTGGTGGCGGTGGTGAGATTTGGTGATTAGGGGGTCGTGCTCCATCACAGCCTATCACTCGCATGTCTGCTCAGCCAATACGGTGCGGGAACGGCACATCTCCATCTCCATCCTCTCCTCTCTTCCATCCATTACCCATCACTACTACCATCGCCATCACCACCATCACCGCAACTACTCCATCAACAGTACATGCAATCAACAGCAGAAAGCCCCCAAAACAGAAAAACAGTATACGACCGACTACACACAGAGCCAGGCAAGGGCCGCCCATCCCCACCATCTACATCTAGGTATATGGCTACAAACTACAAAGACAAATCCCTCCTAGCAAGCAGAACACGACCATACGTCTTTTTGCGCCGTGCAGTCACGGGGTATCACTCGACCACCAACTAACCCTCGCCCCTAGCTTCCCCGAAACAACCTGCCATCACTGCGCTCGACCGGTTGTTTACCCATGGGCACCGCTTTTATTATCTACTTAGGTATGCAAATTTCATATTTATATTCCTTATTTCTTGGCTCGCTCATCTTTCTTTTACTACACTACTAATAATGCCCGCCGTTCATCACTGCTTAGTATACCGCCCCCCACACAAGCACGCTCACAATCACAATCACACAATCACAATCACACAATCACACAAACACGCAAATACATCACAGCAAATACATCACACATCACACATCACACCGCAAAAAAACACACACACATACTGACACACATCTTACATCCCCACACGCTTCCATTTCATCATAACAATCATAACCATCATGCATACAAAAAGACATTATAAAAAAAGGGCCAACAAGAACATAACAGAGCGGAGATACCCCATAAAGAATTAACGGATCCCCCCTCCTCCAGACCCACTGCGAACCTAAGCCAGAGAAGACAACAGAAAGACAGAAGGCATTCGGGCATAAAAGTAGTAAGTAGTAGTAGCAGCAGTGATGGGGTTAGATATCAAGCGTCTACCAAAACCAAGCCAGGCCAATCAAACTAACAAGCCAAACCCGCCCAACCATGTAATAAAGGCGCCTCCTCCGCCGCAACGCAATAAAAACGACTGTATACAAGTATAAGTAAAACAGACCACGCCTCTCCGGCCATACCCAAACGCAGCGGTATAGTTATGTAGAAATGAGGAGGGGAGTGGGAAGAAGAAGTTATAAAAAAGTTAACTAATAACGAGAAGAGAGGAAAGAGAAGAAAAAAAAGCCGTCATGATCCATCTACTCATATCAGAAAAACAAAAGCAAAAAACCACGCGCGGAAAATTTCATTTTATCGTGCCAATTGCCGGATGCCAGCCCTACCGAAGAAAGAAAAAGTAAACCCCTGCGTTTTTAAACATTTTCGCTCCCCTTATTCAACGTCCCTCCTCTCGAAGAGAACGTTTTCAGGGTTTGTGACTATGGGCAAGTCTTCGTCCTTGTTTCGGTTCAACCAAGGAATCCTGTTTGCGTCAAGTTAGCGTTCGTTCCGAATTCTGTCTGGGAGGCTAATAACATACCAGCTGGTTCTCTTGCTCTGTCTTCGGCTCTTCTCGTCCTCAACTCCCTCCTTGTAATCTCCGCTGATCTTTCGACCACTGCTCGAAGTAGGCGAAACGATCCCGTTGCTGACATTCTCCTGTACCAACCTCAATGGGCGAAGCTTGCCTCCAGCAATCGGGCCCATGGTAGTAGTACCGTGGCGCGGGGGGTGCGGAGGAGACGGCATACTGCGGCGGTCCCATGGCAAAGGAATAGACGTTCCCGAAACGCTGTCTCCGCTTTCGGACTGCGTAGAGTCGAGGCTAAGGTCTGAGTTGCGGGGGCGCTGGGTAGAGTTACCGCTGCTGAACTGATCAGGGCCGTAGAATGTCTGTGAACGGGGGGTAATCATTCCCTCTCCACGATAGAGATTGTTAACAACGCTGGCACCGGAGTAAACAGCATCAGAGTGGGAGCGCTTGTGGGTGTAGCGGGGTGCATTGCGCAATGATTGAGATCTTGAAAGGGATGGACTGTCGCCATTGATAGAGGGGGCAGGGGACTTCATGGATGGGGAAGTTTTGCGACTTGAAAGAGACGAAGTCCTTGAGAGCATACCGGATTCCTTAGGAGGAGCAGGAAGCGCCTTCTCAGTCTTCGCAGAATCACCAAGGGGAGCGGTCTTGTCGAGGATGGCCTCGGAATCTTTGTGCTGAAGGATACGCTCGATGATGTTGTTGATGTACAACGACTGCGCCTTATTTTGATCCTTCAACGACTTGAGTTCGCTCTCAAGCTTGCGGCACTTCTCGGTCTCAAGGGTTTGAGCGGCCTCTTCAAGCTCCTCGGCAAGGTTTGAAGCAAGAGAAATTGAATTCCTTGGCGAACCCTGGACCTTCTTGATAACGTGAGGCGACTCCGGCTCCGGCTCGACCTCTGAGAAGGCATTGGTGTAATCACCCCTCGGGAAGTCACCATTGAGAGCAGCGGAAGAAAGGAGAAGTTGGAAGCTCTCGTTATCCTCCATCAATCGGGCGTTAGACATACGAGTTTCCAAAAGCTGCTGCTCAAGCTGCTGAAGCTTAGTGCCACCTTGGTGGTCTGCCTCAGCCAACCTGATCTGAGCTTCAGCGAGTTCAAGACGGAGAGACTCAATGATCTTATCCTTTTGGAGCACAAGGTTATTTGTGTTGGTACGGTTAGGTGCAGCCATGTTATTAGAAGGCGCAAATCCCTGAGATTCATCATTAGAAGAATCGGCGGCTGTACAATACCGTTAGTGACGTTCACGAAGCTTCAGAATGGGTGAGACAAACAAGTTTTACGGTTCTCCACAACCTCTGGCTCAGGCGACTTTTCGCGCTGAGCAAGCTGATCCTTGAGTCGCTGAATTATGGTATTCAGCTCCTCTTCTCTATCTATCATTTCCTCCTTCTCCTGCTGCGCTGCGGTTCTCTGTCCAAACCGTTAGTCACGCCACTCAATAAACGAGGAGGAAGAAAAGGAAAAGGGTAATTTACCTCCGCCTCATATATATTCTCCTGATCTCTCTTTGCCCTTGTTAGCTCCTTGACTTGGAGCTCCATGCCCTCAATCACCTCATCCTTCTGGTGCACCGCCTCCTCCATCTTGAGCTGTTCGGCAAGCGCATCCTCTAACCTGCTCTGGAGCGCCTTGACCTGCTTCGCATACTCCTCAGCGGCGGCCTCCGCCGCACTCTCACTCTGGGCAAGTCTATTCCTCAGATCCTCCAACATAGCGGCGTTCTCCAAGTCTGCCTCGCTCTGCACTTCAGAGGACCTCTTTGCGGCCGAGCGGGCGCTTAGGGGCGAAGAAATGCTATTCCGGTGCGCCAAGGGGGCACCATCACGGAGAGTGTTGCGGCGGGCGGCGGCAGCAGCAGGAGCGGCCGGGCCAGTTGGGGTCGGGGAACGTGATGAACCTCGAGCTGAGCCGGCGGAGGATGAAGCTACGGGGGGAGGCATGGAGCGGCGATTAAGTGGACTTGAAAGGTTCGCCGGGGGTGGTTTCCGTGAGGAGGCCATGGCGGTGAATCAAACTCAACGGCTGGGTAATGAGGGGTGGGATAGAAGATAGTGTTTATCAACAGTGGGGGGGGGAGGGGGTAAACACCGTTGTTCAGAAGTGAGAGGGAGAGATTGGGTTTTTTTTGCTCGAACACTGGGCTTAAGTGTTCATAAAAGGGGGGTTGGGAGGATGTTGTTGTCGTGGGCTAGAGGTAACCAGACAAAAAGGGGAGACTAGCAGAAGCAACGAACAACTCCCCCAAGGCCAGCGAGGGAGCAGAAGAGGGGAGGGGGGGAGAAAGGAGGGAAGAACAAATTGTGAGGTAGTAGTATATTGAGGGGGGGGAGAGAGAAGAGAAGTGATGAAGAAAGATGATAGGGCAGTGAAGATGTAGGAAGGTGAGTGGATGAGAAGGAAGAGTTGGGGAAAAGAAAGAAAGAGAGAGGGATTCTGTGATGTGCTGTTGGTCGGGGCTGGGGGAGAGTCCTCAGTTCGGGAAAGTTCGCTAGCAGTGCCAGTAACAGCAACAGGCGAGGTAAAGAGAGGGAGAGAAAATGGTTGGTTTGTTGTGTTTGACGGATGTGGATATAGGAGAAAAAAGGAGCTTTTTGCGTCTAGTCTAGAGGTACATATGAGAATGTGCGTATGTGTATGTAGGTACATGTATGTCTTTATGTGTGCTCCATGCATGAGGAAGCGTTGGGATCCCATACATCACTCCTCCTCTGCCTGCCTACTTACTCCTCCTACCACTTACTCTACTTAATTCCTCCCTTTCTGTGCAAGTACCACATTCTAATAGGGATAGAACCCTCCCCTTGCAACCGTCAAGCTTGGCTACAGTGCGGTCTGTTCACGACTCTAGAGTATGGCTGTAGGCACCTTGAAGTTTACATGGGAGCATATACTTATGTGGGTGAACTAGGGAACCCTTCCCCCACTCGAGATAAATGCACTGTACCGGCGATATCTAGACCGAAGGAAGCTGGCCCGGCAGAATTCTCCACAGTAGGCCACATGTATGCAGCCTTCCTGCCACTTGCAAGAGGGAAAAAAAGAAAGGAAAAAAATAAGGGCCCTACATACATATGCATATAGCACATACGTCCAGCCTATCATTGGGAATTCCCGAACCTTTGACCAGACTGAAAGGTCTCGCCGTGTTTCGTTCAGTAGCTGAACTGAGCGTATATGTATGTACCCATTTTATAAGACCTTTTTGCCTCCGAGTACGATAGGTATCAAAAAGCCTCGAGTCCAGCTCGGTATCATGGTGGAGTAGAGAGTTTCCGCGGGTGGTGCTGTGCTAGAGTTAGTATGTAGCTGGTAGGTGGTACATATGAAATAGTTTTAAATTTCACGGCTACCAATCTAATCTCCCTATCGACCCTTACACTCTCTATGTGCGACTACCGGGATAGATCTGGTCTACCACTCTACCGATTATATTGCCCAATCCCATATCAACTGGGGCCTTAGCTAAAGTGGTTGCCCAATGGTAAATAATAATAACAATAATAATAATGATGATAGTATCTAATACATACCACCACCTACTCTAGAGCCAAACCCTAACCCATGCAGCCCTCTAATAATCGGCTACAGTAGACGTATGCGGACAAGATGAGAGACAGGTATCTAACTCTGAGTTACTGACAGCAGGTAGGTACACCCATCAAGAGATCATACATCTACTCTAGAGGGGGGACGTACCGAACCCGCACAGCACGAGATAGGTAGACCGTGTAGGTAGGTATCGATACTGGGCCCTGCACGATTGGGCACTCGCCGATGCATGGGATCTGACTACACTGCACTACACCCGGTATCGATTTCTTCCCTGGCCTGTAAGAAAATGCTGATCAAAGACGTGCGCTGGGAGGCATGTGAGATTTTGAGATGGAGGGGGGGAGAGATGAGGGTGGGTGGTGGTGGTAGAGTATGTACTGTAGAGTGGTACATGCACATAGGTACGTATCCGGGAATCATTCGGGACCTGACAGATGAGTATGTAGTTTTAGAGTTGGTATGAAGTAGATGTGAATGTAGATGTAGATGTAGACAGGATGTAGATGTACATGTATGTAGTGGTGGTGAAGCTCAAAATACCCTCTGTAAGTACTACAATCATGTATCTGTCTGTCTACCTACATGATATGTGCATGTAGGTTACCTACAACATAGAGTAGCTGAACCTCGATCTTCAGGGTCTTTCAGCCGCTCCCCACGACCATGACCAATGACCACGACCACCAACACCCACCATTAAATACCCCACACTCACTCACTACACCACCACTAAACTGCATACCCTCTCTACACCATCCTAGTATCTTCTGTAAATAAAATACCACTCCTGCCATAGGCTAGTGGATTGATCAGTAAACATCGACACACGAACGATAAACGAAACCCGGAAAAATGCTTATCGGTCTCTGTGGTGGTAAGTACATGTATATGCATGTATATCTTTCTTACCATCAGTATCTGCTACCTCCCTCAACATCAGTATCTCAAATTTATACATCTCTACCTACATAAATATCTGTAATCTACATCACTGCTATCTTTACTGTTGACTATATCACTACTTTTATCTACCATCTCTCACCTGCCACTCCACAAATCCCACCTCACGCAAATATCTACTAACACTTCTCCCCCCTCCCAGGCATCTGCGCTGGTAAACACGAAATTGCTCACTACTTAATTCGTACCTATGCCTTCACGGCCCTCAAGATCGTGCCCCCCTCTCCCCATACAGATACCACTACAATCCGCTCAACATCCACTCTGCCCACTCTCCCCGAACACGTTTTCCCCAGCGCCGATGCCCTCCTCGACTTTGTCACAAAGCGCTGGCGCGAACACTTTGTCACCACCGACATCTGGGACGAGCGCGTCTTTGACATTCTCCGCAAGCGCCCCTGCTTTATGCTTGTCAATGTCTCTGCCCCACTACTCGTCCGTTGGGAGCGCTATAATTCACGGTACTCGCCCCCCTCCCCCTCCCCATTCACCCCTCCAACCACTAACCCCCCACAGCAATGCATCCCAGGGCCTCACCCCAATCCCACTCGACCAGTTCGCCGCCGCCTCTGACACCCACCTCTATTCCCCTCATGGCCTCTCCTCACTAGCCACCCACGCAACCCTTTCCCTCCTCAACCCCACTGCATCCCTCACCATCCTCCAAGACACTCTCACCGCCCTAGATCTGACCAACCCCGAGCGCCTCCGCCCATCCTGGGACGCCTACTTCATGCACCTGGCCTCCCTCGCTGCCCGTCGCTCCAACTGCATGAAGCGGCGCGTCGGCTGCGTCCTCGTCCGTGAGCACCGTGTCATCAGCACCGGCTACAATGGCACCCCCCGCCACCTCAAGAACTGCAGTGAGGGCGGCTGCGGGCGCTGCAACAGCGCCACCGAGGGTAGTCTCAACACCTGCCTGTGCATCCACGCGGAGGAGAACGCGCTGCTTGAGGCGGGGCGGGAGCGCATTGGCGGCGGCGCGGTGCTGTACTGCGATACGTGCCCGTGCTTGACGTGCAGTATCAAGATTGTGCAGGTGGGTGTGGTGGAGGTGGTCTATAGTGAGGGGTACAGTATGGATAAGCAGACGGCTGCCGTGCTGGAGGAGGGCGGGGTCTTGCTGAGACAGTATTCACCGGTAAGTGCTTCTGCGGTTTTGGGTGGGGTGTACTGACGTTTAGGAAGCCGAGAGATGGACTAGTCTATCTGGGTGAGGCCTGCTAGTTAGGAGTTATGATACCTCCTCGAAGTAATGAGACCCCCTCGAAGTAATGAGACCCATGACATTGATGATGATGATGAAAAAAGGTAGGTATTGCAGTCTTTTTATCATTACTATCGATCATACAGGGCAGTGATCGGCAACGTATGTGAAATCACGGGAGAGCATCATGAGTGATCATTCGTAGCATAGAATTGCGCGGGTCCTCCAATTATCACTCGCCCTATCAATGACTTTTTGTATAGTTTTTTTTCCCTGCTTCTCTAAATCTGGACGACCCATGTATCTACCCTACTACATAAGTACATAAAAAAGAGGAAAGAAAAGAAATATATATAAAGATCTGTCACCCACCTACACAAGTATTACTATACTCTCCTGAATCTATTCCACTCCTCTACGCCTACCTGCGTATGTACTCACCCATGGCCATATCGTAACACCTTACTAAAGAAGACTCGATGACACCATTCCAGGTAAAGTTCTTTTTTTGCTTGGCAAAGAGTGGGGCAACGCTTTTCTGCCCCTCGATGGAATTATGGATGATGGAGGGGAATTAAAGAGAGGGGGGGGGAGGGGGGAATTCTATCTTATTTTAATTACTTTACTTTGACTACCTTTTACCTTTTACTCCTCTGGACAGTGACTCATTCCTCCCATCCCCTCCCTCCCTCCCTCCCCAGATCGCTATATAGTCAGCTTGGCCCCGTTTTCACAACCTCCCCAATTCATTAAATTCCACTCTATACATACCCCCAAGCAATGGCCTCCTCAACGTCCCCTAAACCGACTGTCCATCTCCTAGATACTGTTGCGTGAGCCCCCCCATTCTTATAGAACCCCCCCACAGGGAGTCCGTAGTTAACATATCTATCCCCACCACTCCCAGAGGCAACATTCGCTCCCTCGTCAATGCAATTGAGCACCTTGGCTTCGAGATCCACTGGGTCCGCACCCCCGCCGACCTTCTCACCGCCGAAGTACCCCCCCCCCACACACATACACATACACCCCCACTAACCCACCCCATAGCGAGTAATCTTCCCCGGCGTCGGCCATTTCGGCCACTGCATGAACACCCTGTCCGCCGCCGGCTTCACCGAGCCCCTCAAAGCCTTCATCGCCTCCGGAAAGCCCTTCATGGGCATCTGCGTGGGCCTCCAGGCGCTCTTCGCCGCCTCCGCCGAGTCCCCGGGGACCCCCGGGCTCGGCGTCATCCCGGGCACGCTCAGGCGCTTCGACGCGACGGCCAAGTCCGTCCCGCACATTGGGTGGAACAGCGCGGCGACGCGCGAGTTCCCGGGAAAGAGCCTGTATGGGCTGCGGCCGCACTCAAAGTACTACTATGTGCACTCGTACGCGGTGCCGCTGGGCGAGCTGCAGGCGGCGGGGTGGGACGTTGCGGCGGCGCGGTACGGGGACGAGGACTTTGTGGGCGCCGTGGGGAAGGGGAGTCTGTTTGCGACGCAGTTCCACCCGGAGAAGAGCGGCGTGGCGGGGCTCAGGGTGCTGAAGGCGTTCCTGGGGAGTGTGCGGTTGGCGCCGCTGGAGGGCCTGGCGACGAGGGAGGTGACGGGGCTGACGAGGAGGGTCATTGCGTGTTTGGACGTGCGCGCAAACGATCAGGGGGACCTGGTGGTGACCAAGGGGGACCAGTACGATGTGCGCGAGAAGGCGGCCGGCGGGGACGTGAGGAACCTGGGGAAGCCGGTGGAGCTGGCAAAGCGGTACTATGACGAGGGGGCGGACGAAGTGACGTTCCTGAACATCACGAGCTTCAGGGACTGCCCGTTGGCGGATCTGCCGATGCTGGAGGTGGTGAGGAGGACAAGTGAGGTGGTGTTTGTGCCCTTGACCATCGGGGGCGGCATCAGGGATACGGTGGACACGGATGGGACAAAGGTCAGCGCGCTGCAGGTCGCGACAATGTATTTCAAGAGCGGCGCGGACAAGGTGTCGATTGGCAGCGATGCGGTCACCGCGGCGGAGGAGTACTATAGGCGCGGGAAGGAGCTAAGGGGGGACACGGCGATCGAGAGCATCTCGGGGGCATATGGGTGTCAGGCCGTCGTGGTGTCGGTGGACCCAAGGAGGGTGTACGTTTCGTCTCCGGCAGACACGGCGCGGAACACGATCAAGACGGCGAAGAAGGGGCCGAGCGGGGAGGAGTACTGCTGGTACCAGTGCACCATCAAGGGCGGGCGTGAGGGGCGCGATATGGACGTTCAGCAGCTCGTCCTCGCGGTGGAGGCCATGGGCGCGGGAGAGATCCTGCTCAACTGTATCGACAAGGACGGGACAAACTCTGGGTTCGATCTGGAGCTCATCCAGATGGTCAAGCAGACCGTTAGGATCCCGGTCATTGCCAGCAGCGGGGCGGGGAATCCGGGGCACTTTGAGGAGGTGTTTGAGAAGACGGCCACGGATGCTGCGTTGGGGGCTGGAATGGTGAGTTCGATGTCATTGTTATAGGGGGTTAGGAGCGGTATACTGACAGGAATCTCTCTTGCAGTTCCATAGACGGGAGTACACGGTCAAGCAGGTGAAGGAGTTTCTGGCAGAGAAGAAACTGCTGGTGAGGGAGGTGGAGGAGTATGATCTTTAGACACCTCCTGTTTGTTTCTGTTCCTTTCCTTTCTTGTTTCTTTTTCCTTCTCTTGTGTCGACGTAGTGTAATGTATGTAGATATCAACTACATACGGCAGATGAGTGTGTGTCTGTGTTTGTGTTTGTGGTTTCAGCTGTGAATCTTCATAGCCCATCACTCGGTTCCAACACTCGGGGGATTTGCTGAAAGAGGACGGGGTCGGCGATATCACCGCCATTTATAAAACAGATGCTGGGGAGGGCACACGTAGGTTTGACACCGGACCCGGATAAACCAACTGGCCGACTGACTGACTGACTGACATCTCAAACATTGTGAGGGAATTAAACATGCTGAATATACACTCATTTGCCCAGCCTGCGAAACACGCCCAAGGACCAAGTATACATGTATCATAACCCCGGCAAGGGAGATTCACGCAGGTAAAGGTGTAGTGAAAGGGAGCTTTTAAGACACAATTCACGTCACCTTCATGGTCAGGGCTGGTCTTTGTAGATATATGTACTTCTACATATGGCCTAAGGGTGGCCTGTAGTCTCAGGTGTCTAGATGGGCGATCGAGGGAAACTCACTGTGTGTTTTGCTGGTTGCGCAAATTATTCCATATCGGATAGAGATATATCTATAGACTATGGAGCAGAGTAGAGAGAGATAGAACTCACTCCATGATGTAACCACGGACCGAAGCTTAAAAACGCCAAGCGACATGCACCACCGCTCGCGATGAAGCAACAACCATTTCCAGCAGTCAGATCAATCTCGAAGTTAACCACCAAGGTATCCGGCGCCATATTACTTTATATCCCCTCACCTCCTCTCTCCTCGGCCTCCTCACTCAGGAGCAACTCCCCCGCCCGCCCCCCGAACCGAATATATATTGCTCCTTAATTTAATCCATACCTGTTTCGAGCATGTGGGGTGTGCGCCTCTCCCGCCGTCGCAGCAGTGCCCAATAGCCAGCTGCCCGTGTCCGTACCACCGCGTGCATCCCACCAGTCACGGCTCCTCAGTGCGAGGAAGGAAGGAAAAACAAATACAATACAGTCTTTTGTTTAAAATCTCTCAGATGCACAAAATATTGCCGTCCCCGGCCGGTCCGATAGTAGGGCGCGAATAGTAGAACACACTCATTGCTTTAGTTGAACAGGAAAGGTAGTGGTAGCACAGTAGAGTAGTACATGTAGTTACATATATCTAGTCAGAACAATTGGGGACTCTCTATTGAACCACCACACACACGTAGAAGAAAACCCGCAAGACGCACCCCGGCTGCTGCCAGCCAACCCCGAATCTGTTCAAGACCGGACCGACTCCGACTGGCAGTGTCACTGCTTGAATGACACTGCACTGCACTGCGCTGCGCTGCACTGAGGAGGGCGCATCTGCCATGCCCATGCTTTCCCCGGAGATCTGCTCACACACGAGGCCAGGCCAGACAGACCAGGCAGGGTGTGCAGCAGCGCCAAAGTGCAAAGTTGTTCGCTCTTGGCACGCGCCCCTGCCCGGTGGTGGTGGAGGGGAGGAGGGATCGATCGAAATTATATATTCTATTCTATATGTTAGTACGTATGTAGATATATACATGTATATTTTCCTCCCGTCCTCTCGCTGGATCGACTCGACATCGACACCACAACCCAGAACAGAACAAAAGGAAGAAGAAGGAGAATGTCGTCCTCAGCGGGCAAGAAACACGTCCGTCCAAAGAATCTCCTCGTATGTCGCTCTCTCTTTCTCTCTCTCTCGCGCGCGCGCGCCCTCTCTCGCTGGCTTTGCCGGGGATAACTCATTACTAATGTGTGAGGTTGTCCCCAACACATAACAGGCACGGAAGGCATCCGTTATTATCCCCTCGACTGGTGTGCGAATCCACCGTTCGTCGACCCAGCTACCGCGGAACTATACACTTGGCCGAACGTCTGTTCCCTTCTCTCCCTCCCTCTCTCTTTCTCTGCCTCTCGCTTTCCCCAGTAGGTCATGTTGTGGCTAATCAAGGCCCGTGTATCTCCCCAAACAGAGCCACAAACTCAACAACATCAGCAGATGAGACGACGCTGCTTCTCGGCGGAGGCGTGAGGCGCCGTCGGAGCGTGCTATGTGGGTTTCTCGACAGCTTGGTGGAGTTTTTCGGGACCCAGAAGGGGCACATGGTGCTCAAGTGCTCGTTTGGCTATTTCCTTGGGAGCTTGGCTACGTTAGTACATGTTTTTTTTTATCCCCGTACATGGGTGGGGGAGGAATATGGGGGAGTTAGGAATGCTGATACGGCGTGGGCGTGGTGTAGGTTCGTGAGCCCGATTGCGGCAATGTTGGGGAAATATGATGGGAAGCATATGGTTTGTCTATTCCATTCAATCCTCTCCGTTCGGGGCTTTGTACTAGTTATGTAGTTTTGTGGGGGAGGGGCTTCGGTGTGGGCGTGTGTGGCTAACAGTCCGTCACTTTAATTGCACTACTACTACAGGTTGCGACATGTGCAGGTAAGTTCAATGATCGGCCTTCCAGTTTTTTCCCCCTTCCTTTATAGTATAGTAGCACGCTAACACACTAATAATAATAATAATAACAGTATACTTTCATCCCGGTTAGGCTCTAAACCCGATCCATAAAGCTATTAATTTCACATTACTAACACTACATCTTTCCGTCCCCACAGCTCGGTCTGCAGGCAGTAGGTACCCGTCCGTCCGTCTGTGTTGTACTGTGTGTTTTGTGTGTACATGACGAGCGAGTGCTACCACATGAAGCTGACAGTCGGGTACAGGTATGTTTGAGGCTATACTCTATGCCTTATGCGCGTTTGCGTATAGCACTGTTGTTTCCGTCGGCAGGTATGTGGTGTCCCTCTTTTTGTGTGTGTCTGTTAACGGAGGGACTGGACTGACTGTGGGTGTATACAGTATGGGGATCTCGAATCTCTTTGCGCAGTGGGATATGATTGAGCTTGGTATATATATATATATATTTTTGGACATTTAGCTATCTATAGATTGAGGTGCTGATTGGGTACTTCTACAGGCCATGCACTCGTCCTCGTCATCTTCTGTGCCGGTGGCCTGGGTGTCATCGGATACACCAAGCAGGCCATGGCCAGTCCTACTGTCAGTGTGGCCTGCTCGCTGGCCTCCATTGCGATCATCACCATCTTGACGAAAGAGGGTCAGTCTCACCGCACCCCCCATATTTGCTTACCTTACCATTCCAAGTATCTTAACGGCATTACAGGAAACGTCCAACGCGGCGGCTTTACCCTTGGAAAGATCTATCAGGTCTCGACAATTGTTATAATGGCCATCACGATATCTTCCTTCTTGGCCTTTACGGTCTGGGCAACAAGCGCGGTGACGGAGCTGCGGCAGCTAATGATCAAATCGACAGACTCCTTCTCCGACATGGCAAGCCCCCCCCCCCTCCCCCAATAGCCCGAGGGGCAAGAGGACCACTGTTGCTAACATCAATCTCCAGCTAACAATAATCACCCGTTCCTTCCTCAACGGCACCGAAGAGGAGCTTCTCGAGCCCGAATTCGTCAAGGCCTCCACCAGCCTCCGCACCGTCTTTGTCCCCCTCATGAAGAACCTGCGCGAAGCCAAATACGAGCACTACGTGCGTGGCACCGAGCGCGAATACGTCCTCGAGAAGAAGATCGTCGAGTGCATGCAGCGCCTCGCCCAGCATATTGGTGGTCTCCGCAGCGCCGCATCTACACAATTCACCCTCCTCTCACAAGCGCAGAAGCTCGCCGCCACCACTACCGCTACTACCATTCCCCCCGCCGCCGCTCAGCCCAGGGCGAGTGAGGGCCCCCAGCTGTTCACGCCGCCGGATCATGATCCATTCCTAGAGCCGGCGGCGCAGCCGTTCCAGTGGTCGGCGGACGCGGCGACGGATTCCGATGCGGCGAGTATCAATACTTTGGACACCATGGCGCCACTGACAATCTTTGACACGTTTATTTTCCATCTAGGGCCGCCGATGAAGTCGCTGGCGTACACGCTTAATCTTATGCTCGAGGAGCTGCCGTTCTCGTCCTCGCACCCAATCTCGTCGCACACCATCCAGGTCAACCCCGCGTTCCGCGAGTCGCTCAAGAAGGCGGTGGAGCTGTACTCGGAGGCGCGCATCGAGGCGCTAAACACGCTGTACAAGAGCGAGGCCGTGACCAAGCAGCGGCCGATGGCCGAGGCGGCGGGCGTGGAGGAGATTGCGGCCAGCTGCGGGTATTTCAGTATCTGTCTCCTGTACTTTGCGGAGGAGATGGGCGGGTTCCTGAGCCTGCTGGAGGAGCTGGAGCATCTGCAGAAGGAAGGTGGCAGGACGTGGGAGTGGCTAAAGTTCTGGAAGAAGTCGGCGTCGAAGAGGCAGCGGGGCGATGAGGAGATTGGAATGACAAAATTGAAGCAGAGGAGTACGATACCCAATATGGCGCCGGAGGTGGAGATCCCGTTTACGTATAAGCTGTGGAAGGCCATGAGTGTGCTCCGTCGAGATGAGATCAAATTTAGTATCAAGGTCGGTGTTGGGGCCGCCGTGTATGCGCTCCCGGCTTTCATCCCGTATACTCGTCCGATCTACTCCCACTGGCGCGGCGAGTGGGGGCTTGTCTCGTACATGATCGTCATGTCCATGACGCTCGGGCAGACCAACAACTCTGGCAATCTTCGAGTTCTCGGTACAATCGTTGGTGCTATCCTCGCGCTCATCGCCTGGGAGTCGTTTGGCGCAAACCCGTACACTCTCAGCGTCTTTGGCTGGCTCGTGTCCATCCCCTGCTTCTGGATCATCCTCACCTGGAAGCAGGCGACCTTTGGGCGCTTCATCCTGCTGACCTACAACCTCAGCGTGCTCTACGCATACTCGCTCGCCATGGCCGACGCCGACGACGACGACGACGAGGGCGGCGTTGACCCCGTTATCACCGAGATTGTGCTCCACCGCTTCGTCGCCGTCACCGTTGGCGTCATCTGGGGTGTATTTGTCAATGTTGCCGTATGGCCCATCAGCGCGCGCCACCAGCTCCGCCGCGGCCTCAGCGTCCTCTGGCTGCGCATGGCGCTCATCTGGCGCCGCGATCCCCTCAACTGCCTCATTGAGGGCGAGCCGGACAAGAAGTACAACAACATCCACGAGGAGCACGAGCTGCAGAAGGCGCTCCTGCGCCTGGGCACACTTGTGGCGGCGGCGCCCCACGAGCTCCGCCTCAAGGGGCCCTTCCCCGCGGCAGATTACCAGAAGATCCTCGCGGCGAACCAGGCGATGCTGGATGCGTTCCACGGCATGAGCGTCATGATCACGAAGGACCCGAAGGCGAACAGGCGCGAGGCCGACATCCTGGAGTTTACGATAAAGGAGCGCGTGGACCTGTGCGCGCGCATCAGTCATCTGTTTTACGTGCTGGCTAGCTCGATCAGGTTGGGGTTCCCGCTGCCCGAGAGACTGCCGAATACGGACCGTGCGAGGGATCGGCTGCTGGCGAAGCTGTTTATGTATAGAGAGCAGGTGAGGGGGACGGAGGGGGAGAGCGACGAGGACTTTGCACTCATTTATGCGTATGGTAAGTTTGAGTATTTATTTTTGTTTTCTCACTTTTTATTTTAGGTAGAAGGCTAATGTGTGTGTTTCTACAGTGCTGGTTACAGGGAG
The DNA here is from genome assembly GCA_024713925.1 of Morchella sp. 2016-103. NCBI lineage: Eukaryota > Fungi > Ascomycota > Pezizomycetes > Pezizales > Morchellaceae > Morchella > Morchella sp. 2016-103. Next base: position 2,759,121 of record JAMGZF010000002.1, read on the forward strand.
GATCTCGGAGGGACTAGTGGAGGCCATCCAGACGGTGGAGAGGCTGTATGGTGTGTTGGAGGAGGAGATGTTGGAGATTTAGATGGGTAGGGAGATGGGAGGGGGGGGGGGGTTGTGGAATAGTGTAATTGCTAGGTTTAATAGTTCATATGGGGGGATTGTAATTTGTGAATTGTTTTTTTCATTTTTGTTTTTTATTTTTATATTGTGCTTTTTAGCTGGCTGCATGTGTGAGGGAAAGGGCAAAATATCAAAGATTTTCCTCCAGAGAGAGGACTTGCACATGCATGCGCGCATGTATTGTATGCATGTGCGCGTGTTGTTTGTCTGACCTGACTGACCAGGAGGATTCCCTGTTAAAGGGGGAGTTGGTGGTGGATGATGATTGATGATGATTGATGGTGGAGGTTTGCTTCTCCGCCCGTTCCATCCGATCCGGGGCGCGCGGGTCCCTTTTTTTAAGGTCTTTCTCCACCCGGTCCATCCCCTGCCGGGTAACCCGCGAAGCTTATCTCGACCTCACCTCAACATCTCCCCCGTAGCTCCCATCCACTCGCTCTCTCCCATCACCAGCACTCACTCACTCAGCTTCACCACACCACCACACCCCCCGACCACACCCCCCCGACCATACCCCTCCGACTATACACCCCCATACACACACCATACGTTACAATGGTCGACATCGAGGCCCAAACCCCGACCAGCCGCCCGTCGTCCAGCTCCGCCGCGAGCGCAAAGCACCCCACCAAGCAGGCGTCGTCGAAAGCTGCAGCTGCGGCGGCGGCGGCAGCGGCAGCGGCAGCAGGAGGAGCTCAGCCGCCGCCGCCGCCGCCCCCACCGGGCCCCCCTGTGGTGCCTAGGATCGATCTCGAGCCAATGTATGATGCGCTGAAGCGCGCGATGGGGAAGGAGGCGTGGGCGGTGTATAAGGAGGCGCTGAGCGGGTATCTTACTGGTTAGTTTCTTGTCCCCCTCTCCCCCCTCTCCCCTCTCCCCCCTCTCCCCCCTCTCCCCCCCTGTGTGGCGGTGCGCTGACTGAATTAGGACGGCTGAACCAGGAGGAGCTCACGCGGGCCATTGGGCCGTTCGTCAAGGGGCCCAGCGTCAGGTTGCATAACCAGCTGCTGGTGGCCATGTACGGCAACTCGATGCGCGACCTGCCGCCGACGGACGTGGCGGCGTGGGTGTCGGCGAGCGATAAGCCGAGTGCGGTTGCGAAGATGCCGGCCGGCGATGTGAACGAGAAGAGGCTGAAGAAGGAGGTGATGGCCATCTCGGCGAGGGAGAGGAGGAGGATCAAGGAGGTGCCCTCGCAGGTGAGTGTTGCTTTTTTGATATTGTGGGGCGCGGGTGCTAACGGTGGTGCTGTGGTAAGCTCGGTGATGTCGAGGATATGTTGGGGAGTATGCTGCAGGAATATCACCTGGCGAAGCAGGTCAAGATCCCGGAGGCGCTGCCACCGATGAGTGCAGGGCTTACGAAGACGAGTATTACCTCCCCCCCCCCCTCTCCTTTTTCTCTCTCCGCCTATTCATGTTTTTTGATACTGATGGCCGCAGATTGGGAGTCCGAGATCAAGCTCCGCTACACCATGCCCCTGTCCTCCGAATCCGGCGAGTTTCCCGACATTGAGAACATCCGCCAGCGCATGAACCCCATCTGCTACGAGGAGGGCGTCCCCGGCGGCTGCACCGCCGACGCCGCAAACTTCATGAACGTCGCCGCCGAGATGTTTGTCAAGGAGATCCTGTCGACCATCATCTCGCGCGTGCGCTCCAACGGGCCAAACTACGTGCAGACAGACAAGTACCGCAAGCTGGCGCCCAAGCGCAAGTGGGTGCCGCCGGCGGAGCGCCGGCTCCTGAGCATGCACGATATGCGGCTGTCGCTGCGGCTGGGGCACAACTCGCTGGCCCAGCTGCCGCTGAGCATGAAGAAGATACAGGCCGGCGGGTGGTTCGAGAGGGACTATGAGGTTGATGCCGAGGAGCAGTACCTCGGGCAGGTGGATGTCGAGGGGTGGGAGGGCACGGGAATGGATGATAAGAAGCAGTTGAGGGGGCTGCTGGATGATTGTCTGTCGGTGGGCATGTAGTCTTCCTATAATCCCCCGTTTTTCCTTGGTTTTTTTTTTCTTTCTTTTCCCCCCCCCCTCATGTGGAGTTTGTGTATTCTTTTGGTCGGTCTATTGATATGGTATATAGTTTTTTTTCTTACCCTCCACCAAATCGCATTTACCTCTTTTCTCCTTCTCTTGGCGTTTGTTTGGTTTCTTTTTTCTTTTTTCTTTGGGGATTGTCGGAGGAGTTTCTTCTTGTTTTAAAAAATTTTACATTATTACCTACCTCCCAATCTGGTCTGTTGGTTACTTACATGTAGTTAGTAGTTGTTAGTAGTTGGATGGACGCCTACCATGCTAAGAGTCTTGAAATAGAGTTTTTAGATTCATTAAATACATACTATAAAGTACATACATACATGTAGGGGTTACCACCTCGCGACTGCGAGTTGTAAGTTTTAATCCTCTAGCTCTCTCTATGGTAGGTACATACATGTATCAATTCCCTCCAGTTTGACCATTCATTTCCCTGTGATGCAATTCAGTTCACAAATTTTGATGCATTGCTCATAGGCTACAACGACACAACCAAAAGCATCGTGGCGTGGCCGAGTGGTAATACACTGGGCTTCGTCATATGACCACGACAGGTTCAAACCCTGGTGGGAGCAGTGATGAGAATGCCCAATATGGTAGCGACGCTCTTGAGGGATGAGTACTCACTCACATAAGTCTTTTGTTGCCGGCTCTTCTTAATTATTAATTGTTTCTTTGCTGCTGTTATTGGGGGCTGTGCCAGTTGAGCTCGCGAGTGAGATGTCGTGATTGGGGCATGTGCTGCCAGTGTGGGTGTTGGGTGTTGGGAAGGTTGTAGATATTAGATTAGATTAGATACTCTATGGTCCAAGTCCCGAGTTCCCAGGCGTAGTGACGGCAGACGGCAGCTGTCACTGTTTAAAATTAAATACTCCCCGGAAGGCTACATGTACTCTATAGAGTAGTCTACTTCGTGTGCGCCGGCGGAGGGACGGACGGGAGGTGATGATATCATACCCCAAATGCCCGGCGAACCCACGCACCGCACAGCCAGCACTGCACAGGAGCAATCCTGGGTGTGGCCCTACCCACACCATACCACACCACACCACACACACACACACAACGCACCTAAGTACCTAACCACAACCACATCAGCCAGACCAACCTTACAGCCAGCCAGCCACCGCCCTGGCCCAGAGGGTAGGGCTATAGTAACTATATTAGTAGAAGCGACTACTGGAAAGGCTAGACGGGGCAAAGGAAGGACATATGTAGCTTCCACCGGCCACAAGATATGACGGAGAAGGAAGGGGCGGAACGAATTAGGGAAAGGCCGCTCGCCAGGGAGCTGATAAGCGTTATTGGGGGCTTTGGCTATATCAAGTGGCTGATGCTGTATGGCGAGTCTTGACACTTGCGCACAGGCACGCTAGGTATCCCTTCGTCTGTTGATAAAATGCTGCCCCAAGGGGGGGGGGGGGTAAACCCAGTGTGGCTTTGCTAACATTTTCGTTTTCTCTCAATAGGAGCTTATTTTCTCTATTAAGGGGGGTAGCAATTGACAAACGAAGGGATAAGAATATTTGCAAGGCCCGAGGATTCAGGTGACTAGAATACAGAGATATGGTATAATAATCTATTTAGTGCTAAAAATATACGGTGGTAGTGTCCATAGTTGAATGGCAAACATTGTGGAACAACTAATATCAGGAACAAAAGTCTATGGCCCGAAAGCACCCTCTACTTGGCGCGTGTGGACCTAAACATCTCAATACACTTCCCAAAAAATGCTCTCTCCGTCACAAAGCAAACCGCAGCTAGACCTACACCCAAAGCACCGCCCATACCAATCTCTTTTATCAGTCCACCCTCACTCGCCACCACGCCCCTGGCTACAGCACCCACTCCGACCGAAGCTGCCACCAACACCCCGCTTGGCAGAACCCTAGCGAGATTCCACTTCTCCCCCCCCTTCTCGCTCTCGTTTCTGCTAAAATAGCCACTGATAAACACTAGACTCCATATAATTCTCAGCGCCATGTTTACCCCATTCGCTGCAACGAGCCCTTTAGCCCCCCATCCTAGGGCAGATAAAAAGAGCCATCCGATACCAGCAAACATGAATGAGAAGCCAAACATCCATCCACTCTGTTTCGCTAGTTCTCGCTCAGTCGCAACTGACTGCACGAAGGCCTCAGTGACACCATTAATGGCCAGCAAGGGGATGTAGTAGCAGTAGCTCGCCAGGACTCCGCCTGCCTCGCCATCTGACCATCGAGAGCCGGCAACAAGCTTGAGCGCGAGAGGTGCAAACGGAGGGCCGAGAGAAAAGAAGAATAGTGAGAGGAGAGAGTACAGCTTCATGATAATGGCTAGGATGTTGGCTCCTGATGCTACACTCTCCGCTGATGGCTTCTCAGAAGAAGATGAAGAAAGAAGCTTCGCAAAAAGATTGCGAGAAGCCTCCTCTATTGGTTGGAAGAGCATGCGGGCAATGAGAGATCCATAATTGGAAGCAAGGGCGTAAGTTCCCTGTGAGTGCGCTGAGGAGAGGGAGGAGAGGAGGACAGTATCAAAATGGGTTAAGACGTGTTTTAACGCAGACTGGAGCCACATTGATGTTGCGAGCCGAAGAAGAGGCGCATGGAAGAGAGAAACATGGTAATTTATCCCGGAACTAACAAATCTTAGCAGATATAACACCGAGTGAGAATCCATGAAGATGACACTCTGGCTACTTACGAGGGCCCAATTCCTTTCAACCCCATACTGAAACCTTCAGTAGCAGACAGCTGCAGTACGCGATGCCAGTAGATGCCTAATAACACAATTGCGTACCCAAGCTGCCCTAATGCAAAAGGTAGGGGACCAAGCCCGCCCTCAATTTTTGCAACGCGGGCTGCGTAAATGGTCACTCCACAGGTCAACACGCATCTGGTAAACGCAGCTGCCGACTCAGCTCCAGCGCGGAGCTTATATAGGAGCTTCTGCTGCGTTAGGGCAAAACATGGCTCTGAAATAAGCTCTATCAATGTCGCTACAACATATAGGACAATTGACTCGCTAAAGTATGGCTGCTCCGCCGTCTCTGTTGAAGCAGAGCTCCGCGAGTAAAATAGGGCCAACACTGACGCAAAAATAATACCCATTGGTACAGTGAGCAAGGAGAGGTTGACTACCGTCTGCGACTGCGCAGCTGGTGATCCCTCTTCTAGTAAACCACTACCTCTTGTCCCCTTCCCAGTCTTCTCTGGCCCGGCAGGCCCACCCCCATGTCGCTGAAGCGCCGTCCGTAAAGACTCCCGAGAAAAGTACAAAACACTGATCATGAGCAGCTCAAGCTGTACGCTTATCCCCAGAAGCTCCGGGGAGAGGAAACGGAGCAGAACCTGGTTGACTATAAAGGTCAAAAGGCGAGAGGAGAGCTGTAAAAGTATCAGGAACTTGGCGCCCTCTGCAGATGCGGAGAGGAGGGATTGACGGCCGGCATCTGCCGGGGGTTTTGGGGGTATTGGATCCTTTGCGGCCATGTTTGAGGGGTCGATATGGCCTTGGGTGGTGTTCTCCGAGGAAACGTGTTGCGGACCTCTGGTGTTGAGGCGCAAATCTGGACCAGGTACATAGTGGTGGCTTGGCGGAAAGGTCCCGACGTCATGCGGTTGGGTTTTAGTAGATCCCCGAACCTCGACTTGAAGTCATACCTAGACCGGGCTGGTGCTTGGTTGGAATACATGTAGTTGGGGATGTTACCAATTCTGGAGCTCTATCAGTTGATGATGCCTTTGAATAATTTTAACCGACGTCTGCGTGTGTTAGTCCTGCTCTCCTCTTTCTCGATTGTAGATCGTAGGAACAAAAAATTTGTGTTAACTGTTTAAATATACATTTTTGGCAAGCATAAACATGTCTTCATGGCTTAGTTGGTTAAAGCGTCGGTCTCATAGTAAAATATGACCAATTCTCCAGAGTTGGATATCCGAAGGTCGCGAGTTCGACTCTCGCTGAGGACATATCTCTTTTTTCCACTCAGTGAGTATTTTTGCTTTCCTCGACAGGTCAATCCTCTCCCAACGATTAGGAAATGCATATAGTCTTGGTTGAAGCTTCCAGTGGTCCTAAGCCCTCGCCACATGTAGTATGAACCCGAGTTCAGTCAGGGCATCATAGAGTTGTAGCTTTACGTACATAGCAATATAGCAGCAGTATAACAATCGTGGCTACAGGCCTTCACCGCCTAATGCATCCAGGCGACCACTCCTTTTGCACTCATGGATCCTTCTCCGAGACCTTCCATCGAGACCCTCTAATCAAACCAAAACAATAAAGAAAAAGATGATAGCAGTGGCCAAAAGGGAAAAAAAGAGAAAAAAAAAATCAAATCAAGAAATGCAAAGAACAATCACTCCAACCAATTAAACAACAGTAAATATAAGAAATGAGATATTCCACATCTACCTTTGCCAGCACTCTGAAACCCGACCCAACCAAACCCAAATCGATGGAAGAAAATGTTCGCCAAACCTTTTATGTTCTCACTCCTGTCAAAAAATATATGGAAAAAAGAATGAAAGAAAGTAAGAATCCTAGTATATATAAATGATTATAAGGTGCCGCCAAAACCGAGCAAAAGGTCTCTGGCAATCTCAAAACTCAAGAAGCTACTACCAATACTAGGTGCAACCTTCAGCAAGTTAGGCAATAGCCCCTTGTACAGTCCTTTGGGACCTTCGGCTTTGACGATGATTGTAATGGCATCCCACAACCCTTTGTACTGGTATCCAATACCAGACATTGTGTTAACTTGGAATCGCCGTCGGAGCACACTGCAGACTTATTAGAATGCCATTACAAATTCCACGGAAACCAGGATTCACTTACTCAAAAGGGTACGTGACACTCTGTGCAACAGCCCCAGAGATCGCACCGGCGGCCAATTTCCCTAGAGCAGAGGGATTCTGCTGTCCTTCGGGGGTCATGAATTTCCGCATTGCCTCATAGGTCGCAAAATTAATCCCGACATACGGGGCGACACCAGCAAGTGTTGGTCCAAGGCCTCTATAAAGCGAAATCATGCCACCCTCGGAGCGGTACATTAACTTCATGGTTGCAAACATTCCGGGTAGCTTTGTGTCAGGTTTTCCAAGACTGGCAAAAGAAGCAGATTGAATGGATAGACGCGTTCGCACGATGTCGAGCGGGTATGTGGCGACTGATTACGTAGGAATTTAGAAATAGACAAAGAGTGAGGTTATTGGGTGAGACGTACCGACGGAGGTGATACCGGCCATGGCACCAGCAGCAAGTCGGCGAAAAGTTCCAAGATCGTTTGAACCCTCTGAAAGTAGTAACTGCGAAGAAAAGATTAGTTAGAGGCGGGATTCAATATCACATGGGTGTTTTGTTGTACCTTACCTTTTTATAGATACCATAACTAGAGAACTGCACAGCAGAGTAGGGTACGATTCGAATACAATTGGTTCCATTACCTCTGTTTTATAAGGTTAGTTCAAGCAAAGCTCTTGTAAGAACACCAGTCGGATTTTATCCTAGCTCAAGCTCTGAAATTTCAACTTTTGAAATTCTAGACTCCAGGCCATTAAGTGACGAAATTTTAACCTACCTCATGAAACCCCTCCATCCTTCTTCTCTCCACATTTTCATCAATGCCGGGCCTACACCCTGATAGGATTGGTTTCCAGGTCCTTGTACTTGGAAGAGGATCTTTAACCTCTCCAAAGGGCTGACGACGGTCCTACTGACAGCGCCAGCAACTCCTCCAGCAATGAACGACGCCGTGACTGGCTGTCCAATATACGATCGTAGTGCTACCCACGTATCTGCCGCCGGTGGGATGAGACCGGAGGTGGCCATTGATGAGGAACCGGAATTGGCGACAGGAGACTATTGGGCAATGAAGGAAAGAATTGGCGGTCAACTTTCGGTCTGCAGCGCGGGAAAAAAGGAGGGATATAAAGCACTTACTTCCGAAGATGAAACAGCAGGGAGTTTTGATAAGCCGGAGGAGGGGCTAGCATCTTTAGGGGCCGACATGGTGAGGGGATTCCCGAGATTCTATCACGATAGAGGTGGTGCCGGGGTTGATGAGAGATGGGGATAATGAGTACTCCGGTTTCCTAGATGTGGAGGGGGAATTGATAGTATGGACAGGTGTTGATGGGGGAGGGGAATCCAAGAGGAAAAAGGAAAGTAAGAAGAGCCGCGCTTGAGTTAGGGTCCATTCAAAAGTACAGCGGTGTGATTGCGTAGAAGGTGTCTTGCGTGGTGCAGCAGCGTTCCCGGGAAATCCCTAAATACTCGGCTTCGGCTTTCGAGGTACAGCAGCCGCCGGGGAAAGAAGAGTATGTTGGATGCGTATTCTACTTGCACAGCAAGTCCCTGAAAAGTGAACCAAAACAGGAAAGTCTGAGACAGAGGGAAATAGAAGTTTTAAAAGACAGGCTTGGATTGGACAATTCAGGGAATGGGATCTAAACAAGGATTATGTGGCTGAACCAAATTCTTATGTGGCTGTTCACAGTCAGAATGTGGCGCCTCAATAACTCCTGCTAGTTACGTAACTTAACTTTGCTTCTCGACTTCTCGGCTTATCAAGACTTGCTTGTGTGTGTTGCGGATAGAGAAAGCACGGGGCCCTTCAAACTCTCTGCCGTCATCCCGGTCGCCACCTCCACTTCCCCATCTTGTCGTGCATAAAAGTTGCATCCTCCTCCTCAAACTTCCTTCCTTCCTTGTGCTCTGTCATTTTCGGACAAACATCCACGAACCAAACCAAATTCGAATCAACGATCAACAACCTTCAATTATTCAATCATGTTTAAGAGGATCGCACCTATTACGCTCTCGGCCCGCATTATCTCGGGGACTGCCTCAAGGTCCGCCCCACTGGCCCGTAGTGTTACGAAAGTTTCTACTCCAGTAGTCCCAAGGAGAAGTTATCATGAAAAAGATATGCCCTCTCCAGCGTTCTACTCTTTGATTAGACTGTGTTTGTACGTTTCCGAACAAAAAGGCTGACATTGATATTTCTATCCACTGCTTGATCACTACAACAACCCTCGAAATGTTGGTTCAATGAACAAAAAAGATCTTGATGTCGGTACTGGCCTTGTTGGTGCACCAGCTTGTAAGCTTATCGCCCTTACTGCCTCGAATATTCCTCTACACGGCCTTTTTACATTGTGAAAATTTCGTTGGCCGATTTATCCCCACAACAGATATTCACTTTGATCTAGTCCGATTGTTAACACACTGATAGGTGGCGACGTGATGAAGCTTCAAATTCGTGTCGACTCTGCGACAAACACGATATCCGATGTAAAATTTAAGACTTTTGGTTGCGGCTCCGCCATTGCTTCGAGTAGTTACCTTACCGAACTTGTCCGTGGCATGACTCTTGAGGATGCTGGACGTATTAAGAATACCGAGATTGCAAAGGAACTTTGCTTGCCCCCGGTCAAACGTATGTTTGGGCGTCCTGCCGTTAAATCCTGGGGTTTGTGTCTGGTATATCTGTATGAGAGAAGCTAACGAGGTGGTCTCTTTGATAGTTCACTGCTCTATGCTCGCCGAAGATGCTATCAAGTCTGCAATTAAAGATTACCAGAGTAAGTCAAAAAGACCAGCACCTACGCTCGGACCAGATGTGATGAGGTCTTTGGGCAAGGAAACTTCTGCGCCGACGGCTGCATAGTTCCTGCACTAGGCAAAACCTCTCCCTTTGCGTCTGCGTAGTCCGGTTCTTGCTTCTTGAATATAGTTTTGTGTGTTTGAGGCCTGGCGTTTCTTCTTCTTTCATCTCTTTTGGGTTTAATTCCAATAACTGTCATTACTGCCTGCAGTCGTCAAATTGCTATCGTTTATCTTCTCTCTTCTTGCCGAAATGGGGTAGTCGAAGGCCGGTAGAGAGAGGGGGCGGTGCTTTACTTCTCTTTTTTCTTTCAAAAAAAAATGAGAAAACGGTGGCCTAGATTTGAGCCCATCATTTGTTTAAAATAACCATATCCACTCAGTTGAAATTTTCGGGGCCATAAATCGAGGTGAACTCGCAATGCTGGCCGTAGATCCACAGCCATAATCATACGATGGGATGGGGAAATATGCTTAAATTTATTGCATGATGCGAAAACCGTACGATCGCTGGTTCAAATTCAACTACCGGGCTGTGCTTCTACCGGGCTAATTTAAAGAATTATCCGACGGATTGAACTACGATAACTTTGAGGTGACGTCGTGCGTTCCATCAGATTACTGTACATACGGTATCTGATGCAGAGATAGGGACCATCACTGATCAGTAGATACATGTAGTTATCAGATTGTTTCGGATCTACCCATGCTAGTCCACTGGTCCTACTAGACATTTAGCAGAGTTCTTGAGCTTTACACTGTGATTCTTACCATACAGTTAGGGTACACAGCCAGTAGGACATAAGGGATAGCAGGTCAAGGGGATTGCGCCGCCCCCGCGCCAAAACACCTCAACTCTTCTCGGAAAGTTACGAGGCTGTCAGAAATGGAAGATATTATAAGAGAGCTTAGATTTTCGAAATACTACATGTACTACTACATTACTGTACTTATTGTAGGAGCTGCATAGCTTTGGGATTCTGGACTTTGCCAAGACCCATACTTATATGTAGCACTGTAATTGTCTGGTAATTACAATATGATTATGTACTGTAGATTCTTATATGTTAGACGACTTCCCTAGCTACTCGAACACCCCCTAAAACAGGATCTTCGTTGTAACCTACTAACTCACCAATCATTATCAACTGTTCGAGTGAAGGGGTGGGCATTCGAGTAGCTAGGGAAGTCGTCTATATCTGAAAGTTGTGGGTTACATGTAGTTATACATCAATTTGAAAAAATGAAAAAAGGGGGTCTTTCCTCCAAGACAGTGATTTATGTCCAGGCGCTGTATTTATATTTTTTACATCATGCTTCACCAAAGTGCAACTATAAAACCACATATGGGGCTATTTTAACGGTAACGAGATGCATTTACACCTAATTCCTCTTGTGTCTCTAATTCCTTCTGAAGAAATAGACATATGCAAACTTTTTCATCTCCTCAACATCAACAGCTCTCACCACCTTTTCATCATTGAATAAGACCCACGCCTCTCCCTCGCCCTCAAGTTCCTTTTTCACAAAGGCAACATAATGTCCTGCGTGGATACTACCCCCCTTATGGCAAACAATACTATGTAATTGAAACTCAGCTGGAGTTTCAGCTCTGCCAGGCTCCTCCTTCACCTTAGGCTCGAGACTTGTCTCGGCCATAAGTTGATCATCACCCATATCATCGGGGTGAGAAAACACCCACTCAACAGCTCCCTCCATATTTCCACCAGTCTCTTTAAGTGCCTTTCTTGCTTGGTTTGCAGTGAATCCCATTGCCCCGAGCATTTCTATTTGTTCTGCGCTGGGCTCGACCCCACCTACTTTCGGCTGGTCTATGACTAGAGGTTCATCTATATCCGCATCTTCCATATGCTGGAAGAGCCAGTTCATGGCTGATTCTGAGTCGGTGTTGCCCGTTTTATAGAGTGCCTTTTCACACCGTGTACGGGGGAATCCCATGGCCTCAAGGTCAGCCATAGCAGCTTCATTTGCCACGAACCCAGGGGCTGAGGGCTCTGCATCTTCCGGAAGAAGCTCTTCATCGGGGGCGGGGCCTCTAGAGATGTAAGGATCCAATAGAAAAGGCTCATCCCCAACCACCACAGGAACATCAAGCTTAGTTGGAACCCAATTAACAAGTTCAAAACGTCTGCAGTTGACTGCAAGGACCTCAGGAAATGTCTTAAAAGCAACGCGTCTAAAAACATCAGTATTTAGTTGCCATAATAAATTTTGTGTCTGTACATACTTGGTAGCAGTGCCCTTTCCACAGTTGGGACAAGTGAACTCCACGGCTTCTTTAGAAGTGAAAATATCAAGGCATTCTTTAATAGTGATCGGTTCAAAAATATCTTTGGTTTCCTTCCCGTCACTTGAAGTCACTTTACCAGTTCTCCTTGCTGGTACAGGCACCGAAATATTATCTTGCACATCAGTCCTGTACCGGACTTTTCTACAGCTAACGCATTGGAGCCGTTGTTCAAGCACAAACTTAAAGTCCGAAACAGGATCCTTTAATTCATCAGGGTGTGTGGAACGGGTGATGAGCTTGAAGAGATGTAAAAGGAGCTCGAAGGCATCCTGTTGTCGCATCGTTGAAAACTCCTCATGACCTCTTCCTATTAGGGCTTTAAGCATTGCAGGCGCAAGTCCCTTCTGATATGGAAGCTCGGTCGAATATTCACTGGCGACTACATCGGAGTCTACGTTCGAATACCTGCCAGACAAAAGCCCGTCTGCAAGTTTTCGAAGCTGTGTCTCTAAATCTTCTGCTGGATCTACGTTCTCAGGCATACCCCTTGAGGCAATGACATCATAGTACCTGTCCCAATATCAAAAAGTGTTGTTTAAAAGCCTAGGTTTGTGTTGGGATCTCACCTCGTTTGAAAGGCTGGAAGGGCAAAAAGACACTGCAGGATACTGGCCAAATAGCAAGAGTTTCCCAAGTTTTTTAACCCAGTGAGACCTTTCCCAAAAAGTGGTTTCAACTCTTTTCCATCTTGTGTGGTCATAGCAAACTCCCATTTCAAATTTTGTTCAATCTGCATCTCGGTAAGCGATTTCTCGGTCTTCTGCCGTTCGGCGATATTGATTCCCCAATGCTTTAGATGCGGACCAAGCTCTGGGTCAGTTCTCTCATCATTGCAGGAGTAGCAATAAACATCGGCGGTCCCTTCGGGAGTGATAGAGCCCAGTTTGACAGCTACCGGATGCTTAGTTGATTCGAAATGGGCAAGGCCATGAGAGTTTCCACCAACACCGCCAAATTGAGCTCGCCCACAGTTAAGACTTCCGCATTGAAGACAAAGCCAAAGGTTCTCTTTCAGATCGCATGATGAGCAGTGTGCAAGGCCTGTGTTTCCCAGGAAGGCGATCAGCTTCAAAGATATCTTTATATCTACAGGGTTTAATCATACTCATAGCCTCAAGCTCTTTAGCTGTATCCTGTACCAAGCAAAGAGTGTGCTCGCAGGCTGTGATCTCTTGCTCCCATGCCTGAACTTCAGTTTGCTTTGCGAATGTCATTGCGGACATAACTCCGTCGATGACTTCAGGTAGCTATGAGCCCCAAATAAATCAGAATAGTCACCGGTGAGAAGAGTAGCTTTGAACCTACATTACCAATTGTTCTATCTACCTCCTTCTCACCGCATTCGTAACAAATGACGGTTGTATGAGTATCATACTTATCGCTTTCCATCTCAGCCTCAATAGCAAGCTTTGAAACCTTTTTCGGTGGTTCATCACGCTGCTCAGACTAGTTAGCTCCGAGTTTATCCTAATTAAGCTGAAAAATCACCTCAGGTTTTGGTTTCCTGGTCCTGCGGATGTTCAAAATCAATGGATGCTGTGTGAGTTTATTATGAAGCAATGCATGATTCCTGTCTCCTGCACATCCACCATTGAAACAAGAAAGGCAAACGTTTAATCCTTCTTGGTTATCCTGTGAGGTTGATTTTTAGTTGTGTCGTTAAGTTAAGTACAAGGTCAGGGCTTACAATCCCGTCAAAGCACTGGGTGCAATCTTCACGGTGAACGCTCTGGGTAGCTCTGGGAGCCTGTAAACCTGGCTACTTCTTGAGCATCGAGCTGCTCTACTCTAAAGCTGGGTGGAGACTTACGAGCTTCGGAGATGTGAATACAGCTCATGATGAAGGTATGATTTTAAATGATTTTAGGTTGAAAATGGCCAGTCTAAATCTTTTGATAGCTGTGAGGGGTTGTGTACAATACTAAAATAAAGAAAGCCGTGATTTGGTTCAGGACCGCGGCTCAGTAAACAACGTGGGGCTATTGCCAAGCCAGTTTACGTAGCGGGGCAATTTGGACGCCTTGCTTTCTTTGATACAAGTACATACATACGTCATAACATTGAAGCTCTAATCCTAGTAATTGTTGTTATTGGGCCACCAAGTAATGTACCCGGGGGTACCGGAAAGTGATGCAACGACTCGATTTACCACCAATTGTAACCCTAATGAAGCAACAATATATCGTATATAGAATATGTAAACAGAGTATAAAGAATTCATCAATCATATTTAAATAAAAGAAGTCAAGGTGGTTGTGAATTTACTAAGGCCTCATCCAATAGTGTAATCCCAAGCCGTTTCATCACTTTTAGGGGCCCCTAGGTACATCTTATATCACCTTACACACAGATGTACCTTAGCTTTACTAAAGTGTCATTCTTTGGGGCCTGTGGCACGCGCAACACAAAGGCTAATTGAGCACTGCTAACTAGAACACGATTTTGCTGTTTCAATACTTTTATTACTTAGAGTAGATAGCTCAAGAGTGGTTCTTCCTAAGGCTACATGTAGGTTTATAGATATCGTGATATATAGCATTCTAAATGAGGTTACCAATGTATTTATTACGTATCAATCAGGTAGTAGACAAGCACTTAATGTTTACTCATGAAATCAAGAAATTGTCGAAACACTTGTTTCTGTGCAGCTCGAATATGCTCCTCAGAGTAGCTTCCGTAAACTCCAAATCCTAAAACCTGCTTTAGTACCACAAACTCGATTGGGGTATTGATTTGGTAACTACCATGCGGGACACCCTCATATACACGCATTTCGTGCTCGATGTTGTTTGCTTGAAGGTATCTCAATCCCTCCTCCCGGAGATCGTCTGGAAAGAAATTATCGTTTTCTGTGCCCCCATCCATTTCTTTTAGTAAAAATTATTTTGATCTACATACACATCTGGGATTGTTACCAACGCATGCAAATGAAATGGGCTTCTTAACCCCCATGATATCTTCCTTACTAACTAAAGTTCCTATCACATAAATATTGTTAATTATTACTCATATTATTAGGTAAAGATATTATAAGCAAACCATGCGCAACAGCCCCTGCAATGATCAAGTCTGTTGCCGCCAATCTCAAAACATATTTGCCACCGAAACAGTATCCTACGGCATATGTTCCTAATGAAACTGTATAGTTCTTATCTCCGTACTCCTCCTTAATAGCAGCTAGTACTTTCTCAATGATTGGCATCGTGTTTTCTGCGGTATGCCGTGCAAGCCACATATCTACATTTACTACTTAGTACATGTAGTTGTATGATATAAGTAGATAAGATGGACAGCTAAGCAGACCTATCATAAAACCCTTTATCCCCTCAGCAGCTTTAAACTTAATTTGCTCAAGTAGGTCTTGTGAGTCGACATGCGAGGTTACAGTGGCGGCGTTTGGCGCAGAATCACCTAAGGGCTCAGTAATGCTTGAGGCTAAAGGTACAGACCGTGGTACCTTCAAATCTGTTATTGAGGATTTAGCCATGCGCCTTGAAGTGTCTACTTGGTATTAAGAACTAACAAATCTGGCATGGCTACGAAGTATCCTTCTCTCGCAAAATGGTCTGCTTGAAGTTGATTGGCAATTGAATTTACCCCTACACCATTGGTAAGGAGTAAAAGAAGACACGTTCCCTGACTTTCGAGATCAGAAGGCTTTGAGATGTAAATCTATATCGGCCCGCTGGAATTTAGCGTGGATTCATACACGTAGTTACAGGTTAAGTTGGAAGCTAGCTCACATCTGTCTCAGCAAGCTTCACCATTTCCTACTTATGGCAGCCCTATTGTTAACGCGGGGTTGAGCGATGAGAAATTATTCGGCTTTTTCACTTACTCCGGAAGATCTCACGAATGGGTCTATCGTCGTTTTCAAGGGTTAGCAAATGGCCCGCCTACCTCACGGGACTAAGCACTAACCAAGTGGTGGATCATTGACACAGTGATCCCCGACCCGTGGATTAGATGAAGTACCATATTCGCTGTAAGGTGGAGGTAACTCTCCCGGTAGATCTTGAGGGATAGACTCTTTAGTTGCAATTCCAGACATCGTTTGTGCAACTAGCTCTAATAAAGAAATTCTCAAGCGGGGTCCTAGAGTTTTGAGGTCTACTCGAAGCATATCAAGTATACTTAGTCATCTTTGAGTCAAACAGTGCACGAGCATCTTGATTAGTCAGCTACACGCGTACAGTCACAGCACACTCTACGCGTCTCCCTTGTCACCCGTTCACAAGCACCCTAACACCTCTCCACATTCTTCAAGACTTTAGACTCTTTGAAGAAAACAAACCTTTTACCTCGTCCTCAGCTAAAGCATAATGACCGACCACCCTTGCACCGTTGGTGCCTTGAAGCGAGTGTTTGAGTCTGATCTTCCTCCAGATCAAGTGGTTCCAAACCCGGTCTTTCAGGTCCTTCAAATCAAGCCTATTGCTGCTCAGTCCGGCACTCCAGCGCGGTAAGTCGAACATCTCTTCCACGGATAGAGCAGTGATCATTTCTAACGTCCGTTCAGGTATCGCATTGTGTTTTCTGACACAGAGAACTTCATACAGTCTATGCTCGCTACCCAGGCGAATCACCTAGTGTTATCTGGGGAGCTCGAGAAAGGCTGTTTTGTTCGTCTATCCGCTTATCAAGCTAATCAAGTCAAAGACAAGAAGTATGTCATCAACTTAGATCCTCGCACTCTATGGATTTATTGACAGGATGTAACTAGGATTTTGATAGTACTTGGCCTGGAAGTGCTCAAGGAACATGAAAAGCGAGAGAAAATTGGGAACCCGGTCTCGTTAGAGCAGAGCCCAGCTATTCGTGGGCAAACCACACCTACAAACAACGCTACAGCCCCCCCTCAACAGGCTTCTGCGACTTCGTTCTATGGGAGTAAGCCATCGGCGGCAGCTCCCCAAAGAGCTCCCGCTCAGAAGCCAAGGTACAACCCAATGAATCTTATTCAGTCGGACGTTCCTGACAGCAGTAATTAGTTCTCGTCCGGGGGGCCACGACCGCATTTACCCAATTGAGTCTCTTTCGCCATACCAAAACAAATGGACTATCAAAGCTCGCGTAACTTCGAAGTCTGATATCAGAACATACTCAAATAGCAAAGGGGAGGGTAGAATTTTTACTGTCAGTCTCCTCGACGAGAGTGGAGAGATCCGTGCTACTGGGTTCAATGATCAGGTCGACTCGCTGTACGAACTGTTTGAAGAGGGCCAGGTATATTACATTTCTAAATGCCGGGTCAATATGGCAAAGAGGCAATTTTCCAACATTAATAACGATTACGAATTAATGTTCGAGCGTGACACGGAGGTTGAAAGGGTAATATCAATTTCGATCTGGTGTGAGCAATCATGCTAACTATTATTAGTGCACCGATACGGACGACAGTGTCCCTCAGGTCCGATTCAGTTTCACTCAATTTGCAGACCTCGAGAATGTGCAGAAGGATGCCATGATTGATGTTATCGGGGTGGTTAAAGAGGTTTTCGATCTCAGCAAAACTATATCAAAGGTCTCTCAAAAGCCCTACATGAAACGCGACTTAACTCTTGTCGATAAGTCCAACTATCTTGTCCGTTGCACAGTGTGGGGCAAAGTTGCCGAGAATTGGGAAGTATCTGCGGATGAAATTGTAGCCTTCAAGGGGATCAAAGTCGGTGATTTTGGCGGGCGCTCGTTGAGCATGTTACACAGTTCAACCATGTCGATTAACCCTGATATCGACGAAGCCCACATACTTAGAGGCTGGTATGACGGACAAGGCCGTGGAGAGACTTTCCAAAGCCATCAAGGGCTGTCAAGCATGGGCGCGGCTGGAGGAAGGAAGGACCTCATGAAGAATTTGGCGCAGATTAAGGAAGATAATTTTGGCATGGGACAGGACCCAGATTACTTCACGACCAAAGCAACAATTGTGTACATCAAGCAGGATAATTCCTATTATCCTGCTTGCATGGGCGAAAATTGTAATAAGAAGGTTTTGCAGGTGGATGGTGGGTGGAGATGTGAGAAGTGTGATATAACATACCCTAAACCTCAGTACAGGTACAGTTATAGCTTGAGCCATTAAATTCACCGTCTTTTGGTATTAATCTGACATTTGAACAGGTACATCATGACTCTTTCATGCAATGATGCCTTTGGGCAAGCATGGCTCAGCTGCTTCGACGAAGTCGGTAGGATGATCATGGGAAAAACTGCAGACGAGCTTCATGAGCTTTCCGAGGACAACATGTCCGACGAAAATAACAAGGCGTACCTGAACATCTTCTCGGAAGCTAACTTCAAGACTTATATCTTCAGGTGTCGGGCTAAGCTAGACACATATGATGGTCAGCAGAGAGTTAGGTATCAGGTTCTAAGTGCAAACCCGGTAAATTACGCGGCAGAGGCGGCAAGATTGGTGGAGCAGATTAAGCTATATTCGATGAATTAGAGGACATGTCGACGGAAGTCTTTTAGTTAGATGGCCATATGCAACGAAATAACGGTAGAAAATATTATTAATTTGCTACCAAAATTTTCGTCTAGGATGATTGGACCAATATCAAAATTTTGTTCTAGCATTGCTTGTAAATACACCCAAGAAAGTATATATGCAGTAAGTCAAGTAGGTACAGGAATAGGTCACAGCCACTAACCGCAGGCCTAGGCCGTGTCCTATTGCGACCGAATATCATAATACGGGTCCCCCAATGTCAAATTTTCAAAACCCACAAACTGCTGAGCACAGTGACATTGTGTACCTGTCTACAGGAAATAAGCATAATACATGGCGTAAAAAAGAAAAAAAAAACATAATAAGCAATTCAAGTTGCGTGACCCATTCCTGTTTTTCTGTACCGAAGGTCAAGGAGATAAGATTGATAACAGAGGGCTAACCCTATCACCACAACTCACACCCTCCACAGTCCCAACCACACCGCAACTCGCAAATTTGACACCACATCTGTCAAACATCCGCCAATCTCGCGAATTAATCCCGTCAACAACAACACAAGCAGCCCGTCACTAATATCAGCACAATGGGGTAAGCATACCGGATACTCCCCGTCAAAATCGCGAGCAGAAGATTTGATACAATTAGGCGGGGTTCGCTGACCGATCTTTTTGGAAAATTACAGTATCGATCTTGATCACAGGAGGCCCTCGCACCACCGTAAGGTTCGTTTTTTTCTCGTTATAAGTTGGGTTGGAGAGTGTTGGAAGATGGTTAGCCAGCGAGTATTGAAATACTAATGGCAATTTCCTAAACAGGCGCCCAAGTCCGACAATGTTTACCTGAAGCTTCTTGTGAAGCTGTACAGGTTCTTGGCCCGTACGTTTTAATATTCTCGACAAAAAAGTCAAGATTTAAAGGATTGACTTGTGATTTTCAATAGGTCGTACCGACAGTGCCTTCAACAAGACCATCCTCCGCCGTCTGTTCATGTCAAAAATCAATAGACCCCCGGTCTCCATTTCTCGCATCATCAAGAACGGCGCCAACCCTCACGCTACTCACAACAATGACAAGACCGTCGTCGTTGTCGGCACTGTCACTGACGACAACCGTCTCCTCGAGGTTCCTAAGCTCACTGTTGCTGCCCTGCGATTCACAGCCACTGCTCGTGCCAAGATCGAGGCTGCTGGGGGTGAAGCTCTTACCCTTGACCAGCTTGCGTTGAGGGCGCCTACTGGATCCAACACTCTTCTTATCAGAGGACCCAAGAACGCCAGAGAAGCCGTCAAGCACTTCGGAATGGGCCCCCACAAGCACAAGAAACCGTATGCCCCCCTCGCTCAGATTGGGTATGGTTTGTAAAGTAGCTGCTAACATCTTGGGGATATTTAGCTATGTTGAGTCAAAGGGCAGAAAGTTCGAGCGTGCTCGTGGTCGCCGTCGGTCTAGGGGTTTCAAGGTTTAAACGAACAATTAAAAAAAAGTTATTTCTTTCTTTTTCACGGCACGGCTTCAACAAATCCAAAACAATCTACAGTGTACTATCTGGAATCCATAGGTGGTGGTGGAAGCGGCAGGGAGTCCAAAAAGGGAGAAAACTACTCTGCAATACCACTTTCTCTTTGGTTGTGTCGTGGTGTTCGGTTTGGGAATTGATGGTACGGAATCGTATTTTTTTCTTCTTTTCTTTTCTGCTGTTGCTATTTATGGTTTCTTGCCTTGCAACCGGTAGACAGGGAATGATAAAGGCACTGGTTTGAATTTGGGTTTCGTGATCATTGTTTCTTTCTTTCTTTGAGGGTGTCTGGAGTAGCATGTGAAATTGGCCTTTTTTTAGCTCCTCCGCCTGCCCTTTTTAGATCCAACAAATCTAGGTGAATAGCAGCCAAAATTCAGGATTGCAATAAATTCACATGTCACAGAAAGCTACGCTTGAGCTCTGCGATCTCAATCGTTCGATTGTTAGGTTAGATATATCTACAGACCGATATTACATCGATATTTCCTTTATTAATTGAGATACCCCCTACTCATAGATTATCACTCGTTCTAATTCGATGTTTGCATCATCCCCATGAATCCCCACCCAACTCCTATAAGTTCTTAATAGAGTTTAATAGCAGTTATGCGTTCAGATCCTGGGTCTCGTGGAACCTTACTCGGCGGGATCGTTGGGGACAGACACTATAACAACAATCATAGTAAATCACTCGATGTAATATTACGTATCAGTTCTCATATGTTGCTGTTGTTGATGATTCATGTAAATGTAGCCACATAGAGTTAGGCTAATAATATACATGTAGCTGCATCTTCAAGCAAGTGCTTACATTGAAGGTAAGTACTATTGTACGTTTAAGAAGTTGACTAAACCTACATGTATGAGACTTTTAGGTGCTATAACAAGCCAGAGAGAAATTCATGAGAACTTGGGTAAGTTTGTTGGTTAATGTATATGTAGTTATATGCATCTTATTGGGTTGTAAAAAAAAAAAAAAGGAAGGAGAGGGGGCTATGATGCCTAGGCCTGGAACCAGAGACGCGATTGCGACCATCTCTGTCGACATTTGAAAACAAAAAATAAACAGCATGAATTCGCTACTGTATTCCTGTCAGTACTGCTCTGGTAATGTACTAAGAATACGATATTCATATAGTATTCTTCCTACAATGCCGGTTTAATTTAGCATATATATGTCACGAAATTCCGCAGTCTCATGATTGTGATTGTAATTACCATTGCCATATATATATATATATATATATAAGGATTAACAGCAGTCACATATATGTACAATCGTCATGATTGATACCGTGGTTCTAAAAGATACATCGGGGGTGCACCTATATGCAGGACGTACGCATATATTCTAAGCCTGTAATATAATCTCATTTCAAAGCTAATCCGTACTCAGCAAAGAGGAAGTAGTGCTAGAGAAATATTAGGCTTACAAAGCGGGATAGCGATAGATCTTAGTCATATTTAAAAAAAAATTCTAGCCCACTTCTTAGCCTAGGGACCCTAGGCCTCATGGGCTTGAACCATTTTTATAGGCGACTCATACTTTTTCTATCCTTTCTCAACCACGTTTACCCATCAGCTTGTAGTTGTTCCTCGGTCATATCTACATAACCGGAATTAACGTGTATTATAAGCTAGATTGGGTTATAGAGTGTGTAAATTGAGTCTAATTCTGACTTCCACGTGCCCAACCTGGCGAGGTGTATATAGCTGTACGTATAACTGGGAGTTGGACTGCCGGGTAGGGGCTACAGAATACAGATCTAAATGATAGGTATGTACATGTATGTCCGTAAAATAAGAGAAACAGTCATAAGGCGAGAGGTTGGGAATCATGCTGCATGCCGATCACGGCAAAATATTCTTTTGTCGAGCCAGCAGTCACAAGCCATCACTCGCGTCAATTTCCTGATTACATGTGCGTGCATGTAGCTTTCTAGTAGCTAATGAATGCTAAATACATGTATATGAGTGATAAGAGGTACTAGGGTGTAGCGAAAAGTGATCAGAATCTGATAAGACAATTATAGGTATTCACCGCAACATTCACTTATCAGGTTCTGATCACTTACCCTCAACACCCGGTACATGTATGTAAGTACATGTAATATTGATCTTAACAGCAGGCCGTACGAGCCTGAAGTCTTTGCTTGAGTCGGCATAACATAAATCGTGTTACGGCTTATTATATATACATCTCGCTGACCAGAATTAATCGCATCAGAGTCTCTTCCTCTCTTTCTCTTATTTAAAGCTACAATCACGAGTATCTTTCAATCGTAAAAGCAAATCTTATTGCTAAGCCTCAATAATAAATGCGTCTTGTGACAGGGAAAAGGAATATGAATAACAAAATAGGATACAAATAGCAATACAAGAAAGACGAGAACAGGAGAAAACAACAAAGGAAAGGAAAGTTTAAGGCGGTCGCGGAGCACGGGTATAGGGTCCCTGTCCATAAGCGAAAAAATCCCTACCTACATGACAAGATCTCTTAGTGACTGTTAATAGCCTCATACCTGAGCTCTCTTCCGGCTCCCCAGAAATGGAATATACATGTAGGTATGAATGTGGTTATAGTAAACAGAAAGACGAATAATTGAATATACATTGTTGATATAAATCATTCAAAGTACAAAGAAAAGTGAAGAAAAGTGAAGAAAAGTGTTGTAGAAAGTAAACAGCACCAGTGCTGAGATACTTGTAACCAGCCTTCGTATATATAATAAGGCAGTCTAAGTCGATCAAATAAAGAAGTTACAAAATAAAACGAAGAATTATCAACCCAACCGAAAGCGCCATGACCAAAATGCACGAAATATGTCCCAAGAAAGAGCGAGTCAGCCAAGACAGGTAAGAAAGGCAACGAAGGAGGGTGGTAAAAGAATATGAACGCGCTGAGGGCACAGCTTAAGTCTACATGCATTTAAAGCGAGAAACGAGCAAGAAAGAGGATCCGAAATAACTATATAGGAGAAGATGGGCAAAGTAGATATGTATCAACCGCAAAAAGGGAACCACAAAAGGGAAATCGAAACTGGGTATCAATCACAAGTAAAATCAGAAAGCCGCAACCCCAAACCGTATACCAAACCCATCACAAAAGAGATCCAAGAGGACTAGAATTGAATCATGACACAGTGGAACAGCTGCATTCACTACAACCCCATCCTAACATCCAACCCACGATTGCCCAAACGATACCGCTGCCAAAAAGATACGCCCATACACGTGTGAACAAGATATCGTATGCCCCCTCTATATTTCTTATCTGGGTTTGTTCCAAAAAGTCGCTCAGCAGAGTCTCAAGGTCTGTATCTGTTACCACATACGAATTGTGCCTTGAGAGAACGGCAGGCGAAGGCAAGCACGACGAAATTCCGGATTTCGACGGGTCAAGATCTAGGCCAGCAGGGCGTTTCCTGAGTGTAGGCGGAGGTGTAGGAGGTAATTCGAATGTGTGTGATTTTGACGCAGAGCCTGGAATCATAGGAGAGAGTGGTATTCCAAAGGAATCTCCATCTGTGTCGATGATGACCCTACTGTTTTTGCGTGAATGTCTCAGTGAGACGAAGGGCACTGAAGACGAGGGTCTATGGAAAGAAGTAACGAGACGGGGAGTCCCGGGACAGGATGTGTTAAAACCCATGGCGTTTGCTATCGATAGATTTGTTGACGAAATGCTAGATCTTATTTCTCCTTTTCCCAATTCTCCGTCCTCCTCCTCCTCCTTGATCTCTGCAGGTGGTTTTAAAGTGCCAAATTGTCGCAGTGGCCCAGTAGGTGAACTAACTGCGGCCTCAGCTTGTGCCTGTAAACCAGCAAGAAGCATTGATAGCCTCTGAAAGGCAACATCATTTTGTCCGGGTTCCTCGTCCTCCTCTTGTTCCACTGTCTCCTGTATGTCCTTCACATTCTCCATAAACCCAAACTTCCTCGATAATGAATCCCGCGGCGATGTAAAAAGGAGACTGTTTGGTGTGCTCTGCCATGTTGAAGACAATGAGTTCAAGGAGAAACGCTGTGAAGTCACTGATGACGCGGTTGTTGGTCGGCTGAAATAAGTCACTCCATCATCCCTATCCAAATCCTCATCGGCAACAGACGCACTCGATGAAGGCGGTAATGTATCTGGAGTAATCACATCTTCGCGGATTATATGTTGATTCCCTAAAAGGTCTCCTTCAAATCTATCTAAGGCTAGCCGTGTACTGTGTTTGCACACAGCTTAATCAGCGGCCCCTCTGGTAGCACGACAGGCGACAAAAAAAAAGGGGGGGGGGGGGAACAATACCTGCTCAACAATGTAGCTAAATCCTCATCATCACCGATCCCGTCCGCATTCAATCGCAATAGCGATTTTAGCCCAGTCAAGTTCTGAACTAATGCTTCTCGCGACACCTCCATCTCTTGTACAAACATATGCCAAAAGGACGAAACTCGAGTAATAGCTAATAGTAATAATAAAGGAGCGACTGGTAGTAGAGTTATGTATAAGGTTGAATTTTGAGAGAGAGTGTGTGTGAAGGAAGTCAAGCTTGTTCTATATTTCTGCGCCCCACCAGCGCTGTCAAGAGAGGAGTTGGCGGGTCATGGTTCTCACAAGGTAAGGAAGAAAGACAGGAGGTGTAAGTGGAGGAGAGATGAGGTCCATGCGATCGATGCGCAATCCTTGTCAGGGTCCTTAAGCATCCACCCACCACTCACAGCCCACCCACCTGCAGTGCATACAACAGTCAGGGAACTCTAGCCCCCTTTCTCCACCACTCCCTGGAATGGACCCAACCCCATACATGCTCAACGCGAGACCCGCGCATATGACGTGAGCTGCGAGGAGGATCTGATCTGAATCTAGAACGGTAAAAAGAAAAAGTCTAACTCGGCCGTTTTGCGGCTCACCCTGTCTAATGTTTAAAGGTAAGATACACAAGTAACAAGAGACAACATTTAAGAAATAGAGGCTCACAGTACGCACTGCAGTCTAATTACAACAGACATAAAGATTTCTCTAGTTAAGAAAGTACTCTTGTATTCTCCCGGCTTAAGTGATTGCAGGAAGGATTTGGCATCTCCATCGAAGTGATATCAGCAGTATCGGGGTAATTGTGGAGAGGAAAACGTGGACGAATGTTGTTGAGTCCCCGCCACGCTGGGGTGGGTGGACCAGTGGCTTTTGCAGGTGAAGCCTGAAACGCTTCTGCAAACACCATACAGAAAGCGCCAATCCTTTGACATGGCTCCAGTTATTGTCATTATTTTTGGACATAATCGATATCACTATTCGGCAAAACCGACTGCATATATCTAGAGAGCTGCTTGGTAGTAGAGATCTACGTAAGGTGGGGTGTTTACTGGGGCATCCACCGATGTTTGGAGAGAGCATACCATGCGCATGTGCTTCTAAAGTAGAGCAACTACTACATACAGTACTTAAATGTACCTATATAGTATACATACATGTATCCATATAATCTAGTCTTTATGCTTCTTCAGATCGCCAGATGACCCTGGGAGCATCAATCAAAGCTGAGTACATGTACCAGTGTCAAAGGGAACCCTGACCCACATGCGTTTATTTATTTGCACCCGTGGATAAGAAATGTGGACCTGAAGGCTGAATCACTCGCTACAACTAGATCATGGTACCTGCTAGGCCACGTGCGTTGGAAACCAGCACCCTCTGCGTACATGTAATAATATCTACATTTACCCTTTTAACATATTGCTACACTCCAGGACTACTACACCGGAATATCAGCCCTCCGAGACAAAGACACCGATTTGACCGGGCATCTCTTTCCTTAGGTGGCGATTCGTAGACAGCAGACAAGCGATATCGCGATAAGAGCGGCACTGTGCTATGTATGTACATGTATGTAGGTTACAGGCACCATTGTGATCCTGGCCCTATGATGCCTCCACGCATGACCCCCCGCACTCTGTCACACAGTGTATCATATCATTGTCAGATAGTCATCTCGGTCTCTACTAGTACTATTCTACCTATTCCATCCCATTCTCCCCTCACTTCTCATCTCCTCCCTCCATATATGTACGTAGGATAGAATAGTTACATCCAACCGCTCTATTATCGCATCTAGCCAACCCGCTTCGTTTCTTCGCCGGCTCTCTGCATCTAGTTCCTTCTCCGTACACACGTACTGGTCTGTGAAATAACTCGTCCCTACAGAGAACTTTGTCATCTGTTTTCAGCATTACACAGCTTCTCTCCTACGTCGGCAACTTCAAAAGAAAGTAGACTCCCAGAATAAGCGCAAGGATGAAATACTCAAATTTCATATCGTCCATCGAGACTCCTTTCTACTACTCCCTTGCCAACCACAAGATCGAATATGATAAGCTTGATGACTCGCCACGGAGAGTGCTTGGTCAATATGTGCCTTGCAGAGCAGAGATGCAGATCCACGGCAACGCTCTGGTGGCCGACGAGTAAGAGTTTTAAACTTCACTATTTATTAATAAAAAGTGCTATACTTACTGTAGTCCTGTAATAGGGTTGGCAAAGACTCATGTAGAGCCGAAGGAATGATCAAAAACTTCAATACTATTGAAGAGTTTAAGAAAGTCAATAGGGCAGAGCTCTTGCAGAAAGTTGCACGCACGGTAATCACTCCATCTACATACGCGCTCATAAACTATATGCTTATACCGATGAAGATTTGGGATGCCATAGATGATGGATCTATCTATTCAGCACCATCTTTGCTGGCATCATTCCTAATACTCTCTTACGCGGATTTGAAAAAATACAAATTTCACCATCTTTTTGCGTTCCCTGCATTTGTATCTACCCCTCAATGGTCCGTTACCGGGCCTGTTGATAGGTTTGACGCCCAACAGACCTCCACGCTAGTAGATGCAGTCAATGTCTGGAGATACAGCGCGGATTCTAGGCAGCGGGGCTTCTTTCTGGTTAAGCGGGATGAGGGTGCGTGGAGGATTGGCGCACTGGGGGATTTTGAGAGAGGGTTTTTTGGAGAAGACGTGGATGAGGAGGATCGTTATGTTGCGTTTGTGGATCCATGTGCTTACGACGAGTATCCTGGGTGGCCCTTACGGAATTTATTGATGCTTGTTCGCAAAAGGTGGGGATGGAAGAAGGTTAAAATCCTCTGTTATAGGGATGTCCACAGAGAAAGATATGAGCCAAAGAGCTTTATCATGGATGTAGAACTTGAAACAACCGATGTTGAAGGAGATCTTGCAAAAATGAGCTTGGGTAAGTTCCGCTTAATTCTGATGAGAAGTAACGATTTCCTAAGGGCGTGTTTCAATAGATGAAATGCCGCCAGTAGTAGGCTGGGAGAAAGGCGACGATAATAAGATTCGACCAAAAGTTGCCCACCTATCGGCGTCTATGGATTCGAAAAAGTAAGTTTTTCGGCTTCAGTTTATCAAGTAATGCAAGTGTAAGACATGCTAATTGCGTCCATAGGCAAGCAGATATTAGTGTTGATCTCAACCTTAAACTCATGAAGTGGCGGATCGCACCAGATCTAAATCTAGACAGTATCAAAAAGACCAAATGCCTTCTGCTCGGCGCTGGTACCCTAGGTTCATATGTTGCCCGAGTTTTGCTTGGTTGGGGAGTCCATAAAATCACCTTTGTCGATTCTGGCACTGTTTCCTTCTCAAATCCAGTCCGGCAACCCTTATTCACCTTCGAGAATTGTATTGGGGGGAAGACAAAAAAGGCCACCCAGGCTGCAGAGGCTCTCAAGGCTATATATCCAGGAGTGGACGCGGAAGGGTTTGATATGACCGTACCAATGGCAGCCCATCCATTTTCCGATGCACAAGAAGCAACCATTAAGAAAGATTATGAAACGCTTAAGAAACTTTTCGAAGAACACGACGCAATCTTTCTATTGATGGATACTAGGGAGAGTAGATGGCTACCCACAGTTATGGGGAAAAGTATGGGGAAGATCGTGATGAACGCCGCTCTTGGATTTGATAGCTACGTTGTTATGAGACATGGGGTCAAACTCGAAGAGGTTGAAGGACAAAAGACTGGAGAGGAGTTAGGTTGTTATTATTGCAATGATGTTGTGGCTCCGGGAGATGTATTTAAACCCATATTCCCCAAATACCTATTGATTTACGAAACTAACCAATACTCTATAGAGTCTGACTGATAGGACCTTGGATCAGCAATGTACTGTCACCAGACCTGGCCTTGCGCCGATTGCGAGCGCTCTCTTGGTAGAAACACTTGTCTCAATTCTTCAACATGATCTTGGGTACGTAAACATTCACCAGATATGCTTGAATACGCATCTAATAATTTTACTAGACCTGCTGCCCCAGCACCTGACACATCAAAAGAAGACCGTGGTAGCCATCCCCTGGGCCTTATCCCGCACACAATTCGTGGCTTCCTGGCAAATTTTTCGAGCATGATGATCAAGGGCCGCGCATACGACTGCTGTTCAGCGTGCTCAGAGCCTATTATTAAAGCCTATCGGGAAAATGAGTGGGATTTTATTAAGAGGGCACTAAATGAGAAGGGATATGTTGAAGAGCTCAGTGGTCTTGCAGAAGTGCAAAGAAGGGCAACAACTGTTGCGGAAGGTAGCGAGCTCGATTGGTCTGATTCAGAAGAAGATGCAGCAAACGCGTAGAAGCATAGTCTGTAGTTAGATGGAGTTTTTAGCATGCAGATTTTTTCTTTCCGTTTCAGGTTTTCTTTATTAGCATACCGCGAGCGGATTGTCTCCAGAGCTCTTAATTTGAGTTTTTACGTCGGATAGTGTTCATACACTAGTTCATACTCTACACCATCGTTTCTTGTGCATCTGTACTGACGGACTTAAGGTCTACCTATCCCATATATATATTTTTATACATATCGTACTAGGGGCCGGCCACATCGCAACCGCGGGTCATTACTATCACATTAGGAAATGACTTCCACCTTGTGAGCTTTGGCCCCACCCACTTAATGTTGCGCAAGTTTGGTCTTCCAATTGATGTCAGTTAGTAATAACTATTTATAGTACATGTACCTTCCCTAGGGCCTCGAGTTGCTCCTACCTACACATGTACTTACATGTATCTACATGTTATGGGTTCGAATACTAAAGAAATGAAACCTTAATTTGCCCCCCCCCCTTTCTCCTGCTTAGCCCCTACTCAGCCAATGATACCTTTGGTCCTTCTCCCTACCCATCTTTTATTTTCAATAACCCAATGAGCCTTTTGTGTCCTGCCTGGGAGTTACCACCTCGTAACTCCATAAACTAGCTCAACAGCAAGGTCACTACCCGTGACAGACAAGATACTGTTGGTACCGGAAGATCACAGCGTCCATGCTCATGAAGTAGACAATAGTGGTCTACCTCAATAATATTATTGAGTCTATTAAGGTCCAACTAACCCGCAATAAGACTGATACATTTTGCAGCCTGTGGTTGGAAAGATACCCGTCTTTCAGCCAAACCACACCGAAGACGGTGAAACACACTCGGACAGGGCAATTAGTCTTGGTTCGGGCGGCGCGTAAGTAATCCAATTGGGTCCCTGTGCAACCGTGCACTTAGATGAGCCAAGACAAGATTTGCTTTTTTGCTAATGATACGGTCCTAGTAAAGAAGAGAAGACAGGATGGAGATATGATCAAAATTGCTTTAGAATAGCTACAATTGCTGGGGGGTAAGGGGGAGAGGAGATGAGAGGAATGGGGAGGGGAAAATTGTCATTTCAGGTATTGTCGTAATCTAACCGGCTGCATCCAACCCAATAAACTATGGTTGCGTCATAAGGTATCACTCGGTAATTCTGTAGAAATCCTTCGACTGACTAACTCGTTATCTATACTTTATGGATTCAGGCAGAAAGGATAAGCCAGCTAGCTATTTACCGCGGGTCTATATGAGATCAAACAAATAACTCTTATCAGCGGCCTCCTTGGTCTTTCCGGCAGTGTCTAAACCGGGTTGTGGTGGGTTTGTTCATAAATGGATAATTAGTGCAGCGCTTTCAAGGTGTCTTTTGCATACGCCCTTGTCTTTTCTAAAGCAGTAGTCGTTTTCGTTTGTTGTATACAATGCCAGGACAATTGACCTCAAAAGTCCAGACACCCTTTAACCTCCTGTAGCCCCAATATTTAGTAATAAAATTGTATTAGAAACTTTGAACCCTGCTTTCATCCAAATTGGATGATATCTAGACGAAACAATCAACATAGGGTGCTAGGACGTCACCATCTCAGTCAAATTACTGAATAACCGCCAACTATTCTACACCGGGAGTGTTGTTATTATGGCGGTGTGTACAACTAGAAACACCCTTTTGACCGCCCCCCGTGTAGTCGGTGGCCGTCATTTTGCAAAACAGCTTTCTTATCAATCCCGGTACCGTCTTCAACCCTCTACTTTGCGCCCTATCGTGCGAAAATTACCTATTTAACCACCTTTCTGTATTCAATACGGTTCTGGTCGAGGCTCCAGAGCGGACGGATTCATTGTATTGAGTCTCTCAAGTCAGCCCTCTAGAAACATTATTAGAGAAGGCTAGTTTTCTCCAACAAGACCCACGCCCCCTTCCCATGAAGTAGTAAAACCGTCCTAGAGCCACAAAACTTGGACGTAAAGTAGGCGTTGTAAAAGTCGCCCATGGGTTGTTTCGTGGAATTCGAATAATGGGAGGGTTGCTGTAATGTATTAGTGTCGGGCAATCCTCCACAGTTCTAACCTTACTAAAGGTTTAAACCTACTAGGTGCTCGACAATCCGGGAGAACAAAGTATGAGAGCTAACTAT
Source organism: Morchella sp. 2016-103 (assembly GCA_024713925.1). Classification (NCBI taxonomy): domain Eukaryota; kingdom Fungi; phylum Ascomycota; class Pezizomycetes; order Pezizales; family Morchellaceae; genus Morchella; species Morchella sp. 2016-103. Next base: position 2,789,939 of record JAMGZF010000002.1, read on the forward strand.
CAACTTAGTTCCCTGCCGATACCAACAACAGCTGAACAGACTGGAAGAAAACCCCTGCAGTTTTCGTTTGGTACCAAAAGTATATTTGTTGGCCGTTCATTACTATTCCTTGAAGGAGATATTCCTAAATCACTTTGGGTGGTCATATTGGGTCGAACCAACGTTGCAACATTTGGATAGACCCAACGGCTCAAATTCGAGCGGCAGAGGTGGGAGAGGTCTAGTTTTGCGCACTGCGACCCTTATGAAACATTTGCTCAAGGAAAAGTTGTGTCACGGATTAGATATCTTGGGAGCAAGACTGAACCGAGTTGCGGGTACAGTTGTCATTCCTACCATCTTTTATTATGGTTCATTTTATTCTGCATGTACGCGTACCTTTTAGCATGCTAATTGGCCTACCAACTTGAATGGGTCAGGATCAACTTGTTCTATCCGAAACCTAATTTGGGTTAACGCAGAATCGAACCTTACGGTAATCCCTTCCACTTCCCGGATCTAGGGCTAAAGAAGGGGAGAGGGTAAAAATGCATTTGCACTCTATGGCTGAGATCAATAGAATTGGTCGGGGTACAGCTACCACGACTAAACCTCCCAATCTCTAATATACATCTCACTAACGGCAAAGAATTATTGTATATACCAGAGAATGGTAAGCCCAACTTTTATAATCTAATCAGGGAGATTGACTTTGTTCAGGTTTGATCCCAAACGTTAAACGGCTTATTTAAAAACAACGTGAAGCTACATACATGGCATTTCTAGCAGCCTCCACCCCCTTAAAAGATACATGCAGCTACACAGCCATTGTGGTCATTGAATGAACATCAATAGCTCGCTTTTGACATGCACTACGTAGAATGGGGCTCCAACGGGGCTCCAATGGGGCTCCTAAGCATACAATTTTTCTTTAATTGAGTTCCTGGTAAACCCTAAATGTACGATTTCTCCGCCTTGATTGGAGTTCCTCTTAAACACTACCATCTGTCATTGCTTTCATCAAACGACACAATCATTCTCAATTTTCTTTACGGCTGTTTTTCACGAGAAATCATTGCATATCCGATCATCACTATGTGTACAGAGAGTGAGTACTTCTGCGGCCTAGCTTTCATGACAATATCGGGTTTGATCTGACAACCAGATGTTTAGACGCCCCTATTTATCTGGTAAGAAGTTATAAAGACTTAGTTGATCAGCCCGAACATCCCGATCTTACAGGACCACCAACACCTGGCCGAATCTACTTCACTGGTAGAATTACAACTTCACTATCACTAGAACAAAAGATCCGTACTGGTTCTTCCAACCCGTACTCCCGCAGGAAAAACCAGAAATCTCGTCCTTGGCTTGTTCTAGAGGTGAATGATGATGGTTCATTTGTTGTCATGTAAGTATTTCACCATCTTACATTTCTAGATTTCTTGCAGGGCTTCAGCTGATGTATATGTTTTTGCCTCCTCTATAGATCATTAACAACCCGCAATAACCTTGTCTGGAAAGGCCTCAAAGAAAAAGATGCCTATTCGTTTCTGCCACTAGGCACGACACCAGGGTATAAAGGGCGTGATAATGTGGAACTTCTATCCAATGTCTACGGGATTTTCAAAGGGACATCTCTTATATTTCTCGAAGTAGAGCAAACCGTCCATTGTGATTCTTTAGGCCACTGTATCGGGGAGATCACAGCTGGCGGTCTTGACCTAGTACTCAGAGAACGAGAAGCATACAAACTTCGAGCCTTAGTGGAAGTGGAGGAGAAAAAAGCGCGCGACTCCGCTGAACGAGAGAACCACAGGCTGCGCGCCTTTGCAGAACACGAGGCACAGAATTTACGCATTTTAAAGGAACGTGAGGCACAGAGATTCCGCATTTTGCAGGAACGACACGAGTATGGGCTACGAATTTTGCAGGAACATCAAATCAACCAAGGTAGAATTTTCAACAGTCCGCCGCGGCCACAGCATACACGTAATAACTCAGAAGGGCCCGTCGTACATTGCAGAAACCACCATCACAGTGAGCATAACTGGAGAGAGAGGGGTGAAGAGGGTTTCAGATGGGGCCAGTGAGGGAACCTTAGGGTTTGTTGGTCGTATATGTTCTTGATAGTCCATACACCATAAGAATTGTATTTCTCGACCGGTAAACTTTATGCGTTGGTATATAGTATATTGGTATCTATCGCTTCTTAGTAGATCATACATACGTGTATGCATTTGCAGTATCTCCTGTTCATTGATAAGGAAAATCCGGCGGCAAATGCATATATACGTACATGTACTAATATACAATGCAATAAAGATCATTTTACTAATGTATTGTATTTGATCGTAAAAAATAGATGATTGCGCCACTAATTTTTTCTGCACAGATCCATCATAATCTTGTCAGATAACAAAACATGTAATCATGATCATTGGCATTGTTAGTAGAGGAATTCGTCTCAGCCGAGGCTAGCCATGCATGACGTTGAAATTCCTCTATTTGGCTAAGCCCTCGTGGAGTTATGCATTACTTAAGCACATAATACTAACCGAAAAATCTTGGTAGACATCAGCGAGCGCGGCCCCTCAGCGAGCGTTCACCTCGATTGATCCCGAACTATGGTCAGTCTTGGCTCACTAATTATAAAGAATCTATTCCCGCGGCCGCCGAACAGATGTCTTCTAGTCTATACCTACATGTACTTTCGACCAATACATGAGCAATCTCCCCTCCGGCTACCCCGCTAGAATAAAAACTCGTCATATAATAATTTAACAATTTTCACTTTAACTCCGGCACCATGAGTGCGTATTCATAAGTCCCTGCAGCCGGCTGTTTAAGTGACAGAAAACAATCAAGCTTTGAAGTACCTAGATACAGCGGATGATTAGCCTCCCTAAAAAAAATCCAGTGGCGCTAAATCTCAAACATCAAACCCCCACTTACAACATATCCCACTTCATTCAATTTTCTGGTGCAAGTACTTCCTCTTTCCGCTCCCATAATCTCCAGCACCTTGACCGTTCCCACGGAGCTTGTATTTATAGATCATTAATCCCTCTAGGCCTACTGGCCCTCTAGCATGGATCTTATTCGTTGAAATTCCGACTTCCGTCCCAAACCCATAACGAAACCCGTCCGCGAATCTTGTGCTAGCATTCCAGAATACCCCAGCAGAATCAACAACGTCCATGAACCTTTCCGCAGCCTCTTTTGACTCGGTCAGGATACCATCAGTGTGACCTGAGCTGTGAGTATTGATGTGAAGGATGGCTTCCTCCAGAGATGAAACGACTTTCACCGCGATTGTCAATTCAAGGAATTCCGTATGATAGTCTTGCGGTGTAGCGTCCTGGATAATGGCCTTCATTGTAGCCGGAAGATCGGAGGATTCCAGAGATTGCTTTGAGGACGAGTCACAGCGCAGAGAAACGCCAGCCTGGAAAAGAGCCGAGGCAATCTTCGTGAGTACAGTCTTAGAAATCGATTCATGGACGAGCAGTGTTTCTACAGCGTTACAAGCTGCGGGATAGTCCGTCTTTGAGTCCAACACAACTTTTACAGCCTTTTCTTCGTCGGCATCTTCGTGGATATAGATAGCACAGAGACCATCTGCATGCCCCATTACCGGAATTTTGGTATTATTCTGGATGAACCGTACCAGCTCATTGCTGCCTCTAGGGATAACAAGATCGATGTATCGGTCTTGACCAAGGAGCGCACTTACATCCTCCCGGGTTTCGACTAATTGGATTGCACCTGGAGGAATTGAGGTGGTTCCAAGCGCGGTGGAAACTACTCGAGCAATGGCAGCAAAAGACTGCGTGCTTTCTTTCCCGCCCTTCAATATAGCCGCATTACCACTCTTTAGTGCTAAAGCAGTGATGTTCGCGATGACTTCCGGTCTGGCTTCAAAGATGACTAGTAATACACCGATTGGGGACGTAACTCTATAAAGGTCGAGTCCGTCGTCCAACTTAGTAGCTAAAGTGACCTTTCCAACTGTTACAGTAATATTTTGTTAGGGATTGAGTTATAGCGTAGTTAAACTGAATTGATTGGTCTTCACCTGGATCCTCCAAATCTCGCACATCCAGGATTCCCTGTAACATATCCTCCCATTTCCCTAGCTTGCTTAAGTCCAATCTTTTTATCATACTCCTACTCAACTTCCCAGCATCCGCTTGCTCCTCTGCCGCTGCCATATCTTTTATGTTTGCTTCGAGTATCTCATTCTTTGCAGCCTGGAGATGTTCGTAAATAGCAGTCAATGCAGCATTACGCTCCGAACCAGCAACTGCCTTCAGGATGTACGAGGCCGAGGAGGCGGTCCGAGCAATGCCCTCTGCGGTGGAATTTGTTGACGCCATTATGTTTTGAGGGCTCAATAACAAGTGAGCGTGGTTTTCAAACTTGAAGGTATCCATTCGCGCAAATCATTTAATAGGATCGACGCTGAAGGAGCCCCGCAGTGCAGTGCATGGGTTAGGGCTGCAGGAGGGGCAGCTGAGTCATACTGCGACCGCGGGGTCGACTACACTATTAGCTTCTTGGCGGAGGCTGAGAGCGTCTACCAACCAACCTTAAGCAAGCTGCCCCACGCTGGACCTTTGTCAAACCACTGAACTCCGCATCGCACATCATCAACTAACAACACTATTGCTTCTATTTTATACTTACTGTTGCTGCGTTATCTTCGGACATGGAGAAGCTTGTTGATGCCTTCCTCACCTTCCCATCATCTCAAAATCTCTCGGACCAGGAGCTCAACAAGCAGGCCGCTACTCTTATCAACACCTTAAATAAGACCCCTGCCGCCACACTTGCTTCAAATTCCAATGGAACAGATCTCTTGACTATCCTTGATCCCGCTGTCAATAGCTTGGTCTATCTATATGTCTTGTATGTCTACTAGTCTTTAAGGGGAATTTACGAAAATCGGAAAATTGGTGGACTAATCGTTGCTGTAGAATTGCCCGGTTAGATCTCGGGGGACGTAACGCTCTTGATGCTACATGGAAGAATATCGCTCTATTTCTAGAAAAGTTTGATTCCAGACAAGTTCGCAATGCTCCTGATCTATTTAGGAGATTGTTTGAGGCCTTTTATACCTATACAGTGGAAAGCCAAAAGGCAAGCTCCCCTGTTTTGAATCGAGCCCCATTTTAGTAATTTTGTATGCAGGTACCTGTTAACACAAATGATAGCCGCTCGTTGCTGTACGCCCAATTAAAAAGGCTATTATCCGCTATAACCCTAGTCGGTTCTCCTTCATGCATAATTACTTCCTCCGCCTCTGCCTGATGACCAAGTGTTACCGCGATGCCGCTGCTGTTCTGGATTTCGACCTGGTGGAGCTCCCATATGTCAAGAACAAACCTGGAGAAGCCGAAAACATGAATAGAAAAGAGGTCACGTACCAGGATCTGTTATGCTACTTCTTGCATGGTGGGATGATATATATGGGTCTCAAAGAGTGGAGGAGAGCCGCTGACCTACTAACTTATGTCTGTTGGATTTCTTTCAAAGTAATTTGCGAAAATATGACACTAATACACCATCTAGGTTGTTGCTTGTCCCGGTAATGCGTGTTCGTTGATACAGGTTGAAGCGTATAAGAAATACATCCTCGTAGGGCTCCTACTTGACGGAAAGGTTTCTCATATCTTCCCTTAATTTGTTACCATATGCTTGTCGTCAGCATAACTAACATCATTTAGCCATTACCTATGCCTAAAGTAACCTCTGCGGCGGCAGTACGTGCCTACAAAGCGTTAACAAAACCTTATGATGCCTTTGCACAAGCTTTCAAGTCTGGAAGTACGGAGACGTTCCGCAAAGAAGCTGCCTTACTAGCTGATGTCTTCAGGCAAGATGGAAACACTGGATTAGCCGTACAATGCATGGATGTTTTCCGGCGAATGCAAATCGTCGCATTACGAGACACATATGTTACTTTGAGTATTGAGGAAATCGCTAAGAAGAATCTTGAGGTTGTAGGAAGAGGAGGAGATGCAGGAGGGAAGGAAGAAACAGAGAGTGTTGTTTTGGGAATGGTGGGTCCTTTCTGCCTGTGATTCCTCGTATACAATAGAACTGACCCCCCTCCCCCCTCAGATTGAGCGCGATGAAATTCGTGCATCTCTCTCGCAATCAGATCCCGACTACAACTTGTCACAAACTACTGTCCACTTCCACAATAACCCTTTGTCAGAACTCCGCAATCTTCGGGCCTTGGAGAGTCAAATCAGCCGTACAATAGGTTTAACCAAGCAAGTAAAGGCTATGGATAGGAAACTTGGATTGAGTAAGGAATATATTCAATGGACAAACCGCCTTGCTAAAATGGCAGGTGGTTCTTCATTACTATCATCCGATCCAGATGCGATGGACTTTGATTATGGTGGTGGCTGGCCAGATGATGAACCAGAAGAAACCATCATGCAAGATCTTGATGACGAAATTTGAGATACGACTTATCAAAAGCCCTTTACCTTCCCTAAATTTTAACTTCGTATCTTGTTCTCTGTGATTGGTGGGCGCTTTTCTTTGGAGATTTGCACACAGCTTCGATATGCATACGATTAAACTTCTGCCAGTCTGTCATGCAAGGGGGGTTACTTCTATGTTTGATGCGTTGTATAATAGATTCTGTGGTTAAAACTGAACTATGAAGGCAGTGAGGTCTTGGCAACTGTTACAAAGCTATTGTCTGTGTTGTTGATTCACCAGCCACCACCTTTCCTAAAAAGCCTTCCAGCTTCCATGCTCGCTTGTCTTCCTTCCTTCCCTTTTCTCCTCTCCTTCTATCCTCCAGCTCATCAAATTTACTCCCTTCCATCCTCCCTCCACTTCATCCCCACACCACTTTCATCTCAGCAACCTTAATCTCTTTAAGTTTTTCAAAACAAAACAAAAAAATCATGTCTCGCAGCGGCGGCACCACGCTATATGTGACGGGCTTCTCGTCTGGCACTCGTGCCCGTGATCTTGCCTACGAATTCGAGAGGTACTGAAAAATCCGCCCAACACCATCCTCTTACCCTCGTCCGTGATCGTCCCTTAGACCTTCCTCTCCTACCATTACTATTGATGATACTACTTTGATCCCTTCCGATCGTCCCTCCTGTCAACCCTATACGCGATGTAATCCCTCGTGCCCTTCGTGCTTCGTGCCTCGTCGAATCGAACTCGTTGTCGTCGTCGTCGTCGGTTTTTCCCTCGCGAGCGGCAGAATACCACGCATAATACCCCTCCTGCTTCGTTGTCGTCTCCTGCCACTGCCGTCACTCCGTCGTCATCGTCCACGTCGTTGGCGTCAAAAAATTTAGAATTCGCTCGTCTAACGGTGTCAACTTTCGGAAACAACAGGTATGGTCGACTTGTCCGCTGTGACATTCCGGCTCCGAGAACTGCTTCTTCTCGCTTGTAAGTATCTGCCTTTCCCTCATTGTCCCATATGTTCGCCATAAAATTTGCCTTATTTATTCAAACCGGGCTTTCGGTTGGTCGACGTGGCTGACAGTTTTCAATGCCCGCTAGGTTTGCTTTTGTTGAATATGAGAGCCGACGTGATGCAGATGACGCCTACATTGAAATGCATGGACGTCGCATCGGTCGCGACGATTTGTTGAAGATTGAAGTATAAACCCTCTTCAACCCGTTTACGCAAAGATTTTTTTCTGATTTCGCTACAACAGTGGGCTCGTACCCCCCCATCTGCTAGCTGGCGCTTTGATGGTGGCCGTGATGCCCCTCGTAGTGGTCGCCGTGGTGGTTCCCCACGCCGCCGCTCAGTATCTCGTGGTCGTGACTCTTCTCCGCGCCGTGACCGACGCGGCGGTGACCGTGACCGTTCCAGAAGTCCAATGGTCAGAAAGGGAGATGATCCACATAGGAACGATGACGAGAGAGATAGGAGTCCCGCCCCTGCAAATGGAGAGGAGCGTGACCATCGCAAGGGTATGTCTCCTATCGTGGATAATATGGAAATCGAGCCTACGTCACACGTGGCTGACAAAACAGACTCTCCCCTTCATAATACGCTCCATGATGACTTAGACACTGCGGATGCGGATATTGCAGATTAGAGGACCAACGTCGTATCACCCGTAAGACTGGATGATGTCTCACTCACTCCTACCACCCCATACTTTCTTCAATTCTACTTTCGTTAAACCTTTTCAAGACTTGAGTCCCAACAAAATTTCTTTTCTGTTACTACGGCGGCGGCAGGAAGGGCGATATAAATTTGCAAAAGTTTGAGAACAACTTTCTTGTTTTCTTGGTAGTAATTTTTCTCTCCCACAAATTTTTCTTTTCCTCCTTCCTGGGTCATTGCTACCTGGAATCATGTTCTTATCTGTTCATTGGTCATACTGTTTTTGTTATGTCATCTTTCCTTCTTGTTTGTTTGGATCAAAAAAAAGGCTTTTGGGTGTTACATTTATCTGGTTGCAGTTCGAACGAACGAGCGTACGGTCGAGTTTGTCTCGGTCGGTCGAACGAAAAGCCGTCAATTGTCTTTTCCCGTCGCAAATCGAAATAGTCCGAGCAGTAGTCCGAAATTCAAATATCCTTTCGATCGTACACGGTTTCGTATTGCAAGTTACGGACACCCCTCGCCGGTTTGGCTAGCCAATTCGTTAGGAGATAAAGAGCCATCCTCAAATCTTTCGTTGATCCGGGGAGGGGAAAGGCTTTAAAAGAGTAAGATGACGGCGGGTTTACATAGGCTAACTGCGGTATTTGATTATGAGTTTTATCTTGGCGTTGTGACATTCCGCTCCTCTGACCCAGACAGAGAACAATATATTCACTCCGAGGGGGAACTTTACGGCTCCTAGCCCTCGCTTGTATATCATAGAGTTGTCTCTGATTGTTATCCTGTCAGAAGAATAAATAAAATAAAATTGAAACTTGAAATCTATTGGGTTCATAATCGTTGCCGCCCATTTACGATCTGATGTGATCAAAGACGATTGCTTGGCATCTGCACAACCAGGTCATGACGTCGCTGCATACAACAAGCTCCTGTAGAGACGCAAACCACTTTACCCCACTAAACACCGACCAACCCAATGAAACATGGCAAGCCCAAGTAAACGCAGAAAGAGGGGCTCTTCCGGAACCTCACAGCAAACCAGAAACCTCGACTTTTTTTTTGGTAAACAACGGCAAGCCGCCGCACAACCAAAGGCAGTTGAGGAAGCTCCCAAAGTTATAACAGACGAGGAGTACGCTCGAAAGTTGGCCGAGCAATGGGCAAAGGAAGATAATATTGCTTCTGGTGACGGTGGGGCGAGCAGCAAAACAGTAACCGGGGTAAAGAAGCGGAAATCGAGCTTTTTCAAGGCTACAGAACTAAGTGGTGGGGAACAACGGGGGCAATCGCCCAAAACTGGTGGGGAAGATGGGGATGGTCAGGAAGCAAGTGGAAGGCCACCACCACCACTGGAAAACACTAAACAAGCCGTCCTCAATGCTCCTCCCGCTCCGAAAAAAGCGCCCGTGCTACTTGATGCAACTTCAGAGAGCGATGTTCTGATTGAGGAAATGCCGCTCGATGCGGATCCACTGCTGTTTGATCCAGATGTCTACGGGAGCCTAGTTGCAAAGTGGCCCAATGGGAAGGCGCCCTATGGACTTTTAACCAGAGCCTTTGTATTGGTCAACTCGACCCGGTCAAGGATTAAGATTGTGGACGCGTTGGTGAATCTCATTCGGACACTGATTAGACTGGATCCTGAGAGTTTGCTGGATGCTGTAGGTTTGTCTGGCTCTTGGCTTCGCGCTATGGTTTATGTAGTCATGATGTATCACTCGGCTGACTGGTGGAGGTCTGGTTAACGACAAATGACATCGGGCCGTCCTACGAGACTAATGAATTAGGTCTTGGAGGATCAATCATCAGCAAGGCGATTGCGAAGACAAGCGGTATTACACCCACTGCTTTGAAGAAGTTGTACAATAAACACGGTGACCCCGGGGATGTTGCGTTTGAGGCAAAGGTAAAGCAAAGAGTGTTGATGATGAAAAAGCCCACACCATTGAGTAAGTGCTTGCTTTATCCATCATATCAGGCCGGATTGCGCGAGGATTGACCCATAGTAACAAGCCTAGCGATCAAGAATGTCTACACAACACTCACTAAAATCTCGTCGACCTCTGGGAAGGGCTCGCAAGAAGGCAAGCAGCGTCATGTCGAGCGACTACTCGTCGGCGCTAAGGGCGAAGAGATACGATATCTCACACGTACCTTGACACAGCACCTGCGTATCGGCGCTGTCAAGACCACAATGCTAATAGCTCTTTCGCGTGCGTTCTTGCTCTCTGCGCCTGATGGTGCAGAATGGGAAACGCCCGAAATTCCACAAGATAAGGAGGGAAGGCAGACCGCCTTTAGTAAGGCTGAAGAGGTTTTAAAGCAGTGCTTTGCAAGGCGGCCAAACTATAATGACATGGTTCCCGCACTGTTGAGAGGAGGTATCGGTATACTGGAGAATGAGTGCGGAATGGCAATCCATGTGCCTTTGAAACCAATGCTGGGCAGCATCACGAGAGATCTAGCAGAAATGTTGGTAAAGCTCCAGGGCCAGGCATTTAGCTGCGAGTTTAAGTATGATGGGCAGCGCGCACAGATTCACTGTGACTCTGATGAAAAGGTGTCGATATTTAGTCGGCACCTCGAGTTAATGACACAAAAATATCCAGACCTTGTAGAGCTTGTGCCAAAAATCAGAGGTGGGGATGTCCAGTCGTTCATCATGGAAGGTGAGGTTGTAGCTATTGATCCGCAAACGGGAAATATCCAACCCTTCCAGACGTTGGCTGGGAGGGAGAAGAAAAATGTGGAATCTAGAAACATTAATGTTCATGTGTGTTTGTTTGCATTTGACCTGATGTATCTGAACGGACAGGTAGGTTGAATTGAATTTTATATAACTGTGCACTCTCCTGGAAAAGGGACTAACAGCACAGCAGGAACTACTCTCAAGATCGTTCAGGGAGCGGAGAAAATTGATGAAGAGCATGTTTGTTGAGATACCTAGAAAGTTTATCTGGGCCAAAAGTTTGGATGCAATATCTACCGATGTCGACTTAGTTCGGAGATTCTTTAGATCTTCATTAGAGGCCAAATGCGAGGGAATAATGGTGAAGGTTCTGGATAATAGAAATGACCCGCAAATATTGCCACCCGATGAAGATGAAGCCGTGGGGGAAGAAAGTGCACCCGCCCCAAAAGGGAAAGGGAAAGGGAAAGGGAAAAGCGTCCGGGGGAAGGCCTTACTAGCAACTTACGAACCAGATAAAAGGCTAGAGGTTAGTTTATTAACCGTAATTATAGCAACATTGATGATGATTGACTAACAGAAATAGTCTTGGCTAAAAGTTAAGAAGGACTACGATTCTGCTGCCGATACATTGGACCTTGTACCAATAGCCGCTTGGCACGGTTCCGGTAGAAAGTCTAAATGGTAGGCCTAAGTATCACTCACAAAATTACGGCTTGCTTATTTCTAACTGATTCCCGTTCACAGGTGGTCACCGATACTTCTTGCCGTCCGCAATCCTGATACCGGTACCTTCGAGGCAGTATGCAAATGCATGTCTGGCTTCACAGATAAATACTACGCGGAAATGAAGGAATTCTACAACGATGATGGATCGGAAGAAAACAACATGAACACCTCCAAGGGCAAAAAGGCATACTATGAAACCTCCCTACGCCCTGCGATATGGTTTGAACCTAAGGAAGTATGGGAAATTGCGTTTGCGGATATCACACTGAGCCCAACATATTCTGCGGCCATGGGGCTAGTGAATGAGGATAGAGGACTCAGTTTGAGGTTTCCAAGGTTCCTGAGAAAGCGGAATGATAAGAGCATCGAAGAGGCTAGTACGCCGCAGTTTTTGGCTGGTATGTGTGCTTCCCAAGGCCGAGAATGATTTTTTCCATCGAGTGATAGCTGTAGCTGATGGGTGGTGCAGATTTATATTTTAAACAGGAGCAAGGTGGGGGAGGAGGGGCAGATACATGTACTTCTGAAGGCGAGGACGAGGAAGATGCCATTGAGGAGCTAGCGACTACGGAAGTTGAGAGTTAAAGTCGTGTTTATAAGCCGAATATGCAGTAGTAGGGTACCAATAAAATATATGTATTTTTGTCATGAGCCTCCAAAAGTCGCCAAACTCTAACTTATGCGGCTCTACGGTACTGGATGTAGATCACTGCAGAGAAACAACCTGTGTAACCCTACGCAATAGTCCAGCTTTACAACAATTTCCCAGGCGCCCATCAAAACAAACAAAATCATCTTCATTCGCTCACACTTCGCATCATCATCACCCACTCACTTACTTTCACATAACATAAGACAAAACTGTACAATGTCATCATCCATAGATACCACCACAACTCCCGAGTCCAAGCTCACAACCCTTAAAGCCTCAGCCCTAAAAGCCTACTCCCAAAAAGACTACGCGAAATCCACCGAGCTCTACGCCAGTGCATGCGAGATCCAGTCCACTCTTTACGGTGAGAACAACCCTAAAAACGCGCACCTGCTCTATCTCTACGGGCGCTCGCTTTTTGAAGTCGCAGTCAAGAAGAGCGATGTCCTCGGCGGTGTCAAGGAGGACAACAGCGCCAGCACCAAGGAGGTGAAGGAAACTACAAAGAAGGAAAAGACGAAGGGGATAAAGCCATTACCGACGGGTCAGAAGGGAGGTTTCTTCCAGTTTACGGGCGACGAGAATTGGGACGACACGGACGAAGAGGATGATGATGAGGAAGGTGACGAAAAGGACGATGAGAAAGCAGAAGACGACGACGATTTTACGCTCGCATGGGAGATACTGGACTACGCGCGTGTACTTTTCGAGAAACAGCTGTCTCCTGGGGCTAAGGCAGAGGCGGAGATTAAGGTGGAGACAGGGGCCGAGATCAAGGCTGAGGACGGACCCACAGAGCCCGCTGCCTCTACTACCGCCGGCGGGCCCGCCGAAACTGCCCCCGAGCCCGCAAAACTGACAGAAGACGAGACTCACTCCATCAAAGTCATGCTCGCTGATACCTACGACATTCTCGGTGAAGTCTCACTCGAATCCGAGTCCTTCGCGCAGGCCGCTAAAGATCTCGCCTCTGCTCTCGACCTCAAGCTCTCCCTCTACCCGCAAGAATCGACGCTAATCTCAGAAGCGCACTTCAAGCTCTCCCTCGCCCTTGAGTTCACCGCTGCCGCAGAAGACGTGTCTGCTAGCGATCGTGCCAAGGGTCGCGAGGCTGCCGCCGAACAGATGGAGAAGGCCATCGCGTCCTGTCGCGCGCGCATTACGAAGGAAGAGGCAGAGCTCGGCGCAGACGAGAGTGGTAAGGGGAAAGGGAAAGAAGTGGTCACAAAGAGCCTCAAAGACGCCAGAGAAATGGTGGAAGAGCTCGAGACAAGACTCATTGACTTGAGGACACCAGAGACGGTTCCGGGCCAGGAGAAACTGGAAGGTCTACTAGGGCAGCTGATCGGCGAGGACCAGGTCGGTGCCAAGAAGAGGATTGAGGAGGCCATGAGCAAGGCCAATGACCTGACCGGGCTAGTTAGGAAGAAGGTAAAGGTTGAGGAACCTGCGCCTGCACCTGTGCCAGAGAAGAAGGAACAAGAGAAGGTAGATGTTGTGGTCGGCGAGAGCAAGGCCGGCAAGAGAAAGCTTGATGATCTTGCCGAAGAAGCCGAACCAGAAGACCAGGGCGAGAAGAGTGAGGGTGAGAACAAAAAAACTAAGATTGAGACCGAAGCGGAGGAGAAGTAAATTGACTTGTAATTCTAAAAGAGACCCCGCTAATTAACTGCCGGTGTTTATTTTTTCTTTTCTTTTCGTCGCAGGATAGGGTTTTCGCGTGCGGTATGGGGATTTTCTTAATTTTGTTTCAACTGTCGATGAATGGAATGTATGTAGTTTTATGTATGCCTGTATCAAGGAACTCGAAGGAAGGCACCAAAGTTGAAAAGTATATATTCTACGTCTGGCTATATATTCAAACCCCTATGTTTATTTAACCTTAGCAAGGCCACTCCAGGCGGTTGGGGTAGGTAGCACGAGTGATAATTTATGATGAATACTACAGTGGAATTTTGCGAGGAGTTGAAATAACACAGATGATTCTTACCCCTCCGCTTTTCTTCTAGCAGAGATTTAGCTACCATGTCCTATGGGAATAGTAGATTCCGTCTCTGGGTATATCTGCATACATACCTACCAATGAGGTAAAAGAGGCGCTGTGGAATACAAAAAACTGAAGCCAGCGCCCAATCCAGACTATGAGACTAAGTGCCATGCTTAGCAATAGATTTCTCTCTTGTTGTGATATCTCCCATGCAGCTCGCAAACTAAATACTTGATAAATCTCGGCCTGGGGATCCAGAGAAGAGGGCAGAAGAGAATAAGAGTTGACCTCCTGAAAATTTCCCTAAGTCTATGGGTTTCGTCTACGTGCTCGGCCCGTAGTACTTTAGATAGCCTGCCACCAGAGGGGTAAGTAAACAGAATATGGTTGGCCATGATGGTCAAACTTGGGTGTGAGGAACTACTGCAGAGTGGAGTAAGGGACCTCTCAGAAAAGTGAAAAGTGCGTAAAGGCTCACTCCGCTAAAGAGAGATAGTAAAAATGTGTTTATCGTTTCACCAAATACATGTGTGCATACCTGTGCTCAGGTTTTCCATGCGGCCGGAATCATTTCAGGTCACGTGGGGGGGCCTCCTTGTCCTCCTCACCAAGCACAGCCCCAACGTCATGTGACCTGAAAAATTCTAGCCGTTTGTGGTTATAATTATCGTGATAGAGTAATCTCTAGGAAATTATAATCTGTCACTGATACCAAATATTACACATACCTTGTTCAAGGCGTTGATTCCATCATATATTCCAAAAAGGGCTACTGATCTTTTACTTCTGTTTTGGAAAGAAATGCGATTGGTTAAAAAGTATATTTACCTTGGTCTGGAAATAGGTAATATTCTAGGGCTCGGAGTTCTTCTCCACTGGTATGATATACCGGAATGCAGAAATTTGATGCGTTCCAACAACAGTCACAAGCCATTCTAGGCATATCAAATTAATCCAATGGGGATACACCACCTTGCCTGCTCATGTCGGTGTGGGCAATTATCCAAAACTGATCGGCTCGGTACTGTGCCTTTTGGTTTTCTTTCTTTTTATCAAACTTGGTTTCCTTTGTCGATCGGGCCGGAGGTGAAGTAGTAGATGTGCGTAATCACGTAGTCGGTATTAATGACGTGCAAGCTTACTCCCAGTCTTCGTTCAGTTAACTACATGTACATGTACATATTCACACTTTCGCCCTGGGAACTATACATCATGAATACCATTAATGTTAAATACATAACGTTACCTAACAAAAGGATTTCGCGGCAGCAGTTGGCCGTTTCCCCACTCTGTGGCACTTGCAAATAAGTTGTACTCTTTTGCTTATCGCGTTGCATCCCGAGAGTCGTATGATATGATACTACATGTACAAGTACATCATGTATGTACATAACATGTAGGTACCTACATGTAATCCATATACTTACTGTGAGTACATGTATGTTAGTAGACGCACACTCGCACTAAAACAAAGAGAAACTTCAAATGATATAACAAACAAGAATATGCCTTTCTATCCGCCCATTTCCTTGTGTTTGTATACACAGCAACTGCGTGATTTTTGATTCACCAGCTAATACGTGGCGGGTAGGCGGAGCACAAGGCAGGGCGTATGAGCGAGTGACAATTTGTGAGCTTTGTCTTGGCGATAACTAGTACACTTACATGTATTAGCACCGCCTCCCCTCAAGAAGCCTTCAATCACCCCGCAACCATTCTCCATTCATTTATCCTATCAAAAACCAACCTTCTACGAACTTACCTACCTATTCAAAACCTCAACAAATAAAGGATTTATAGAACAAGGGATTTCAAAAAAAAAAAAAAGCTAAGATAATAGTAATGGCCAGACTTGAAAACTTGGCAAATGAGCTTCTCTACGGAATAGTTGAGTACCTTGAAGTACCTGACCTGAACGCCCTTCTACAAACCTCTAAGCGTCTCTCTACCCTCCTTACACCCACCTTCCGTAAGCTCTCTTTCCGTGCCGAGAATGCTTCTGCCGCACTCTACTGCGCCGCCGCCGTCGGCGCAGATCCCAAACTAGTCCGTCTACTCCTCGAGTTCGGCGAAGGCATCGTAGTCTTCAGGGACAGTAGTAGTATCTACGCGCCCCCGGTCCATATCTCCCCTAGTGAAGCTTCTGAGGCTATTGTCAACTTTGTTCTCGGACGAAAGGCAAAGCTCGTCCTTCGTCATGGACCCGCCCTTCACTGGGCAGCTTTAAAGGGACGCATATCTCTTGTTAAGTCTCTCCTTAACAACGGCGCCAATGTCGGGGACGTCGACGCAGGGCAGGCAGCTACTGCACTTCACCGGGCGTGTGAGGGGACGGCACACAACAACGACGAAGTCATCAGTTACCTTATCGATAGAGGTGCCGACATGGCGGCAACTGACATCTACGGCCGTCCTGTTCTCCAGTGGGCGGTCAAGAGGGGGAACAGCTCAGCGACGGAGAGCCTTATAAAGCACAAGGTCGACATCAACTGCCATAACAAGAAAGACGGCGCTACGGCTCTACATACAGCGTCGGCGCTTCGTGATGGGACCATTGTCAAGATACTGCTCGAGAATGGGGCCGATGTAAATTCCACGGATAATCGCGGCATGACTCCACTGCATATAGCAGCCGCAAAAGGGCACGAGGCTGCAGTGAGACTGCTCCTCGAAAATGGTGCGGATATTAACGCGCAGGATGGAAGACGCTCGTCACCACTGCATCTGGCAGCGCAAGGTGAGATTTTTGTCTATATTTAAAATTGAGAGATACATGATTCTTTTCTTGATTTTTCGCCACGGCCTGGAGAAAATGGGCTGATGTGTCAATTATAAAACGTTTTCAGGTTGGAGCCGGTAAGTAAACAAGCAGGTTTATGATAATGACACTCCCGGTACGACAATAAACCTTACGGACAAATAAAAACACGAACCCCAGAATACCGGTGGTCAATCTATTTCTTTCTATGTTATGTTTTTCCCTTTATTTTCGGCGTGGGGAAATGGGCCGGCGAAATCCTAGACAAAGGATATCAGTATACATGTATCAAAGGCAAACACAAAGCCCCATGCGGAAAAACACTGAATCAGAAGATTTGATGTAGACTGTGAATCCACCTTCAGAGTAGATATCCAAAAATGGATGGATCTACATTGACGGCTGCTGCAAGCTTAATCTGGGTAAATCACTTCGGTACCGGGATTTCTAGAAGCACATAATACTCCTTTTGAAATTATTATAGAACCTAGGTAAAAAACGCTGCAAAACGCTGCAAAAAGGAAACGCAAGAATTTTTTTGCAATGAATTAAACGGGACTCCCACTAAAAAAACGTAATAAAAAAAAAAAAACTCCCTCCAAAATCCTGGACTAGGTTCAAGTATTAGCTCTAAACAGGCAGGCAAATGACTGTTAGCAAAACTAATCCACAAATATCTCCAGATAGGCCATACCATCATAGTCTACTTTCGGCTTATGTTCTGGATACACATCTAGACATAATCGTAGGGTCTGCTCCCCTCGGACTGTAATGCTGTCTAGCCTTGATAATCTCCATAAACTCCTTCGTCTTGTCGTCCCTGTTCTTGATTACGCATTCTACCCAGTTCATGGGCAGGTCCCAGTAGGCCTCCTTGAACGCATCATACTTCTCTCCCAAAGTCATCCTATCGGCGCAGATCAGAGCCAGGAAATGTTCCAGAACTGTCCAAACACCCTTGACCTCATCACGGTCTATAAACTCTGTAAGGAAACCATAACCAACACCTACATCTGCCCGAATCTGGTTGGCTGCCTCTACAGTTCGGAACTTAACGCCCTTATTGCTAGTGACGGCCGAGAGATAGGTGACACAGGTTTTCTCCGAAAGCTGGTGCATAAATGCTGGGAAGAGGTCATCGTCTAGGCCCGGGTAAAGATCTACAATATAGGAACGCATGGTAGTTACCATGGTATCCATATCATTACCTCCGTACCAGGAAACAGTAAAGAGATTCTTGACTGGGGGTTTCAAGTCGTTGAAGATGATCTCTATGATTTGGGCTAGACAGTATGTGGCTAGATCTACAAAACCGTTCATGGCATCTTCCAATGAGCGGCGTATCTCGTCCTCGTATTTCTTGCTGAGAAGTGGTGCAACACGGTCTGAGATTTCTTGTGTGTAGGCGGCACATCTGATCTGGTCGTTGGCGACGGACATCATGTATTCCAGGATACCATCGGGGAGGTCGTCAAGATCTTCCCTACTAGAAGCCTTTATATGCTTGCCGACCTCTTGTTCGATGATTTGCTGCCACTTGGTTTGCCGGTACTTGAGGAGGCGAACACACTCGTCAACAACACCAGACACAACGTTTCCCTTTGAGGAATCAAGGGCAACATTGAGCTGTTGGTTAATCATAGTGAACATTGTCGGTACAGACGACATGTGCCATTTCCCGTCTTCCTCATTTGGTTGATGGGTTCTTTGCACAAAGTCTTTATTATCATCTTCAATGATGTTGTTCATCCATTCCTCCATCTTCATGACGATGAGCTGAGTGTATTCCTTCAAGAGGTCGGCTTCACGGCCGTCAATGACATGAGGCTTTAGATCAATACTACGGATGCCGAGGGTCTTCATGCCCTTGTTGTATTCACCATTCCAGCGGATGATGGAGAGCAGACTCTGACCATCGAGGTCGGGCTTGTCAATCTGTTCTTTAAGGAAATCATGCATATGATCATGGTAGATCTTAAGATAGGTATCGAAAATCTTCCATCGCGGAGGAACAAGCTTGGTGAATTCGTTCCTGACGGTACGGAGATCATCAAAATACCAATTTAAGCACTCCTCGAGGCCTTCAGGATCGTTTTCGAACTCTAGCTTTGCTTGTTCGAATTTTGACTGAACAGCAGCATTAATACACGCTAGGAATTTTTCCTTATACCCTCTTGCGGCCTTGGGTCCTTTTTGTATGGATTTGAATCTTTATATGTGGGTAATGTAAAAATTTAGAAATCTGTGGAAGTATTAGGGCGGGGCATAGTTCAGCTTACCTTGAAGCAATCTCCTGATGTGATGTCTGAGCTTCTTGGAGGGCCAGCACCTTTTCATCTGATCGTTCCTCAGCATCAACAATCTTTGCTAGACGAACCACCAGGCTCTTGTTTCCCGCACGAACTAGCTCAATGAGACTCATTGCAATGATTCCCACCCTCTCATCAAACAGCCCAACTGTATCCTCAAGGGGTGCAAAGTAACGCTCAAGTGTCTCCTTCACATCATCATCTGTACGCTCGCTCTGGTGCATGACATCCGCCTTGAAATCCTGCAATTGGGTGATTGCAAAGTGCACGGGTAGTAAATTCGGCATTTCGTTCGTCAATGCTACATTTACGGAGTCGTCAGCCCAGATTCCCCTGCTAAGGGCCATACCTGATTGCACCCACCATCTCCCGAATCGCTTTCCAACATATGGCTCACTTCATTGAGCTTACTATCGAGCCCCTGCAGACTCGATTTGATCTCCTCCACCGCGACGAAGTTCCTGTGAATTTTCGAGATCTTCACCCCCACCCTTTCAGTCAGCTGAACCCCCAAAACACCACCAAAGAGTTGTCTCAAACCTTGTTAATTAGAGGAAACTCATGGATCATATTCTCTGCTTCGGCGCATAGTTTATCTATCTGCCAAGTATCCCGATCAGCCAATACCCACGGTGGTCGAGAGAGAGGGGGGGGGGGGGTGATAGACGACGCACTTTCATCATCTCCTCCTTAATCGCATGTAGCGTTTTCTGCCCATCGACAATCGCTCGAATCCCCGACTACACATACCCACGCGCGCGCATTAGTACCTCCCACTAAACACACACCCAAAAGCTTCCATACCTGCGTGACCTCGATCTGGTTCTGCAGACCTGACTTGAGCTGCGCGTCGACATGTGCTTTCTTTCTCGTGAACTCTGACTTGAGGGCAGCTATCTTGTCGAGATCCTAGTACAGTAGGATGTATTAGCTAGGGGCTAGGCAGGGGGGAGTGGGGGCAGAGGGCGGGGAGAGCAATGAAGCTTACCTCGGGGTGTCGTAGAAGTTCGGAGAGCTTCACGGAGACTATATCGGCGTCGTCCATGGCGGAAGGGGGGCAGGTTGTTGATCGCGAAAGTATGGTAACGTGGGGTTTGGGTGGGTACCTAGGCAGCGGGCCGACGACCTATGCGGCTCATGTGTGCTGCTAGCGCGTGTGCGCGTGTGTGTACCACCACCACAAGACAACCCGGAAGGGGGGGAGAAACAAACCGCAAATGGATGTGCTGAAACATGATGATCGGTTCTACAAGAAGCAGAGTAATCGCGGGTTTTTAATAAAGGCTTTGCTTTCGGGGATTTAAAACATGCTTTTTGGACAGGGAGATAGTGGGGGTGGAGGGGAATGATCAGAATCACTTGTTTTTTGACGATACTATATGCTACACTGGAAGCCCAGGGCAAAAGGCGCAAGTTCCTCCGGCCACCGAGTGATCCTGTATGACCCTCTTTCTCCACACCCGCAAAATGACCTCCGGTAACTATAATTAATTATCTCTACCCGTTTCAACCCCGCCGCCCCTTCTCTCTCCCGGGGGGTCTTAATTCGGGTATAATATCCCGCGCATATATATATATCCCAACCCCAATTACTACTACCACTACCCCTATTGGCCAAACATGCAGAAAACAAGGCAGGGCCACAAGCAAAGTACCCCGTTTCCCTGCTCAGCGAGATCCCTACTCAGCGAGATTTACATATATTTCTTGGCTTCAGGCTCGGCGGCCAGATTATATGTGGTGGAGAGCCACAATTCTCGGTCATTGATAGGGATCTCGCTGGGCAGGGAAACGGAGTACCTATTCCAGACCAGCAGGAAAGATGGATGGATGGGACAGCATATGCCACCCAAGGCAGCGAGCATATCCCAATCCCCAACCTTCTGTTGGAAGACCCCAACCATTTGCGCTGCTAAAACCAAACACATTCACCCGGCAGGCTTCTCCGGCTGAAGAAGGAAGCATGAGGCAGGCACGGTATCCATCCATCCATCCACCCATGCACTAACTATTCGTCCCAGGAGGTGACTGCTGCAGCAGCAATATAGAATATCAGTACTGTACCTGTCGGGCGTGCGGAGTGATGATAAGAGAAAACAAAAATAAAATAAAAAAACATCCATCCGAAATTAAAGCCGGTGCGGACCAATGCCCACAGGCCAGTTGATCAACATAGATCACTTGACAGAGAAGGCCAACTGAATGGGTTTCAATTCCAATACGTACAGGATGCCTAGTAAAGTATTTTGGCAAGGGAAAAAAAGAAACAAAAAAAAATGAAAAAATGGAAAAAATAAAAATGAACAAGTCACCAAATACCTATTGCACCAGACGGCCAATCCCTTTCCTGTACCACGCTAATTCAATGAATAAGGCGGGGTTCAGAGGGGGAAAACACAGAAAACAAATGGTCATGCAAGAATGGAAGACAAGAAAAAAACCATAGGAATCACAACATAGTATTATACGACGGCGAATCATATCATAGGAAAATGCCAAAGAAATATGAAGTCACTCCAGACCTTGGGAGGGGATAGTGAGAAAAAAAATAAGGAATTCTTCAACAGAAAAAAGACAACCACCAAAGAGCCATAAAATAAAAATTGAAACAGAACCGAAACCCAATCCTTTTTTTAATTTTAGTCACATGAGGTATCCTTACAACTCCATACCAACAAAGATCCAGTTGTCGCTTGTAACTTCATCCTCCGATGACGATGAGTAGGACGAATCAATGCTGGAGAAGCTGCCACTGCGGCCAGAGCCACTAGAGCTATTTGAAGAGAAGCTGTCGCTCCTTCGTGAAACGTTATCGGTAGAAGGCGCGGGAAGCCAATGAGAGAGGGTAATGAGTTCGAAACCGACCCAGCCGAAATCGCGGATGAGGCCATCTACAACAACACAACTATTAGTAATGATCAATACTGAGATCGGGTGGGGTAGCCTACGAAGTCCGTCTGTTTTTCGGTCTAGAGCAATGACAAGGCGGTCGCAATTAAAACACTCTGTAGCAAGCTCAATAAGCGCGATGAGTCTATAACAAAGAATTAGCAACCTTAACTGTGTGATCAGGAATTAGTCAACCATGCTAACATACCCATGTTTCAACTGCGTGCCCTCCACGCTCTCAAAGAATAAAAACAACGTCTTCTCAACCCTCCCTCTCCCAACCTTGTCGGCGACAAACCCTCTAAAGCTCGCACCGCCCATATAATCCCATACCTCGATAAACTGTAACTCGCTCTTTCCCCCATTGCTGTAAAGACTGTGATTGTTATCGTTCTTGTTACTATTATTGTTATTGCTATTGTCGTCGTTGAAGAAAACCGAGCCCATCGAATCAGAAACACTCTTCGAATTATTCCCTCCACCAAGGAAAATCCGTTTCATGTCTCTACAAAGCAGTCTCTCACACTCCTTTGCGATGGTTCTCGATGCCCCCTTCCCGTTGCTGGCGCGACTAGTGCGCCGGCCGGAAGGGGGACTTGGACTTCCCGAGGCTGCCTCAGGAACGCCACTGGACCCCTATACAATTACATTGAATCAGTTTATCAATCTTTGTATAGATTCGTTGATGAGATTAAAAACATACCGTCCGCGCCGGTTGAGCAGTAATGGAAACTTTGAATGCCCGTAGGGCTCGACTTGGTTGTAGCGTAGCAGCTAGCCTCAATGCGGGCCTCAATGCGGGCCTTTGGCCTGCTTTGATTATTATTATTACTACTACTCAGTTTACTACTCATCATCGCCATAATCCTTAGTTTTCTTGAGTTTCTGTTTAAAAAAAAGGTTCTTGTTTTGAGCGAAGGATTGCTTTTGATGATGGGAGATCAATCAAAAGCCTTTGCGGGTTTAGTTTAGTTTGTTTGTGGTTAGACTAAGTTGGGCTTAGATATATATGGTATATATATGAGTAGCAAGAGTGTTTGTAGTTTTGAGCGGAGAAGCCGGAGCGGAGCGGTGGTCTGTCTGATGATGATGATGCAAGGAAGGAAAGGGAAGGGAAAGAGTTTTGCGGGACGCGAGGGTGAGCCTTAACTTTATGGACCCCGTCGCTCCTAGCGTCTACTGCTATCGGTGGCGCATTTTTTTTTTCGGGACAATAATCGGTTTACTAAGAAGCTAACGATAACTTTCCCTTCCCTGCCATGATTGCCAGACTGAACGAGAAGCATCTACAGCTAGCATGCTTGTGCAGCTTGCTTCAATGCTTGGTCGCCTGAATTCTACATCCTACATCCTACATACAGGATACATGATCCTACATACAGGATACATGATCCTGCTGATGATGCATATGCAATCGCTACTCTGCTCTGCTATGTAGAAACAATTAACAATCAATGGCACCCTCATCGGCCGTATTCTTACCTAAATACGCCTATCGTCGTCCTTTACTTTCTTCCGGCCTAATCCACAATCCCAATTATATATCCTCACCAAAAAAAAGAAATTTCCCAACCCGTTGGAAGTAACCCTTTAAAAGATTAAAAATGAGAGTCAATAACAGATTCCACCAACCAGACACCAGCATAAACGAAACCGTTAAACCTGTGTTATCCGCCGGCTGTGGTTTGTGCCTCCTTACCGCCCAACCCGCCACGAGCTGCCCGAACCGGGGCGTGCACGTGGATCCCGGAATGCTGGGAGGGTGTGGGCATGCTGCAGCTTTGGTTGGCTCGCTGCCGTCGGCTGGACGGTTGGGTTGAGGCTGCTATCCTTTGTTCTGGCTGCTGTACCCAGCCAACCAGTCTACTCTAGACTAGTTGATCAGTCCGTTTTGCCTGTAGACCGTCTAAATATCTGGGGAAACCATCCTCTTGGCCCTTGGCGCTGGGAGAGGGGACAAACGGGGAGAAACAAAACAAAAAACAAAGCTGCGAAACATCTTCACCCTACATGATGCACTGACGTTTTTTGGCTTATTAAAAAGGGTGGGAGGGTTCTGTTGCGTTTCCCAGGGAATCGAATCACACTGTGCTGCACTCGTTGGAGAAGAGACACCTTACGTCATGTCACTCGCTTATGCACACTGCTGCACACCCACACTCTTTTTCACTGATGAGAGACACCTTCATGAGTGAAGTTACAGCTTGTGATGAAACAAAGATAGCGAAGGTAATTAGAGGGGGGGGGGGTATTCTGGTGCGTTATGATGGACACGTCTTTTTTTTTTCTTTGTCTTGAGTCTTGCCCCTCCTTTGGTGATTGAAGAGGCACAAGGTAGAAGAGAGAGACAGTGGGAAAGACACCTGGCGATAATCTACGTATGTATGTCCTGTACGTGGTGCGATGCACGGCCGTTTTCGTCGTGATGATATATCACTTATATTACCTGAGTTGCAGAGAGAGAGTCGTGAATGTCTGAATTAGGGAATCTGAAGGAAGTCAGCATAGACGTGGAGTGAGCAGTAGCATCGGCATGTGTTTGGTTATGTTCGTGTGAGCAGCCATCATAATAGCAAAGCTAGAGAAAGGTTATGGTAGCACAAGTTTCACGATGATACTGATCAAGGCTTAACACCACCCTTTTGTTATTTCCTGAGTACCCTCCTCTATCATAACTAAATGGGCTGCAGTAGCTAGATTTAAGCTCATAGCAATTACAACTGACGCAGGATACTCTGCAGTGCTATCGAGCTGTTGCAAGCAATCGGGCTGGCCAAGCTCAAGGGTGGTAATTAAGGCGGGAAGTTCTGGTATCGAGACTGGGCCCTGAGAACCATCTTGAAAACCTCTAGCTCTGCAGATAAGTTGGTTATCGGGCGGGCAGGCGACAGTTCAGTCACGCATGTTGTAGTAAATGGAGAAATGATACTTGTAGCAGCATCCTTCAGTTGTATGTATGTAGAGTAGGAGTTGGTTAGCCACATACCAAAACCCGGTACTGGCAGATACTTATGTAATTAGCCACAACCTCATACAAAGCCCACCAAGCCCCGTGTGACGTCAAGGCGACGTACCCCGGGGAAAAGCGAGCAGCTGTCCACTTTCCTGTCGTAAGTATCGTTACCAAGGCAGTCAAACCACCGACTATCAATTTCTCCACGATGGCAAGAAAAGAACTCCCAAAGTGCCTATATAAGCAGCGATTGGGGAAACCCTGAGGATTCAACTGATATTCGGTCAATCCATTTTTAAATATCTATTACGTCTCTACGGATTTAGAAGGCCAACGGACCTCGAAATTTCAAAGATGCCGACGGCAAGCACTACCACAAACTCTTCAAACGACATTAACAAGATGCACAACGGAACCCGGGAAACGGGCTTTCCCGAGCCATTGTCTCTGTATGGGTCCCCCACCTCCTCCTCCTGCAAATCCGGGGACCACCTAGAGTAGAAAGCTCTCGAATAAGCATCTAAGGCTAACCCCACTTCTACCGCCTTACAGCAAGCGAAACACCACCCTCCCTCACCAAGACGCGCAGACCGCGCCCAACGAAGAACTCGACACGGCCGTCATCACAGGCAAGAACCGGCGGCACCACCACCTGCACAGGCCGCATATGCGCCATGGCCACCACGATCCAGAGGCGGAGATGTATTCGGGGCTTGAGGTGGAGGAGAATATGGATGACGGACGGCATAGAGGCGGGGTGATGAAGAGAGTGTTGGAGAGATTGAGTTGTGGGACAATATAGTTAATTGGGGTGGGGGTGGGGTTAGTTGTGTGGGATTTTGGTTTGTACGATATCTATATGATGAGCTGTAATGTTTGCAATTTCTGTCTGTCTGTATTTCTAACCACATGGCTGTACTGTAGCTACCTTTCTTTTGCATATACACGATATCTTCTCCATGGGAGGGATTAATTGAATAATTGAATAATACAAATAAGCATATAAACAAATACAAATTTCACCTGCATGCATGTCCACTGACCGGCCAAGCTTCTAGAAGTTCGTTTCCCCAGACTTTCTCAACTAAAGTAAGGGTATTTTGCTTTCTCCAGCCTAAATCGCAATTGAACCTGGCCACAGTGGCCAGCCAGCAGCCAACAGCCACGGCCCTCGACCCGATCAGCCATTCAGCCATTCAGCCAATCGCCAGCGCCGATAAGCAAAAAAAAGCCTGTGTAACGTCGGCGTCTGCACATCGACCACCTGATCGCTTCTCACGATAGCTACATACGCTGCACCTCTGTAAATGTAGGTACCTGTAATCTATCTATCTATCAAACCTCACACGACACAATCACATCACCCCCCAACACACTCACTCACTCACCTCTTCGCACGCAATGCCGACCCGCACCACCACCTCCTCTTCCTCCACAACCTCCACTGGTCCACTAGTATTCCCCCATTACCTCTTCCCCCCACTGTCCTTCCTCCGCCTCGCCCTCAAACCCCATCCCACCAGTAAGAAACCCTCCGCCTCCGACTCCACACCGCCGCAGCAACTCCCAGGCATCACACAGTTCCTCAGGTGCCGCGGCTGCCTCAGTGACCTGTGCACGACCAGCGCCATCATCTCCAAAGGTACTCCTCTCCCCACCCCTTCTTCCCACCACAATATACAGCTAACAACCAAAAAACACAGGCTTTAATGGCCGCCACGGCCGCGCCTACCTCCTGTCCCACCTTTCCAGCCCGAGTATAACGTTCGCAGCACCGACCTCGCGCACGCTATTGACAGGGCTGCACCTGGTGGCCGACATGGCGTGCGGCGTTTGTGAAGCGGACCTGGGGTGGCGGTATGATGGCGCTGATGAGGTGGAGCAGAGGTATAAGGTGGGCAAGTATATATTGGAGCGGGAAAAGGTCGTGAAGGTAAGTGCTTGGGAGGTGGGGGCCACGGGGGTGACGGAGGGGGAGGAGAGTGAGGAGGAGGGAAGGAAGGAGGGAGAGGAGGAAGAAGAAGAGGTGAGGGTGGATGTGGGCGATGAGGTCGAGATGGGGTGGTTGGTGAGGGGTGTATGGACCGTAGAGAAGGCATTGGAGAGGAGGAGGAAGAAGAAGGAAGGTGGGGGGAAGTGAGAGGTGAGTTTTTATCTAGTCCGGTCTGCAATTTTGGGGTTTGTTTGGTTTGGCTTCGGGTTTTATGGGGAGAGAGGGACCTGGAGGAGTGGGTGTTTGTAGGGCTCTTGTCTTGGTTTGTGCTTCCTCTTTGCCGTGCTTCCTGCGGCTGCTTGTTTGTGTTGTGCCCTTTTTTTTGTTGCTGTTGGTTTCCGAATCCCCTTATGATACTGATGAGTGATGTTTTCTACGACATTTATATATAAACAGCAAACTGAATGTGACCAAGTTCTCCCCAACTCCACCCCAGAAAAAAAAAACCAGTACCAGGGCCACTATCAGCGATCTCCTGTGAATGCGTAGTGTACCATTGATTACCCATGTAGTAATTCCTACCAGCGGGCAGTGCAGAGCAGGTTAGGGCAGGGGTAAGGATCCGAATCATAGGACAATATAGTGCGAGTGATATTCTGTGACGAAACACACTATCGCAACCGATCGTCCCTGTGGAGCACTTCTACTAGTAAAGAGGTTGTTATACCCCATTTCGTCTCAGGTGAGGTGTTTTTTCAAACAATCAATTACCATCATCTAATGAGCAACTATATGTATTTTTTTGGTTATTAACTACTGCCAAACTACTTGTCAAAGGCATAAACACATGGAAGATTTAATTGTGGCAAAACGCGCTTGGGTATCAAATTTTTATTAAACTACTCGAGGGGGAAAAAGGGGGTGGGAGTGGGAATAGTACTAGCTGTAATATTTAGTAGTTATTCCGCACATCCACCCACCTTCATATCGGCCCTAATCGAGAGTCGTCAACATGGCTAACAGGGCTCAATATTATACCATATTAGATGTTAGTACCCCAAATCTATACCACCTCCGGTAGCCCCATAGCGGTAGAATGCTGCCCAATGCCATAGACCGTAGCCCATAGCTGTAGAGCAGCACTCTACACGCTCCAAACTTCACCTCCGCCTCGTACCCGCTCGGTGCGGCGGGTAATAGTCGGACGCGCCGTTGCGGAAGCGCTCCTGGTAGTACGCGGGGAGATCGAGGTCGGTATCGAGGTCGCCGTTGCGCCGGTGCGGGGGACGGTAGTGCTCTGCTCCCTCACGGGGGGTTAGACTGCGGCGGCGGGGGGTTAGACTGCGGCGGCGGCGGGCGGTCACGGGGCTGGTGGTACGGGGGTCTTTACGACTGGTGCTGCGGTGATCCTTTTGGGTGCTGCGGTGGCCGGCATTGCGGCGATCGGTGCTGTCCGCCACTTCTTGGTTAGTACCACGGCGTGGGTTAGCTTCCAAGTCAGTGTCGCGGTGCTGGCCATAGCCGTCTCTGTAGTTATGGATGATGCGGAAATCCTCCCTGGAGTCCGCATCCCCTTGTTTAACTCCGCGCTGGCGGTCATTCTTGCGGGTCTTTTCCCGATGTGCCCTCGACTTCGGCTTCATCCTGTCCGCCTCTTCCCAGTCAGCATCTCCACGGCAGTGCCACCCTCCCCCAATATCCTCCTCCTTGAAGCTTCTTGGCCCGTCATAGCGGCGGCCGCCATCTCTCCGTCCACACTCCTCCCCTTCCTGTCCTTGGGCCTGGCCGCGGCGGCGGCGGCGGCTCGTGTCCCTACTACGCTTCCGCTGCGGCCCATCATCCAGACGCGGTGCTTTACCGGCGCGGCGACCCTCCTCCCGGTCCCATTGCTCGTCCGCGGGCCGCTTCAGCTTCGGTTCCTCTGTCCACGTATCAGCCCGGAACCTTCCCGCAAGGCTCTGCTGGCACTCTGCTCTCCCGCCTGCAGTCTCCGCCATTGCCATCTCTTTCACCCACCTTAGCAGCTCCTCTGTACACCTCCCCTTCTCCCCGGCGCCGAAGAAGTCCACCGCACGCGGCCGCTTCATCCGCGGCGGCCGCGCCAGCGGGAATGCACAGACGTGGAACGTGAGCGGGTGGGCGCTAGTCTTTTGGTGGATGGTGATCTTCTTTGTGCTGAGGGCGTCGAGGATGGGGTTGTTGGGCAGGGTGCGTGGCTCGGGGTTCATTATGGGCGACGGGGGTGGTGGGAGGATGGGACGTGGGGAGGGTGAGGGGGGGAGTCTTTGGCAAAGGGTTGGTGGTGAGCGGGGGCGCCTGCGGGGATAGTCGAGGATGAGGTCGTAGTGCGGCATTGTGGGTGTGGGTGCGGTGTGGTGGTGGCGGTGATTGCGGTGATTGCGGTGGTGATGATGATTGGGGGGGGGGGGTGAGTGTCAATGATTGTTTGGATGTTTTTTTCTGCCCGGGCGATAAGATGGAAGCCAAGGCGACGAAGTTTGAGCTTGGCAGGTATGGTGCTCTTTTTCTGTGATGGACGTGTTAGTGTAGATATTTACATGTACATTGTGCAGGTGTTTATTTATTTAGATGGGTCTGGTCGCTTCACTCTGCTTTCAAGTACATGTATGTCAAGTACATGTATATACTGCACTTGATGGGTAGAGCAATGTTTTATCGACTGTGCTAACATATGTATGTGTATACAAGTTTCATCCTTGACATTCAAGAAGCACCTGGCAGGACAAGAACGGTAAAGAAGGCTCCATACTATTTTTCTCTTTATCCTAAAAAGTTCTATATCATATCATCATCAGAACCCCACACCCTATCATGATGATCATTAGTGCACAATCACCCCCCCCCAAAAATAAAATAAAATAACACTCTACATACTATAACTACAACACCTCCCCACCCCTCTCCAAAGCACTGTTCTGCGCAATCTCTACCAGCTCCTCGAACTCGCCACTCTTCTCCGCCAGACTCCTCAACACACCACCCTCCTTATTGAGTAGATTCAACGGTGTGTCAAACCTAGAAGGCATGGATTAGTTCCCGCAATTAAAGCCAAACGCAAAGAAGTGGGTACTTACTCAACCACCTCACCGCCCTTTCCAAGATTATCCAGTACCACAATGCGATCCATGTTGACCACTGTCCTGAGCCGATGCGCAATGACAATCAGAGATGAATCCGGGAAACTGGTTTGTAGCGTCTGCTGTATCCTCTCGTCCGTGGCTTGGTCCGTTGAGCTTGTCGCCTCGTCCAACAGTACCAACTTACTCCTTCTCACTAGTGCCCTAGCAAATGCTAGCAACTGCCTTTGGCCCTGGCTTAAGTTATCGCCACCCGCCGTGATGGGGGTGTTGAGGGTTATCTGCTTCGTTTTCAGCCTCGCGGGGGCGTCAGGCGTTGTTGTACCATCTGGAGTAGGCGCACGGGTGCCTTCAGCGCTCTCAACGAGCTCTAACTTATCTCCCGCTAGTCCACTCCCCTCCAATGCGGATTGAAGCTCAGAATCATCTATCTCGCCAAAGGGATCTAGGTTTGTACGGATTGTACCCGAGAGCAGCACAGGGTCCTGGGGAATGATAGTAACGCGGCGGCGAAGGGCTTCCAGGTTAACCTTTTGGATATCAAGACCGCCAATAGTGATGCTGCCACCAGAAAGCTCTGTGAAGCGGAGTAGAGAGAGTGCAAGTGACGATTTACCGGCTCCCGTTCTTCCAACGATTCCCACACGCTCACGGGGCTTGACATCGAAGCTGACTTTGTTGAGAACATCCGGCCCGTCTTTGGAGTACTTGACGCAGAGATCTTTAACGACGCATGATCCCGTGGTTGGCCAGGCAGCTGGTGGCTCTCCCTCAATGGTTTTGGCAGGCTCTTGCTCTAGCTCGATGTATTCCTCAAGCCTCTCGAAGCCATTGAGTTCCACCTCAAACATGGTAAAGTATCTAACACAGTAGAGGATAGAGGTAGAATATGCGAGTACGTTTGACAAGCTGAAGCCAATAAGACCCGCAGAGTTTCCCTTGGTTGTGAGGGCAATAACACCCGCTGCTAATCCAATTGCACCAGTGCACCAACTGATACGGATCCCGATCCAGCGATTTAAAGAATATAATGTTTCACATGGCTGCGAAAAATCGTCTACACGCTTTAGACTCTCGGCGAGGAAACGATCCTGTACTCCGAACCCACGGATAG